>OX637526.1:82500-1282500 GCA_951799955.1 Apamea anceps
CTTTCGTGAGAAAGTGGCTGTAATTATACTGGACCGTGAGTCAACTCTAGTGGAACCGACAAGCGGTGTCAAGCTGGTTGAAAAAGCTATCTCACAAACATTTGTTCTTTAAATGATATTTAATTATATAGTGAGTATATGGTGGAAATATTATGGAGAGAAACAGATGTACAAATAACGTGGGGGAAACCGACAGAAATAGTATAGGAAAAAATTATATTTAGGATAATAACATAAATAAAAGTAAAATTCTTAAAATAAATTATAAAAACAGTTAAAATAAAATAAAAGCAACAAACGGATATATAAATTTAATCAGAGAATATTCAGTAAAGATGAGCAAAAAGCAGAATAAAATTTATTTAAAAGTACTGTAGTATTAAAATCATAATTATGTAAAAATTAATCGCACAACGGAGCGTGGTCTCTTCGGCCTCTAACAAAAAAGTCGCCAAAAAAGGCACAAAAAATGTGACTAAGGACTCTGATCCTCATGTCAGAGGGACACTGGAGGGGCAGGAGTGTGGTTTTAGCCGGTAAGAGTCCGGCACTGCCCAGACTGGCTCATTAGTGAGGTAGTCTGGGCGTCCATGAGGATTTCCCACTCCTGCCAAAACAAAAAAAAAAAAAAAAAAAAAAAAAAAAAAAAAAACCTAACCTAACCTTTTTTTTTTTTTTTTTGTCGCTGAGAAATGCTTTATGCATCCCCGCCTCCCGGGGGACGAGACGGGGTATGTGGGACTCCCTGTCGGTATGACAGTATACCCACTAAAACTCAGCGGTGTTCCCGCGTCGCCGTGATGGGAGGGCCATGGGAAACCGGCATAGCCTTTACTTCCACAGCCCTCCCGACGCATGCCCGCCAAGATGGTATGGCGGGCCCCACATGCCCCCCAGGTTGGGGGGCTACGGGAATGGCCGAGAACACCTGGCCATTCCCGTCCCACAAGGTGGAGGCCTGTGCAAAACAGGCAACGGTGCCCCCGCACCCGTTGCCTGCTGGCCTCCACGCCCGCCTGAAAGGCGGGCCCCGCATGCCCCCCACGTTGGGGGAGCTACGGCCGCAGAGGATAGGGAGAGCGGCAATGACACACCGACACTCCTCTTCCCCTGCGGCCCCACCGCGTCCGCCATCGAACGGTGGCGGCCCCGTCAAGGCCGCGGAAGGTAGGGAGAGCGGCAACGAAACACCGACACTCCTCTCCCGCCGCGGCCTCCAATCCTCAGCCGCGATGTCTCCCTCACGGGGGACACCGCGGCCCGCCTCAGGTAGGCTGCGATGTCGCCCAAGCGGCACCGCAACCTACCCTACGGCCGCTACGTCGGGCTAAACCGCACAGCCCGGACGAGCGGCCCCCGCTGGGGTTCCTCTTAGCTTCACCGTGGCCCAGCTCGCCACGGCTACTGAGCCCCCCCGCCTCGACAATGCGGGAACCCACCGGGGGGGGGGGAACCTAACCTTTTTTTTTTTTTTTTTTTGTCGCTGAGAAATGCTTTATGCATCCCCGCCTCCCGGGGGACGAGACGGGGTATGTGGGACTCCCTGTCGGAATGACAGTATACCCACTAAAACTCAGCGGTGTTCCCGCGTCGCCGTGATGGGAGGGCCATGGGAAACCGGCATAGCCTTTACTTCCACAGCCCTCCCGGCGCATGCCCGCCAAGATGGTATGGCGGGCCCCACATGCCCCCCAGGTTGGGGGGCTACGGGAATGGCCGAGAACACCTGGCCATTCCCGTCCCACAAGGTGGAGGCCTGTGCAAAACAGGCAACGGAGCCCCCGCACCCGTTGCCTGCTGGCCTCCACGCCCGCCTAAAAGGCGGGCCCCGCATGCCCCCCGCGTTGGGGGAGCTACGGCCGCAGAGGATACTAACCTAACCTTTTTTTTTTTTTTTTTTTTTTTTTGTCGCTGAGAAATGCTTTATGCATGCCCGACTCGTGGGGGACGAGACGGGGTATGTGGGACTCCCTGTCCGAATGACAGTATACCCACTAAAACTCAGCGGTGTTCCCGCGTCGCCGTGATGGGAGGGTCATGGGAAACCGGCTCAGCCTTTACTTCCACAACCCTCCCGGCGCATGCCCGCCTAGCTGGCGGGCCCCGCATGCCCCCCGGGCTGGGGGGCTACGGGAATGGCCGGGAACACCTGGCCATTCCCGTCCGACACTGGTGGAGGCCTGTGCGATGCAGGCAAGGGTGCCCCCGCACCCGTTGCCTGCTGGCCTCCACCTGGGAGGAGTCGGAGATGTCCGTCAAACTGACGTCTTCTCCGACCCCTCCTCCGCCTTCGGAGCAGTGCCGCGTGAGGATCGTCCTCCCGCGCGCGCTCCGCCGCCTCCTTCTGGGACATGACGTGTTCGCAGAAGGAGGCGACTGCCGCCCAGGACCCCTCATCCCCCAGCATGGCGTTTACCACACCGGGGAGCGAGAGGTCCGGTCCGATCGCCGCCATGAGACTGCGGCGCGGCTCGGACCACGACGGGCACACCTCGAGGGTGTGCTGCGCCGTGTCCTCCGCCGCGCCACAGCCGTGGCACGACGGCGTCTCCTCCCGTCCGATCCGGTGCAGGTATGATCCGAAACAACCGTGTCCGGACAGCACCTGCACCAGACGGAACGAGAGGAACCCGTGCGACCGCTCGAGCCAGTCTCGCAGGACCGGCCCAAGCGCGTCGAGGGTTCGGCGGCCAAAGGCTGCGGTGGCGAGGTCCCCCGTCCAATGGAGGACGATGGCGTCCCTCGCCTCCCGCCGGACGGCCTCCCTCTCTTCCGGGGCGGTGCGTTCTCCTCTCGCTCTCCGCCCCGCCGTCCATTCGTACACTCTGGCGAGCACCCACGCCTCGAGTTCCCAAGGAGGGGTGCTGGCCAGAGCACACGCTGCCGCAAAGCCCACCGTGCGGTAGGCCCGCGCGACCCGCTGGGCTATGGCCCTCTGCGGTGCCCGCAAGGCGGCGGCGTTCTCCCGCCGTTGGAGGGCGTCCTCCCAAATAGGGGCCCCGTAGAGGGCCATACTCTTGAGGATGCCGGCGTAGAGTTGCCGGCATCGTGCGCTGGGCCCCCCCAAGTTGGGGAGCAGCCACGAGAGCGCCCCTGCCGTCTTCAGCAGGCGCGACGACAACCCGCTAAAATGCGGGCCGAAGCGCCACCTGCTGTCGATCACAAGGCCCAGATATTTCATCTGGGCCTTGACCTCGATTCTGACGCCCTCCACAAAGATGTGGGCGTCAGGTGGGGGGCGCTGCCGAGGTCCGTGGAAGAACACGGCCTCGGTCTTGTGCAGCGCCACCTTCAGACCTAGGCGGCGGATCCTCGCTGCGACCAAGGATCCGCCCGCCGAGGCCAAGTTGGCCGCCTCCCTGAAACTCCCCCCCCGGGCGGTGAGGAGAGTGTCGTCCGCGTAGCAGACGACGCTCGTGCCTCGGAGGAGAGTTCCCCGCAAGAGCCAATCGTAGCCGACGTTCCAGAGGAGAGGTCCTATGACTGACCCCTGTGGAACGCCGGCTTCGACTGCGTACCGCCGGACTTGGCCAGTCCTATCCACGAGGAGGATCGCCCGATCCTCCAGGTAGCTGGCCAGTAGACTGCACAGGTATCGAGGCACTCCGTGGAATCGGAGCGCCTCTAGGATGGTGGAGTGAGGAACGGAGTTGAAGGCGTTGGCTATGTCGAATGACACCGCCAACAATCCGTCCCCCGCCTCCATCGCATCCTTCGCCTGGCCCTTAAGCCAGGCCAGCGCGTCCACCGTCGAACGCTCAGCCCGAAAACCAAACTGAGCGTCCGACAAGTCCGGCCCGATGTCCCGCAGGTGGCCCTTCAGGCGAGCCGCCATTATCCCCTCGAACATTTTTCCGACCTCATCGAGCAAGACGATGGGCCGGTATGCCGAGGGGGAGTCTGCTGGGCGGCCCTCCTTGCGGAGGAGGCACAGCTGCCCTTCCTTCCAAGGTTTCGGGAACCTCCCAGTCGCAAGGCATGCGCTGAAGAGGTCCCGAAACCTTTCCTCCATTCGAGTGGCAGCGATTGCTACCACTCTTGCTGGGACACCGTCGGGGCCTGGAGCCGTCTTCTTGGCGCGGATACGGAGGACCGCCGCGCCAAGTTCCGACTCCGTGACAGGAGGGGGCTCCTCTTCCTCCTCGTCTGCTAGCGGGGCTCCACACATCACTGGCGGGGTGAAGTTGTCCCTGCCCGGGAACAGGGACTGAACTACCCCGTCCAGAAATGAGGGCTCCAGGGTCTCGGCAACCGGGGGACCAAAGGGGCGCAATTTGTTGCGCGCCGCCTTGTATGGTCTCCCGAAGGGGTCGTTGTCGAGACCCTCCAGCAGCTCGGCTCTCGCCGAGTCCTTGGCAGCGGCGATGGCCCGATCGAGGACTTGTTTTGCCTCCACGTACAAGTCGTAGAGGTGGTCCTCGTCGGCCCGGTCCCGTCGACGCCGCCGCCGACTCCGAGTGTAGGCCCTCCTTGCCCCCACGCAAGCTGCTCGGAGCCCCGCCAGCTCCGCCGACCACCAGTACACGGCGCGTTTGGGTGGTGGTCGGCGAGACCGAGGCATGCTAGAGTTGCATACCTCGGTCAGACACTCCCTCAGCTGCCCCGCTGCGGTGTCCACATCCAGGCCAGCGGTAGGCGGCGAAAGCCAGTCCTGGATGAACGCCGCCTCCGCCGCTGCCTCCCTGTCCAGGCGGGTGAGAGCCCACCGCGGGAACGGTGATCGCCCCGAGATGGGCCGCATCGCTCCTGCTCCCCTGGTGGAGATGTCAAACCGCACGTAGCGGTGGTCCGACATGGTCTCCACCAGGTCCACCCGCCAGTTCAGCACGCGCGCGGCTAACGCCGGGGTGGCGAAAGTGACGTCCACTATTGAGCCACCCCGACGCCGCACGCATGTCTGGACGCTTCCTCTGTTCAAGAGGGAGAGTCCAGAGGAGGCTGCCCACAACTCTACCGCCCGCCCGCGTGCGTCGGTGGCCGGGTTGCCCCAGCTCACCGACTTGCCATTCAGGTCTCCCAGTACGGAGACCTGACGCGGAACCGCCCTGCCGACCACGGCGGCCAGGACTCCGAGAAAATTCTCAAAGTCCTGGAGTGGGCGGTTTGGGGAGAAATATACCCCCACAAGGGCTATGTCTCCCCACGCGGCGGCCACGTATCCCGGTCCTCTCTCTAATAGCGAGAGGGGAGGGGAGTCCGTGGAAGACCGCGCCGCTAGTGCCACCGAGTCGTCCTCGTCACCCAGCCAGCTGCTGGGGATCGAGTAAGGCTCGGCGACCACCGCTACGTTCACCAACCACTCGGCCATGACCTGCACTACCAGGTCCTGGGCCGCTTTGCAGTGGTTGGCGTTCGCCTGGAGGATGCTGTAGTCGGAAAGCATTATTCCGACATCGCACCCTCCTCCTCAGCTACCGCCGCTGGAACTGCAGCGGCGACGACGGCGGCGGCGGTGGTGGCAACAGGGCGAACCTGTGCCGGCACTATGCCCTTTCGCACGGGGGGCTTGCAGCTCCTGCCCGTCATCCTGTGGTCCGCGGGGCGGCCACTGGCGGCACACGCCTTGCAGTGTGGCGTGGTGGCTCGGCAAGTGGCACTCCTGTGTCCCTCCTGCCCGCACTGGTAGCAGACGTCTCCCCAGTCGGACTTGGAGGGACACGTGGCTCGGGTGTGGCCAAACGCAAAGCACTTGAAGCACCGCGTAGGCTGGTCCTCAAGTGCCCGGACCACAGCCGAGCTGAGCCCTACGAGCAGCCGTCCATTGGTCGCAGCAAGGACGGCCGCAGCCGCGGCGACTGGGCACTCGACACGGATGATGCCCATGCCGCGGCGGCCGAGCCGGATGGCTCCTCCCTTTACCGCGCCAGCGTCGCAGCCTCCAGCCGCCGCGACGGCCGCCACCACATCCTCCTTGGTGACCGAATCGTCTAGATCGGCCACCTCCAAGGCTGCGGTCTTGACGGGCTTTACTACCGTCGCACTGTCCGCGATGACCTCTTGCAACTTTGTTGCGAAGAGGTCCGCATTGGTGCCGCGCTTTTCCCCCGAGAACTCGAAAATTCGAGCCCCGGTTAGGGTTCGGCGGCACCTTATATTGCTGATCCCCAGCTGGGAGGGATCAGCGTTGGTACGAGCCCGTCTTAGAACGGACTCGTACGTCTCTCCCCGCTCCACGGCCGCCGGGGTGAGGGTCACCACGACGGCCGCGGTTTTGGGAGGAACCAGCTTTCTCCCGCCGGCTGGAGCCCGATTGGCTGCAGGAGCAGTCACAGCGGGCTTGGGGGCCGACTTGGCCCCTCCCTTCTTCTTCCCTCTCTTGACCACTTCCGTCCACGACTGGTTGGACGGGGTGGTGGAGGGAAGAAGGGCATCTTCTTCCTGCAGGTTCTGGGGCGCTGCTGGAGTGGACGACTCAGCTACTCCCTCCGCGCTCGTGGTGGGGGTTTGAGGAGCCGCCTTGGTCCTCTTACCCTTACCTTTGCCCTTGGAGGGCTTCGGGGCCTGGGGCTGCGCACCCGGTGCCGGGCCTGCCACAGGCGCAGGTTCCGGCTCCCTCGGTGGTGGCTTATCCGCCGCTAGTGGCGGGCGGAGTCGCTTTTCCGGCAGGAGCCGGTCCTCTATTCCTGCAAGGCAGGCTCTGGTGAAGGCTCTCTCCTCCATGACAACCTTTCGGAGGATGTCCTCAAGGTTGAAAGGGGAGGAGGAGCCTCCTACCACCGGACCTGGGGCAGGTTGGGCAGGCCGAGCCGTGGCCTCAGCCAGCTTCAGGTGCAGCTGGCTGACCTCCGCCTGCAGGCGATCCACCTTCGCCTGCAGTTGCCGCGTCTCGTCCGTGGCCGTCCGCTTCATGAGCTCTCCGACGATGCCGTGTAGACTGGCGGCCCGGCATTTGAGGGCCTTTTGGAAGGTCCCCTTTAGATTGGAGGACTTTGAGGCGACCTCCAGGACCTCGTCCTTGTCCTCCTGCGCCATCCGCTCCAGTTCCGCCAGGGAGTGGTCGGCATATAGGACATTGGATGCCCCATAGCCAGCCCTCGACCTGGCGGTTTGCGTCTGGCGCTCCTTGGCGGCGACCTTCTCCTCCAGGTCCTGCTGGAGCTGCGCCTTTTTGGCCAGATTTAGCTGGCGCTCGGCGTCCAGCAAGCCCACATCGTGGGTCTCCGGCGTTTTAGAAGAAGTCGAAGCCCTTTTGGACTTCGACTTCTTCCCTCCCTTCCCTCCGGCCGACTCCGAGGAGCCCTCGGACCCTTGCCTTAGGAAGGCCCTCTTCCGCCTGAGGCGGTCATTCTCGGCCGCCGACGTATCCATGCTGGATTTGTCGGAGTCCGAGAATTCGTCTACCCCAGCCAAGCTGGCTGCAGACGGTGCGCGGTCAGCGCCCGACGCCGAAGCGTTACCGACGTGGCCCTGAGAAGGGCCGTTGGATTGGCCCTGAGAAGGGCCGTTGGGTTGGCCCTGAGAAGGGCCGTTTGAATCGCCCTGGGAGGAGCGATTCGGGTTAAAATTATTTACATTAGGGTTAAAATTATTTACATTAGGGTTAAAATTATTTACAATAGGGTTAAAATTTGGGTTTAAGACCGGGTTAAAATTTGGATTAAAATTAGCAAAACGCCCAGAGGCGTCCCGCATCGGTTTTCGACTCATGTTCGCAGACGACCGCTCGATGTCTACGAAGTCACAGCGCACTTTAGCCGCCGGTCTGCCACTCCGTTACGGTGGTCAGACACGACGTTGCCCAGGGGATACTACGTGGAAGTATGCGCTGTGGGGGATCCCCCAACCTAACCTAACCTAACCTAACCTAACCTAACTTTTTTTTTTTTTTTTTTTTTTTTTTTTTTTTTTTTTTTTTTTTTTTTTTTTTTTTTTGTCGCTGAGAAATGCTTTATGCATCCCCGCCTCCCGGGGGACGAGACGGGGTATGTGGGACTCCCTGTCGGAATGACAGTATACCCACTAAAACTCAGCGGTGTTCCTACATCGCCGTAGTGGGAGGGCCATGGGAAACCGGCATAGCCTTTACTTCCACAGCCCTCCCGGCGCACGCCCGCCAAGATGGTATGGCGGGCCCCACATGCCCCCCAGGTTGGGGGGCTACGGGAATGGCCGAGAACACCTGGCCATTCCCGTCCCACAAGGTGGAGGCCTGTGCAAAACAGGCAACGGTGCCCCCGCACCCGTTGCCTGCTGGCCTCCACGCCCGCCTGAAAGGCGGGCCCCGCATGCCCCCCACGTTGGGGGAGCTACGGCCGCAGAGGATAGGGAGAGCGGCAACGACACACCGACACTCCTCTTCCCCTGCGGCCCCACCGCGTCCGCCATCGAACGGTGGCGGCCCCGTCAAGGCCGCGGAAGGAAGGGAGAGCCCCTCCCGCCGCGGCCTCTGTCCTCAGCCGCAATGTCTCCCTCACGGGGGACATCGCGGCCCGCCTCAGGTAGGTCGCGATGTCGCGGCACCGCAACCTACCCGTGGGCCGCTACGTCGGGCTAAACCGCACAGCCCGGACGAGCGGCCCCCGCTGGGGTTCCTCTTAGCTTCACCGTGGCCCAGCTCGCCACGGCTACTGAGCCCCCCCGCCTCGACAATGCGGGAACCCACCGGGGGGAACCTAACCTAACCTATGCATCCCCGCCTCCCGGGGGACGAGACGGGGTATGTGGGACTCCCTGTCGGAATGACAGTATACCCACTAAAACTCAGCGGTGTTCCTACATCGCCGTAGTGGGAGGGCCATGGGAAACCGGCATAGCCTTTACTTCCACAGCCCTCCCGGCGCACGCCCGCCAAGATGGTATGGCGGGCCCCACATGCCCCCCAGGTTGGGGGGCTACGGGAATGGCCGGGAACACCTGGCCATTCCCGTCCCACACTGGTGGAGGCCTGTGCAAAACAGGCAACGGTGCCCCCGCACCCGCTGCCTGCTGGCCTCCACGCCCGCCTAAAAGGCGGGCCCCGCATGCCCCCCGCGTTGGGGGAGCTACGGCCGCAGAGGATAGGGAGAGCGGCAACGAAACACCGACACTCCTCTTCCCCTGCGGCCCCACCGCGTCCGCCATCTAACGGTGGCGGCCCCGTCAAGGCCGCGGAAGGTAGGGAGAGCGGCAACGAAACACCGACACTCCTCTCCCGCCGCGGCCTCCAATCCTCAGCCGCGATGTCTCCCTCACGGGGGACACCGCGGCCCGCCTCAGGTAGGCTGCGATGTCGCCCAAGCGGCACCGCAACCTACCCTACGGCCGCTACGTCATTGGCTAAGCCGCAAAGCCTTGACGAGCGGCCCCCGCTGGGGTTCCTCTTAGCTTCACCGTGGCCCAGCTCGCCACGGCTACTGAGCCCCCCCGCCTCGACAATGCGGGAACCCACCGGGGGGGAACCTAACCTAACCTAACCTAACCCATATAACTTTGCTTCCCGGTGACGCAATTTTAAGCTGTTTTCAGCAAATTAATTCTATCTAAAGCTCCCTGAAACGTTCCCACTAGGGATAATTGACAATTTTCGCGAAAAACACTTTTTCGTTTTTTGACTTGTAAAAATTTCACTAAAACTCCTTTAAAAAACACTATTTTTAAATTTTCATCTAAATTCCCGTTCCTGTGATTTTAATTGATACTTACCTGCCTTACCTGTACTCCCGTGCGCGTTCCGCGTGCCAGAGTCCCGTTTTGGTAGTGTTATTCCAGGTTTTTACATACATTTTGGTCGTAAATTCAGTTTTTCCAGGAAAATTCCCGATTTTTCTTCGGGACAACATCCAGAAACGCCATAGTTAGCTAGCCCGCGCGGAGACGCGTCTTTTGACACCTCGCCCGTGCGCCTAGCCCACATATAACACTAAAAATTCTAGAAATTTTTGCATTTCATACATAATACAAACTGACGAAATCCACCTTAGGGAGTCCTGATTTTGATCAAATCTATATAACTTTGCTTCCCGGTGACGCAATTTTAAGCTGTTTTCAGCAAATTAAATCTTTCCCTTGCTCCCTGAAACGTTCCCACTCGGGATAATTGACTATTTCGCGAAAAACACTTTTTCGTTTTTGACTTGTAAAAATTTCACAAAAACTCCCTTTAAGGAAGACTATTCTAAATTTTTCTTCAAAATTCCAGACTATTCCCAGTTTTTAGTAATTTAAATAGATACTTACCCGCCCTACCTGGACTCCCGTGCGCGCTCCGCGAACTCGAGTCCCGTTTTGGTGGTGTTATTCGAGGTTTTCACTAAAATTTTGGCCGTAAAACAGGTTTTTTCAGTAAAATTCCCGATTTTTGTTCGGGAATAATTCCACAAACCCCATAGTTAGCTAGCCCGCGCGGAGACGCGTCTTTTGACACCTCGCACGTGCGCCTAGCTCACAAAAATTTTAGACCACCCACCCACCCTCTGTTCTATAGGAAGGTAGACGTGGGATTTCGGCAAAATTTTTTTTGTCTAAATCTAGCTCTTCTAGCCACGTAAATTCAAAACCATTCATTTGATTATAAAAATAATCGTTTTTTGTTTGTGTCTGTACCTCAAAGGGCGTTTTTCTGACATCTTTTAAACAAACCGACTGTTGACAAATATTTTATTAGTTTTAATCATCTTGACTCAATCATTTTAACTATTTATTATATTATTATTTAATTTATATTCTGATTATTTCTTACTTTGTTGATCCCCCCTTTACAGGGATACAGCAATACCCAATATTCTTATCTATTGAAATTTATTTTTTAAACAATCTTAATTTATTTTAATTGTATTATAATTTTAATTTGTATTTTATTGTCTGTGTTCCCCCCTTTACAGGGATACAGCAACGTCGCCAGTGCCCTCAGACCGGATTCTATGAACCTTACCTTCACTAAGGCCACCGCCATGTTCCGCACACCGGCCAAAAAAAATCGTATGCTCGCCAGGCTCCAGCGGCTCACCACGGTCGACAGAGGAGGTCAGACCCTCGCTTCCCAATGTGAGGCGAAGCATTGGGGAGTGGGAGGCCGGGAAAGCTGAGCCCCAGGCCAAGTCCCTGGCCATACAGAGGCGTGACACTACACCGGTTATGCCAAACAAACCGGAGGCCGAGGGAACCAGACCGGAGTCGAGGTACCCCAGTCTCACAGCGGAGGCGAGAGCTTGCCTAAATAAAGCTAAGCTTCATTTGGGCAACTCTCGAAACCTTAAAACGGAGATAAAGACTGGGGTCCTCGACGCGATCAACCGGCTATATGAGCTGGTGAAGGAGTCGGAGCGGAGCAGGACTCCCAACGAGCCAGCACCTGCGGTCGCACCTGCGGTCGAACCGGCAGTCGTGCCTACGTCAGTCGCACCGACACCCGCGTCACTGAACCCGTCCACGGAAGCACCGACAGAGCTCGTGAAGCAGCTGATGGCGAACCTCCAACAGCACAACCAGGCGTTGGAGGAGTGCAAACAGCACACACGGGCTCTGTCGGAGCAACTCCAGCTGGTCCCTCGCTTTGTCGCAGGCCAAGGCCCAACGTTCGCGGAGATCGCCGCCGGCCCGAGGCAGATTGTCCAGGAACCTCTTCACTCGGTAATAGTATCATCTGTGAATGATCAGGACACCGGTGAAGAGGTTCTTGAGAAGCTTAGGACGGCGGTCGATGCCAGAAAAGAGGGCACAAGAGTGGAACGGCTGCGCAAAGTGAGGGACCAGAAGGTAGTGGTCGGCTTCAAGACCAGGGAGGAGCTGACCAGGGTGGCGGAGAGAATAAGGAGAGCGGGGAACCTAGTGGTAGAGGAGGTCAAGAATAAGGACCCGCTCCTCATCATTATGGACGTTCTCTCCTGCCACACGGATGTGGAGGTCACACAGGCGTTGCAACGCCAGAATGCCCACCTGCTCGGGGACATACCAGCGGAGGACTTGAGGTTGGGGGTGAAGTACCGTCGCAGGACGAGGAACCCCCATACCTGCCACGTCATCCTGCAGGTGTCCCCTACGGTGTGGCAGAGGCTGACTGTAGCGGGTCGCGTGCACATCGACCTGCAGCGAGTGCGAGTGCAGGACCAGTCACCACTGGTGCAGTGCACTCGCTGCCTGCGCTTCGGCCACAGTCGAAAACTATGCACGCAGCCCGCCGACCTCTGCATCCACTGCGGCGACCCCCATTTGCGAGCTGACTGCCCGTCCCGGCTGGCAGCGGAAGCACCGAGGTGCCACAATTGCTTGTTGGCAAAACAGACCAAAACCGAGCATGACGCCTTCGACAGGGAGTGCCCAGTGCGAGTAAAGTGGGACGCACTGGCGCGCCTGTCGGTGGCGTACTGCTAAGGTGGAGTCAAAGCTCTCAGGAAGTGGGAACCGCAGCGGTGGTAGTTTTGCTTTTCTCAAGTTGGAAGTAGGAAATTGGAGCCAACTTCATAAGAAATTGGCCCAATTGAAAGCTGGTTTTAAAGGCAAACCTACCTTACCGCTGTGGTCCGACGAGCTCGTGGAGGTCCAAAGAAAGGTTCAAGCAGCATCTGCGAGTCCGCCAAAATTATCTGAAAACAAAGATAGAAAATTAGTAGTTGAAATAAGGAATAATAGCATGTACATATTTAGGACTAAAAATATTATGTGTATATAATATATTATATATATATTAAAATAGCATAAGATAAGATAGATTAAAGTTTTAACATAAATAGAATTGACATTATACCCAAATTATTATTATTATTTATTATTTTAATTATTGATGAAATTGAAATTATACCAAAATTATTATTATTATTTATTGTTTTAATTATTGATGAAAAGTATTGTATAGATTAGATTTAAGATATAAATATTGTAGGAATTATTTAGCTATATTCAAACAAAAAAGAAATAAAAAACAGTATTAAAGCATAGTAAGATAATTAGATAAACATAATGTCAGTAGTTAAACCACCTGAAATAAAACAACATATAAAAATATGAAATAAAAGACAGAGAAGATAAACAAACAACTAGTCTAAACAGGGCTCTGATTACGTCAGAGGGACACTGAGCAAGGGCAGGAGTGGGTTTTAGCCGGTAAGAGTCCGGCACTGCCCAGACTGGCTCATTAGTGAGGCAGTCTGGGCGTCCATGAGGATTTCCCACTCCTGCCAAAACAAAAAAAAAAAAAAAAAAAAAAAAAAAAAAAAAAAAAAAAAAAAAAAAAAAAACCTAACCTAACCTTTTTTTTTTTTTTTTTTTTTTTTTGTCGCTGAGAAATGCTTTATGCATCCCCGCCTCCCGGGGGACGAGACGGGGTATGTGGGACTCCCTGTCGGAATGACAGTATACCCACTAAAACTCAGCGGTGTTCCCGCGTCGCCGTGATGGGAGGGCCATGGGAATCCGGCATAGCCTTTACATCCACAGCCCTCCCGGCGCATGCCCGCCAAGATGGTATGGCGGGCCCCACATGCCCCCCAGGTTGGGGGGCTACGGGAATGGCCGAGAACACCTGGCCATTCCCGTCCCACAAGGTGGAGGCCTGTGCAAAACAGGCAACGGTGCCCCCGCACCCGTTGCCTGCTGGCCTCCACGCCCGCCTGAAAGGCGGGCCCCGCATGCCCCCCACGTTGGGGGAGCTACGGCCGCAGAGGATAGGGAGAGCGGCAACGACACACCGACACTCCTCTTCCCCTGCGGCCCCACCGCGTCCGCCATCGAACGGTGGCGGCCCCGTCAAGGCCGCGGAAGGAAGGGAGAGCCCCTCCCGCCGCGGCCTCTGTCCTCAGCCGCAATGTCTCCCTCACGGGGGACATCGCGGCCCGCCTCAGGTAGGTCGCGATGTCGCGGCACCGCAACCTACCCGTGGGCCGCTACGTCGGGCTAAACCGCACAGCCCGGACGAGCGGCCCCCGCTGGGGTTCCTCTTAGCTTCACCGTGGCCCAGCTCGCCACGGCTACTGAGCCCCCCCGCCTCGACAATGCGGGAACCCACCGGGGGGAACCTAACCTAACCTATGCATCCCCGCCTCCCGGGGGACGAGACGGGGTATGTGGGACTCCCTGTCGGAATGACAGTATACCCACTAAAACTCAGCGGTGTTCCTACATCGCCGTAGTGGGAGGGCCATGGGAAACCGGCATAGCCTTTACTTCCACAGCCCTCCCGGCGCACGCCCGCCAAGATGGTATGGCGGGCCCCACATGCCCCCCAGGTTGGGGGGCTACGGGAATGGCCGGGAACACCTGGCCATTCCCGTCCCACACTGGTGGAGGCCTGTGCAAAACAGGCAACGGTGCCCCCGCACCCGCTGCCTGCTGGCCTCCACGCCCGCCTAAAAGGCGGGCCCCGCATGCCCCCCGCGTTGGGGGAGCTACGGCCGCAGAGGATAGGGAGAGCGGCAACGAAACACCGACACTCCTCTTCCCCTGCGGCCCCACCGCGTCCGCCATCTAACGGTGGCGGCCCCGTCAAGGCCGCGGAAGGTAGGGAGAGCGGCAACGAAACACCGACACTCCTCTCCCGCCGCGGCCTCCAATCCTCAGCCGCGATGTCTCCCTCACGGGGGACACCGCGGCCCGCCTCAGGTAGGCTGCGATGTCGCCCAAGCGGCACCGCAACCTACCCTACGGCCGCTACGTCATTGGCTAAGCCGCAAAGCCTTGACGAGCGGCCCCCGCTGGGGTTCCTCTTAGCTTCACCGTGGCCCAGCTCGCCACGGCTACTGAGCCCCCCCGCCTCGACAATGCGGGAACCCACCGGGGGGGAACCTAACCTAACCTAACCTAACCCATATAACTTTGCTTCCCGGTGACGCAATTTTAAGCTGTTTTCAGCAAATTAATTCTATCTAAAGCTCCCTGAAACGTTCCCACTAGGGATAATTGACAATTTTCGCGAAAAACACTTTTTCGTTTTTTGACTTGTAAAAATTTCACTAAAACTCCTTTAAAAAACACTATTTTTAAATTTTCATCTAAATTCCCGTTCCTGTGATTTTAATTGATACTTACCTGCCTTACCTGTACTCCCGTGCGCGTTCCGCGTGCCAGAGTCCCGTTTTGGTAGTGTTATTCCAGGTTTTTACATACATTTTGGTCGTAAATTCAGTTTTTCCAGGAAAATTCCCGATTTTTCTTCGGGACAACATCCAGAAACGCCATAGTTAGCTAGCCCGCGCGGAGACGCGTCTTTTGACACCTCGCCCGTGCGCCTAGCCCACATATAACACTAAAAATTCTAGAAATTTTTGCATTTCATACATAATACAAACTGACGAAATCCACCTTAGGGAGTCCTGATTTTGATCAAATCTATATAACTTTGCTTCCCGGTGACGCAATTTTAAGCTGTTTTCAGCAAATTAAATCTTTCCCTTGCTCCCTGAAACGTTCCCACTCGGGATAATTGACTATTTCGCGAAAAACACTTTTTCGTTTTTGACTTGTAAAAATTTCACAAAAACTCCCTTTAAGGAAGACTATTCTAAATTTTTCTTCAAAATTCCAGACTATTCCCAGTTTTTAGTAATTTAAATAGATACTTACCCGCCCTACCTGGACTCCCGTGCGCGCTCCGCGAACTCGAGTCCCGTTTTGGTGGTGTTATTCGAGGTTTTCACTAAAATTTTGGCCGTAAAACAGGTTTTTTCAGTAAAATTCCCGATTTTTGTTCGGGAATAATTCCACAAACCCCATAGTTAGCTAGCCCGCGCGGAGACGCGTCTTTTGACACCTCGCACGTGCGCCTAGCTCACAAAAATTTTAGACCACCCACCCACCCTCTGTTCTATAGGAAGGTAGACGTGGGATTTCGGCAAAATTTTTTTTGTCTAAATCTAGCTCTTCTAGCCACGTAAATTCAAAACCATTCATTTGATTATAAAAATAATCGTTTTTTGTTTGTGTCTGTACCTCAAAGGGCGTTTTTCTGACATCTTTTAAACAAACCGACTGTTGACAAATATTTTATTAGTTTTAATCATCTTGACTCAATCATTTTAACTATTTATTATATTATTATTTAATTTATATTCTGATTATTTCTTACTTTGTTGATCCCCCCTTTACAGGGATACAGCAATACCCAATATTCTTATCTATTGAAATTTATTTTTTAAACAATCTTAATTTATTTTAATTGTATTATAATTTTAATTTGTATTTTATTGTCTGTGTTCCCCCCTTTACAGGGATACAGCAACGTCGCCAGTGCCCTCAGACCGGATTCTATGAACCTTACCTTCACTAAGGCCACCGCCATGTTCCGCACACCGGCCAAAAAAAATCGTATGCTCGCCAGGCTCCAGCGGCTCACCACGGTCGACAGAGGAGGTCAGACCCTCGCTTCCCAATGTGAGGCGAAGCATTGGGGAGTGGGAGGCCGGGAAAGCTGAGCCCCAGGCCAAGTCCCTGGCCATACAGAGGCGTGACACTACACCGGTTATGCCAAACAAACCGGAGGCCGAGGGAACCAGACCGGAGTCGAGGTACCCCAGTCTCACAGCGGAGGCGAGAGCTTGCCTAAATAAAGCTAAGCTTCATTTGGGCAACTCTCGAAACCTTAAAACGGAGATAAAGACTGGGGTCCTCGACGCGATCAACCGGCTATATGAGCTGGTGAAGGAGTCGGAGCGGAGCAGGACTCCCAACGAGCCAGCACCTGCGGTCGCACCTGCGGTCGAACCGGCAGTCGTGCCTACGTCAGTCGCACCGACACCCGCGTCACTGAACCCGTCCACGGAAGCACCGACAGAGCTCGTGAAGCAGCTGATGGCGAACCTCCAACAGCACAACCAGGCGTTGGAGGAGTGCAAACAGCACACACGGGCTCTGTCGGAGCAACTCCAGCTGGTCCCTCGCTTTGTCGCAGGCCAAGGCCCAACGTTCGCGGAGATCGCCGCCGGCCCGAGGCAGATTGTCCAGGAACCTCTTCACTCGGTAATAGTATCATCTGTGAATGATCAGGACACCGGTGAAGAGGTTCTTGAGAAGCTTAGGACGGCGGTCGATGCCAGAAAAGAGGGC
Source organism: Apamea anceps (assembly GCA_951799955.1). NCBI lineage: Eukaryota > Metazoa > Arthropoda > Insecta > Lepidoptera > Noctuidae > Apamea > Apamea anceps. The sequence continues at coordinate 99,451 of OX637526.1, forward strand.
ACAAGAGTGGAACGGCTGCGCAAAGTGAGGGACCAGAAGGTAGTGGTCGGCTTCAAGACCAGGGAGGAGCTGACCAGGGTGGCGGAGAGAATAAGGAGAGCGGGGAACCTAGTGGTAGAGGAGGTCAAGAATAAGGACCCGCTCCTCATCATTATGGACGTTCTCTCCTGCCACACGGATGTGGAGGTCACACAGGCGTTGCAACGCCAGAATGCCCACCTGCTCGGGGACATACCAGCGGAGGACTTGAGGTTGGGGGTGAAGTACCGTCGCAGGACGAGGAACCCCCATACCTGCCACGTCATCCTGCAGGTGTCCCCTACGGTGTGGCAGAGGCTGACTGTAGCGGGTCGCGTGCACATCGACCTGCAGCGAGTGCGAGTGCAGGACCAGTCACCACTGGTGCAGTGCACTCGCTGCCTGCGCTTCGGCCACAGTCGAAAACTATGCACGCAGCCCGCCGACCTCTGCATCCACTGCGGCGACCCCCATTTGCGAGCTGACTGCCCGTCCCGGCTGGCAGCGGAAGCACCGAGGTGCCACAATTGCTTGTTGGCAAAACAGACCAAAACCGAGCATGACGCCTTCGACAGGGAGTGCCCAGTGCGAGTAAAGTGGGACGCACTGGCGCGCCTGTCGGTGGCGTACTGCTAAGGTGGAGTCAAAGCTCTCAGGAAGTGGGAACCGCAGCGGTGGTAGTTTTGCTTTTCTCAAGTTGGAAGTAGGAAATTGGAGCCAACTTCATAAGAAATTGGCCCAATTGAAAGCTGGTTTTAAAGGCAAACCTACCTTACCGCTGTGGTCCGACGAGCTCGTGGAGGTCCAAAGAAAGGTTCAAGCAGCATCTGCGAGTCCGCCAAAATTATCTGAAAACAAAGATAGAAAATTAGTAGTTGAAATAAGGAATAATAGCATGTACATATTTAGGACTAAAAATATTATGTGTATATAATATATTATATATATATTAAAATAGCATAAGATAAGATAGATTAAAGTTTTAACATAAATAGAATTGACATTATACCCAAATTATTATTATTATTTATTATTTTAATTATTGATGAAATTGAAATTATACCAAAATTATTATTATTATTTATTGTTTTAATTATTGATGAAAAGTATTGTATAGATTAGATTTAAGATATAAATATTGTAGGAATTATTTAGCTATATTCAAACAAAAAAGAAATAAAAAACAGTATTAAAGCATAGTAAGATAATTAGATAAACATAATGTCAGTAGTTAAACCACCTGAAATAAAACAACATATAAAAATATGAAATAAAAGACAGAGAAGATAAACAAACAACTAGTCTAAACAGGGCTCTGATTACGTCAGAGGGACACTGAGCAAGGGCAGGAGTGGGTTTTAGCCGGTAAGAGTCCGGCACTGCCCAGACTGGCTCATTAGTGAGGCAGTCTGGGCGTCCATGAGGATTTCCCACTCCTGCCAAAACAAAAAAAAAAAAAAAAAAAAAAAAAAAAAAAAAAAAAAAAAAAAAAAAAAAAAACCTAACCTAACCTTTTTTTTTTTTTTTTTTTTTTTTTGTCGCTGAGAAATGCTTTATGCATCCCCGCCTCCCGGGGGACGAGACGGGGTATGTGGGACTCCCTGTCGGAATGACAGTATACCCACTAAAACTCAGCGGTGTTCCCGCGTCGCCGTGATGGGAGGGCCATGGGAATCCGGCATAGCCTTTACATCCACAGCCCTCCCGGCGCATGCCCGCCAAGATGGTATGGCGGGCCCCACATGCCCCCCAGGTTGGGGGGCTACGGGAATGGCCGAGAACACCTGGCCATTCCCGTCCCACAAGGTGGAGGCCTGTGCAAAACAGGCAACGGTGCCCCCGCACCCGTTGCCTGCTGGCCTCCACGCCCGCCTGAAAGGCGGGCCCCGCATGCCCCCCACGTTGGGGGAGCTACGGCCGCAGAGGATAGGGAGAGCGGCAACGACACACCGACACTCCTCTTCCCCTGCGGCCCCACCGCGTCCGCCATCGAACGGTGGCGGCCCCGTCAAGGCCGCGGAAGGAAGGGAGAGCCCCTCCCGCCGCGGCCTCTGTCCTCAGCCGCAATGTCTCCCTCACGGGGGACATCGCGGCCCGCCTCAGGTAGGTCGCGATGTCGCGGCACCGCAACCTACCCGTGGGCCGCTACGTCGGGCTAAACCGCACAGCCCGGACGAGCGGCCCCCGCTGGGGTTCCTCTTAGCTTCACCGTGGCCCAGCTCGCCACGGCTACTGAGCCCCCCCGCCTCGACAATGCGGGAACCCACCGGGGGGAACCTAACCTAACCTATGCATCCCCGCCTCCCGGGGGACGAGACGGGGTATGTGGGACTCCCTGTCGGAATGACAGTATACCCACTAAAACTCAGCGGTGTTCCTACATCGCCGTAGTGGGAGGGCCATGGGAAACCGGCATAGCCTTTACTTCCACAGCCCTCCCGGCGCACGCCCGCCAAGATGGTATGGCGGGCCCCACATGCCCCCCAGGTTGGGGGGCTACGGGAATGGCCGGGAACACCTGGCCATTCCCGTCCCACACTGGTGGAGGCCTGTGCAAAACAGGCAACGGTGCCCCCGCACCCGCTGCCTGCTGGCCTCCACGCCCGCCTAAAAGGCGGGCCCCGCATGCCCCCCGCGTTGGGGGAGCTACGGCCGCAGAGGATAGGGAGAGCGGCAACGAAACACCGACACTCCTCTTCCCCTGCGGCCCCACCGCGTCCGCCATCTAACGGTGGCGGCCCCGTCAAGGCCGCGGAAGGTAGGGAGAGCGGCAACGAAACACCGACACTCCTCTCCCGCCGCGGCCTCCAATCCTCAGCCGCGATGTCTCCCTCACGGGGGACACCGCGGCCCGCCTCAGGTAGGCTGCGATGTCGCCCAAGCGGCACCGCAACCTACCCTACGGCCGCTACGTCATTGGCTAAGCCGCAAAGCCTTGACGAGCGGCCCCCGCTGGGGTTCCTCTTAGCTTCACCGTGGCCCAGCTCGCCACGGCTACTGAGCCCCCCCGCCTCGACAATGCGGGAACCCACCGGGGGGGAACCTAACCTAACCTTTTTTTTTTTTTTTTTTTTTTTTTTGTCGCTGAGAAATGCTTTATGCATCCCCGCCTCCCGGGGGACGAGACGGGGTATGTGGGACTCCCTGTCGGAATGACAGTATACCCACTAAAACTCAGCGGTGTTCCCGCGTCGCCGTGATGGGAGGGCCATGGGAAACCGGCATAGCCTTTACTTCCACAGCCCTCCCGACGCATGCCCGCCAAGATGGTATGGCGGGCCCCACATGCCCCCCAGGTTGGGGGGCTACGGGAATGGCCGAGAACACCTGGCCATTCCCGTCCCACAAGGTGGAGGCCTGTGCAAAACAGGCAACGGTGCCCCCGCACCCGTTGCCTGCTGGCCTCCACGCCCGCCTGAAAGGCGGGCCCCGCATGCCCCCCCACGTTGGGGGAGCTACGGCCGCAGAGGATAGGGAGAGCGGCAACGACACACCGACACTCCTCTTCCCCTGCGGCCCCACCGCGTCCGCCATCGAACGGTGGCGGCCCCGTCAAGGCCGCGGAAGGTAGGGAGAGCGGCAACGAAACACCGACACTCCTCTCCCGCCGCGGCCTCCAATCCTCAGCCGCGATGTCTCCCTCACGGGGGGCACCGCGGCCCGCCTCAGGTAGGCTGCGATGTCGCCCAAGCGGCACCGCAACCTACCCTACGGCCGCTACGTCATTGGCTAAGCCGCAAAGCCTTGACGAGCGGCCCCCGCTGGGGTTCCTCTTAGCTTCACCGTGGCCCAGCTCGCCACGGCTACTGAGCCCCCCCGCCTCGACAATGCGGGAACCCACCGGGGGGGTACCTAACCTAACCTAACCTAACCCATATAACTTTGCTTCCCGGTGACGCAATTTTAAGCTGTTTTCAGCAAATTAATTCTATCTAAAGCTCCCTGAAACGTTCCCACTAGGGATAATTGACAATTTTCGCGAAAAACACTTTTTCGTTTTTTGACTTGTAAAAATTTCACTAAAACTCCTTTAAAAAACACTATTTTTAAATTTTCATCTAAATTCCCGTTCCTGTGATTTTAATTGATACTTACCTGCCTTACCTGTACTCCCGTGCGCGTTCCGCGTGCCAGAGTCCCGTTTTGGTAGTGTTATTCCAGGTTTTTACATACATTTTGGTCGTAAATTCAGTTTTTCCAGGAAAATTCCCGATTTTTCTTCGGGACAACATCCAGAAACGCCATAGTTAGCTAGCCCGCGCGGAGACGCGTCTTTTGACACCTCGCCCGTGCGCCTAGCCCACATATAACACTAAAAATTCTAGAAATTTTTGCATTTCATACATAATACAAACTGACGAAATCCACCTTAGGGAGTCCTGATTTTGATCAAATCTATATAACTTTGCTTCCCGGTGACGCAATTTTAAGCTGTTTTCAGCAAATTAAATCTTTCCCTTGCTCCCTGAAACGTTCCCACTCGGGATAATTGACTATTTCGCGAAAAACACTTTTTCGTTTTTGACTTGTAAAAATTTCACAAAAACTCCCTTTAAGGAAGACTATTCTAAATTTTTCTTCAAAATTCCAGACTATTCCCAGTTTTTAGTAATTTAAATAGATACTTACCCGCCCTACCTGGACTCCCGTGCGCGCTCCGCGAACTCGAGTCCCGTTTTGGTGGTGTTATTCGAGGTTTTCACTAAAATTTTGGCCGTAAAACAGGTTTTTTCAGTAAAATTCCCGATTTTTGTTCGGGAATAATTCCACAAACCCCATAGTTAGCTAGCCCGCGCGGAGACGCGTCTTTTGACACCTCGCACGTGCGCCTAGCTCACAAAAATTTTAGACCACCCACCCACCCTCTGTTCTATAGGAAGGTAGACGTGGGATTTCGGCAAAATTTTTTTTGTCTAAATCTAGCTCTTCTAGCCACGTAAATTCAAAACCATTCATTTGATTATAAAAATAATCGTTTTTTGTTTGTGTCTGTACCTCAAAGGGCGTTTTTCTGACATCTTTTAAACAAACCGACTGTTGACAAATATTTTATTAGTTTTAATCATCTTGACTCAATCATTTTAACTATTTATTATATTATTATTTAATTTATATTCTGATTATTTCTTACTTTGTTGATCCCCCCTTTACAGGGATACAGCAATACCCAATATTCTTATCTATTGAAATTTATTTTTTAAACAATCTTAATTTATTTTAATTGTATTATAATTTTAATTTGTATTTTATTGTCTGTGTTCCCCCCTTTACAGGGATACAGCAACGTCGCCAGTGCCCTCAGACCGGATTCTATGAACCTTACCTTCACTAAGGCCACCGCCATGTTCCGCACACCGGCCAAAAAAAATCGTATGCTCGCCAGGCTCCAGCGGCTCACCACGGTCGACAGAGGAGGTCAGACCCTCGCTTCCCAATGTGAGGCGAAGCATTGGGGAGTGGGAGGCCGGGAAAGCTGAGCCCCAGGCCAAGTCCCTGGCCATACAGAGGCGTGACACTACACCGGTTATGCCAAACAAACCGGAGGCCGAGGGAACCAGACCGGAGTCGAGGTACCCCAGTCTCACAGCGGAGGCGAGAGCTTGCCTAAATAAAGCTAAGCTTCATTTGGGCAACTCTCGAAACCTTAAAACGGAGATAAAGACTGGGGTCCTCGACGCGATCAACCGGCTATATGAGCTGGTGAAGGAGTCGGAGCGGAGCAGGACTCCCAACGAGCCAGCACCTGCGGTCGCACCTGCGGTCGAACCGGCAGTCGTGCCTACGTCAGTCGCACCGACACCCGCGTCACTGAACCCGTCCACGGAAGCACCGACAGAGCTCGTGAAGCAGCTGATGGCGAACCTCCAACAGCACAACCAGGCGTTGGAGGAGTGCAAACAGCACACACGGGCTCTGTCGGAGCAACTCCAGCTGGTCCCTCGCTTTGTCGCAGGCCAAGGCCCAACGTTCGCGGAGATCGCCGCCGGCCCGAGGCAGATTGTCCAGGAACCTCTTCACTCGGTAATAGTATCATCTGTGAATGATCAGGACACCGGTGAAGAGGTTCTTGAGAAGCTTAGGACGGCGGTCGATGCCAGAAAAGAGGGCACAAGAGTGGAACGGCTGCGCAAAGTGAGGGACCAGAAGGTAGTGGTCGGCTTCAAGACCAGGGAGGAGCTGACCAGGGTGGCGGAGAGAATAAGGAGAGCGGGGAACCTAGTGGTAGAGGAGGTCAAGAATAAGGACCCGCTCCTCATCATTATGGACGTTCTCTCCTGCCACACGGATGTGGAGGTCACACAGGCGTTGCAACGCCAGAATGCCCACCTGCTCGGGGACATACCAGCGGAGGACTTGAGGTTGGGGGTGAAGTACCGTCGCAGGACGAGGAACCCCCATACCTGCCACGTCATCCTGCAGGTGTCCCCTACGGTGTGGCAGAGGCTGACTGTAGCGGGTCGCGTGCACATCGACCTGCAGCGAGTGCGAGTGCAGGACCAGTCACCACTGGTGCAGTGCACTCGCTGCCTGCGCTTCGGCCACAGTCGAAAACTATGCACGCAGCCCGCCGACCTCTGCATCCACTGCGGCGACCCCCATTTGCGAGCTGACTGCCCGTCCCGGCTGGCAGCGGAAGCACCGAGGTGCCACAATTGCTTGTTGGCAAAACAGACCAAAACCGAGCATGACGCCTTCGACAGGGAGTGCCCAGTGCGAGTAAAGTGGGACGCACTGGCGCGCCTGTCGGTGGCGTACTGCTAAGGTGGAGTCAAAGCTCTCAGGAAGTGGGAACCGCAGCGGTGGTAGTTTTGCTTTTCTCAAGTTGGAAGTAGGAAATTGGAGCCAACTTCATAAGAAATTGGCCCAATTGAAAGCTGGTTTTAAAGGCAAACCTACCTTACCGCTGTGGTCCGACGAGCTCGTGGAGGTCCAAAGAAAGGTTCAAGCAGCATCTGCGAGTCCGCCAAAATTATCTGAAAACAAAGATAGAAAATTAGTAGTTGAAATAAGGAATAATAGCATGTACATATTTAGGACTAAAAATATTATGTGTATATAATATATTATATATATATTAAAATAGCATAAGATAAGATAGATTAAAGTTTTAACATAAATAGAATTGACATTATACCCAAATTATTATTATTATTTATTATTTTAATTATTGATGAAATTGAAATTATACCAAAATTATTATTATTATTTATTGTTTTAATTATTGATGAAAAGTATTGTATAGATTAGATTTAAGATATAAATATTGTAGGAATTATTTAGCTATATTCAAACAAAAAAGAAATAAAAAACAGTATTAAAGCATAGTAAGATAATTAGATAAACATAATGTCAGTAGTTAAACCACCTGAAATAAAACAACATATAAAAATATGAAATAAAAGACAGAGAAGATAAACAAACAACTAGTCTAAACAGGGCTCTGATTACGTCAGAGGGACACTGAGCAAGGGCAGGAGTGGGTTTTAGCCGGTAAGAGTCCGGCACTGCCCAGACTGGCTCATTAGTGAGGCAGTCTGGGCGTCCATGAGGATTTCCCACTCCTGCCAAAACAAAAAAAAAAAAAAAAAAAAAAAAAAAAAAAAAAAAAAAAAAAAAAAAAAAACCTAACCTAACCTTTTTTTTTTTTTTTTTTTTTTTTTGTCGCTGAGAAATGCTTTATGCATCCCCGCCTCCCGGGGGACGAGACGGGGTATGTGGGACTCCCTGTCGGAATGACAGTATACCCACTAAAACTCAGCGGTGTTCCCGCGTCGCCGTGATGGGAGGGCCATGGGAATCCGGCATAGCCTTTACATCCACAGCCCTCCCGGCGCATGCCCGCCAAGATGGTATGGCGGGCCCCACATGCCCCCCAGGTTGGGGGGCTACGGGAATGGCCGAGAACACCTGGCCATTCCCGTCCCACAAGGTGGAGGCCTGTGCAAAACAGGCAACGGTGCCCCCGCACCCGTTGCCTGCTGGCCTCCACGCCCGCCTGAAAGGCGGGCCCCGCATGCCCCCCACGTTGGGGGAGCTACGGCCGCAGAGGATAGGGAGAGCGGCAACGACACACCGACACTCCTCTTCCCCTGCGGCCCCACCGCGTCCGCCATCGAACGGTGGCGGCCCCGTCAAGGCCGCGGAAGGAAGGGAGAGCCCCTCCCGCCGCGGCCTCTGTCCTCAGCCGCAATGTCTCCCTCACGGGGGACATCGCGGCCCGCCTCAGGTAGGTCGCGATGTCGCGGCACCGCAACCTACCCGTGGGCCGCTACGTCGGGCTAAACCGCACAGCCCGGACGAGCGGCCCCCGCTGGGGTTCCTCTTAGCTTCACCGTGGCCCAGCTCGCCACGGCTACTGAGCCCCCCCGCCTCGACAATGCGGGAACCCACCGGGGGGAACCTAACCTAACCTATGCATCCCCGCCTCCCGGGGGACGAGACGGGGTATGTGGGACTCCCTGTCGGAATGACAGTATACCCACTAAAACTCAGCGGTGTTCCTACATCGCCGTAGTGGGAGGGCCATGGGAAACCGGCATAGCCTTTACTTCCACAGCCCTCCCGGCGCACGCCCGCCAAGATGGTATGGCGGGCCCCACATGCCCCCCAGGTTGGGGGGCTACGGGAATGGCCGGGAACACCTGGCCATTCCCGTCCCACACTGGTGGAGGCCTGTGCAAAACAGGCAACGGTGCCCCCGCACCCGCTGCCTGCTGGCCTCCACGCCCGCCTAAAAGGCGGGCCCCGCATGCCCCCCGCGTTGGGGGAGCTACGGCCGCAGAGGATAGGGAGAGCGGCAACGAAACACCGACACTCCTCTTCCCCTGCGGCCCCACCGCGTCCGCCATCTAACGGTGGCGGCCCCGTCAAGGCCGCGGAAGGTAGGGAGAGCGGCAACGAAACACCGACACTCCTCTCCCGCCGCGGCCTCCAATCCTCAGCCGCGATGTCTCCCTCACGGGGGACACCGCGGCCCGCCTCAGGTAGGCTGCGATGTCGCCCAAGCGGCACCGCAACCTACCCTACGGCCGCTACGTCATTGGCTAAGCCGCAAAGCCTTGACGAGCGGCCCCCGCTGGGGTTCCTCTTAGCTTCACCGTGGCCCAGCTCGCCACGGCTACTGAGCCCCCCCGCCTCGACAATGCGGGAACCCACCGGGGGGGAACCTAACCTAACCTAACCTAACCCATATAACTTTGCTTCCCGGTGACGCAATTTTAAGCTGTTTTCAGCAAATTAATTCTATCTAAAGCTCCCTGAAACGTTCCCACTAGGGATAATTGACAATTTTCGCGAAAAACACTTTTTCGTTTTTTGACTTGTAAAAATTTCACTAAAACTCCTTTAAAAAACACTATTTTTAAATTTTCATCTAAATTCCCGTTCCTGTGATTTTAATTGATACTTACCTGCCTTACCTGTACTCCCGTGCGCGTTCCGCGTGCCAGAGTCCCGTTTTGGTAGTGTTATTCCAGGTTTTTACATACATTTTGGTCGTAAATTCAGTTTTTCCAGGAAAATTCCCGATTTTTCTTCGGGACAACATCCAGAAACGCCATAGTTAGCTAGCCCGCGCGGAGACGCGTCTTTTGACACCTCGCCCGTGCGCCTAGCCCACATATAACACTAAAAATTCTAGAAATTTTTGCATTTCATACATAATACAAACTGACGAAATCCACCTTAGGGAGTCCTGATTTTGATCAAATCTATATAACTTTGCTTCCCGGTGACGCAATTTTAAGCTGTTTTCAGCAAATTAAATCTTTCCCTTGCTCCCTGAAACGTTCCCACTCGGGATAATTGACTATTTCGCGAAAAACACTTTTTCGTTTTTGACTTGTAAAAATTTCACAAAAACTCCCTTTAAGGAAGACTATTCTAAATTTTTCTTCAAAATTCCAGACTATTCCCAGTTTTTAGTAATTTAAATAGATACTTACCCGCCCTACCTGGACTCCCGTGCGCGCTCCGCGAACTCGAGTCCCGTTTTGGTGGTGTTATTCGAGGTTTTCACTAAAATTTTGGCCGTAAAACAGGTTTTTTCAGTAAAATTCCCGATTTTTGTTCGGGAATAATTCCACAAACCCCATAGTTAGCTAGCCCGCGCGGAGACGCGTCTTTTGACACCTCGCACGTGCGCCTAGCTCACAAAAATTTTAGACCACCCACCCACCCTCTGTTCTATAGGAAGGTAGACGTGGGATTTCGGCAAAATTTTTTTTGTCTAAATCTAGCTCTTCTAGCCACGTAAATTCAAAACCATTCATTTGATTATAAAAATAATCGTTTTTTGTTTGTGTCTGTACCTCAAAGGGCGTTTTTCTGACATCTTTTAAACAAACCGACTGTTGACAAATATTTTATTAGTTTTAATCATCTTGACTCAATCATTTTAACTATTTATTATATTATTATTTAATTTATATTCTGATTATTTCTTACTTTGTTGATCCCCCCTTTACAGGGATACAGCAATACCCAATATTCTTATCTATTGAAATTTATTTTTTAAACAATCTTAATTTATTTTAATTGTATTATAATTTTAATTTGTATTTTATTGTCTGTGTTCCCCCCTTTACAGGGATACAGCAACGTCGCCAGTGCCCTCAGACCGGATTCTATGAACCTTACCTTCACTAAGGCCACCGCCATGTTCCGCACACCGGCCAAAAAAAATCGTATGCTCGCCAGGCTCCAGCGGCTCACCACGGTCGACAGAGGAGGTCAGACCCTCGCTTCCCAATGTGAGGCGAAGCATTGGGGAGTGGGAGGCCGGGAAAGCTGAGCCCCAGGCCAAGTCCCTGGCCATACAGAGGCGTGACACTACACCGGTTATGCCAAACAAACCGGAGGCCGAGGGAACCAGACCGGAGTCGAGGTACCCCAGTCTCACAGCGGAGGCGAGAGCTTGCCTAAATAAAGCTAAGCTTCATTTGGGCAACTCTCGAAACCTTAAAACGGAGATAAAGACTGGGGTCCTCGACGCGATCAACCGGCTATATGAGCTGGTGAAGGAGTCGGAGCGGAGCAGGACTCCCAACGAGCCAGCACCTGCGGTCGCACCTGCGGTCGAACCGGCAGTCGTGCCTACGTCAGTCGCACCGACACCCGCGTCACTGAACCCGTCCACGGAAGCACCGACAGAGCTCGTGAAGCAGCTGATGGCGAACCTCCAACAGCACAACCAGGCGTTGGAGGAGTGCAAACAGCACACACGGGCTCTGTCGGAGCAACTCCAGCTGGTCCCTCGCTTTGTCGCAGGCCAAGGCCCAACGTTCGCGGAGATCGCCGCCGGCCCGAGGCAGATTGTCCAGGAACCTCTTCACTCGGTAATAGTATCATCTGTGAATGATCAGGACACCGGTGAAGAGGTTCTTGAGAAGCTTAGGACGGCGGTCGATGCCAGAAAAGAGGGCACAAGAGTGGAACGGCTGCGCAAAGTGAGGGACCAGAAGGTAGTGGTCGGCTTCAAGACCAGGGAGGAGCTGACCAGGGTGGCGGAGAGAATAAGGAGAGCGGGGAACCTAGTGGTAGAGGAGGTCAAGAATAAGGACCCGCTCCTCATCATTATGGACGTTCTCTCCTGCCACACGGATGTGGAGGTCACACAGGCGTTGCAACGCCAGAATGCCCACCTGCTCGGGGACATACCAGCGGAGGACTTGAGGTTGGGGGTGAAGTACCGTCGCAGGACGAGGAACCCCCATACCTGCCACGTCATCCTGCAGGTGTCCCCTACGGTGTGGCAGAGGCTGACTGTAGCGGGTCGCGTGCACATCGACCTGCAGCGAGTGCGAGTGCAGGACCAGTCACCACTGGTGCAGTGCACTCGCTGCCTGCGCTTCGGCCACAGTCGAAAACTATGCACGCAGCCCGCCGACCTCTGCATCCACTGCGGCGACCCCCATTTGCGAGCTGACTGCCCGTCCCGGCTGGCAGCGGAAGCACCGAGGTGCCACAATTGCTTGTTGGCAAAACAGACCAAAACCGAGCATGACGCCTTCGACAGGGAGTGCCCAGTGCGAGTAAAGTGGGACGCACTGGCGCGCCTGTCGGTGGCGTACTGCTAAGGTGGAGTCAAAGCTCTCAGGAAGTGGGAACCGCAGCGGTGGTAGTTTTGCTTTTCTCAAGTTGGAAGTAGGAAATTGGAGCCAACTTCATAAGAAATTGGCCCAATTGAAAGCTGGTTTTAAAGGCAAACCTACCTTACCGCTGTGGTCCGACGAGCTCGTGGAGGTCCAAAGAAAGGTTCAAGCAGCATCTGCGAGTCCGCCAAAATTATCTGAAAACAAAGATAGAAAATTAGTAGTTGAATTATGGAATAATAGCATGTACATATTTAGGACTAAAAATATTATGTGTATATAATATATTATATATATATTAAAATAGCATAAGATAAGATAGATTAAAGTTTTAACATAAATAGAATGGGGATTGTCCAAAATTTCTAACCATTAGATTTTATTTTATTTTTTGAAAATTTAGAGCATTTTGAGAAACTAATTTGAATATTTTGATGATTAGCTAAATAGTTATTTAAAAAAAAATATATTAAATATTTAAAAATTTTAAGATAAGTGACGTCATCAATGGCAGAAAAGGTTAAGTGCCATTGCCTCACTGGTACATATTTAAAAATTTAAATATGTCAACATAACGGCATTCAGTTCACATCTGTCAAAGTGTCAATATATTAGACGTCATAAATAATCGAATCACTTAATAAATCATCGTATTTATTTACGGTTTTTTCAAGAGTAAGTGGCTTCCAAAGTTCCAAGGAATATACTACTCTCTGTCGTCACTAGAACAATCGACGCGGCGACATATTTTATTGTTCGTTTTCCTGAACCACACATGACCACAATGAGCGATACTTTTGTTAAAGCTGACTCGCGAAACCTGCCTAAAGTTGAGACCGTTATGATATTAGAATATATTTCTACTAGCAGCCATCATAGCGTAGCTGAAATAAGGGGAGCAAAAATTCTAATGTAAGTAATGCATACAACATAAAATAACTTCCGAGTGAAATGTGTTTTTTGTTCATATCAAATCAGACCTAAATCAGTGTATTTTTTCATTGTTTCAGGTCATCTCGAGATTCGTACATAGATACTGCAGTAGGGTACGTTAAAGTTAGTAGAACGGGGAGTGAGTGCATAGTTAAAGCTAAAATTGTGCCGGAACACAGAATCAGCAAGAAACTATACACTGTTACATGTAACATTGACGAGTGCAATGATGTTATTATTGATTCTGTGTGTGAAGACTGTGCAGCATCTGCGGGTAATTTCTTTTAAAAACATATTAATTATAAAATATTGCTTTCTATGGATTAAAGCTATGTTGATCAAATACTTTATTTCTTGTTTACAGGTGGTTGCAAGCACTCGTTACTACTTCTTTTTTGGCTGGCAAAGAAAAGTTCAGAACCATCATCAACAGCAGTTGAATGCTACTGGAATAAGCCTACACTATCAAGTGCGAACACAGAACTAGTCACTAGCAAAGAAATATTTAGAAAAGCAAAAATTCCTAAACTGACTTCTAAAGATAGTACTATCTTAACTGAATTTGAAGAAGAGTGCAAACGAAGGAATATTGGAAACTCATTGATTTTAAAATTTTGTGAAGGATATCAATCAGATTCGAAAAATATTTTTGATATCATGTTACAATTTATTGATGTAGAAACTGTACATACCTATTTCAACTTCAGAGAATATTTGAAGAAAGTTATAAATGATGAGATTATCCTCGAAATTAATACAAAATCTCTAGGGCAGTCTGAAAGCAAGTACTGGTGTAGTATACGCCAAGGAAGATTGACAGCTTCTAAATTATATGAAGCTGCACATTGTAAGACAGATGGAACGTTAGTGGAACATATATTAGGAGGTTACAAAGTGCCAGAAACAAAAGCTATACTAAGAGGAAGGAGGTTAGAGAACAGAGTGCTGCAAGTTATCCAAGAAAAAATAGGTGTTAAAATAGAAAAATCAGGCTTTATGCTTATTAATGGTATATTGGGAGCATCTCCAGATGGAGTTGGTGAAGATTTTGTAGTGGAAATAAAATGTCCAGCCTCGGAGAAAGCTGTTCAATCATATATTAAGAATGATATTGTTAATAACAAATTTAGAACACAAATATTATGTCAAATGCTAGCTTGTAAGAAATCTAAAGGATTATTCTGTGTTGCAGATCCTTTATTTGAGACTACTAAAAATATTCATGTAGTCTGGGTTGATTTTGACGAAGTATATATTAATGAAGTTATCAACAAAGCAGAACTTTTTTGGAGTGAATATATATTTCCAAAATTACTTAAAAGTGTTAAAAAATAATAAATCAGTTTATACTTAATAAGTTTTTATTATTTCTCCCTGTAAATTAATTAGGCCACAAACTATGACAACAAGTTCATCTAAACATGAAACATATTTATAATTTACAACAGAGTGTGGTTTGAGTATGGAAAATTCTCTTACACGCCTGATAACTCTTTCAACATGGACTCTTAAGCTTGCTATTACTTTGCTTTGTATAACTTCGGTAGCAGTTTGTTTGGTACCTGAGTAGACACTTGGTGGCCTCAAAAGTTTAATACCACGTGAACTTAACACAGATTCAATTTCTTTGAATCCTCTATCAGCTAAAACAACAGCATTTGGTTGCAAAACATTTAATAAGCCGCTTTTATCAACAATGGCTTTGTCAGATATTCTTCCTCCATAACCTTTTGAAATGAAGCTTACAAAACCATTAGGGGTACAGCCTATCAAATACTTTACAGTATTGCAACTTTTGTATTGAGACCATGTCTGTGCTTGCTTTACTGGATTTGAAGGTTTTGCAATTTGTATTTCGAAACAATCTATTATCATGTGTACATCAGAATACCTAATTTTAAAAACTAAAGGTAGGTTTTGTTTAATCTGTTTTGGCTGTGGACAATAAATAAAATTTTGAAAAAAGTTACATAGGACTTCAATTCCTGTTAATATCACAGATGACAACTTAGTTCTTGATATTTGAAACTGGTCACTTATTCTTTCTATGGAATCATTTTGCTTAATTTTGAGTAAAGTTATAATAAGATTAATAGAGTCAATTTTTATTACGCTTCGTTGTGCAATGTAATCTATAAGCCATAGGTACTGTTTTGGCAATCCTAAATACATTTTTGGTTTCTCTGATATGATGTCTAACATATTTTTTCTACGTTGCAACTCCTTATTTGGTTCAAGCACTGATGATTCTTCTGTTTCTGATGTACATCCAAATAGAGATGGAGTTGCTGCAGAAGAAGTTTCTTGTGAAGATGGCACTTCCAGTGTAACAACACTAGTAGCTTTTCTTACTTTATAGTTTGTGCTCTTGTCTATCATCTTTACTTCACACTGGGTTGAGGCATCAATCTAAAAGCAAAAATAATGAGTAATTTTTTTTTTCCAGTAACCAACACATCATATTATAGCAAATCTTGTACCTAACTGGTTTTTGGGTATGTGAAGTATGATACAATCATAAATGTTTGTCACTATACACACTATCTTCATGATTATTTATATTCATGGTTTGGAGAAATTATTGATTTCTAACTTGTTTACAATGTAAGTACAGCTGATCTTGCAGGATGATGCTAGTTATGTTAATCAACTACAAATCAGAAAGAGCATAAGCGAAAAATAAAAATAATGTATAGTGATAAAAAGTGTATGATTGAACTATATTTCGCCTATTCATCAACCAGTTTCAGTTGTGTTACATAGTGTATTTATAGGTATAAGTGATCTTTTTTATTACTATTAAGGCCAAGTTTATTATAAACCTACCTTCATTGGTATTGTGGAATATGAAGATGTACTGGGCATTACAGCATCCTCATATTTCCTTTTTACTGATTTGCGGGTGGTAGCTGGCGGCGAATGGTGCAATAACAGCTTAGTTAATTCTGTTGAGTCTTCACTTTTATTAGGTGCAATATAGCAGAGAGAATCTGTAGGTTTAAGGCGTGGCTCTTGATTCATTAACTTATGTTGATAATAATTCTTCAAATCGTTTTTAGGCTGTAAAAAAGACCAAAACTTGGTAAGTAGGGGTGGCATTATGATACAGGCCATACAAAGAAATCTAATGCTTCTGAAATACTTACATCAAAGTGATCTTCGCAACAATACATTGTATAAACCTTGCAATATTCCACGCCTACATCACTACACCACTTTTCTCGCAAATCTTCTCTAATACGAACAAAAATTTTGTTTGGACTATTATTACTATTATTTCTGCAAGTTGGAACAAAGCACTTCCTGTATTCCATAACTCTTCCAATATATTAAATATTGTCGAGCATTGAAATAGTGTAAATAATGAGATCTAAACGAGAATAAATTTAAATGAGGCAAATCGCAATGTTTATATTTTTGACATTTATATTATAATTTGACACTTGACAGATTGTAGACAATACTTGCCACTTACTTTTTATTTTCTGAGGTAACGATACAAAACTGTACGGCCAAAGCTGACGTAATTTGAAGGGCAAAGAAGGTCAATCGTATTTTATCAAAAATATCAATAAAATATGAATATTTTTAATGATTAATTAGTCCGTAATGATCAGTAACGCTATTCCTCGAAATGGTTTTTCAATTACAACATTTTAAAAAATATGAACAATGCCCATTGACATTATACCCAAATTATTATTATTATTTATTATTTTAATTATTGATGAAATTGAAATTATACCAAAATTATTATTATTATTTATTGTTTTAATTATTGATGAAAAGTATTGTATAGATTAGATTTAAGATATAAATATTGTAGGAATTATTTAGCTATATTCAAACAAAAAAGAAATAAAAAACAGTATTAAAGCATAGTAAGATAATTAGATAAACATAATGTCAGTAGTTAAACCACCTGAAATAAAACAACATATAAAAATATGAAATAAAAGACAGAGAAGATAAACAAACAACTAGTCTAAACAGGGCTCTGATTACGTCAGAGGGACACTGAGCAAGGGCAGGAGTGGGTTTTAGCCGGTAAGAGTCCGGCACTGCCCAGACTGGCTCATTAGTGAGGCAGTCTGGGCGTCCATGAGGATTTCCCACTCCTGCCAAAACAAAAAAAAAAAAAAAAAAAAAAAAAAAAAAAAAAAAAAAAAAAAAAAAAAAAAACCTAACCTAACCTTTTTTTTTTTTTTTTTTTTTTGTCGCTGAGAAATGCTTTATGCATCCCCGCCTCCCGGGGGACGAGACGGGGTATGTGGGACTCCCTGTCGGAATGACAGTATACCCACTAAAACTCAGCGGTGTTCCCGCGTCGCCGTGATGGGAGGGCCATGGGAATCCGGCATAGCCTTTACATCCACAGCCCTCCCGGCGCATGCCCGCCAAGATGGTATGGCGGGCCCCACATGCCCCCCAGGTTGGGGGGCTACGGGAATGGCCGAGAACACCTGGCCATTCCCGTCCCACAAGGTGGAGGCCTGTGCAAAACAGGCAACGGTGCCCCCGCACCCGTTGCCTGCTGGCCTCCACGCCCGCCTGAAAGGCGGGCCCCGCATGCCCCCCACGTTGGGGGAGCTACGGCCGCAGAGGATAGGGAGAGCGGCAACGACACACCGACACTCCTCTTCCCCTGCGGCCCCACCGCGTCCGCCATCGAACGGTGGCGGCCCCGTCAAGGCCGCGGAAGGTAGGGAGAGCGGCAACGAAACACCGACACTCCTCTCCCGCCGCGGCCTCCAATCCTCAGCCGCGATGTCTCCCTCACGGGGGACACCGCGGCCCGCCTCAGGTAGGCTGCGATGTCGCCCAAGCGGCACCGCAACCTACCCTACGACCGCTACGTCATTGGCTAAGCTGCAAAGCCTTGACGAGCGGCCCCCGCTGGGGTTCCTCTTAGCTTCACCGTGGCCCAGCTCGCCACGGCTACTGAGCCCCCCCGCCTCGACAATGCGGGAACCCACCGGGGGGGAACCTAACCTAACCTAACCTAACCTTTTTTTTTTTTTTTTTTGTCGCTGAGAAATGCTTTATGCATCCCCGCCTCCCGGGGGACGAGACGGGGTATGTGGGACTCCCTGTCGGAATTGACAGTATACCCACTAAAACTCAGCGGTGTTCCCGCGTCGCCGTGATGGGAGGGCCATGGGAATCCGGCATAGCCTTTACATCCACAGCCCTCCCGACGCATGCCCGCCAAGATGGTATGGCGGGCCCCACATGCCCCCCAGGTTGGGGGGCTACGGGAATGGCCGAGAACACCTGGCCATTCCCGTCCCGCACTGGTGGAGGCCTGTGCAATACAGGCAACGGTGCCCCCGCACCCGCTGGCCTGCTGGCCTCCACGCCCGCCCAAGAGGCAGGCCCCGCTTGCCCCCCCAGGTTGGGGGAGCTACGGCCGCAGAGGATAGGGAGAGCGGCAACGAAACACCGACACTCCTCTTCCCCTGCGGCCCCGCCGCGTCCGCCATCATACGGTGGCGGCCCCGTCAAGGCCGCGGAAGGAGGGAGAGCCTCTCCCGCCGCGGCCTCTATCCTCAGCCGCAATGTCTCCCTCACGGGGGACATCGCGGCCCGCCTCAGGTAGGTCGCGATGTCGCGGCACAGCAACCTACCCGTGGGCCGCTACGTCGGGCTAAACCGCACAGCCCGGACGAGCGGCCCCCGCTGGGGTTCCTCTTAGCTTCACCGTGGCCCAGCTCGCCACGGCTACTGAGCCCCCCCGCCTCGACAATGCGGGAACCCACCGGGGGGGAACCTAACCTAACCTTTTTTTTTTTTTTTTTTTTTTTTTTTTTTTTTTTTTTTTTTTTTTTTTTTTTTGTCGCTGAGAAATGCTTTATGCATCCCCGCCTCCCGGGGGACGAGACGGGGTATGTGGGACTCCCTGTCGGAATGACAGTATACCCACTAAAACTCAGCGGTGTTCCCGCGTCGCCATGATGGGAGGGCCATGGGAATCCGGCATAGCCTTTACATCCACAGCCCTCCCGGCGCATGCCCGCCAAGATGGTATGGCGGGCCCCACATGCCCCCCAGGTTGGGGGGCTACGGGAATGGCCGAGAACACCTGGCCATTCCCGTCCCACAAGGTGGAGGCCTGTGCAAAACAGGCAACGGTGCCCCCGCACCCGTTGCCTGCTGGCCTCCACGCCCGCCTGAAAGGCAGGCCCCGCATGCCCCCCCACGTTGGGGGAGCTACGGCCGCAGAGGATAGGGAGAGCGGCAACGAAACACCGACACTCCTCTTCCCCTGCGGCCCCACCGCGTCCGCCATCGAACGGTGGCGGCCCCGTCAAGGCCGCGGAAGGAAGGGAGAGCCCCTCCCGCCGCGGCCTCTGTCCTCAGCCACAATGTCTCCCTCACGGGGGACATCGCGGCCCGCCTCAGGTAGGTCGCGATGTCGCGGCACTGCAACCTACCCGTGGGCCGCTACGTCGGGCTAAACCGCACAGCCCGGACGAGCGGCCCCCGCTGGGGTTCCTCTTAGCTTCACCGTGGCCCAGCTCGCCACGGCTACTGAGCCCCCCCGCCTCGACAATGCGGGAACCCACCGGGGGGGGACCTAACCTTTTTTTTTTTTTTTTTTTTTTTGTTCTCGGGGGGAAAATCCTCATGGACATCCTCCGCCCTGGGGTAGGCAGAGGGGCATGCCGGACTCTTACCGGCTAAAAACCACCCCGGTGTTCCCTTCCTGTACCTATTGCCGGGGGTACGGGTATCGCTCGCGCATTCATCCGCGCCCCCGGCAGGTATTGGCCCACCAGATGTTTGTAGGCGGGCCCCGTCACCCTCTGCGGCCGTCACCCAGTGGCCGCAGGAACTCCACTTAAGAGGCGCGCGCGGAACACTACGCCGCCGCCTCGAGGCCTATTACTGATCGGGCGACAGACGCCCCTAGTCTGTCGCCCGCAGGCCGCGCCCTATGGTGGCCGGAGATCGTCCGCCACCCTGCGACGCCCGGTGCGTCTGCTGCGGGCCGGGAGAGAGGTAACAGCTTCTCTCTCCCTTTCCGCCGCCTCCTTTGCCGACATTACGTCCTCACAAAAGGAGGCGACGGCTGTCCAGCCGCTCTCGCTCCCGACCATGCATGAAATGATGGCCGGAAGCGAGAGCGAGAGGTCACCCGCAGCCTCGACTGCCGCGACCAAGTCACGGCGCTGTACTGCCCAAGCTGGGCACTCCTCCAACGTGTGCAGCGCCGTGTCCTCGCGGCAGCTGTCACAGTGGTGACATTCGGGCGTCGGCTCCCGGCCTATCCGACACAAGTACTTTCCGAAACACCCATGTCCGGTAAGCACCTGCGTCAGCCGGAAGCTGAGGGCGCCGTGGCGTCTCTCCAGCCACTCCTTCATCAAGGGTCTTACCGCCGCTATCGCGGCGTGCCCTGCCGTGGGTCGCGCAAGTCGCTGCTCCCATTCCGCCACTAGGACCTGGCGGAGCTCTGCCCTGTGCGCCTCAACTTGTCGAGGCGCCAGGCGCTCGCCCCGTCCCACCGCTTCCTCGCGCCATGTATAGAGTGACGCGAGGAGTCCCGCCTCTAGGTCCCACGGCGGGGATCCGGCTAGGAGGCTCGCCGCCTCGAAGGAGATCGTACGGTATCCCCTTATTACCCTGACGGCCATCGCTCTTTGCGGCCTTCGTAGCAAGGCGATGTTACGGGCCGTCAGGGCATCCGCCCACACTGGCGCGGCGTAAAGCGCCATGGACCGTACGACCCCTGTGTAGAGCCTCCGGCAGGAGGTATTTGGGCCCCCCAAGTTGGGCAGCAAGCGCGAGAGCGCTGAAGCGGCGCCCAACAAACGGGGTGCGAGCCGCTGGAAGTGCGGCCCGAAGCTCCACCGACTGTCGAGGACGAGTCCTAAGTACTTCATCGTCGACTCAACAGCTATGGAGACCCCCTCCTACCACGATGTTTGAACCCGGAGGTGGCTTATTCCTCGGCCCGTGAAAACAGAGGGCCTCGGATTTGTGCAAAGCCACCTCCAGGCCCAACCTCCGGATCCTACCCACGACATGCGCGACCCCGGCTGTCGCCAGTATGGCTGCCTGCCGGTATGTCTTTCCACGTGCTGTTACTAGCGTGTCGTCGGCGTAGCATGTCACGCCGACTCCGTGGAGAAGAGCACCGCGCAGAGCCCAGTCGTACCCTATGTTCCACAGGAGTGGCCCCAATACCGACCCCTGCGGAACGCCGCACGACATCTCTCGCCTACCCCATCCTTCACGACCCGGGTAAACTACTGATCTTTCCGACAAATAGGCCCCGATAATGCGGCGGAGGTATCCTGGCACCCCGTGATACCGGAGTGCCTCTCTGATGGTATTCCAGGGCAAGGTGTTGAATGCGTTGGCGATGTCGAGCGACACCGCCAAGACCACCTCACCCCGGGCGACTGCCTCCTCCGCCAGGACTCTCACGCGCATGATCGCGTCCACTGTGGAGCGCCCCTGACGGAAACCAAATTGGTTGTCCGCTAGGTCCGGCCCCTCGTTGGTCATGTGCCGGACGAGGCGGTCGGCGATGATTCGCTCGAAGATCTTACACACCTCGTCCAGAAGCACAATGGGCCGGTAGGCAGACGGTGAGTCTGCGGGGCGCCCCTCCTTCTTTAGCAGGACCAGCTTTCCGGTCTTCCACCGGCGTGGAAGCTGGCCCCGCTCCAAACATGCGCTTAAGAGTCCTTCTAGTCGGGGCCCGAGAGCCCTTAAGGCCAGGACCCATGCACGGCCTGGAATGCCGTCGGGCCCTGGGGCGGTGTTTTTTATGCGAGAAACCGCCACTCTCAACTCTACCCGGGTCACTTCGGGCACGTCGTCGTCGTCGTCTTCCGTGTTGGGCACATTCCAAGGCGGAACCATAGCAGGTGGTGTATGCTCTGGGCGTAAGGGAAAGAGAGCGCTCACCACGTCCTCCAGTAACTGCGGCTGAAGACTCCGGGACAGTGGGGGGGCCCACTGGCGCATCTTGCCCCTCACCATACGGTAGGGGCGTCCCCACGGATCTCGGTCCAGAGTCTCCAGCAGTTCTTCGCGGGCCGATGACTTGGCCCGCACGATGGCTAATTGGAGAGCGCTCTTCGCCTCCCTGTAGCTCTCGTATAGTTCCGCCTCGATGGCCACCGCTGACGGAGAGCGACGGCGTCTTCTTCGGTACCTGGCATACTGGCGTCGCCTCTCAACGCAGACGATGCGCAAATGCGCAATCAGCTGCGACCACCAGTACACCTGGCGCCTGGATGGTACCGGCCGGACTCGGGGCATCGCAGCGTCGCAGATTTGCGACATGCTCTCCCGGAACCACTCCGCCTCCTCGTCGATGTTGACAGGCCTGTCGGGAGCATCCAACCAGGCCTGCACGATAGAGGCCTCCAGGAGAGCCTCCCTGTCCAGCCGCTTCACTGCCCAACGCGGACCGTCTCCAACGCCCACCGGGGCTGCTTGAGCCGGCCCGACCGAGGTCTGGGTGGAGACACTGAATCGGATATATCTGTGATCAGACAGCGTCTCCACGTCCTCCACTACGTGCCAGCCATGGACACGGCGCGCGAGAGCGGGGCTAGCGAACGTGAGGTCCACTATTGACCCGCCCCACTGTCGCACGCATGTCTGCACGCAACCTCGGTTCAGAAGAAGCAGGCCCTGCTCGACCGCCCACTCCTCCACCAACTCGCCCCGCACATCAGTTGTCGGGGAACACCATGCCGCAGACTTGGCGTTGAAGTCCCCCAAGACGAGAACGGGACGAGGACGACTACGACTGACGACCGTACCCAAATCCGAAATGACCTCCTCGAGGTCGGCGAGAGATAGGCTGGGGGCGAAATACACCCCCGCGACCATAATATCACCACAAACTGCCGCGACATAGCCCCGCCCCCGGGTGACGGCCTCAAAGAGCGGGGTGTCCACGGCAGACCTTATAAGCGCCACCGAACCGTTAGTGTCGCACACCCAGTCATCCCTGGGTGGCACAAAATACGGCTCGGCGACGACTGCCACATCGATTGTCCACTGCGCCATGCTTTGGAGCAAGAGATCCTGAGCTCTGGCGCAGTGGTTTATGTTAGCTTGGAGGAAACATAGATGACCTGGGGCCATTATTGGGTATCCATTAATGTCTCCTCCCCAGTCCCTGGCGGATCTGCTGCCGCAACCGGTGGGTGAGCCGGTTGCGAGGAACCGGTTGCCTCTATTGGTGTATCCTGAGAGGCCGGCGGATGAATCGGCTGTGTCTTGGTCCCAGATTTCTTCTTTGTGGGCCTGGCGCAGGTCTTAGTCCCGGTCCAGTGATCGGCTGGCTTGCCGTATGCCGCACAGAGTACGCAGTGCGGCGCGGCTGTGCAAGAGCCAGCTTTATGACCGGGCTGACCGCAGCGGAAGCACAGTTGGCTGCGGTCAACTCCCGCGGTGCACCGTACACCCACGTGTCCCGGCTCGAGACAGCGATAACACCGCAAGGGCTTGGGCGTCAATAGCGTCACCTGCGCCGAGACCCATCCTATCAGCAGTCTTCTGCCCTCCTTAAGTTTGTTGGCCGCCGCTACGGGACAACTTACTAATACTGTCCCGAGGCCAGAGACACCCCTACGAATTGTGCCCGCCTTTACTTGATCTGGCGGGCAGTTGCCGGCCTTCGAGATGGCGGCGGCGACCTCATCACTCATCACTGAGTCGTCCAAACCCGAGATTCGCAAATCTGCACACTTAGTGGGCCTGGACACTCTGACGTCGTCACTTCCGAGAGACGCCCTTAGTTTTTCGGCAAGGGCGTCTGCCTTGGGGGCACTTGAAGCCCCCGAGATTTCCAGTAGTCGGGCTCCGGTAGCCGTAGGCTTGCACCGGAGGCCCGTTATGCCGAGATCGTTCAATGAAATTTCGGCTTTCGCCTTTGAAAGGATCCCGGCATATGTTACTCCCCGCTCCTCCGCGCCTGGCTGCAGTGTCAGAACTACAGCTGTTGATCGAGGGGCACGGAGCCTCGCAGCCTGTGCTTGGGCATCCGTCTTTATTTTTTGGGCCTGTTGCCTGGCCTTGCGGCGCGCCTTTTTGTTATTTTGTTTGGCACCCGCAGTTGTCCATTCCGCCTCCTGTTGTGAAGAGGCGGATTTAGGGTCGCGCTGATTTGAGGATTGTGTTGGCGGCGCTGTAGAGGCAGCCGCTGCACCCGGACTATTCGTCTTCTTTTTGTTCTTCTTCTTTTTCTCCTTCTTCCCATTCGCCTTATCTTGAGACAAGGTTGTTGGGTGTGTTTTCTCCGTTATATTAGTAGCAGCTGCTTGTGTCTGTTCTTTGGCACAAGGCGCTGCGGCTTTGGCCGCATAAGATGACGTCGGTGCGCTGCGTTGGTCTGTAGCTAGGGGAGGGCGTAAGATCTTCCCCTCTAACACCGAGAATCGGGCTTTGAAACTCGCCAACTCCTGACGGACAAGGCGAGCCAACTCCGACTCGTCTGGTGGCGTCTGCTGCTGTATAGGCTGCTGCTGTGGCTGCTGCTGCTGCGGCTGTGGCAAGCCCAGCTCCTTCCGGAGGTGCTCACGGCGGAAGGACGCCATCTCCGCCTTGAGCTCGTCATACTCCTTGCGGAGTTCCGCCATTTGGGCTGCCAGCTTGGCATTTTGAGCCCTTAATAAGGTCGCCTCTTCGTTGGTGGTGCGGCTGAGCAGCACCTCGGCACTCTCCAGTATCGAGGCCGTAGCCTCTTTGAGTGCCTTCTGGCTTACGCCACTGAGGCCCTTCGACACTTTTTGTACCCTCTTGATGGCAGCCACAGCGTGAACCATTCTTTGGTTGAGGGCGGAGGCAGGTAAGTCTTCCGCCTCGACGACCATATCGGAGGCAACAGAAGACGACTCCGACAGGCGGTTGACCCTCCCTTCCGTCACCTTTTTTGTCAGAGCCGCAATCTGCCGCTCATCCTCAATTTGTTTGTCGGCGTCGGCTGCAGCCTTCTTGGCAGCCGCAACCTCGCGCCTTGATAAGCCGATGCCAACGTACTTGCCCGTCGACACCGGCCTACCTCTCCCGCCTTTTTTGGCACCGACCTTGGCAGCCGGTACCGAAGTATCACTCAGGGCCGAATCCGACCCCGAGTCCGTACCGCTTCGAGGGCGTTTGCCCGGGCGCTTTGAGCTTGTACTCGCAGCGCTTGCGACGGTCATCAGACTCGATGCAGAGTCCGAGTCCGACAGCACATCTCCAATCCTCTCCAGAAGTACACGAGGCACTTTCTCTCCTTCGACGTCGTTTAATTTTGGTTTTAATTTTTTATCCATTTGATTCCCACGAGAATGGAAGCAATTATTGGGGTCCTTCGCGGGCAGTGGCTCCATGCCCTTTAAAACGTAGCCCTATATACTGTTGGGGGCGGGAGGTACCAACAGGTGGGAGCGCTAACGACCGTATTCCCAACGGCCATTCATCCCCTCGCCGCGCTCCCGAAACTTGGGATTGGGTGGTTTTTTATCTTAGAGGTGTCCTTCCTCTGGGCCAGGCGGTTAAGCCAAGCCCCCGGCGGCGGCATTAGACATGCCTCCGTCCGCTGTCCGGCCAACCCGACTCAGCGGACCCGCCGAAAGGTTTGTTCCTCGATGAACGAGGAGACAAACGAACGCCGCTTCGGTGCGCCTGCACCTCAGCGGCAGAGGCCGCGTCCTTGCTTGGTCGATGACCGACGGAGCAGGAGCGACCCCTCCCTGTGTCCCTCTTGGTAATGCCCCTCACCTGAACCTCCAGGCGAGATCCAGGATCGGGACACGCAAGCCCCACCACGACGACAACGTGGGGATCACTTCGGTGGGGGGGGGGACCTAACCTAACCTTTTTTTTTTTTTTTTTTTTTTTGTCGCTGAGAAATGCTTTATGCATCCCCGCCTCCCGGGGGACGAGACGGGGTATGTGGGACTCCCTGTCGGAATGACAGTATACCCACTAAAACTCAGCGGTGTTCCTACATCGCCGTAATGGGAGGGCCATGGGAAACCGGCATAGCCTTTACTTCCACAGCCCTCCCGGCGCACGCCCGCCAAGATGGTATGGCGGGCCCCGCATGCCCCCCAGGTTGGGGGGCTACGGGAATGGCCGGGAACACCTGGCCATTCCCGTCCCACAAGGTGGAGGCCTGTGCAAAACAGGCAACGGAGCCCCCGCACCCGTTGCCTGCTGGCCTCCACGCCCGCCTGAAAGGCGGGCCCCGCATGCCCCCCGCGTTGGGGGAGCTACGGCCGCAGAGGATAGGGAGAGCGGCAACGAAACACCGACACTCCTCTTCCCCTGCGGCCCCGCCGCGTCCGCCATCATACGGTGGCGGCCCCGTCAAGGCCGCGGAAGGAGGGAGAACCCCTCCCGCCGCGGCCTCTGTCCTCAGCCGCAATGTCTCCCTCACGGGGGACATCGCGGCCCGCCTCAGGTAGGTCGCGATGTCGCGGCACCGCAACCTACCCGTGGGCCGCTACGTCGGGCTAAACCGCACAGCCCGGACGAGCGGCCCCCGCTGGGGTTCCTCTTAGCTTCACCGTGGTACCCCTATACCACGGCTACTGAGCCCCCCCGCCTCGACAATGCGGGAACCCACCGGGGGGGGACCTAACCTAACCTTTTTTTTTTTTTTTTTTTGTCGCTGAGAAATGCTTTATGCATCCCCGCCTCCCGGGGGACGAGACGGGGTATGTGGGACTCCCTGTCGGAATGACAGTATACCCACTAAAACTCAGCGGTGTTCCCGCGTCGCCGTGATGGGAGGGCCATGGGAATCCGGCATAGCCTTTACATCCACAGCCCTCCCGGCGCATGCCCGCCAAGATGGAATGGCGGGCCCCACATGCCCCCCAGGTTGGGGGGCTACGGGAATGGCCGAGAACACCTGGCCATTCCAGTCCCACACTGGTGGAGGCCTGTGCAATACAGGCAACGGTGCCCCCGCACCCGCTGGCCTGCTGGCCTCCACGCCTGCCTGAGAGGCAGGCCCCGCATGCCCCCCCATGTCGGGGGAGCTACGGCCGCAGAGGATAGGGAGAGCGGCAACGAAACACCGACACTCCTCTTCCCCTGCGGCCCCGCCGCGTCCGCCATCATACGGTGGCGGCCCCGTCAAGGCCGCGGAAGGAGGGAGAGCCTCTCCCGCCGCGGCCTCTATCCTCAGCCGCAATGTCTCCCTCACGGGGGACATCGCGGCCCGCCTCAGGTAGGTCACGATGTCGCGCAAGCGGCACCGCAACCTACCCGTGGGCCGCTACGTCGGGCTAAACCGCACAGCCCGGACGAGCGGCCCCCGCTGGGGTTCCTCTTAGCTTCACCGTGGCCCAGCTCGCCACGGCTACTGAGCCCCCCCGCCTCGACAATGCGGGAACCCACCGGGGGGGGACCTAACCTAACCTAACCTAACCTAACCTAACCTAACCAGTACGCAAGAGGCCCCTGGGAGAGAACAATATTTGCAAGTACATGAATTTTATCTTATGTACCCTCAGCTCTATAACAATTAGAAAATTGAAACTTTGGCTTGCTATAACTCCTGAAATAACGAAAAATTAGAAAATCTTCAACTGCTATCTTTTGCGCGCTCTTTAGAAGAGGATATCCTGAAGAACCTAGATTTTTAACTCTTTTAGATTTAACTTAGTAATTAAAAAAAAAACTGAAAAATTCAGATAAATAAAAATTTTGACAAGAAAAATCCTGAAACTTCAAAATTGCTCACTGCGGGACAGACACAGACACCTCAGGACAGGAGGGACCTCGATTCTGACGCCCTCCACGAAGATGTGGGCGTCAGGTGGGGGGCGCTGCCGAGGTCCGTGGAAGAACACGGCCTCGGTCTTGTGCAGCGCCACCTTC
Organism: Apamea anceps; assembly: GCA_951799955.1. Lineage (NCBI taxonomy): Eukaryota > Metazoa > Arthropoda > Insecta > Lepidoptera > Noctuidae > Apamea > Apamea anceps. The sequence continues at coordinate 127,341 of OX637526.1, forward strand.
AGACCTAGGCGGCGGATCCTCGCTGCGACCAAGGATCCGCCCGCCGAGGCCAAGTTGGCCGCCTCCCTGAAACTCCCCCCCCGGGCGGTGAGGAGAGTGTCGTCCGCGTAGCAGACGATACTCGTGCCTCGGAGGAGAGTTCCCCGCAAGAGCCAATCGTAGCCGACGTTCCAGAGGAGAGGTCCTATGACTGACCCCTGTGGAACGCCGGCTTCGACTGCGTACCGCTGGACTTGGCCAGTCCTATCTACGAGGAGGATCGCCCGATCCTCCAGGTAGCTGGCCAGTAGACTGCGCAGGTATCGAGGCACTCCGTGGAATCGGAGCGCCTCTAGGATGGTGGAGTGAGGAACGGAGTTGAAGGCGTTGGCTATGTCGAATGACACCGCCAACAATCCGTCCCCCGCCTCCATCGCATCCTTCGCCTGGCCCTTAAGCCAGGCCAGCGCGTCCACCGTCGAACGCTCAGCCCGAAAACCAAACTGAGCGTCCGACAAGTCCGGCCCGATGTCCCGCAGGTGGCCCTTCAGGCGAGCCGCCATTATCCCCTCGAACATTTTTCCGACCTCATCGAGCAAGACGATGGGCCGGTATGCCGAGGGGGAGTCTGCTGGGCGGCCCTCCTTGCGGAGGAGGCACAACTGCCCTTCCTTCCAAGGTTTCGGGAACCTCCCAGTCGCAAGGCATACGCTGAAGAGCTCCCGAAACCTTTCCTCCATTCGAGTGGCAGCGATTGCTACCACTCTTGCCGGGACACCGTCGGGGCCTGGGGCCGTCTTCTTGGCGCGGATACGGAGGATCACCGCGCCAAGTTCCGACTCCGTGACAGGAGGGGGCTCCTCTTCCTCCTCGTCTGCTAGCGGGGCTCCACACATCACTGGCGGGGTGAAGTTGTCCCTGCCCGGGAACAGGGACTGAACCACCCCGTCCAGAAATGAGGGCTCTAGGGTCTCGGCAACCGGGGGACCAAAGGGGCGCAATTTATTGCGCGCAGCCTTGTATGGTCTCCCGTAGGGGTCGTTGTCGAGACCCTCCAGCAGCTCGGCTCTCGCCGCGTCTTTGGCGGCGGCGATGGCCCGACCGAGGACCTGTTTTGCCTCCACGTACACGTCGTAGAGGTGGTCCTCGTCGGCCCGGTCCCTTCGACGCCGCCGCCGACTCCGCGTGTAGGCCCTCCTTGCCTCCACGCAAGCTGCTCGGAGCCCCGCCAGCTCCGCCGACCACCAGTACACGGCGCGTTTGGGTGGTGGTCGGCGAGACCGAGGCATGCTAGAGTTGCATACCTCGGTCAGACACTCCCTCAGCTGCCCCGCTGCGGTGTCCACATCCAGGCCGGCGGTAGGCGGCGAAAGCCAGTCCTGGATGAACGCCGCTTCCGCCGCTGCCTCCCTGTCCAGGCGGGTGAGAGCCCACCGCGGGAACGGTGATCGCCCCGAGATGGGCCGCATCGCTCCTGGGCCCCTGGTGGAGATGTCGAACCGCACGTAACGGTGGTCCGACATGGTCTCCACCAGGTCCACCCGCCAGTTCAGCACGCGCGCGGCTAACGCCGGGGTGGCGAAAGTCACGTCCACTATTGAGCCACCCTGACGCCGCACGCATGTCTGGACGCTTCCTCTGTTCAAGAGGGAGAGTCCAGAGGAGGCTGCCCACAACTCCACCGCCCGTCCGCGTGCGTCGGTGGCCGGGTTGCCCCAGCTCACCGACTTGGCATTCAGGTCTCCCAGTACGGAGACCTGACGCGGAACCGCCCTGCCGACCACGGCGGCCAGGACTCCGAGAAAATTCTCAAAGTCCTGGAGTGGGCGGTTTGGGGAGAAATATACCCCCACAAGGGCTATGTCTCCCCACGCGGCGGCCACGTATCCCGGTCCTCTCTCTAATAGCGAGAGGGGAGGGGAGTCCGTGGAAGACCGCGCCGCTAGTGCCACCGAGTCGTCCTCGTCGCCCAGCCAGCTGCTGGGGATCGAGTAGGGCTCGGCGACCACCGCTACGTTCACCAACCACTCGGCCATGACCTGCACTACCAGGTCCTGGGCCGCTTTGCAGTGGTTGGCGTTCGCCTGGAGGATGCTGTAGTCGGAAAGCATTATTCCGACATTGCACCCCCCTCCTCAGCTACCGCCGCTGGTGCTGCAGCGGCGGCGACGGCGGCGGCGGTGGTGGCAGCAGGGCGAACCTGCGCCGGCACTATGCCCTTCCGCACGGGGGGCTTGCAGCTCCTGCCCGTCATCCGGTGGTCCGCGGGGCGGCCACTGGCGGCACACGCCTTGCAGTGCGGCGTGGTGGCGCGGCAAGTGGCACTCCTGTGTCCCTCCTGCCCGCACTGGTAGCAGGTGTCTCCCCAGTCGGACTTGGAGGGACACGTGGCTCGGGTGTGGCCGAACGCGAAGCACTTGAAGCAGCGCGTAGGCTGGTCTTCAAGTGCCCGGACCACAGCCGAGCTGAGCCCCACGAGCAGCCGTCCATTGGTCGCAGCAAGGACGGCCGCAGCCGCGGCAACTGGGCACTCGACACGGATGATGCCCATGCCGCGGCGGCCGAGCCGGATGGCTCCCCCCTTCACCGCGCCAGCGTTGCAGCCTCCAGCCGCCGCGACGGCCGCCACCACATCCTCCTTGGTGACCGAATCGTCCAGATCGGTCACCTCCAAGGCTGCGGTCTTGACGGGCTTGACGACCGTCGCACTGTCCGCGATGACCTCTTGCAACTTCGTTGCGAAGAGGTCCGCATTGGTGCCGCGCTTTTCCCCCGAGAACTCGAAAATTCGAGCCCCGGTTAGGGTGCGGCGGCACCTAATGCTGCTGATCCCCAGCTGGGAGGGATCAGCATTGGTACGAGCCCGTCTTAGAACGGACTCGTACGTCTCTCCCCGCTCCACGGCCGCCAGGGTGAGGGTCACTACGACGGCCGCAGTTTTGGGAGGAACCAGCTTCCTCCCGCCGGCTGAAGCCCGATTGGCTGCAGGAGCACTCGCGGCGGGCTTGGGGGCCGACTTGGCCCCTCCCTTCTTCTTCCCTCTCTTGACCACTTCCGTCCACGACTGGTTGGACGGGGTGGTGGAGGGAAGAAGGGCATCTTCTTCCTGCAGGTTCTGGGGCGCTGCTGGAGTGGACGACTCAGCTGCTCCCTCCGCGCTCGTGGCGGGGGTTTGAGGAGCCGCCTTGGTCCTCTTCCCCTTGCCTTTGCCCTTGGAGGACTTGGGGGCCTGGGGCTGCGCACCCGCTGCCGGGCCTGCTACAGGTGCAGGTTCCGGTTCCCGCTGCGTTGGCTTATCCGCCGCTAGCGGCGGGCGGAGCCGCTTTTCCGGCAGGAGCCGGTCCTCTATGCCTGCGAAGCAGGCTCTGGTGAAGGCTCTCTCCTCCATGACAACCTTTCGGATGATCTCCTCGAGGTTGGAAGGGGAGGAAGAGCCTCCTACCGCCGGACCTGGGGCAGGTTGGGCAGGCCGAGCCGTGGCCTCAGCCAGCTTCAGGTGTAGCTGGCTGACCTCCGCCTGCAGGCGATCCACCTTCGCCTGCAGTTGCCGCGTCTCGTCCGTGGCCGTCCGCTTCATTAGCTCTCCGATGATGCCGTGTAGACTGGCGGCCCGGCATTTGAGGGCCTTTTGGAAGGTCCCCTTCAAGTTGGAGGATTTTGAGGCGACCTCCAGGACCTCCTCTTTATCCTCCTGCGCCATGCGCTCCAGTTCCGCCAGGGAGTGGTCAGCATATAGGACACTTGATGCCCCATAGCCAGCCCTCGCCCTGGCGGTTTGCGTCTGGCGCTCCTTCGCAGCGACCCTATCCTCCAGGTCTTGCTGGAGCTGCGCCCTCTTAGCCAGATTTAGCTGGCGCTCGGCGTTCAGCAAGCCCACATCGTGGGTATCTGCCGCTTTAGAAGTCGAAGCCCTTTTGGACTTCGACTTCTTCCCTCCCTTCTCCCCTCCGGCCGACTCCGAGGAGCCCTCGGACCCTTGCCTTAGGTAGTAAGCCCTCTTCCGCCTGAGGCGGTCATTCTCGGCCGCCGACGTGTCCATGCTGGATTGGTCGGAGTCCGAAAACTCGTCTACCCCACCAGCCAAGCTGGCTGCAGACGGTGCGCGGTCAGCGTCCGACGCCGAGGCGTCACCGACGTGGCCCTGAGAAGGGCCTTTGGATTGGCCCTGAGAAGGGCCGTTGGGTTGGCCCTGAGAAGGGCCGTTTGAATCGCCCTGGGAGGAGCGATTCGAGCTAAAACTAGGGTTAAAATCATTAAAATTGGGATTATATACAGGGTTAAAATCATTGTTAAAACTGGCAAAACGCCCAGAGGCGTCCCGCATCGGTTTCTTCGACATACTCGCAGACGACCGCACTAATATCAACGAGTCACAGCACACTTTAGCCGCCGGTCTGCCACTCCGTTACGGTGGTCAGACACGACGTTGCCCAGGGGATACTACGTGGAAGTATGCGCTGTGGGGGATCCCCCAACCTAACCTTTTTTTTTTTTTTTTTTTTCTCGCTGAGAAATGCTTTATGCATGCCCGACTCGTGGGGGACGAGACGGGGTATGTGGGACTCCCTGTCCGAATGACAGTATACCCACTAAAACTCAGCGGTGTTCCCGCGTCGCCGTGATGGGAGGGTCATGGGAAACCGGCTCAGCCTTTACTTCCACAACCCTCCCGGCGCATGCCCGCCTAGCTGGCGGGCCCCGCATGCCCCCCGGGCTGGGGGGCTACGGGAATGGCCGGGAACACCTGGCCATTCCCGTCCGACACTGGTGGAGCCCTGTGCGATGCAGGCAAGGGTGCCCCCGCACCCGTTGCCTGCTGGCCTCCACCTGGGAGGAGTCGGAGATGTCCGTCAAACTGACGTCTTCTCCGACCCCTCCTCCGCCTTCGGAGCAGCGCCGCGTGAGGATCGTCCTCCCGCGCGCGCTCCGCCGCCTCCTTCTGGGACATGACGTGTTCGCAGAAGGAGGCGACTGCCGCCCAGGACCCCTCATCCCCCAGCATGGCGTTTACCACACCGGGGAGCGAGAGGTCCGGTCCGATCGCCGCCATGAGACTGCGGCGCGGCTCGGACCACGACGGGCACACCTCGAGGGTGTGCTGCGCCGTGTCCTCCGCCGCGCCACAGCCGTGGCACGACGGCGTCTCCTCCCGTCCGATCCGGTGCAGGTATGATCCGAAACAACCGTGTCCGGACAGCACCTGCACCAGACGGAACGAGAGGAACCCGTGCGACCGCTCGAGCCAGTCTCGCAGGACCGGCCCAAGCGCGTCGAGGGTTCGGCGGCCAAAGGCTGCGGTGGCGAGGTCCCCCGTCCAATGGAGGACGATGGCGTCCCTCGCCTCCCGCCGGACGGCCTCCCGCTCTTCCGGGGCGGTGCGTTCTCCTCTCGCCCTCCGCCCCGCCGTCCATTCGTACACTCTGGCGAGCACCCACGCCTCGAGTTCCCAAGGAGGGGTGCTGGCCAGAGCGCACGCTGCCGCAAAGCCTACCGTGCGGTAGGCCCGCGCTACCCGCTGGGCTATGGCCCTCTGGGGTGCCCGCGTTCTCCCGCCGTTGGAGGGCGTCCTCCCAAATAGGGGCCCCGTAGAGGGCCATACTCTTCAGGATGCCGGCGTAAAGTTGCCGGCATCGTGCGCTGGGCCCCCCCAAGTTGGGGAGCAGCCACGAAAGCGCCCCCGCCGTCTTCAGCAGGCGCGAAGACAGCCCGCTAAAATGCGGGCCGAAACGCCACCTGCTGTCGATCACAAGGCCCAGATACTTCATCTGGGCCTTGACCTCGATTCTGACGCCCTCCACAAAGATGTGGGCGTCAGGTGGGGGGCGCTGCCGAGGTCCGTGGAAGAACACGGCCTCGGTCTTGTGCAGCGCCACCTTCAGACCTAGGCGGCGGATCCTCGCTGCGACCAAGGATCCGCCCGCCGAGGCCAAGTTGGCCGCCTCCCTGAAACTCCCCCCCCGGGCGGTGAGGAGAGTGTCGTCCGCGTAGCAGACGACGCTCGTGCCTCGGAGGAGAGTTCCCCGCAAGAGCCAATCGTAGGCGACGTTCCAGAGGAGAGGTCCTATGACTGACCCCTGTGGAACGCCGGCTTCGACTGCGTACCGCCGGACTTGGCCAGTCCTATCTACCAGGAGGATCGCCCGATCCTCCAGGTAGCTGGCCAGTAGACTGCGCAGGTATCGAGGCACTCCGTGGAATCGGAGCGCCTCTAGGATGGTGGAGTGAGGAACGGAGTTGAAGGCGTTGGCTATGTCGAATGACACCGCCAACAATCCGTCCCCCGCCTCCATCGCATCCTTCGCCTGGCCCTTAAGCCAGGCCAGCGCGTCCACCGTCGAACGCTCAGCCCGAAAACCAAACTGAGCGTCCGACAAGTCCGGCCCGATGTCCCGCAGGTGGCCCTTCAGGCGAGCCGCGATTATCCCCTCGAACATTTTGCCGACCTCATCGAGCAAGACGATGGGCCGGTATGCCGAGGGGGAGTCTGCTGGGCGGCCCTCCTTGCGGAGGAGGCACAGCTGCCCTTCCTTCCAAGGTTTCGGGAACCTCCCAGTCGCAAGGCATGCGCTGAAGAGGTCCCGAAACCTTTCCTCCATTCGAGTGGCAGCGATTGCTACCACTCTTGCTGGGACACCGTCGGGGCCTGGAGCCGTCTTCTTGGCGCGGATACGGAGGACCGCCGCGCCAAATTCCGACTCCGTGACAGGAGGGGGCTCCTCTTCCTCCTCGTCTGCTAGCGGGGCTCCACACATCACTGGCGGGGTGAAGTTGTCTCTGCCCGGGAACAGGGACTGAACCACCCCGTCCAGAAATGAGGGCTCCAGGGTCTCGGCAACCGGGGGACCAAAGGGGCGCAATTTGTTGCGCGCCGCCTTGTATGGTCTCCCATAAGGGTCGTTGTCGAGACCCTCCAGCAGCTCGGCTCTCGCCGAGTCTTTGGCGGCGGCGATGGCCCGATCGAGGACCTTTTTTGCCTCCACGTATACGGCGTAGAGGTGGTCCTCGTCGGCCCGATCCCGTCGACGCCGCCGCCGACTCCGCGTGTAGGCCCTCCTTGCTTCCACGCAAGCTGCTCGGAGCCCCGCCAGCTCCGCCGACCACCAGTACACGGCGCGTTTGGGTGGTGGTCGGCGAGACCGAGGCATGCTAGAGTTGCATACCTCGGTCAGACACTCCCTCAGCTGCCCCGCTGCGGTGTCCACATCCAGGCCGGCGGTAGGCGGCGAAAGCCAGTCCTGGATGAACGCCGCCTCCGCCGCTGCCTCCCTGTCCAGGCGGGTGAGAGCCCACCGCGGGAACGGTGATCGCCCCGAGATGGGCCGCATCGCTCCTGCTCCCCTGGTGGAGATGTCAAACCGCACGTAGCGGTGGTCCGACATGGTCTCCACCAGGTCCACCCGCCAGTTCAGCACGCGCGCGGCTAACGCCGGGGTGGCGAAAGTGACGTCCACTATTGAGCCACCCCGACGCCGCACGCATGTCTGGACGCTTCCTCTGTTCAAGAGGGAGAATCCAGAGGAGGCTGCCCACAACTCCACTGCCCGCCCGCGTGCGTCGGTGGCCGGGTTGCCCCAGCTCACCGACTTGGCATTCAGGTCTCCCAGTACGGAGACCTGACGCGGAACCGCCCTGCCGACCACGGCGGCCAGGACTCCGAGATAGTTCTCAAAGTCCTGGAGTGGGCGGTTTGGGGAGAAATATACCCCCACAAGGGCTATGTCTCCCCACGCGGCGGCCACGTATCCCGGTCCTCTCTCTAATAGCGAGAGGGGAGGGGAGTCCGTGGAAGACCGCGCCGCTAGTGCCACCGAGTCGTCCTCGTCACCCAGAACCTAACCTAACCTTTTTTTTTTTTTTTTTTTTTTTTTTTGTCGCTGAGAAATGCTTTATGCATCCCCGCCTCCCGGGGGACGAGACGGGGTATGTGGGACTCCCTGCCGGAATGACAGTATACCCACTAAAACTCAGCGGTGTTCCCGCGTCGCCGTGATGGGAGGGCCATGGGAATCCGGCATAGCCTTTACATCCACAGCCCTCCCGACGCATGCCCACCAAGATGGTATGGCGGGCCCCACATGCCCCCCAGGTCGGGGGGCTACGGGAATGGCCGAGAACACCTGGCCATTCCCGTCCCACAAGGTGGAGGCCTGTGCAAAACAGGCAACGGTGCCCCCGCACCCGTTGCCTGCTGGCCTCCACGCCCGCCTAAAAGGCGGGCCCCGCATGCCCCCCCAGGTTGGGGGAGCTACGGCCGCAGAGGATAGGGAGAGCGGCAACGAAACACCGACACTCCTCTTCCCCTGCGGCCCCACCGCGTCCGCCATCGAACGGTGGCGGCCCCGTCAAGGCCGCGGAAGGTAGGGAGAGCGGCAACGAAACACCGACACTCCTCTCCCGCCGCGGCCTCCAATCCTCAGCCGCGATGTCTCCCTCACGGGGGACACCGCGGCCCGCCTCAGGTAGGCTGCGATGTCGCCCAAGCGGCACCGCAACCTACCCTACGGCCGCTACGTCGGGCTAAACCGCACAGCCCGGACGAGCGGCCCCCGCTGGGGTTCCTCTTAGCTTCACCGTGGCCCAGCTCGCCACGGCTACTGAGCCCCCCCGCCTCGACAATGCGGGAACCCACCGGGGGGGAACCTAACCTAAACTTTTTTTTTTTTTTTTTTTTTTTTTTTTCTCGCTGAGAAATGCTTTATGCATGCCCGACTCGTGGGGGACGAGACGGGGTATGTGGGACTCCCTGTCGGAATGACAGTATACCCACTAAAACTCAGCGGTGTTCCCGCGTCGCCGTGATGGGAGGGTCATGGGAAACCGGCTCAGCCTTTACTTCCACAACCCTCCCGGCGCATGCCCGCCTAGCTGGCGGGCCTTGCATGCCCCCCGGGCTGGGGGGCTACGGGAATGGCCGGGAACACCTGGCCATTCCCGTCCGACACTGGTGGAGGCCTGTGCGATGCAGGCAAGGGTGCCCCCGCACCCGTTGCCTGCTGGCCTCCACCTGGGAGGAGTCGGAGATGTCCGTCAAACTGACGTCTTCTCCGACCCCTCCTCCGCCTTCGGAGCAGCGCCGCGTGAGGATCGTCCTCCCGCGCGCGCTCCGCCGCCTCCTTCTGGGACATGACGTGTTCGCAGAAGGAGGCGACTGCCGCCCAGGACCCCTCATCCCCCAGCATGGCGTTTACCAAACCGGGGAGCGAGAGGTCCGGTCCGATCGCCGCCATGAGACTGCGGCGCGGCTCGGACCACGACGGGCACACCTCGAGGGTGTGCTGCGCCGTGTCCTCCGCCGCGCCACAGCCGTGGCACGACGGCGTCTCCTCCCGTCCGATCCGGTGCAGGTACGATCCGAAACAACCGTGTCCGGACAGCACCTGCACCAGACGAAACGAGAGGAACCCGTGCGACCGCTCGAGCCAGTCTCGCAGGACCGGCCCAAGCGCGTCGAGGGTTCGGCGGCCAAAGGCTGCGGTGGCGAGGTCCCCCGTCCAATGGAGGACGATGGCGTCCCTCGCCTCCCGCCGGACGGCCTCCCGCTCTTCCGGGGCGGTGCGTTCCCCTCTCGCTCTCCGCCCCGACGTCCATTCGTACACTCTGGCGAGCACCCACGCCTCGAGCTCCCAAGGAGGGGTGCTGGCCAGAGCACACGCTGCCGCAAAGCCTACCGTGCGGTAGGCCCGCGCTACCCGCTGGGCTATGGCCCTCTGAGGTGCCCGCAAGGCGGCGGCGTTCTCCCGCCGTTGGAGGGCGTCCTCCCAAATAGGGGCCCCGTAGAGGGCCATACTCTTCAGGATGCCGGCGTAAAGTTGCCGGCATCGTGCGCTGGGCCCCCCCAAGTTGGGCAGCAGCCACGAGAGCGCCCCCGCCGTCTTCAGCAGGCGCGAAGACAGCCCGCTAAAATGCGGGCCGAAGCGCCACCTGCTGTCGATCACAAGGCCCAGATATTTCATCTGGGCCTTGACCTCGATTCTGACGCCCTCCACGAAGATGTGGGCGTCAGGTGGGGGGCGCTGCCGAGGTCCGTGGAAGAAAACGGCCTCGGTCTTGTGCAGCGCCACCTTCAGACCTAGGCGGCGGATCCTCGCCGCGACCAAAGATCCGCCCGCCGAGGCCAAGTTGGCCGCCTCTCTGAAACTCCCCCCCCGGGCGGTGAGGAGAGTGTCGTCCACGTAGCAGACGACACTCATGCCTCGGAGGAGAGTTCCCCGCAGGAGCCAATCGTAGCCGACGTTCCAGAGGAGAGGTCCTATGACTGACCCCTGTGGAACGCCGGCTTCGACGGCGTACCGCCGGACTTGGCCAGTCCTGTCTACCAGCAGGATCGCCCGATCCTCCAGGTAGCTGGCCAGCAGACTGCGCAGGTATCGAGGCACTCCGTGGAATCGGAGCGCCTCAAGGATGGTGGAGTGAGGAACGGAGTTGAAGGCGTTGGCTATGTCGAATGACACCGCCAACAATCCGTCCCCCGCCTCCATCGCCTCCTTTGCCTGGCCCTTAAGCCAGGCCAGCGCGTCCACCGTCGAACGCTCAGCCCGAAAACCAAACTGAGCGTCCGACAAGTCCGGCCCGATGTCCCGCAGGTGGCCCTTCAGGCGAGCCGCCATTATCCCCTCAAACATTTTGCCGACCTCATCGAGTAGAACGATGGGCCGGTATGCCGAGGGGGAATCCGCTGGGCGGCCCTCCTTGCGGAGGAGGCACAACTGCCCCTCCTTCCACGGTTTCGGGAACCTCCCAGTCGCAAGACATGCGCTGAAGAGGTCCCGAAACCTGTCCTCCATTTGAGTGGCAGCGATCGCCACCACTCTCGCGGGGACGCCGTCGGGGCCTGGAGCCGTCTTCTTGGCGCGGATACGGAGGATCGCCGCGCCAAGTTCCGACTCCGTGACAGGAGGGGGCTCCTCTTCCTCCTCGTCTGCCAGCGGGGCTCCACACATCACTGGCGGGGTGAAGTTGTCCCTGCCCGGGAACAGGGACTGAACCACCCCGTCCAGAAATGAGGGCTCCAGGGTCTCGGCAACCGGGGGACCAAAGGGGCGCAATTTGTTGCGCGCCGCCTTGTATGGTCTCCCATAAGGGTCGTTGTCGAGACCCTCCAGCAGCTCGGCTCTCGCCGAGTCTTTGGCGGCGGCGATGGCCCGATCGAGGACCTTTTTTGCCTCCACGTATACGGCGTAGAGGTGGTCCTCGTCGGCCCGATCCCGTCGACGCCGCCGCCGACTCCGCGTGTAGGCCCTCCTTGCTTCCACGCAAGCTGCTCGGAGCCCCGCCAGCTCCGCCGACCACCAGTACACGGCGCGTTTGGGTGGTGGTCGGCGAGACCGAGGCATGCTAGAGTTGCATACCTCGGTCAGACACTCCCTCAGCTGCCCCGCTGCGGTGTCCACATCCAGGCCGGCGGTAGGCGGCGAAAGCCAGTCCTGGATGAACGCCGCCTCCGCCGCTGCCTCCCTGTCCAGGCTGGTGAGAGCCCACCGCGGGAACGGTGATCGCCCCGAGATGGGCCGCATCGCTCCTGCTCCCCTGGTGGAGATGTCAAACCGCACGTAGCGGTGGTCCGACATGGTCTCCACCAGGTCCACCCGCCAGTTCAGCACGCGCGCGGCTAACGCCGGGGTGGCGAAAGTGACGTCCACTATTGAGCCACCCCGACGCCGCACGCATGTCTGGACGCTTCCTCTGTTCAAGAGGGAGAGTCCAGAGGAGGCTGCCCACAACTCCACTGCCCGCCCGCGTGCGTCGGTGGCCGGGTTGCCCCAGCTCACCGACTTGGCATTCAGGTCTCCCAGTACGGAGACCTGACGCGGAACCGCCCTGCCGACCACGGCGGCCAGGACTCCGAGATAGTTCTCAAAGTCCTGGAGTGGGCGGTTTGGGGAGAAATATACCCCCACAAGGGCTATGTCTCCCCACGCGGCCGCCACGTGTTCTCTCTCTAATAGCGAGAGGGGAGGGGAGTCCGTGGAAGACCGCGCCGCTAGTGCCACCGAGTCGTCCTCGTCACCCAGAACCTAACCTAACCTTTTTTTTTTTTTTTTTTTTTTTGTCGCTGAGAAATGCTTTATGCATCCCCGCCTCCCGGGGGACGAGACGGGGTATGTGGGACTCCCTGCCGGAATGACAGTATACCCACTAAAACTCAGCGGTGTTCCCGCGTCGCCGTGATGGGAGGGCCATGGGAATCCGGCATAGCCTTTACATCCACAGCCCTCCCGACGCATGCCCGCCAAGATGGTATGGCGGGCCCCACATGCCCCCCAGGTCGGGGGGCTACGGGAATGGCCGAGAACACCTGGCCATTCCCGTCCCACAAGGTGGAGGCCTGTGCAAAACAGGCAACGGTGCCCCCGCACCCGTTGCCTGCTGGCCTCCACGCCCGCCTAAAAGGCGGGCCCCGCATGCCCCCCCAGGTTGGGGGAGCTACGGCCGCAGAGGATAGGGAGAGCGGCAACGAAACACCGACACTCCTCTTCCCCTGCGGCCCCACCGCGTCCGCCATCGAACGGTGGCGGCCCCGTCAAGGCCGCGGAAGGTAGGGAGAGCGGCAACGAAACACCGACACTCCTCTCCCGCCGCGGCCTCCAATCCTCAGCCGCGATGTCTCCCTCACGGGGGACACCGCGGCCCGCCTCAGGTAGGCTGCGATGTCGCCCAAGCGGCACCGCAACCTACCCTACGGCCGCTACGTCGGGCTAAACCGCACAGCCCGGACGAGCGGCCCCCGCTGGGGTTCCTCTTAGCTTCACCGTGGCCCAGCTCGCCACGGCTACTGAGCCCCCCCGCCTCGACAATGCGGGAACCCACCGGGGGGGAACCTAACCTAACCTTTTTTTTTTTTTTTTTTTTTTTTGTCGCTGAGAAATGCTTTATGCATCCCCGCCTCCCGGGGGACGAGACGGGGTATGTGGGACTCCCTGTCGGAATGACAGTATACACACTAAAACTCAGCGGTGTTCCCGCGTCGCCGTGATGGGAGGGCCATGGGAATCCGGCATAGCCTTTACATCCACAGCCCTCCCGGCGCATGCCCGCCAAGATGGTATGGCGGGCCCCACATGCCCCCCAGGTTGGGGGGCTACGGGAATGGCCGAGAACACCTGGCCATTCCCGTCCCACAAGGTGGAGGCCTGTGCAAAACAGGCAACGGTGCCCCCGCACCCGTTGCCTGCTGGCCTCCACGCCCGCCTAAAAGGCGGGCCCCGCATGCCCCCCCAGGTTGGGGGAGCTACGGCCGCAGAGGATAGGGAGAGCGGCAACGAAACACCGACACTCCTCTTCCCCTGCGGCCCCGCCGCGTCCGCCATCTCACGGTGGCGGCCCCGTCAAGGCCGCGGAAGGAAGGGAGAACCCCTCCCGCCGCGGCCTCTATCCTCAGCCGCAATGTCTCCCTCACGGGGGACATCGCGGCCCGCCTCAGGTAGGTCACGATGTCGCGGCACCGCAACCTACCCGTGGGCCGCTACGTCGGGCTAAACCGCACAGCCCGGACGAGCGGCCCCCGCTGGGGTTCCTCTTAGCTTCACCGTGGCCCAGCTCGCCACGGCTACTGAGCCCCCCCGCCTCGACAATGCGGGAACCCACCGGGGGGGAACCTAACCTAACCTAACCTAACCAACAGCACACACGAGCTCTGTCGGAGCAACTCCAGCTGGTCCCTCGCTATGTCGCAGGCCAAGGCCCAACTTTCGCGGAGATCGCCGCCGGCCCGAAGCAGACTACCCAGGAACCTCTTCACTCGGTTATAGTATCATCTGTGAATGATCAGGACACCGGTGAAGAGGTTCTTGAGAAGCTTAGGACGGCGGTCGATGCCAGAAAAGAGGGCACTAGAGTGGAGCGGCTGCGAAAAGCGAGGGACCAGAAGGTAGTGGTCGGGTTTAAGACCAGGGAGGAGCTGACCAGGGTGGCGGAGAGAATAAGAAGAGCGGGGAACCTGGTGGTAAAGGAGGTCAAGAATAAGGACCCGCTCCTTATCATTATGGATGTTCTCTCCTGCCACACGGATGTGGAGGTTACACAGGCTCTGCAACGCCAGAACGCCCACCTGCTCGGGGACATACCTGCGGAGGACTTGAGGTTGGGGGTGAAGTACCGTCGTAGGACGAGGAACCCCCACACCTGCCACGTCATCCTGCAGGTGTCCCCCACGGTGTGGCAGAGGCTGACTATGGCGGGTCGCGTGCACATCGACCTGCAGCGAGTGCGAGTGCAAGACCAGTCGCCACTGGTGCAGTGCACTCGCTGCCTGCGCTTCGGCCACAGTCGAAAACTGTGCACGGAGCCCGCCGACCTCTGCATCCACTGCGGCGACTCCCACTTGCGCGCTGACTGCCCGTCCCGGCTGGCAGCGGAAGCGCCGAAGTGTCGCAATTGCCTGTTGGCGAAGCAGACGAAGACCGAGCATGACGCCTTCGACAGACAGTGCCCAGTGCGAGTGAAGTGGGACGCATTGGCACGCCTGTCGGTGGCGTACTGCTAAGGTGGAGTCAAAGCTCCCTGGAGGTGGGAACCACGGCGGTGGTAGTTTTGTCTTTCACAAATTGGTGGTAGCAAATTGGTGCCAAATTCATGTGAAATTGGCCCAATTAAAAGCTAGTTTCAAAAGCAAACCTACCTTACCGCTGTGGTTCGACGAGCTCGTCAAAAGTATGGTTCAAGCAGCAGCTGCAAGTTTGCCAGAAGTATGTGATAATAAAAATAATAATATTAGCAATTTAAATAGGAAATCAATTATTAAGAATTTTAGGATAAGAATAAAAGTAAGTTTTTTAGTAAAAGAATTATTATGTGTATGTAATATATTGTGAATATATTAGAATAGGCATAATTATGTAATAGATTAAATTTTAAATAGAAATATAAATGAATTATACCAATGTTATTATTATTATTTATTATTATTGTTTTAATTATTGTTAGGTTTTTACAAACGAATAAAGATCAAAAACTCAAATAAATAAATAAATAAATACATAGGAATTATTTAGATTTACTCAAACAAGAAAGAATAAAATACAGTAATACAGTATAGTAAGATTAGATATATAAAAATAATGTTAGTTCTTAAAACAACCTTAACCGAAACAACACCAAAAATATGAACAAAAAAAAAAAAAAAAAAAAAAAAAAAAAAAAAAAAAAAAAAAAAAAAAAAAAAAAAAAAAACGGACAAGATTAACAAATAAAAAGTCTAAACAGGGCTCTGATTACGTCAGAGGGACACTGAGCAAGGGCAGGAGTGGGTTTTAGCCGGTAAGAGTCCGGCACTGCCCAGACTGGCTCATTAGTGAGGCAGTCTGGGCGTCCATGAGGATTTCCCACTCCTGCCAAAACAAAAAAAAAAAAAAAAACCTAACCTAACCTAACCTCCCCGGTCTGAGCTCGCCCCTCAGCACCCAGTCGTACCCGACGTTCCACAGGAGCGGGCCTAGGACCGAGCCCTGTGGAACGCCGCACGACATATGGCGCTGGTTTCTGCCATCACGTCCCATGTACGTGACACACCTCTCCGACAGATAAGCCCCAACGATGTGGAGGAGGTAGGGAGGCACTCGATGATACCGCAATGCCTCCCGAATACAACTCCAGCGCAGGGTGTTAAACATCACCCCGCCCCGCGACACTGCTTCCTCCGCTAGGACTCTCACTCGCGACACTGCGTGTATAAAGGAGCGCCCATGCCGAAACCCGAACTGACTGTCGTCCAGGTCCGGCCCCTCTCTGCACAAGTGGCCGACGAGGCGAGCTGCGATTACTCGCTCAAACACGACGAGTCCGCAGGGCGCCCCGCCTTCCTGAGCAGTACCAGACGACCAGATTTCCACAAAGAGGGAAACTGGCCCTGCTCAAAGCACGCTCTGAAGAGTCCTCTCAGTTGGGGCTCAAGGTCCTTCAGAGCGAGGACTAACGCACAGCCGTGGATCCCGTCGGGCCCCGGAGCTACGTTCTTACCCCGGAGCCGCATCACGGCTGCCCCCATCTCTGCCTGTATCATCTCTCGGACGCTAATGGCGTTCTCCTCTGTGGACTCTGTGGCTGTGGACAAAGCCATCGGCGGCATACACTAAAACACCTGTTTAAAAAAAAAACACTTGATTTTTTTCTACAAAATTTTCAGCCAAACCCAGGTTGCTTATAATTTAAACTGATACTTACCTGCCTTACCTGTACTCCCGTACGCGTTCCGCGAGCTCGAGTCCCGTTTTAGTAGTGTAATTCCAGGTTTTTCCATACATTTCGGCCGTAAAATACGGTTTTTCAGCAAAATTCCAGATTTTTCTTCGGGATAAATTCCAGAAACCCCATAGATCGCTAGCCCGCGCGGTGATGCGTCTTTTGACACCTCGCCCATGCGCCTAGCTCTAGAACATCAAAAATTATCCACCAATTAATTGTCAGTTGTCCACCGTCCTTGTTCCACTCTCCACGGAAACAGCTATGCTATGCTATCCAGGCTATCCTTGTCGTATGCAATTTGTAGTGTGTTAGGGTAGGTTAAGGAACCTATTAATTAAACACTACTTTAGAATGTAATATAAATGTTTATTATACACTATTAACAAAGTAAACTTATAACTATAAAAGCGCGGCGCGAGTTGTAATTTGGCATGCATTCGCCGTAGAGGTTTGTAGCGGACTGCCTGAGGGCGTCCGAGGGACGCGGCCGTGCGCGGGAGACGCAGGGGCGCGGGCGGCGACGATTGTTCGTATTCCGCGTATTTGCCTCGGTCGTAGGTATGAAGCGGCTTGCGGCACAGCGCGGGCGCAGGGCTCCGCTAGCCGCGGTGCGCGGTCGAGCGGTAGGTAGGCAGTAAGGCGGTGTACAGACAGGTGATATTATTAGGACGTGTACACATGGTTGTGAGTATTGAATTAGTGTAATTTTATGTATGTGTGGTGAGTAATAAGTATGTATGTATTTAATGTCTGTGTGTTTGTATGTATAGCCTACATCACTCCCCCGCTGAGACCGGTTCACGGTCGATAGTGGCGCGGAAATCTTACAGTTCTTCCGCTTCTTGTTTTGATTTCAGGTGATGATGGTGCTTGCGACGATGGTGGTGGCGGTGCTTGTGGTAAAGGTGGTGGTGGTGTTTTCTGAGACGAGCCATCGTTGTTGTTAGCTATGTACGCTGGTTTTAACCTATCAATAGTTACGGTTAAATGTTTTCCTTGCACGTCTATTGTAAATGTTTTTGGTCCTCTCTCTATGACTTTGTGCGGACCGGAGTAAGGTGATTCCAATGACTTTTTTAAAGGTCCTTTTCGCAGGAAGACGTAGTTGGCTGTACTAAGGTCTTTAGGAACATAAAACATTTTCTCACCATGGGTGGATGTTGATGCAGGTGATAGTTTCGATATATGTCTTCTTAGTCGTGCTGCGAAATCTGCTTCATCTGTTATGTCGTGGGTAGTTGATGGTTTCAAGAACTCACCAGGTAATCGAAGTGGCTCGCCGTACACCAACTCAGCTGTAGAGGTTTGGAGATCATCTTTCCAGGCGCTCCTCATTCCCAGGAGTACAAGAGGAAGTACCTCCGACCATTGCGTGTTGTTATGGCACATTATGGCGGCCTTGAGCTGTCTGTGCATTCTTTCTACCAGACCGTTGCACTGTGGGTGGTAGGCTGTAGTAGGACAATGGTAAGCTCCTATAATCGACGAGATGCACTGGAACAGTTGAGAGTCAAATTGTTTTCCGCGGTCAGTTGTAATCTTCTCTGGACACCCGAAGCGCGCGACCCAGCCAGAAATGAAGGTGCTAGCGCAGGTCTCCGCTGTGATGTCTGCCAGAGGGTAGGCTTCTGGCCATCGAGTATACCTATCTATAGCTGTAAGACAGTACCTGAAACCAGAAGAAGGTGGCATAGGGCCTATTATGTCAAGGTGGACGTGGGAAAAACGGTTGGAAGGAACAGGGAATGATGATAGAGGAGAGTGGGTATGACGGGAAACTTTGTTGCGTTGGCAATCAGTGCATTGTTGAGCCCATTTTCTGCAATCTCGTCGAAAGATTCGACGAGAGGCCACACAAATCGTTCTGATACTAGTTTAGCTGTTGCGTTGGGGCCTGGATGACTGAGATTGTGTAGGTTGTTGAAGATTGCTTTTCGAAAAGTTGGTGTTATGAATGGCCTAGGACGAGAAGTAGACTGGTCACAGTATATGTATGCGTCCATAGCTTTTACTCTTTCTAACTTCAACGCTGTGTTTTTATTTAGCAAACTCTGTAACTCACGGTCATTCTCTTGTTCGTTTTGAAGTGCTTTGTAGTCAATGGTAGTGTCGATACTTTCTAGTCGTGAAAATGCATCGGCGACTACGTTTTGATTTCCTGAGATATGGCTGAGGTTTGTTGTAAATTGAGAGATGTAGTCGAGATAGCGATGTTGACGAGGTGAACAATTGTCTCTTTTTGTAGTAAAGGCGAAGGTGATGGGTTTATGATCGGTGAACACTTCAAATGTTCTCGCTTCGACCATATACCTAAAGTATTTTATTCCTTCATAAATGGCGAGTAATTCACGGTCATAGGTGCTATATTTTGTCTGAGCAGGAGATAACTTGCGGGAAAAGAATCCTAGTGGTTGCCAGCTGTCATTAATTCTTTTTTGTTGTAAGACAGCTCCGATGGCCACGTCTGAAGCGTCGGTAAAAAGTGCTAACTCAGCTTGTGTATCAGGATGTGAGATGAGAGTAGCCTCTAACAAGTTATTTTTGCATGCGTCGAATGCTTCTTGAATCTCAGGTGTTATAGTGATGGGCGTGTTTCCTTTAATTTTTGGGCCACTTAAAGCTTGATTGAGCGGGCCTTGTATTTGAGCGGCGCCAGGAAGAAATTTTCTGTAGAAATTTATCATCCCTAAAAATCTTCGCAACTCCTTAGCATTTTTGGGGAGGGGGTATTCTTGGATCGCCTTTACCTTTTCTGGCAGGGGTTGTATTCCAGCTGCGGATACATGGTAACCCAAGAATGTTATTTCGTTGACACCTAATACGCACTTATTGGTGTTGATAACCACGCCATACTTTTTTAATTGTTCAAAAATTTTTCGTAGGTGTCCGATGTGCTCTGTCTCCCCTTTTGAAAACACAAGAATATCGTCTAAAAACCCGAACGTAAATTCGAATCCTTGCAGAATTTCATCGAGGAACCTTTGGAAGGTCTGCGCAGCGTTTCTTAAACCAAACGTCATTGCGGTAAATTCGAAAAGTCCGAATGGTGTTGTGATTGCTGTCTTTTTAATGTCGTCTTCAAATACAGGTATTTGGTTAAATGCTTTTACAAGGTCAATTTTTGAAAAGATAGTGGATCCTGACAGCTGGTATGCGAAGTCGTGGATGTGCCTCACAGGGTACCGGTCAGGTATTGTTCGTGCATTTAATGATCTATAATCACCACATGGTCTCCAGCCGTCATCTTTTTTAGGTACCAGATGTAGTGGAGATGACCATGGACTTTCTGAACGGCGAGCTGTGCCATTTTGTAACATTTCCTCAAATTCTTTCTTCGCGATCAGTAGACGATCTGGTGCCAAACGTCGCGGTCGTGATGTTACTGGAGGACCGGTTGTTGTCCTAATATGATGCTGTGTGTTGTGCATTGGTACACTATTTGAACCAGCTGGTCTGGTTATCTCTGGATAACAGCGTAATAAGTTGAGATAATTTGTATCACCAGTAAATGTTTTTAAGGACAGCAGCTCATGTGTTACTGCGTGAGATGAAGGTGCGCCGACGGTCAGGTTCGTAATCGAGTCGATTAACTGTTGTCGTCTGCAATCGACTAATAAATTAAAGAAACTTAAAAAATCGACGCCTATTATTGGCTTTGAGACATCTGCTATTATAAAATTCCAAGAAAACTCACGGCGTAATCCAAGGTTGAGATTAAGTTGGTATGTACCGTAAGTAGGTATCGGAGTACCATTTGCAGCGACAAGTTCGTAGTTACATTTGTTGTTAAATCGTAGCTGATGACGTAACAAAGATTTAGGGTAGGCGCACACGTCTGAACCTGTATCTACAAGAAACTGTATGCCGGTACGTTTATCCGAGATAAATAGGCGGCCTTTACACGTGGAGCAGTCGTCAGCCGCCATTACTGACTGCTTTTGCAGTTTTCCGGCTTAAAATCGCAGGGCTGAATACATTTGGTAGCCTTCGCACCAAATTTATAGTGGTACCAGCATGATGGATATTCTTTATTTTGTGAGTGAGATCGGCTCTGGCGGGATTTTGATCGGTCATTACGCCTTGTTGATCGGCCTGCGCGGGAAATATTGTCGACTTTTTGCGTTAATAATTGCACTTGTTTCGTAAGTTCGATCATATTTTTAGACAAAGTTTCTATGTCACTCACCACATTTGCTGATGTCGACGCCACTTGATGACCTCTCGGTACGACGTCGTGAATTCTGTCGGCGAGATCGGCTAATACATCGAGGCGCGCGGATACCTGAGACGCGATTATAGACTGTATGTTGTTAGGCAGCCGGCTCGACCATATTGTTCTTAAAAATTCTTCAGGCACTTTAGGACCAGCGAGGTGTTGCAGGTGTCTGAGAAACTGCGACGGCTTCCTATCACCAAGCTCCTCGTGTGTCAGCAGTTGGTGAACTTTCTTCTCGCGGGATTCTGAGAGTCGCTTTATAAGTTCTGTCTTCAATTTGCCGTATTTATCGGTCGCTGGCGGATTCACGATGATATCTTCGACCTCTGTTGAATATCGCGGGTCGAGATGACTGACGACGTAATAAAACTTCGTTGTGTCCGCCGTAATATTCGATATCGCGAACTGGCCTTCTATTTGAGCGAACCAAATCGCGGGCTTCTCGGGCCAAAATGGAGGGATTCGCACGCCGACGCGAAATACGTCATGTGATGCCGGTGATTCAGACTGCTTCGTATCCTCCATGACCTGTTCGGAATCACTCATATCGTTGTGAAATATTGGTCAGTGGGTAGCCTTATTCAGTTTTTGTTCACTTTTGAGTCCACAAACTCCACACCGCACTAAAGTTTCAGGTAGCACTTGCACGTGTTTACTATTCGGGGTCACCACTGTAGTGTGTTAGGGTAGGTTAAGGAACCTATTAATTAAACACTACTTTAGAATGTAATATAAATGTTTATTATACACTATTAACAAAGTAAACTTATAACTATAAAAGCGCGGCGCGAGTTGTAATTTGGCATGCATTCGCCGTAGAGGTTTGTAGCGGACTGCCTGAGGGCGTCCGAGGGACGCGGCCGTGCGCGGGAGACGCAGGGGCGCGGGCGGCGACGATTGTTCGTATTCCGCGTATTTGCCTCGGTCGTAGGTATGAAGCGGCTTGCGGCACAGCGCGGGCGCAGGGCTCCGCTAGCCGCGGTGCGCGGTCGAGCGGTAGGTAGGCAGTAAGGCGGTGTACAGACAGGTGATATTATTAGGACGTGTACACATGGTTGTGAGTATTGAATTAGTGTAATTTTATGTATGTGTGGTGAGTAATAAGTATGTATGTATTTAATGTCTGTGTGTTTGTATGTATAGCCTACAAATTCAGTGTTTCTAGAATTCGGCTAAACGACACGCATTTTCATAGATAATTAATTAGAGGTGCGTTCTGAAATTTAACTGTTTGTGTTAATTTAACAGGGTGTAAACTTCACTCAACCTCCATAGAAAAGGGAGGATCCTCCGACCAGACGGGTGTTGTGTCTGGCGGGCAATTGCCCAACGATTGATGTTGGAAAATTGTATCTATGCTAACTGCGCGGTAAACTCTGCTTGCGAGATGCAGGATTTGCGTGACGTCAGTGTGACGCGTTGTTCGCATGTGGCGTTGTAGATACCGCTACACGCGACATTGATTGATTTTGTTTTTACCAACGTGCGTGTTAAATTGCAGACTTTTAAAAATGCGCTAGTTAGGGCACTAGGCACTGCTATGGAATTTTGAGCCCTAAAACATCGAGAAATGCAGTAGATCTAGTACCGAAAGCACTAAGTTGGCAACATTGTTAATTTCTGTCTACCATAGACATGACCTCTAGACCACCGTAGTGTTGTCTTTTATATCTAACCAGTGGGAACCAAAGACAATTAGTTTGGTTCCCCACATATTAATCATATTATTTTTAAAAACCCCGCATAGTTAAAATATTTCGAAATGAAAATATCAGTTGAAATTACGTCAAACCCCGCCCCCAAAGATTTAAATCTCCAGTTTTGCCCTCACCGTACTTAGTCACAAGAAAAAGTGTCCATACTGTTCTCAGTATGGACACTTTGGACACTTTGTGAGTATATAGCGTTGGGCTATATACTCACACTTCTGTGTGAGCTCGCTCATTACGTTTCTATGACAATCAAGTGTAGTCACTGTGCCAATAAATAACAGAGGTGTCAAAATGAATCAGAAATGCGACTATGCTTTGACATGGTAGGGCGAATCTAACGATTTAAATCATTGCCATTACCACTGCTGTTTACACTGACACTACTGACAGAAGCAGTG
Organism: Apamea anceps; assembly: GCA_951799955.1. Lineage (NCBI taxonomy): Eukaryota > Metazoa > Arthropoda > Insecta > Lepidoptera > Noctuidae > Apamea > Apamea anceps. Next base: position 149,825 of record OX637526.1, read on the forward strand.
TCGATGTCGGTCTGAAATTAGTATTGGTTATAGAATTTTAAGTTTTTCCTTTTTTTTTTTTCACCGCACGTTTTCTCATATCACATCTGACATTGGCAGAATTATCGACATCGGCACCATTGCCATAGAGAAAAATAGAATAGAATGAGCTCCTCGTGCCAATATATTTTTATTGCAGGTTTATAAAAATATTGTAAATGCCTCAAGATACTCTCTAGGTACCCAAAGGTACATACTTATAAGAATTAGAATTCCAACACTTCTCTAAGAATCTTATTTTATTGTACTAATCCCGCCATTATTATATATTATAGTCATTATTCTTTTTTATTAATAATGCTCAAATTTTACTATGAACACTTCTTTTAACAATTTTATATGTGCTAAGTATTCAATAATTTTATTGATATTTTTTAAGTTTGACAGTACCTATTGTTTGTTTTGTCCAGTCTGTCTGATCCGTGAAAAGAAACGTACTTTGTGTTTTTGTTTACGTTTTATTTCACGGTTCTAGGTTGCACATGCTTAAGTTCTTCTAATAAGTTATTAAAATGAATCAAAAAGCTATCATAAAGCTTTGTAAGGAGCTGGGCTGCTGCGATTCGTGCTGTATTCGGTATTTAGGACTAAAGACTCCTTCGGCTTACGAAAATGCTCAACAGTTCGTTCTTAAATCTGTAAGTCTAGTGTTGACTTCGCTATTACTACAGTATTGCAAGCCAGAGCGAACATGGCATATTTTACTTTGCTACTCTATCAATGTATTTCATTTAAATGCATTCCAGTTATTACTTTCAACAATAATTTGCTCCACTTAACCTCAACATTTTATGAAATAGCATAGTATATTTATAATAGCACAGCACGTAGTAAATAAGGAATTTTTATTTACTGACAAATTCCCAATAGAAAAACCAAATAGCACCGCCCAACCGCTTGTAGCAGCCTGGGGTCTGGATTTGTGCTCGGCGGTGCCTGCTTGTTGCCGTTGTTGGCTTTCCACCTGTTACATGGGCCTGAAACATAATTGGCGAAATGTGGCTGTACTATACTACACCTCTGCCTAAACCTTTTCGAGATATGGCATATTGTTATGTTGAATGATTATTTATTGATATAGTTGTATTCTTGTAATTATCAGTAAGTACATTATTTAATATTTTTTTGAGTCCATGATCATTAATGTAAAATAATAATACATACTTACTGAATGAAAAAAAAAACCAAATATCATCAAATAACTGTTATTAATTCAAATAAAATTATGCATCTCTCCCCATTGTGGTTTCCCACAGAATTGAATGCCACTCATAGCAACATGCCAGTAGTAATCCTTTAAATTGATTTGTTTGAAATAGTATGCAGAGCCGGCAAGCCAGCCACACAGACCAGACTTAGAAATTAAACTAGAACCGGCGTTCGAGCCAACAGACAATCCTCCCAAGGAAGTAAAAACAGAACCATCTCGGAATGACACAGCGGACAAGTCATGTGAGTCAGACGACACCTGCAGTGTGCCGCTCAACACAGACAAAACACACGAGATAGGAGACTCCTCATGTAGTGAGCCACCGGCCAAGAGGTTGAAGGTAGAAGGTGTGTGTGTGACCTGCCTCGGAGTGCTTCAGGAAGAAAATTGGCCACAATGCTGGAACATGGTCAGAGAAATGTTGGATAAGAAAAGGTCAGTCACTACTACAAGGTTTGTCAAAACTTGTACAGTCTAAACTGTGTTCTTAAAGTATTTGATAATAATGAAAACAAACCCTGTTCAGGTTCAATTCTAATGCAATCACCCATTATCTGTATTCAAATAATTTAATATACTAGCGGATCTGCAGTGCGATTCTGTAACCATCTCACCGTGAAAACTTAGGTGAAGTGAGGGTGGAGTGAGCTGTCATTCCAACTAATGCTAGGGATTGACACTATTGACAGCTCCCTCTTAGCTCACTTCATCTAACTTTTCACGGTGAGATTTTTACAGAATCGATCGGCCGACAGACATCGTCCTGTCCGGAAAAGCAGCGCCGCCTACCGGGTCCAATTGTGTTTTCAAACTATCCAGGAACCCATTGAAATATACACAGTACTAATTTTCATCCAAATCCAAGGTTTTCCCAGAGCAACAGAATGCTTATGCGTTGACGGTGGTGTTTGTTGCAGCTACGAGTGCTCCACGTTCGCGTGCGCGCTGTCGGCGCCCATCGCCACCATCATGCGCGAGCGGCTCGTGTCGCTGCGCCTCAAAGACGCTTGCGCAGGGTACGACGACGGTGAGCACCACTACAGGGAACTTAACTGGGGCCTTTGGGGGTAGTCTTATTATAATTCATTTCTTCGGAAGTTGTAAGAAATCCCGGAAAGTTTGGAGAAAACGGTATCAGACTTCGTTTGGGGTGGGTGTCATAATAAAAATGCTTCAAATTTATAAGCTCCTTTTTACCCGACTGCGCAACAGCAAAGATATATAGAAATATAATATGAAATTGCCGATTTGGACTGAAAAATTGAAATTCGTTTTTTTTTAAATGTAACGTATTCATTTAATAAAAATAATTACCATTATTATCTATGCATTGCTGCCACAAACTGTGTGAAAGCATTTTGTACTGCCTTCTGAGAAGAAAACTTTTTATCACGTAGAAAATTGTCCAAATCACGATAAAAATGGTAGTCCGTTGGAGCAAGGTCTGGCGAATACGGAGGGTGACGAATAGTTTCTAATTGCAGTTCCTGTAGAGTTAAAACGGTTTCTCGTGCTGTATGAGGTCTCGCGTTATCATGGAGCAATAATGGTGAAGATCGATTCATGAGTCGGGGCTGTTTCACTGCTAGTTTTGCTATCATTGTTCGGAGTTCGGCACAGTAGACATCTGCCGTTATAGCTTAACCAGATCGGAGAAAGCTATAGTGAATAACACCATACTGAGACCACCAAACAGTTACCATTACCTTTTTATTGGTAAGCTTTTCTTTAGGACACTGTTGCGGCGTTTGACCTGGGGTCAGCCATTGCATTTCAGCCATTGCTTACGGCTATCGTAAAGAATCCACTTTTTATCACATGTCACAATTCGATCCAATATTCCTTCATTTCTGTATCGATTCAACAACGCAACACAAGTTTCAACACGCGTTTCTTTCTGCAGATCAGTCAAATCACGATGCACCCATTTCTCATATTTTTTTATTTTATTGATCTGACGCAAATGAGTCAATATTGTTGGTAAGGTAACGTTAAACCATGCCGCTAATTCCTGGTTAGTTTGGCTCGGATCGGCTTCCACCATCTCTTTCAATTCATCGTTATTCACCTGTGTGGGTGGTCTTCCACGTGGTTCGTTCTTCAAATCACAGTTTCAATCACGAAAGCGTTTAACCCAAAATCGCACGGTGCGTTCATTAGCAGTCCCCTCTTGAAACGCAACATTGATATTGCGAGCTGTTTCTGCCGCGTTAGTTCCGCGTCGGAACTCGTATTAAAAAATAACTCAATTTTCGAAGTATCCATCTTTCTTGTCTAAGCTGAATAAAAAAAACAACTGAAAGTCGATAATCGAATGTTGCGCATTTTTTAAAAGAAGAACTTCATAGGTAGGTACCATGTGAAAAAAGTTTCAAAAATCTCAAACCATGAAGGTTCTATGTCAATTCGAAGTACCTATTACAATAAAACGGCAATTTCATACTTTAACCCCTATTATTTAGAATCACACATACTTATAAGCACGCGTGAAAACCATAACTGTGTTCTTCACGAATCACGCGTGTCTTTGTGGCGTGCACAAAACATCTAAACGGCTGGATAGTCCCATCACCATGTGCGCCAAAGGCGTTAGGAGACGATTGGAAAAAATTTAACACTGAGTTGAAAACAAAAATAAAAAACAACTGCGCGTTTTTCATTTTTTTTTTGTATATATATTTTTTGAAGCTGTAAGAAATCCCAGAATTTGTGGTTACATAATAAAGAGCTCTTTCTTTTTTAAAGTCCGTTTTAAATGTGAAATTCCATTGCGCACAGCTAACTTCACAGATACACTTCATAGTGTCCACGGAGTTTCTTGCCTGTTATTTACTTTGGTGTTGGCAACTAGCTTCGTCTTTCTGACTGACTTAAATTATGATCGACAGATTTAATTGAAATAAATGCTTTGAGTTTGGGTTCGACACAAAGATCCGAGGCGCGTGCTGTAATTACTAGTTCACATTCCAATTGTGCTTTGCTTCCTGTAGCGTCGCTGACGCCGCTAAAGGAGGCGTGGAAATGGTCGTTCGGCGTGCAGCTGGCGCAGCACGTCGGCAAGGTGCTGGATTCGGGCGCCGTGTCGCCGCTGCTGGTCACGCTCAACATCGAGTACCCCGACGACGTGCAGGTACGTGCATACAGAGACCTGTATAGTCTATGACAGAGATTCGCGACTAGGTATGGCGAATATCGCCGTGCTGATAGACTGAGCAATGATGTGTTACAGCAACGTTGCGGATTAAAAGAAGGTCCCGGCAAAAACATTTATTAAGTAGGTTAGGTTGCCAAGACGCTACCATATAACGCTTTCTGTTAAAAAATTATTAGATGGAATGTAGAGCTTAGTGGACGCAGTACCGGTTCCTTCTTAAGAACCGGGACTGGATATTCGGTACTGGACTTGGAACCGGGATTACCCGGGAAACTCGGTACTTACGTACAAATGTCGCTATTAATTTATTGTATGAAAGGCACGTGTGCGTGCACACTACATATAATTATCTAAATCTGTTGAAAAATGAACTTATTACAAGTGTGGGTTGGTGTAGTTAATAAAAGCATGTGTTATTCGTAAATCTATAATTGACAATAATCATCAGAACACAATCACAACCGAATTTAAATGCTTTTTTGAGATCAAATTAGGAAAAATTATCAAACAGAACTTAAATTCGCGGTATATTTTGAATTAGAAACAAGCCTTTTTTCGTTACGTAATCACTATGTTTTTTCCACTATAGAATAAGTCTTTTAAGTCACATAATCACTTTGTTCCTTCCACTATAAGTATCATTAAACAAATATTAACAAAACAAAACTATACTTAATACCTTTTCGAGATCAAAATAACAAAAAAAATATAAAATTCTACAAAATTTGAGGGTAACAAACGTTATTCTCTTTAAAATAAAAGTAAAGTATCATTAAAGAAACAAATTTAGCAAAACAAAAATAAAATTCTTTTTAGAGATTAAGATAACAAAAAATTATAAAATTAAACAAAATTGGAGCATGCAAATTGTATGGCGCGAAAATTATCAGTATTTTCAATTAAAAATGTTTTATATTAACATTATTGTATAAAAAAGTATGTAGTTTATTGAATATGATTTGTTACTTTATATTGAAAAAAATAAAGAAAATAATAAAGTACCGAAAGTATCGAAAGAACCGGGACTACAGGATGAAGACCCGGTGCTGATTGCTTAAAAAAAACCGGGATATCCCGGTATTTTCGACACCGGGATTTCCCGGGAGCTGCCCTAGTAGAACCACTATGCCAATGCCCTACCTCTACAAGGACCTAACCTTACATCTTGGTCAAACTGTAGAATCTGTACCTACAGTTTGAACAAGATGTAAGCTTAAAAGGAGACGCCACCAACTGTATAATGTACAGACAGCCAGCACATCAAGCTACTACAATCTGTCAAATTTCTTTAATTGATTTTCAACTTTATCACTAAAGCATTAAGGTTCAAGGTTGATTGGGAAAATTTGACAGTTTCGGCTGACAGCTTGACCTGCTGGGCTGGCGTCTGTACTAATGCAGATTTACTCGTAAAGACAAAAAAGTTTGCTTAGTTCATTTGGTCATGTTGCGAGGATGAATGAAAGGCGACTTATAAAACGCAGAAGTGAGTGGAAACGTCAGGAGGGAATGACCTAGAAGGACATCAACCATATCAATGCATATAATAAAATCGTAACTGTACATGGAATTATATGAGAAAAACTATTATATATTCTATTTCTTTCATAAAGCCCCCAGCTTTATGAACGAAATAGAACCCAAAACAATGATTTTAGAATTTTTGTCTGTACGTTTGTGCACGCTTATCTCAGGAACGACTTAACCGATTAGAGTGCCGTTTTCACTAATGTTTTATCTTTTCGTTTTGATTTGCTCCACTTAAAATTTAGTGTTTGTTTCATTTTAATCGGTTCATAAATAAAAAAGTTACTTTCTTATATCAATCTAAAGAATAACATGAAATACTATAATAATAATAATAATATCCCTGGACATTTCACACAGCGCCATCTAGTCCCAAGCTAAGAATAGAATAGAATAGAATACTCTTTATTGTACACCATACAAATTATAGAACATAAATATAAAACATTTCATTCATTATTTTTTTTTTTTTTTCATTTCATTTCATTTTATTTTTAATTTTTTTTTTTTTTTTCTAAGCAACTTAATGCTTGTGTTGTGGTAACAAGATGGCTGATAAACTACTTATATACATTTTTTTTTTGTAAATACTTACATATTATAGATAGAAAAACACCCAGACTCGGAACAAAACATGTAGGACTTACAAATATTTGTTCTGTGCGGGAATCGAACCCGCGACACGCAGCGCAGCAGTCCGATCGCTCAGCCACTGCGCTAACCGTGTTGTCTGAGAATAGAATAACCGATCAGTTGAATTAATTAATTCCTAATCATTGAAGTATACAATACAATGAGGAATGAGTGAGAAGCTCGATGGCTTTGTGGACGTAGCGCTAACTCATGTTAAGCAACCCAGGTCGTGGTTCCAACTAGGATGGGTGACCACAATTGGCACTGATACATCAACGCACAGCCTAAACACAGATTACTAAATAGTTACTACGTAACACGGTAACAGATACTTCACTCAGTAGAAAATATCCAATACTTACTGCTATAATAGCCTACTCCGTCGCGTCAGCAACCGCTGCATGCTAAAATGTGCCTAAATACTCAAGCGTACAGTTGAAAAACCCCCGACTACGTAAAACCCTATAAAAAGAAAAAAATAACCTTGAAATTATGACCCTAGGTAAGTACGTATGAAATTTTTTGATTAATTGTTGTCCCGTCGGGGGACCGCTCTAATTATTAGCCTAACGTTCTGTTAAAGTTTAAATAGTAGCGGTCCCCCGACAGGACAATATTTAATCAAAAAATTTCATACGTACTTACAGGGTCATAATTTCAAGGTTATTTTTTTCTTTTTATAAGGTTTCACGTAGTCGGGGGATTTTTAAATTTTTAATTTAATTTTCTATTTCATGCTTTTTGTAGGGACTCCTTATTATTTCTTTTCTTTTATTTTCTTGCGTTTTAAGATTCAGGTAATTTGGTATTTAATCAGGTTTTTGTAATTCGCCATTTTGTGGTGGTGGCCATCTTAGATTTGAAATTTGTCATAGTGTATAGTATTCTACTAGTCAAGCCCTTTCATTTGATACCCATATTGAGGGAGTTGTGAAAAAAAAATGTTATTTGACATTTTGTGGTGGCGGCCATCTTGGATTTGAAATTTATCATAGTGTATAGTATTCTACTAGTCAAGCCCTTTCATTTGATACCCATATTGAGGGAGTTGTGAAAAAATATATAATCCGCCATTTTGTAGCGGCGGCCATCTTGGACCGATTTTCATCAAACATAGCTAAGAACACTCCCGACAAATTCACCTTTCAAACAAAAATAACAAAATTAAAATCGGTTCATCCGTTCGGGAGCTACGATGCCACAGACAGACATACACACACACAGACACGTCAAACTTAAAACACCCCGTCGTTTTTACGTCGGGGGTTAAAAATTAAACAACGTGCGTGCGCTTCGCTTGCGAAAACCGCACTGAATTTGGTCCGGAGACGGCCCGAGACCGCTCGGCCGGACGCACGGCGGTCCCGCGTTCTAGGCGGAGCGGTCATAATCCCCTAGATTCTTATTGGGCTATTATATCTTATTGGAAATGGTGCAGAGCTTTAATAAAAGTTGTTTTACAATTAGAAAAGTATTTATTTAATGAAAATACGAAGTTATTTTTACAAAATACAGCCCAGAATCGTCTAAAATATTAAATAAAAATGTAATAAAATTGTCCCCCGTTTTGAAATGCTTTTTACTATTATAGTGTAAGCTTTTCATATTGGGATGTATACTCTAGATTGTGAAAATGAATTTCACAGTCGTTATTGTATTTAAAAAAAGTAAACATGATAATTATGTACAATATTTACATGCAAAAATTCTCACGTTTTTTCATTTTGAATTTCCTTAGGTATAATAAATAGCTTACAAAACAAATAACATTAAAATTATCCTACACCATTATTATACTCTTATATTAAATACTACCTTTACTCTAACTATACTTTTAATAAATCTAGGACTTCTTTCCTTAATAAGCCTTTTTTCTTTCTGGGGAGTTTCCGAAGACCAGTGATGAAGGGGTCTGAACATAACAAGAGTCTATTAAGTAAGTCGGTATTAGTGATTTCTCGTGTGAATTTTCGCGTATGATCTCGCCTAAAAGTTTTTAGATTTTTATTGTTTGATTCCGCTGCCTCCTCGGAAAGCTCCCCGATAGATAATAAGGCGTGTTCTGAAATATCAGACCCGTGGACAAGTATCTTGTGAACGGAAGCGGGAAGATTGTACCACGGATATTCCTGAACTAACTGCCGTGCGGTTTCTAAAGAGTATACTCTAAATTTTTCAGCATCAATATTATAACCGGATGACAATGCCTGCAAAATCACGTATCAACGGTCGAGTAAATCTTTTTTCAAGCCTGTAATTTCAGCAGATATTGCAGAGTTGGAAAAAAATTTTCTAGCCGTATTTCCATCATTCGATGTCCCGCTTCCGCCACTTCGAGGCTTATCTACAACTAAACCTAATTTACTTCTAAATTCATTTTGCACACACTTTTTCCTTTCCGCTAACGTGCTTTTTTCTACATCTGACCTTACTTGCCATTTCTTTATATCAATCCTATAAGAGAGATGAATAAAATATTCGAAGAAACGAATCCACAAAGAAAAAAAACGAATCCACAAAGAAAAGAAAAAAAACAAACTTAATAGAACAGTTCGTAGTATCGCTACCATTGCGACTACGAAGGCGTAGCAGATATCTAGGGGGTGCATAGGGTAAGCTTGGACAAAATTTCAACATGTATTTGATAAAAGACAGATATACCTTCATTTTTAAATAAGTAAGAACAGGTGCAATTGGGTGCAATTTTTTAAAATACTAGCTAAAGTCAAACTACGAGTAATATTATTTTTTTAAATCTGTCAACGTAGCATCTCGATTATATAAAAACTACGATAAATACATGCAAAAATTATAATGAAAATAAAAAAACTTACCAGTTTCTTGGATATCCATCACACAAACAGTTTAACAAACAAACAATTTCCGAGATATCACTAATGACAAATACCGTGCGGATGAGTCACCGTTAACAGCGATTGCAACAATTGCGATGCTTTCATTTTCGAGGTCAAACAGGTAGTGGTAATTGAAGTAAATGGGTCACATATTTATACCCCCAGGTAGCTTGTTTATTAGTCATTGATAATGTGTCGGTTAACTAGCGATTTTCGAACTTGAGGTTCAGGGGGTTTTGGCCTATGGCGGGACCACCGTGGGACGGTAGGTAATTATAGCGCGAAGTACATGGAGTGACGGAGGCCTGGCCTAAACTACAGGTCCTGGAGACATGTAATTTGGGGGGTGTGTTCTTCGTGAAGAGTAGGTGTCCACTAAGAAAGGGTTCTTCGAAACTCACTTCAGAAGAATTTTAACGCGCGGTCCAATTAACTCGATACTCAGTAGTAGTAGTCGCCGTAGTAGTCTGTAGTAGCTATCTGTTGAGCGTACAGTTGAAATTGCCTGTATAGAATTGGAGCACTTGGTTGTATTAAGTGTGTACAGACCCCCTTCAGGATTGTATGACTGCATTGAAAAGGTAATGGATGAAGTGTTACACAGGATTTGTAACTCAAACAAGTCCGTTATCATTTGTGGTGATTTTAATGTCAATTTATTAGAAAACTCAGGTTCTTGTAGTAAAATTATAAGTCTGTTTCAGTCCTACAATCTTGTAAACCTATTTTTGGGGCCCACTAGAATAACACCTACTAGTGCCACATGCCTAGATACTATTTATACAGATATTATACCAAGCCACAGAGAAATTATAAATATACTAGACTCTGATCATTGCGGGCAAAAGATTCAAAACCAAAACAAAAAAGCGGCTAAAAAGGATATCACTGTTAACCCCAAAACTGAAAGTCGCTTAGAGGCTTTTAAAGTTAAACTCATCAATAAATTACCAGTTTTGACAACTCATGCCAATCCTAATCATCTATATGATACTTTTTTTAATATATACTGTAAACAATTTGATTTCACCTTTATTCCCAAGACTATCTTGGTTAACAGTAACGCATCTTTCAGTGATTGGGCTACCATTGGTATTCATAAAAGTAGAACACGGCTTTATGAACTGTACAATGAAAGGCCTTATGTTAACACTGATGAATTTAATTTGTACGTTAGAAATTATTCGAAATTATTTAAAAAAGTCTGTTATATGGCCAAGTCTCGTTATTTTGGTTCAAAGATTAAAAACAGCAGTAATGTAATTAAAACGACCTGGACTATTATTAATAGTGAAGCGGGAAGATCTAGTAAACGAGATACTGACTACAGCCTGTCTATTAATGACAACATAGTAAAATCAGACTCACAAGTCGCCGAGGCATTTGAAAATTTCTTTTCAGATATTCCCGTTTCAACTACTAAATCCCTAAACTCATCACTTTTTGTTGCTGAGTCTTTGCTGAAGGAAAATGTTAATGGTTGTGATTCGGAATTTCATTTTGAACATATTACCTGTAGAGATATAATTAAAACCTTTCAAACATTAAATGTTAAAAAGACTGCAGATCTGTGGGGTAATTCTGTAGAAGTTGCTAAGTCTATTATTGACATTGTAGCACCTACTCTAGCTCTTATCTTTAATAGTTGTATTGACAGTGGGGAGTTTCCTGACCTCATGAAAAATAGTAAAATAATAGCTTTGTTTAATCAGGTAGTACATCAGACCCTACAAATTATAGACCTATTTCTGTACTACCTACCTTTAGTAAAATTTTTGAGAAATTAATTTTAGATCAAATGCAAAGATTTTTTAATAAACATAATAAATGATAAATGATAAATGATAAATGATTTTATTTTGTAAGTAGGTTTGTACAAACACTTTTACACGTCAATCATATTTTAAAACTAGATGAGGCCGGCGTTTCCTATCTGACTAGCCTGAGAAGAAAGGCCGAAACAAACTCAGACGTCACAGTCTCTTTTAAAGTCCAGACATAATCTTGGTCAGATCATATGAAGACCATGTAGGTCGATGTCTGAGATGGTCTTTTGAGGAAAGAACCACACAGATTGAGAGGACCTGTCCAGTCAGTGCACGCATATGTCAGAAATCGTGCAGCTCAACTCAAAACTTAAGGAGCTCAACGATTCGACGAACAATACCAAAGAAAGGACATTTGGGTAGGCCACAATAATTACTCAAACTGCCAGACCATGACAAAAACTAACAGAACAGAAAGTAAAAATAAAAAATAAAATGACCCACATAGTCTTCACATTCACAATAATTAAAATAATAGAATACTTTACAAAGTAAGTAAATGTCATAGATCAAATTCATTAATGTCAAATTGTATATATAAAAAAAAAAAAAAACAAACAACAACCACAAAAAAAAAAAAACATTCAATATGTAAAAATTGGAAGCAGCTTAATCCCAAGCCTTTTTGTCCTCGATATAAGCCTTAACGGTATAAAAGGCCTTCTGGCACAACTTACGTTTAATGAATGATTTGAATTTATTAAGGCTTAGATCTTGAACGAGGCTTGGAACTTTATTGTAAAAGCGTATACATTGGCATCTGAACGAGCCACCTATTTTCTTGAGCCTTGTTGTAGGTACAACAAATTTGTGTTTGTTCCTAGTATTTATATCATGGATATCACTGTATTTTTTAAACAATTTTATATTTTTATGGGCATATAAAAGATTTTCATAAATATACTGAGAAGGCACAGTCATAACATTAATTTCTTTAAATTTGTCTCTGAGCGAGTGTCTCGGACTTAATTTATAAATTGATCGAACAGCTCGCTTCTGCAAAACAAAGATAGTCTGAATATCAGCGGCATTTCCCCACAATAGGATACCGTACGACATTACACTATGAAAATAGCTAAAGTACACTAAACGGGCTGTCTCTATATCAGTTAAATTACGAATTTTTCTAACAGCGTATGCTGCGGAACTTAGCTTTTTTGACAATTTGTCTATATGTGGACCCCACTGTAGCTTAGCATCCAAAGTTATGCCCAAGAATACTGTGCTGTCTTCAGGATTCAATTCTTCGCCCTTTATCAACACATTAGTTTTCACCTGTCTAACGTGAGGTAACGTAAATTTAATGCATTTGGTTTTTTTCTCGTTTAGAAGTAGATTATTAACATTGAACCAGTGGACTACTTTAGAGATCGCGCTATTTACATCGTCAGTAACCTGCTGCTGACGTTTAAGTTTAAACAAAAGTGAAGTGTCATCTGCAAACAACACTATATCATGATTATCCTTTATGAGGTACGGCAAGTCATTAATATAAATAAGAAATAAGAAAGGACCAAGAATTGAGCCCTGTGGGACTCCCATTGTTACTAAAGATCCGGGAGATCTTTTTCCATTAACATCAACGCTCTGAATCCTCTTACTCAAGTATGAAATAAGAAGATCCAGAGCAGCGTTCCGGATCCCGTAGTGGCGGAGTTTCCTGATTAAAGTTTCGTGAAGAACGCAATCGAATGCCTTGGACAAATCACAAAAGATGCCCAAGGCATCGCATTTGTCTTCCCATGCATTATAAATATGTCCTATAAGTTCAACACCGGCATCAGTAGTTGAACGACCCCTTGTAAAACCGAACTGTTTGCTATGTAATAATTTGTGTTTATTAAAAAATCTTTGCAATTGTTCTAAAATTAATTTCTCAAAAATTTTACTAAAGGTAGGTAGTACAGAAATAGGTCTATAATTTGTAGGGTCTGATGTACTACCTGATTTAAACAAAGGTATTATTTTACTATTTTTCATGAGGTCAGGAAACTCCCCACTGTCAATACAACTATTAAAGATAAGAGCTAGAGTAGGTGCTACAATGTCAATAATAGACTTAGCAACTTCTACAGAATTACCCCACAGATCTGCAGTCTTTTTAACATTTAATGTGTGAAAGGTTTTAATTATATCTCTACAGGTAACATGTTCAAAATGAAATTCCGAATCGCAACCATTAACATTTTCAATAAATAAATTATTACATAGCAAACAGTTCGGTTTTACAAGGGGTCGTTCAACTACTGATGCCGGTGTTGAACTTTTAGGACATATTTATAATGCTTGGGAAGATAAATGCGATGCCTTGGGCATTTTTTGTGATTTGTCCAAGGCATTCGATTGCGTTCTTCACGAAACGTTTATCAGGAAACTCCGCCACTACGAAATCAGGAACACTGCTCTGGATCTTCTTACCTCATACTTGAATAAGAGGATTCAGAGCTTTGATGTTAATGGAAAAAGATCTCCCGGATCTATAGTAACAATGGGAGTCCCACAGGGCTCAATTCTTGGTCCTTTCTTATTTCTTATTTATATAAATGACTTGCCGTACCTCATAAAGGATAATCATGATATAGTGTTGTTTGCAGATGACACTTCACTTTTATTTAAACTTAAACGTCAGCAGCAGGTTACTGACGATGTAAATACCGCGATCTCTAAAGTAGTCCACTGGTTCAATGTTAATAATTTACTTTTAAACGAAAAAAAAACCAAATGCATTAAGTTTACGCTACCTCACGTTAGGCAGGTGAAAACCAATGTGTTGATAAAGGGCGAAGAATTGAATCCTGAAGACAGCACAGTATTCTTGGGCATAACTTTGGATGCTAAGCTTCGGTGGGGTCCACATATAGATAAATTATCAAAAAAGCCAAGCTCCGCAGCATACGCTGTTAGAAAAATTCGTAATTTAACTGATATAGAGACAGCCCGTTTAGTGTACTTTAGCTATTTTCATAGTGTAATGTCGTACGGTATTCTATTGTGGGGAAATGCCGCTGATATTCAGACTATCTTTGTTTTACAGAAGCGAGCTGTTCGATCAATTTATAAATTGAGTCCGAGACACTCGCTCAGAGACAAATTTAAAGAAATTAATGTTATGACTGTGCCTTCTCAGTATATTTATTAAAATCTTTTATATGCCCATAAAAATATAAAATTGTTTAAAAAGTACAGTGATATACATGATATAAATACTAGAAACAAACACAAATTTGTTGTACCTACAACAAGGCTCAAGAAAATAGGTGGCTCGTTCAGATGCCAATGTATACGCTTCTACAACAAAGTTCCAAGCCCCGTTCAAGATCTAAGCCTTAATAAATTCAAATCATTCATTAAACGTAAGTTGTGCCAGAAAGCCTTTTATACCGTTAAGGCTTATATCGAGGAAAAAAAGGCTTGGGATTAAGCTGCTTCCAATTTTTACATATTGAATGTTTTTATTTTGTTTTGTTGTTGTTTTTTTTATATACATTTTGACATTAATGAATTTGATATATACTATGACATTTGCTTACTTTGTAAAGTATTCTATTATTTTAATTATTGTGAATGTGAAGACTATGTAGATCACGTTTTTATTTTTCACTCTGTTCTGTTAGTTTTTGTCATGGTCTGGCAGTTTGAGTAATTAATGTGGCCTACCCAAATGTCCTTTCTTTGGTATTGTTCGTCGAACCGTTGAGCTCCTTTTGAGTTCCCCGGTTTGAGTTGAGCTGCACGATTTCTGACATATGCGTGCACTGACTGGACAGATCCTCTCAATTTGTGTGGTTCTTTCCTCAAAAGACCATCTCAGACATCGACCTACATGGTCTTCATATGATCTGACCAAGATTATGTCTGGACTTTAAAAGAGACTGTGACGTCTGAGTTTGTTTCGGCCTTTCTTCTCAGACTAGTCAGATAGGAAACGCCGACCTCATCTAGTTTTAAAATATGATTGACGTGTAAAAGTGTTTGTACAAACCTACTTACAAAAATAAAATCATTTATCATTTAGTAACGCCGGAACGCCCTTATCGATCTGCTCCGACTTTCGGTACCTCGGGTCACTTGTCCAAGGAGATGGCGAAGTAGACCGAGACGTAACGCACCGGATTAACTCAGGATGGATGAAATGGCGACAGTTCGTGATAAGGCCTGTCGTACTTTATGGTTCTGAATGCTGGGCTATGAAGAAGACGGATGAAAAAGATTGCATGCAACAGAGATGAGAATGTTGAGATGGATATGTGGAGTGACGAGAGTGGATAAAGTAAGAAATGAGTATATAAGTATGAAAGTGGCGCCAGTGACAGAAAAGTTGAAAGGAAATCGTTTGGCTTGGTATGGGCATGTGATAAGAAGGGACGAAACGCATGTGACTAAAAGAGTGATGAATATACATGTTGATGGTTGGAAAGGTAGAGGAAGGCCGAAGAAAAGATGGATGGATTCAGTGAGGAATGATATGAAAGAAAAGGGAGTGAATGATAGCGTGACGGTTGACAGGGGAGAATGGAAGAAGAAAACGTGTTGCGCCGACCACAGGTGACATGGGATAAGGGCAGGAAGATGATGATTACTCAGTAGTAGTAATATGTGATGTGTGTATGTATATGTAAGACCATAATGTATACTAATATTATAAAGAGGTATTTGTTTGTATGTATGTAGGAGGTAATCACCGGAGTTATTGATCCAATTCTAAAAATGTTTTCACTGGCAGTAAGTTACATTACGTGTGAGTGCTATAAGCTATAAATTATGTTTACATCATGCATTTTAGCTGAGCTATCACAACTTTTGTCTAGCAAGTCGGAAAGAAATACCTCTTAAAACAGAATTATTTGCATGCGCTGCCTAAACAGTTGTATGTATGGGGGATACAGTTAATATGAAAAATCTCATTTCATTGATCTAACTAAAAACTTGAAACTTGGCTCAAATGCCTATCTAAATTAATCACACATTTTCAAAAACTACCCTTTATAGGGGTAGTAGGTAAATAATAAAGTATATAATAATAATAATAATATCCCTGGACATTTCACACAGCGCCATCTAGTCCCAAGCTAAGCAACCTAATGCTTGTGTTATGGTAACAAGATGGCTGATAAACTACTTATATACATTTTTTTTTGTAAATACATACATATTATAGATAGAAAAACACCCAGACTCGGAACAAATACATGTAGGTCAT
Organism: Apamea anceps; assembly: GCA_951799955.1. Classification (NCBI taxonomy): domain Eukaryota; kingdom Metazoa; phylum Arthropoda; class Insecta; order Lepidoptera; family Noctuidae; genus Apamea; species Apamea anceps. The sequence continues at coordinate 166,269 of OX637526.1, forward strand.
ACAAATATTTGTTCCGTGCGGGAATCGAACCCGCGACACGCAGCGCAGCAGTCAATCGCTTAACCACTGCGCCAACCGTGCCGTCAAATATACACAATATACTTATAAGTTTTTTAAACTGTCCCTCAGGAATGGTTTAAGGGGTGTCAAAGTTGCTATGGAAATATTTTAATAAGTGGTCGATGTCGAATTAACTTAATACAAAAGATTAAGAGTCATTCATGTGTTTTAGGGTTTTTCAAAAATCAACCCCTGACGGGGTGAAAAGGGTTAATACAGTTTCACGAGCTAGATTTTACTGCGAAAATGGGTATAAATAACGTTTTAGTCAAACAATTGAAACGCACCAAACGATTTGTTAAAAAACAGTGAAAAGGGAGGACATAGTTTATATGAACTATTTTGTTCCTTTCATTTATAAACTTGAAGCTTTCTAAATAAATTATAAGATCTTAATCATAATTTTCAAAAACTACCTTTTGAAGGGTGAAGGCCCCCTCCACCCTTCAAAAGGTAGTTTTTGTTCTTAAAAAATTTAGGAAAAAGTACAAAATCCACGCGGACGAAGCCGCGGGTGAAGTGCTATCTTATTATAAAATTCAAAGTCCTGATTGACTGATGCATTAACGCACAGCCTAAACCGCTGGTCCTAGAAACATGAATTTTGGAGGGTGTGTTCTTCGTAGAAAAAAGTGTCAGATGAACACTTACCTTACAATTGATCCGTGTTAAAGTTGATTAATAATATAATTACCACGAGATACTACATTATAACCGCGATAAAAGGGAAGCTATAAGGACAATAACGAAGTGAAAGCGTTATCCAAAACATTAGTGGAGTAATACAGTTAAAAAATTTAAATCAATATTATGTCTATTGTGTCAATAAAACTCAAGTGAAACCAAAAATTTAAAGTGCAAAGACCCATAATTCTAACAGTGAATCATAATCAGCGCGAAAGCAAACACAGTGAAAACAATAAACAGTGTTAAAGAAAAAAAAAAAATTGTGCAAAAATCTGTGGAATGTCAGTCAACAAGTGTAACGGCTCATAATTTAAATTTGTTGGCGCCAGCAAAATAAGACCGCCAATTTCACCGTGTTATCTAATGTTCATGTAGCGAGAACTGCGAGCGCGGTGGGTCTATTGACAGCGTGTGTCTCGAGTTCGATTCCAGCCACAATCGTCTCTTTTTGTATGTTTATAAATTGTCATTCTACATAAAATATTATGATGGCAAGTGGTGATGACTTGAAAACGGCTAAAGAATCAAATGTGTCAGTCCAGGCATAAAGGGTCCAGTAGTGGGGTATTGAGTTAAGACTGGATTCGGTATCTAGAATAGTCAATTGATAGTATGGATTGAAAAAATAATCAAAAAGTAGCACACGTTTTTTTTTATCAGACATTTGAAGTTGAAATTCTGAAAAAGCTTGATTTGAGAAAAAGCATTTTGAAAGTTTGAGTGAAAAAAAAACACACTTTTACTTGCTTGTTACGTAGATTTTTATTCATTATTGTAGATTGATATGTTTTCCATAGAATCAACTTATAATTATACTTTTGACATCAAAACTAAAACAATTATTATCAAAATAAAAGAAGGATACACAGTCTAGTAAAAAAGGTCCACTTGCCGATATTTAATAAAAAGTTAGTTATTGCGATAGTAATTAACAATAAAAAACTAAAATTAAGTATTCTTACTCTATTTAGGAACTAACAAAATAACAAGACAGGCTTTTTTCAAACATTACTGCAACAGAATAATGATTATTTTAGCCACTGGTACCTTTTATGACATTACATAAAAGGTACCAGTGGCTAATATTTGAAAAAAGCCAATACAAACATAAAAATAAAACTTATTCTATTTGGGACTCCAACTTACGTTTTGGACAAAAATAAATTCCTCCTCGCACCTGATTCCTATGACCAACCTGTTTGCAGTACGAACATGTTGGTTTTTGTCGAATACTCTTTTCAATTGATGGTTTCTGAAAAGAGTACTCGACAGATGTTGTTGGGACAGAGTTGTGGTCAACATCAACATTTGGAATGGGTTTCGGGCATAAAATGTCTTTAGATTCTTCACGTACAAATTCACGAATCTTATTATAAAGATACGATTTTCTTTCGTACGTCATGCCTGCAGGGGATTTTTCTAAAGGAAAACCGTATACTTTATTCGGGTTCAAAACCTTTGATACAGTTGGTTGACTGTCAGTATATTTTTTGTAACATAACATGTGCCCTCTATTATCTTCATTTGTTTCAAAATGACTAAAATGCAGAAGTTGGTTAATAGTTACACAATCAGGTTGAAAAAAATTGGCCCAGTCGTAAGTTTTCACAAAAGTTTCTCCTTTCTCATCACCAGTTAGAACAGCTACTATAGATTTTGTTTTCGGACAAGCTTGAACAGCAGCTGCAAGAATATCCTTTAAGTTATTGCATTCCCATTTTCTAAAACTTTTTTTGAATAGACCGAAATACATGTCGGGTGCAAACTTCGTATGACCCACGGGAAGGAAAGATATACGGAAACTTCGGTGTCTGCCTGTTAAAACTCGCCATGTTGCATATTGCATGACATAGTTATTTTTATTTTGTCCAGCACAATTATCTGCATGACAAACAACATCTTTTTCGCCTATACCAAAATTTTCGAAAAAATGATGTAGCATTGAAATTATTACATTAGCTCCTTTCCCAGTAGCACAGGGTTCAGGAATTACGTACAAAACGAACTTTCTCAAAGGCTCTGCAGCAACACCAAATAAACTGACTTTAAATCCTGTCAAGAAATACAGTGGCCCAATTTGTTGTGAACTGTGCGGCAAATGCACCTGTTGGGCAAAATCAAAAGAGTAATGCATGACGCCATCATAAGAACATGGTTCATGAGGTCCAAGAATAAGAGTAGAGTCCGTTATTGAATCAGTCGCAACTTTGATTACATTGTTATAATATTTTCGTTCATTTTGCACTAAATCAAGGTGCTGCCTCGACTTTTCTACAAGCTGTATTTTTTCCTTTTCATCTAAACCACCCATTCGTCCCAACGTGGTCACGTTTTTCTGACAAGTTGCACATAGATCTGTTTTCGGTTTCTGTATAACGACATATGGACAAAAATCTTCCCAAAGATCATACCAACTACTTCTACTAATAGGAGTTTTATCGAGTAAAGCTATAGTTTCCAAATATTTGTTGTACACATACGCTTTAGACATACTACAAGGTAAAATTATTAAATCAGATTTAAATTGGTGGCCTGGTAATCGGCCCGGCAATACTAAACCGTTTTCATTAGCAAACTGTCTTATAAAAGTGATTGCGTCTGATCTAGTTTGCAAATTAATACAATTGTAAGGTCGTTTACGTGACCCGTGGACCTTTGGAGCAACACCGCTGTCCAGAAAGTTCTTTTTTACATTTTTTAACCTTTTCAAACCAGTGGCATATACATATTGGAAAAAAATCTTGCATACTGAAACACCTCGAAAGAAATACTTTACCGTGTATTCTTTTCGTTGCAAGTTTCTGTTTTTTGAATGTAATGTATTTTCACTTGTACGTAAGAGAGCATTTAAAGCTCCTTTCAAGACCAAGTGATGATGATTGACTCCTTCATTACAACGTGAATTTAATTCGATACAATCTAACCTACTACTTAATATTACATCTTTTTGAAATTTGGACACACAATTATTATTACATCCACAGCCAGTATCTAAGAATGAGGCCTGAGTTACATCGTCTAGAATTAAAGGATCATCATCTAGTAAAATATTACCAATTTGCCGCTCTTCGAGCGGCTCACAAGCACTAAATTCGATGTCACACGATAATTCTGTACCCCGTTGACTTTTGAACTCTAAATTAAAATTTTCATAGTCTTCATGTTCTACAGACGCTGAATAGCTAAACTCTGAAAACAAATAGTTGAAATATACATACTACACAGGTCATTTTTTCATACTATGTCTATGACATAGGTACCTAACACAACTTCTTAATTGGTATTAGAGTCCTTGCTGTAGTCATAAAGAATATGTACTATTGCATGCATACAATGATCACGTCGATCTTTTTTGATTTTACACAAGGCTCGGCTAACTATTTTAGCAAAATCATAACACTCATGTATTTCATCTTCACTGATTGCTTCTGTATTAGTGCTTTTTTCATAATACTGATCCGTTTCATCCATCTCAGATGTCGACTCTGTGAAATTATTTTCTAAGTTGTAAGTACCTGAATAAGGTGCAACGGTTTCTTCTTCTGTTGGTAAATCCGGCGTTGTTGCGGTCGAGGCCAAAACAGGTAGTGTGTTTACTTCCACCTCCATAGAAAGTGGTACAGGTCCATCAGAATGCTTAGATTCATCACTAGAGCTGGAACCTTCGGTTGAATCTTCAATAATTATGTTACCTAAAAACAAATTTGAATTTAGTATAAATGGGATGAAATTATGACTAATTGAGATTCATTAGCCTATCAACTTTGTCGCGGTCAGTTTTCAGTCTATGTGGATGCAGCCGAATTATTATGATTAAAGCTGCTCTCTTTTAAAATGTAATAAATAAGTAGGAACGTAACGTAATCTACGCTTAATCCATAAATCTCTAAATCTCTAAAATCCATAAAAAATCGAATTTAAAGACGACTGCTGTCTGTAGGAGGCTTCGCCCCTGTCGAGGTCTAAATATGAAAAGTAGGTAACAGCTGTAGATACACACAAGAACTCCGTAACATTCCGATACCCCGGTTTATAGAACTAGCTTTTCGACCTCGGCCCCGCTAAGCGTAATAACGTTAATAATATTATAGCCTATGACTGAATAATGCAGCTTTGTATTGGAGAAAGAATTTTCAAAATCGGTTCAGTACTTTTGGAGCTTATTCGATACATAACACAACACGTAACAACAAACATAGTATTAGTAGATATAATAGACAACGTAAAGACTTACCTTTATTCATTTTTATGCGCACTTTTCACTCACTCAATTTAAAACAGCTAAGATAATAAAAACTGCTATATTTACACAAAGACTGTCGGATATTGTTTCCTTTCCGGTGTCAAATGACAAATAAATTATTGCATCACAGGCAGATCTATTTATAGGACACGTAGGTAGCAAAAAACGATCAGGGAAATCCCCGCTATGTCGAAGTGAAGCAAAGTAAATCCCCTTAGTAGTTGCATAGTAGCAGGGAGTTCCCCGCTTTAAGGGACCTTTTACACGTAGTTTCAACATTTTAATCTTAAAATATAATTAAATTATTAGAAGTGATCAGTACGGGGTATTGAAACGTATTTTATTCCCAGAATATCGACATGCCACCCACTGGTACCTTTTTAGTAAACTTTTTTCATAAAGTTTCTGGTACTTAGAAACATCGTATATAGTCATTTACTATATGAAATTGTAGATAATTGAGCATTTATTTATAACCAATTAAAATCGCGAAATGCAATTTTTATACCCAACTTTACAAAACCTCTTATATCTCGGAAACTAAATGCCGCGCACTGGACCCTTTTCGCTTGGACTGACACAAATAGTCCAACAACGACGAATGTAACATACGCGAATAATATAACGTTGAGAAATAAATCTAAGCAAATTGCTTCTAAAAGTGATACATTGGAGGTAGAAGCTGAATTAACAGATAAAGATGAGTACGCATCTTTTACTTCGTCACCCTCAATTAATGAACTCAACCAAAGTTACCCTGACTTGTACTTTAAACCTAATGACGAAGTGATAGAACTAAAAAATAGAATATGTCAACTCGAGGAAAAGTTGGTAATCGCAGAAACAGAAATAGAAAACCTACTGTTAGAAAATAGTTCTCAATTTAAACAAATCACTGACTACAAACTAAAAATTGACAAATTGACACACATATGTACAAGCACAAAACAAAAGACATCCTCAGCCAAAATAAAGCGTAATAATCTTATTAGAACTAGGCTAAACTTTAAAAATGGTCAACAAAGTCCTGATGAAGAAACTGAAAACAGAATGCTGCCGTTAGCTTCAACCACAATTGAAGAAGATCCTAATGTTGTCTGCTGTGAACCACCATCGCAAGTAACACAGAGCACAGAGCACCACTGCACCACTAAACAAAGGGACACATTGGACACAAGGTCTCCATATTATGATTCCGGCTTTAAAGAACATAACTCGTATAAATTATGTATAATTAGTGATAATAATGTGAATAACATACTAGGTATTGCCGAAAGTACTTTTCCGAAAGCCAAAATTTGCCACTATTGTATGCCGAAGGCAGGTACTGTGGAACTTTTACAATCATTAGAAAAAAAACTTTTAAATTACAGTTTAAATGACTATTGTATAATTCTTTTAGGTGAAAAAGATTTCTTGGTCTCAAATAAGTATGAGGACTTAGTAAATCACATAAAACTAAAACTTGAGAATATAAAGCATACCAATGTGATCTTGTGTTCTCCTAACTTTAAACTAAAATGGAATGTTAATTTATTTAACACCAGAATAGAAGCTTTCAATCGACTTCTATATCTTAGCAACCAGACTTTTAAATATACTTATACGTTTGATACAAATAAGCATCTGGAATATACACATGAAATGTTTTCCAAATACACAGGCCGAGTAAAGAATAAAGCTGTAGTTAGTTTTTTCCATGAATTAAAAAATTACATTAAGTTGTTCCAATATGAGGATAATAACTGTAATGATTTTAATGTGATACACGGTCATGAAATTAGTGAAAGTAGTCACTTAAAAGCTGGTACTATACCATATTACTTTAAAAAAAGGATTAATAAAGCTGAGGCATACAGTTCCGGCAATGTTACTCAACCAAATTCATTGTTTTCCTTAGCGCACTCACAGGCGGTTGGGTATATTCCAACATTAAATTTTTTTCGTGAATAATGATGTATCAAACGACTATAGCAAGTTAAACATATTTCATCAGAATGTTTGTGGAATTAATAACAAGAAGACTGAACTAGAAGTTTATGTACAAACCCTAGATAAGAAGCTAGACTATATATGTTTAAGCGAGCATTTCTTGAACGAAAACACAGCAATTTTATTTAATATAGACAACTACAAACTAGTCTCATACAATACCAGGAAAATTAAAAAGAGAGGTGGTAGTTTGATCTTAGGCCATGTGGATAGGCAAACAGAAATTATTGACGCAATAAATAAGTTATACAAAGTAGAATGTTTTGAAATATGTGGTGTTAAAGATGTTTTCACTGGATTGTACATTTGCTGTTGTTATCGAAATCCTGTGGATACCAATTTTAATGTGTTTTTAGAAAAATTGGAGATGTTACTCGATTACTTATTCAATAGGAAATCTATAATATGTGGAGACTTTAATGTTGACCTACTAGTCGACAGTAAAAAGCGCATGGAATTTCTTAGTTTGCTGAGGTGTTATAATTTCAGGCACTAAATCGACTCTGCTACTTTCATTCGTAATAATTGTAATTCGTGTATTGACAACATAATTACTAACTTGACCGATTCGTGTATTCTTGGATGTGCAGTAGATCACAATGGTTTGGCTGATGGCCATGGAGGTATTTTTGCTGATATTTGTCTGGAAAATGTAAGCAATGTAACGCGAAATAAGTATCCGATCATTGTCATAAATAAAAGAGTTTTTAATAGCAAAAATAGTGACCAATTTGTACAGGGTATCCGTGAAAAAGATTGGAATAGCATGGGTATAAATACGTTTCTCAAAACATTTCAAAAAGTATTCCAAAACAGCTATAAAAAGAAAGATTATAAAATAAGCCTAAAAAAAAATAGACAATTAAAATGGATCACTAGAGGAATTCGAACATCAAGTAAAATGAAACGGTTCTTATGTACACGTAATGGTAACAACCTTGATACAAGTGTCCTAATGTATAAAAATAAGTATATCAGACTGTACAGACAGATTGTGGTTAGGGCTAAAAAACATGCAATAATGGAGCAAATAAATAGTTCCAAAAATCTAAGTAAAGAGGTGTGGAAAGTAGTGAGAAAATGTACAAATAAGGAAAAAACGATAAAACCGGAAATTCGTCTCAAAGTCAACGACCAAATTGTAGTGGATCCAGAGGAAATATCTGACATTTTAGCAAAACAATTTAACTATAAATGTATCTCTAGGGTAGTAGAAAGAGACCAAAACACAGCATTCTTACAAAAGTATACAATTGAAAATAATGATGAAATGACAATGGCTTGTGTCACACCAAATGAGGTCTTAACCATAGTCAAAAGTATGGAGAACAAGTATTCTTGTGGTTATGATGAGATCCCAATATCCGTAATTAAGGAACATATTTCCATACTAGCTGAGCCTCTATGTGAATTTTATAATAAATGTATTGAGGAATCTACGTTCCCAGATCAGCTTAAAATAGCCAAAGTAATACCGGTCTACAAAAAAGGTAGTAAAACTGATCCTAAAAATTACAGGCCTATCTCCCTGCTACCAGTCCTGTCAAAGATATTTGAAAAGATCATCAAAAAACGACTATTAGCTCACTTGCGTGTAAATAGAGTGTTAAACCAAAGACAGTTCGGCTATCAAAAAGGTGTTGGTACTTCTGACGCCATATATACTTTACTTGATGATGTTATAGGAAAAATCAATAACAAAATGAGAGTAGCCGGAATTTTTCTTGACCTAAGTTCCGCTTTTGACACAATCGACCACGAATTACTTCTTACAAAAATGACGCATTATGGTATAAGAGGTAAGGCCTTGAAATTATTCTCTTCATATCTCAAAAACAGAAGAATGTTCGTAGAAATTGACAAAATGCAAGATGGCTCCAAAAAAGTTTACAAATCAGTAACCATAATTATGACGACGGGCGTCCCACAAGGATCTATATTAGGACCAATCTTATTTATTTTATTTATTAATGACTTAATCAATTACATGAATGCAATTTTACCTGACATTGATATAGTAATTTTTGCAGATGACACAAATGCCATAGTAGCAGCAAATGACATAGATAAATTAATAGAGACTGTAAATGCAGCATTACAAGCATTTCATATGTGGTTCACTATGAACAAATTGTTAATCAACACTGCAAAGACCAAAATCCTATTATTTAGAACGACAGCCCGTAATAAGGACGACTTAGAGGTTGTGTTGAATGATAATAAAATTTCTCTCGTCAAGGAAGTTACATTTCTGGGTATACATATAGATGAACAGCTAAATTGGAAAACCGAATTAAATGCTATAAATGCATCTGTATGTTCCGCATGTTATGCTCTAAGATCACTAAGAACAGAAATTGGCATTGAGCAATTGAAGATGGTATACTTCGCGTTGGTAGAATCAAAGATTAGATATAGCATAATGTTTTGGGGAAACAGTTATGACTATAATATCAAAAGAGCTTTTGTGTTACAAAAACGCGCAATTCGCACAATAGTCCGAATCCCACAAAGAGAGAGTTGTCGTGAACATTTTATAAAACTAAATATACTTACAGTGCCGAGCGTTTATGTATTTGTACTTCTAAGTAACATGGCCAAATATATGCATGAATATGAGACAGCAGAAGAACGACAGATTAGAGAAGGCACACGGAGACAAGACATTATGCGGTACAGGGTTCAGCCTAATTTGAATATTGTGAGGCATAGTCCCAGATATCAATCGGTTATATTATTTAATAAGTTGCCTCTACACATAAAAAGCGCTATCTACTCAAGCTCCTTTAAAAACCAACTGAAAGGTTTCTTACTGAATAAGTGTATTTATGCTGTTGAAGATCTATAATGAAATTCTTATATAATTATTGTGTTGTATTTTGTTGTTATATTTAAATTTATGCCTTCTTGTAATATTTTAATTTTAATTTTCCATGTAATTAGTAATGTAATTTTTCAGATACAATTTATTGTTCATGATTAAATGACTAATGACTAATGACTAAAGAGTAGGCATCCACTAAGAAAGGATTTTTCGAAATTCCACCCCTAAGAGGGTGAAATGGGGGGATTTAGTTTGTATAAATCTTATTCCTTAAGTTAATAAACTTGAAACTTGGCACGAATACTTATCTAAATCAACTAGGAAGATTGCCAATTTTTTTTTCTAAACTACCCCCTAACAATGGATTGGGGGTTTCAAAGTTTGTATGGAAAAATTTTAGCGTGCAGTCCGATTTACTCGAAACTCAGTATTTATAAAATTCAAACTCAAACTATTTATTTCAAATAAACCAATTACAGGCATTTTTGAATTGTCAAGGTCGGTCAGTCAATAAGATGAAGCTAGTTGCCCATTCCAAACCGTAGTAGGTACCTATGGTGAAGAACGGGCAAGAAACTCCATGGACACTCTTTTAAATCATAATAATATTGTTACAAAGTATTGGTTATATCATTCATGTTCAAAATTATGCACGTGAGAACGATGCAGAACGTTAAAAGCGTCCGTAATGAAAAGATTAAAAAAAACAATTCAAATATTAAATTAAATCAACGGCTAACGGCGCCCGTTCACGAACATGACGCATAGATTAGCACAATTCAGCTCAACCATTTTGAAGGGAGCCAAATGATCCAACACATGCGCCACGATCAGCGAGACATTACAGTGAGCATGACATACTCACAGCCGCCAGGGCACATTCAAGTCAATGAAAGACGTACCCAGTAAATGGTAGCTATAAAGTATGTACATAGTACTCACATAATTATGTTCTATGCAATTATACAATACTAGAAGATTGAATTTACATAATGCAAAAATAGTTTTTTAAAATCTTCAGCAGCTCTCAACAGTATGTAGGTAGTGTAGGCGTGTGTGAAGTATTTTCAAATGCTAATCAATTTATTTATGCGTCCTGTGGAGCAGGACCAGCGTTTAGCCAAGCATTTTTGTCAGCGATGTAATCCCCCAACTTATAATATGCTTGGAGGCTAGGCTAGGGGAGGTATTTTATTGTAACATTCTAAACAGTACCCCATGAAGGAAGAGGCTACTTTAGCCAGTCTGAAACCTGGTTGAACTGATGGGCCCCTATTTCTAGTTCTATAGGGGTATCTGTCACCTCTTTTACTGAAAAGATTTAAATTTTTCCTTACGTAGTACATGATGTTTTCATAGATATATTGACAAGGTACCGTCATGATATTAATATCTTTCAAATCAATCGTTTATTGCAATCCATAATGTACAACTACAGGTGGTAAGTAAAGAAAAATAATAGAAACAATTATGGACCCTGTCGGGCACAGCACATTACCTATACTAATATTATAAAGAGGTAAACAGTACACACGTAACATTTGTTTGTAAATTTGTAAGTTTGTATGTAGGGGGTAATCTCCGGAAGTAATGAACCAATTTTAAAAATTGTTTCAGTGGTAGAAAGCTACATTATTCGTGAGTGCTATAAACTATAAATTATAAAGATATCATGCATATAAGCCGAACTTTCTCATTTTTTGTCTAGCCAGGCGGAAAAAATAGCTCTTACAACAGAGTTATTTGCATGCGCTGCCTTAACAATTGTATATAATTGAAAACAATGTATAGCAACCTGGTCCGCTTTGAATAGTTCTACAAAAAAGTCCGCGACACCATATTTCTATCTTTTATATTTTAGCAGATATAGTAGCTTTTATGTGTTAAAAAAAGTATTTTCGACGTACTTACCTTTGGACGATTCTTTAAACAACAAAATATGAAAGTTTATCGAAAACAAATATTATTTTGATCACAAGAACATCATAGAGATACGATTTGACCAAAACAGTATGTCAATTGGTTAAACAGTTTCTAAGATAATATAAAATTACTAAATCGCTAAATGCCGCCGTCCATTCACGAACCGCATTAGAACATGCTTTGTACGGACGTTTTATCCATTTACCCATAGATGACGTTGTGCAATTACGTAATTTTTCTGAATCGCAGTGTTAAGATTTTCCGCGGATTAATGACCCTCTCCAGTTATTATTTAACTTTCGTCGTTAGGTAGGTGTGTTGTACGCGGTTGGTTGGATGTCGTTGTTGGTTTTTAAAATTGTTTTGGTTGCTCGGTTTCTTAAAACACAAACACTACTTCGTTCTCATTCTTCGAGATCGAAGCTGTGGTATTTCTGATTTTGGGATATCGGGCAGTTTCACCGATTGTTTATCATGCCTAAAAGGAAATCACAACTTTCCCGTCAGGCATCCCAGACAAGAGCAGCTCGAGTACGCCGTACCCGTACGGAAGACTCTGCTCTTGAAAATCATCAGCGCCTCTCGAGAAATAGAGAAAATATTTCGCAAGCACGCGCTGGGTAATCTAGCTCCGAGCGTTCACAGCGGCTTGCTAACCAAAGCTGGAGAACATCGCAGGTCCGTGCTTGGGAATCTAGCGCTGAACGTACGCAGCGTCTCAATGATTTAAAGCAGCATGTCTCTGCAACAAGGGATATAGTCTAGCGCAGAGCGCTCGCAGCGGCTCGCTAGCCAAAGCGCGAGAACATCGCAGGCCCGTGCTCGGGAATCTAGCGCTGAACGTGCGCAGCGTCTCAATGATTTAAGGCAGCATGTCTCTGCAACAAGGGATAGGGAGTCTAGCGCTGAGCGCTCGCAGCGGCTCGCTAGCCAAAGCGCGAGAACATCGCAGGCCCGTGCTCGGGAATCTAGCGCTGAACGTGCGCAGCGTCTCAATAATTTAAGGCAGAATGTCTCAGCAACAAGGGATAGGGAGACTAGCGCTGAGCGCTCGCAGCGGCTCGCTAACCAAAGAGTGAGAACATCGCAGGCCCGTGCTCGGGAATCTAGCGCTGAACGTGCGCAGCGTCTCAATGATTTAAGGCAGAATGTCTCAGCAACAAGGGATAGGGAGACTAGCGCTGAGCGCTCGCAGCGGCTCGCTAACCAAAGAGTGAGAACATCGCAGGCCCGTGCTCGGGAATCTAGCGCTGAACATGCGCAGCGCCTAGCAACAGAAAGACAGCGGGCAGTTACAGTCAGAGCACGATAGCACTCAGTACTAACCGAACCACACTCATAATTTCATCACAAGTTAAAATGTTTACCGCCCAACGAAGTGGGCGCGGGTCAGCTAGTTTTAAATGGTTCCCTATCCATTTGCATAAAATTTTAAGACCTAATATAACTTGGCATACTTTTGTTTGTCCTAATTATATTTTCGCATAAATTATTTACGCATAATTTTTTTACGCATAATTTCTCTAATCATAATAATGATTAAGCATAACATTCTAACATAACTATTACTATATAACTAAACTAGCATAACTATTAAGCATAACAATAAAAATAACTCAAATTTGTTTCCGTTATTTCTATTAATTGTATGCCTAAATATTATTATGCTAATAATCATTAGGCCTAGTAACGTTGGGATCCCTTCCTTTCGCATAATATTCTTTGGCATAACGATTTTGGCATAATTTGTTTTGCCATAATAATACTTTGCCATATTTTTTTTTGGCATACAGTTTACGTTGGCATAATTATCTTGAAGGCTAATTTGTTTTGGCATAAATTTAATTCGCATAAGTTACTAGGGGTTCCCTCTATCTGGCAGAATCTTGATGCTCCGAAATTTATTTGGCATAACACACTTGGCATATTCTTCTTTATACGAATATTTTTAAGGCATAAAAATGATTTAATATAATTATTGTTTGGCCGAATGTTTATATGTCCGAATTTACAATGGCATAGTTTTAAGATAGCAGAATTTTATTTGGCATAATTACCTTTGGCAAAGTTAAAATTTCGCATAATTTCGTTTAGCATAACGTTCACTTCGCATACTTATGAAAATGGCAGAATTTCGTTTGGAATAATTTTATTAGGCATATTCACATTTCTATACAATAGCATTTTTAACCTTAAATAAAAACATTGTCGTGAAAAGTCAATAATATGTCGTGCTACAAAAGTTAGTGACAGAAACGAATCGCTGCAAAGCCGACTCCAAGTAGTCTTGTCTGCCCTACCCCTAGAGTGTAATTTAAGCCCGCGTAGGCGCGGAGGGGCGAGGCGGCCCGCGAGCTGAGGAGCAGGTGGTAGTAATGCTCGCCGCCGCAGCTGAGGCTGGCCGGCGCCGGCCAGCAAGCCGAAGCTGCGGTGGTGAGCCTTAAAACCATCTGCGACGATAAGCTCGCGTGGGACCGCCGGAGCCCCGCAGCGCCGGAGCCGTGACAGAAACCATGCCTGCTGCATGTTGCATGCTTGCTTGCATGCTGCATGCTTGCTGCATGCATGGTGTATGCTTGCTTGCATGTTTGCATGCTCGCTTGAATGCTGCATGCTTGCTTGCATGCTGCATGCTTGCTGCATGCATGGTGTATACTTGTTTGCATGCTCGCTTGCATGCTGCATGCTTGCTTGCATGCTGCATGCTTGCTACATGCATGGTGTATGCTTGTTTGCATGTTTGCATGCTCGCTTGCATGCTGCATCCTTGCTGCATGCATGGTGTATGCATGTTTGCATGCTTGCTTGCATGCTGCATGATTGCTGCATGCATGGTGTATGCTTGTTTGCATGCTGCATGCATGGTGAATGAATGAATGAATTTTCTGTAATGATTATGGATATGAAATGTATGCCAAAAGATGATTCTAACTCTAAACTTTCTGAGATATGACAGTTCTGCCTTTTAATGACTATCGATATTAAATGTATGCCAAAAGACGATTCTGACTGTGAACTTTCTGCGATATGATGGTTCTACTTTTTAATTATTATGGATATGAAATTTATGCCTAAAGATGATTCGGACTTACAAAATTATGAATTTTGAATGTAACTATGATAAATGACTGTCTGCCTAACAATTTTCTGCGAAATGAAGTTTATTCTATCCGCTGTTATGCAAAACAATATTATGACATAAAAAGTTCTGCTAAAAAGGGTAGACCCAAGTTACTAGGCCTAATGCTTATTAGCATAATAATATTTAGGCATAAAATTAATAGAAATAATGGAAAAATTTGAGTTATTTTTACGTATTTATTTTCACTCGATTCTGAATCACTTTTTCCAAGAGTCGGGGTGCCTCAAGGTCTAACACATCTCGATTTAGTAAAAAGGCAATGAGAACTTAGTATGCAAGAGCGAGCGAAGCGAGCTCGGGAATTGGGGCACCCCGACTCGGACAGGTTAGGTTCGAAGGGGGTGACGGGGGCTCAAGTGAGCGAGCGGAGCGAGCGAACGAGCCCCCGTCATCCTCTTCGTGTTAGGTTCCTTTAAACCCTGCAGACAGAAATAGGGGCCCCGCAAGCGGGGCTCCGTCGACTACGCCTTATTATTATTGTTATGCTTAATAAAGTTATGCTTTAGAATGTTATGCTTAAAAAATGTATGCTTAATCATTATTATGATTAGAGAAATTATGCGTAAGCTGTTATGCGAAAATATAATTAGGACAGACAAAAGTATGCCAAGTTATATTAGGTCTTAAAATTTTATGCAAATGGATAGGGAACCAGTAACGTTATGCGAATTAAATGTATGCCAAAACTTAATAGCCTTCAAGATAATTATGCCAACATAAACTGTATGCCAAAAAAAATATGACAAAGTATTATTATGGCAAAACAAATTGTGCCAAAATCGTTTAGATTTAGATTTTAGATTTAATTCATTTATTTATTGTTTGTCACAGGTAAATAAACAGATCTTACAATAGTATTAATGAATCACTGTAACATACCCATGGGGTGTACAATATTTAAAGTATATTAGGAAAAAGAATATTATGCGAAAACAAGGGATCCCTTATTTTATATCCAATTATCTATGTATGTATTTATATTACCATTCATTTACTTACCTATTCAATTAATATTTTATCTGCAGGTATAATTCATTTATTATTTATTTAATTATATTTATATTTAATATCACTTATTTCTTTACTCGTTTAAAAAAATTTCATTGTTATTAATCGGTTAAGCCTCGCGCGGGCCCATTACAATAGATCAATTGTGTTTCAATAGCGGGGTTTATTTATTTATTATAGGTTAACCCATAGCTTATGTATACAGCGTTTCTTAACAATAGGTAACAAAAATATTAGACCTATACAGTCGCCAATAATAGGTCAACCAACATTCAAAGTGAGTTACACTTACATACTAACTTAAAATATTAAAAAAAAATTAAACATTGAGAAATTACAGAACAATCAGTATAAAATTTACAAGTTATTAAATTAAAATAAAACAATTAAAAATAATTTTTTTACAAATTGAATAAAATTGAAAAAATAACAAAATCAATCATAAAATTGTATAAAATGGAATAGAATTATATAATATTGAATAAAAATTAAATAACAATTGAATAAAATAAAAATTGAATTGAATTAACATAATCATTTATGAAAGAAACAAATTAATAACAATAATCAGGATTAAGGACATTAGAAATTAATTATCAAAACATGTTTGTGTCACTGTGAATTCATTATTTAATCATTCGGTTGCGTTCTTTGGTACTGTAGTAATTTGGCCTTAAAGATTTTAAAGGGATCATGGCAAATGTCAACTTCTGGCACAGATTTTATAAAGGTATTCATTTCTCTACAGAGTCTGTTAATAGGCGAGTTTACCCCAATATTTGATTTAGATGACTGAACATGGAATATATTAGCAATAGGAAATCTAGGTATGTTGTAAGGAACCTTGAGAGCAGTACGCTTAACTAGCTCTTCGCAGTCTAGTCTATTATTGACTAATTTGTACAGAAATACTAGACCCTGCGATATTCGACGATGTCGCAGAGAACTCAGGTTGAAGCACCGAACACGTTGTTCATACGGGCACCTGGGAAATATTTTACCAGAGGTATATGCTAGATGCTTCGTGAAAGCTCTCTGGATACTTTCGACTATTTGTGAGTGTATTGCATAGTGAGGGTTCCACACCACGCTAGCAAATTCTAAATGGCTGCGGACTAATGCGTGTTGTACAAAACAATCTTAGTTCTTACAAGCTTACAACCTTTGGTGCTTCTTTTAAGAAATCCAAGTAGACGTGCTGATTTAGTGACGATGCTATCAATTTGACTTCTGAAGTTAACTTTGTCATCCATGATGACGCCAAGATCTCGAACTTCCTTCACAGACTCAACAGGCATTCCATTTATATTATATGAGACAGTCGCGGATTGTTTTTTTCTGGAAAATCTTATGTGGTTACATTTCGCCATTTTAAGTATCATAAGATTCTAGCTACACCCGTGGCTACATAATAACAGCCGCACAGGTCGATCGGTCAGGGTAAGCTACGCTTGCCGCGGTTGGTCTGTGGATGGGTGACCATCTTTACATACCGAGACCCCTCCGTGCCTCGGAAAGCACGTTAAGCCGTTGGTCCCGGCTGTCATTCGTGGATCTTTGACAGTCGTTACGGGTAGTCAGAAGTCCGAAAGTCTGACAACCAGTCTTACCAAGGGGTATCATATTACCCAGTAACTGGGTTGTGGAGGTCAGAAAGGCAGTCGCTCCATGTAAAATACTGGTATTCAGCTGCATCCGGTTAGACTGGAAGCCGACCCCAACATAGTTGGGAAAAGATGATGATGAAGGTTCGAGCTACACCATTGTTCATAATCATAATCATAATCATCGTTTATTGCATCGTTTATTGTTCAATCCTATCTAAATCGTCTTGGATTAGTACAGCGTCTTCACATGAACTGATTGTCCTATACATTTTTAGATCATCTGCAAATATTAAGGACGCGTTTACAAATCTGACCAAAATAAGCAGTTTTTCGGTACATTTTGCAGCAGAACTAAACTAAACTAATTGTAAATAATAATTACCACAGATAGATTACTCCTTCATCTTCAAATTTACGCAATTTTTTATTAGAAAATTTTGATTTATAATATTGTAAAAAATCATTTCCGGTACCTCTTCACACAAAATTGAAGATATCGTATTGAGTTTAGGAACATTTTTCTTCTATTTAATAACAAAAATGTATTTATTTAAAAATATTTTGTGTAAGCAGACATGATCAACTCAAAAACGTCGCAGAAAGAACTACCAAAATGTTCCAAATAGTCTCAGAAAAAAAATCAAAACGATTTTAGTTTTTTAACAAAATTTGCTTTATCGCGTGCATCTTAACAGCTTGAACCTAAGGGTTATTTTACTGAGTCACTGTCGTGATTTATTGCACAAAGATTTGCAATGAAATATTAGTCTGCGCTTGGCCGCCGTCGTAAGTGGACACTGTGTCACTTGTAAGCAGCAGCTTGTGTTGAAAAAGATCGCTGTACGAATACAAAATATTTGACATACCAAACTTGATACTTTACGTGTTTTGTGCGGACTACGGACAAACAAGGTAAGATTTTACTTAGTTTGTTATATTTATTCTTGAATTACCTACGGATTATAAATTTACATTTCGTTTCAAACTTGATGGAGTGACCTGAAGGTATATTTCGAAGACTGGAACTGAAATCAATCGAGTTTGGGCTCGTTGCGTTAGTTATGATGAGACCTTACCTCAGGACTTGATGGAGTGACCTGAAGGTGTACTTCGAAGACTGCTACTGGAACCAATAACCGAGTGGAGCTAGGTGTGCCGAGTTTGGGCTCGTTGTGTTAGTTATGATGAGACCTTACCTCAGGACTTGATGGAATGACCTGAAGCTGAACTTCGAAGACTGCTACTGGAACCAAAAAACTAGTGGAGCTAGCTGTGCCGAGTTTGGGCTCGTTGTGTTAGTTATGATGAGAGCTTACCTCAGGACTTGATGGAATGACCTGAAGGTGTACTTTGAAGACGCTACTGGAACCAATAAACGAGTGGAGCTAGGTGTGCCGAGTTTGGGCTCGTTGCGTTAGTTATGATGAGACCTTACCTCAGGACTTGATGGAGTGACCTGAAGGTGTACTTCGAAGACTGCTACTGGAACCAATAACCGAGTGGAGCTAGGTGTGCCGAGTTTGGGCTCGTTGTGTTAGTTATGATGAGACCTTACCTCAGGACTTCATGGAATGACCTGAAGGTGTACTTCGAAGACTGCTACTGGAACCAATAAACGAGTGGAGCTAAGTGTGCCGAGTTTGGGCTCGTTGTGTTAGTTATGATGAGACCTTATCTCAGGACTTGATGGAATGACCTGAAGGTGTACTTCGAAGACTGCTACTGGAACCAATAACCGAGTGGAGCTAGGTGTGCCGAGTTTGGGCTCGTTGTGTTAGTTGTGATGAGAGTTTATCTCAGGACTTGATGGAATGACCTGAAGGTGTACTTCGAAGACTGCTACTGGAACCAATAACCGAGTGGAGCTAGGTGTGCCGAGTTTGGGCTCGTTGTGTTAGTTGTGATGAGAGCTTACCTCAGGACTTGATGGAATGACCTGAAGGTGTACTTTGAAGACGCTACTGGAACCAATAAACGAGTGGAGCTACCTGTGCCGAGTTTGGGCTCGTTGCGTTAGTTATGATGAGAGCTTACCTCAGGACTTGATGGAATGACCTGAAGGTGTACTTTGAAGACGCTACTGGAACCAATAAACGAGTGGAGCTAGATGTGCCGAGTTTGGGCTCGTTGCGTTAGTTATGATGAGACCTTACCTCAGGACTTGATGGAGTGACCTGAAGGTGTACTTCGAAGACTGCTACTGGAACCAATAACCGAGTGGAGCTAGGTGTGCCGAGTTTGGGCTCGTTGTGTTAGTTATGATGAGACCTTACCTCAGGACTTGATGGAATGACCTGAAGCTGAACTTTGAAGACTGCTACTGGAACCAAAAAACTAGTGGAGCTAGCTGTGCCGAGTTTGGGCTCGTTGTGTTAGTTATGATGAGAGCTTACCTCAGGACTTGATATAGTGATCCGAAGGTGTACTTTGACGACTGTTACTGTAACTAGTAAAAGAGTAGAACCAGCTAATATGTGTAGTTTATACCTCTTATACCTCAATTGTTGTTTTAGATGCCAAGGCTTAAGACGTTTGGAAAACGCTCCCGTAAGAAACTTCGTGCCAATAGACGTAATGCAGAAAAAGGAATACGGTTAGTGCTTATATGATTATTAAAAATATATGTATAATTATGAACATTCACTACCATATGATCCTTTTTCACAGGCAAAAGATTGAAAGCAGTTGTGATACGAGTATCGCGACTGACACACCCGAAGTATATCCAGAAAGATATGACCAAGCGAGTTGTAGTACTTTTGATGACAATAATTTGGAAATACCTCACGTAAGTTATAATGCATTTTAAATTACTGTTATGATTTGTTTATTCAATTACTATTTTTGCACTGAAAATAACAAGTAATTTTTTCTGTATTGTTTTTAGAACACGAACAATGAGGAAACAGAACCGTTCCAGGTATCAGGAAGAAGAGTCGTACAAATAGATTATTTTTTTAAACAGCTTCAAGAAATCGGCAGCCATAGTTCCATGTTTAATTGTAATTTAGGTCTTGCTTCTGGCCCGCTTTGTACGGCATTTTACGTAGTGATGCACTAGGAATATCAATCGATTTCAGTTCGACAGTTCAACAATATCTATTGAGTTGTTTTTGCTGTCGTGCAAACGAAATATAAACGAATGAAGATGAAGCAATGAATATTGTCTTAGTATATTGTGTGTGCGAAATAAACATATTTTCTTTCTAGAACCCCAAATGCAAGTATTTGAAAGCAAATTTATTGTAAGAATTACCAAAATAAAAAAAATAAAATGTCTTTAATTATTTGTTTTCAAAAAGCTTGTGGCTTAAATTGTATGTATTTACATAGGTACACACGGCGACATTTCAAGTAATACATATATACATTTCCAGTATAACATGGTCGCTTTGTATAGAATTACCGTATAATGAGGGATGCGCTTATACTGGCATAGCTTGATTGGTCATCGTGCGTACTTTCGCCAGTACCTACTTGCTTACCAACCAATCACTGTCCAATAGTAGCTACTTTTATGACTATTTCACGTTACAAACTTTATAAAAACATATCACCGTAAATTTAAAAAAAAAATATACGGCAATAAAATAAATAATAGTACACTCAAGTATCAAGCCGTGTTAGTTCACTCATATTTTCGCCGCTTCGCGCTAGTCGCTGTGTGCGTGAGCCGTGCACGTGTAGTAGTAAGACTCAATACCTAAAATTGATGCGCGTCAATTCGTAAACGCGTCCTTAAATATTTACAGTGATGGATTTCATCAGCTATGTCGTTTATGAAGAGCGAGAAAAGAATTGGGGCTAGGTGAGAACCCTGGGGAACTCCTGAATCAGCATAGTATGGATAAGATTCATAGCCATTCACAACAAGAATTTGCGATCGTCTAGCCAGATAATACGAGAACCAGTTTAGTAATGAACCATGTATACCATTGTATTCTAACTTCGACAGTAACAGAGAATGGTCAACTTTGTCAAACGCACTGCTAAAGTCTGTATAGATGGCATCCACTTCCAACCTTTTGTCAAGTGCTAGAGTTAAGTCAGATACAAACTCAACAAGGTTCGTCTCGACACTGCGCCCAGTTTTAAAACCATGCTGATTGGGCGATATAATTTTATCCAAGAGATGGGTGATGACTGGACAGATGAGAGACTCAAAAACTTTTGCGAAGCACGATAGGATTGATATGGGGCGGTAGTTTTTAACATTTGAAGGATCTCCTTTTTTAAAAACCGGAACGATTCTAGCGCTCTTCCATAACTTTGGAAAAATTCCTTCCTCAAGAAAGGAATTAAAAATAAATTGTAATGGTAATGCGAGGACATGGCTGCAGCGCTTGATGAAAGATGGTGGTATAGAATCCGGTCCAGGACCTTTCAATGCATCTAATTGCTTGAGTTTTTTTTTTTATTTCGTCTTCCGTAAACTTTAAAGTGTTTATAACATTATTAATACCAGAGGAACAATACGAAGAACTGTTACGGGGGTCCAGAGTTTTGACTAAAAGCAGATACAAATTGATCAGCGAATAGGTTTGCAATTTCAGGACCACTTTTGGCCACCTGGACATTTAAAAACATTTCGGCAGGTATGCAAGAATCTCCGCGACGCTTATCTTTTATGAACCGCCAGAGTGTTTTAGGATTTTTGGGAATTTCATTTTCAATTTTGCTTTTATATTGGGGTTTGAGCGATTAATGTAATATCATTATTAAGTGTTAACTATATCTTTAAATAGTTCCCTTAGAGAATCGCGCCTGCGATGGCCATATATTGCTCGGATGGCTCTTTTCTGCAGAATAAAAATAGACTCGATATCTGCAGCCCGTCCCCATAGTAAAATACCGTAAGACATGATACTATGAAATTAACTGAAATTGACTAGCCTCGCGGTATCTACATTAGTAAATTGACGGATTGTTCTTACAGCATATGCTGCTGAACTTAGCCGTCCTGCAAGAGATGTTATATGAGGACCCCATTGCATCCTTGAGTCGAGCGTTATCCCCAGGGAAACAGTTTTATCGACGAATTTTAGTTTCAGTTTATTCAATACTATGTCACAATCACTACTTGCAACATTCGGTAAAGCAAATCTTATGCATTTACCTAAGATTGGAAGTAAAGAATAATGTGTATCAGGGTTTTTCGAAAATCTACTCCTGATGGGCTGAAAAAAAAACCGGCCAAGTGCGAGTCGGACTCGCCCATGAAGGGTTCCGTTACGTTACGATTTATGACGTATTAAAAAAAAACTACTCACTAGATCTCGTTCAAACCAATTTTCGGTGGAAGTTTATATGGTAATGTACATCGTATATTTTTTTTAGTTTTATCATTCTCTTATTTTAGAAGTTACAGGGGGGGGGGACACACATTTTACCACTTTGGAAGTGTCTCTCGCGCAAACTATTCAGTTTAGAAAAAAATGATATTAGAAACCTCAATATCATTTTTGAAGACCTATCCATAGATACCCCACACGTATGGGTTTGATGAAAAAAAAAATTTTGAGTTTCAGTTCTAAGTATGGGGACCCCCAAATCTTATTGTTTTTTTTCTATTTTTGTGTGAAAATCTTAATGCGGTTCACAGAATACATCTACTTACCAAGTTTCAACAGTATAGCTCTTATAGTTTCGGAAAAAAGCGGCTGTGACATACGGACGGACAGACAGACAGACAGACAGACAGACAGACATGACGAATCCATAAGGGTTCCGTTGCCATTTGGCTACGGAACCCTAAAAAGGGGTAGTCAATTTTACAGGGGAGGATTTTACAGCGTGACTTGATTAACTCGAAAATTGGTAAAGCGGGGATACAATTTATATGAAAAATCTTTTTCCTTTTGTTAATAAACTTGATATTTGGCAATATTTGCCTCAGTCAATAATACAGATCACTTTTAGTTTAAAAAACCTCCTCACAGAGGATTTAGGTGGTGAAAAGTTGATAGGTAAGAAAAAATAAATAAACCGCTCGGACGCATTAAGGTCGTAGGGTGGCAAGGTAGCCCGCGAAATTCAAATATTCTTACGTTTTGTGCAATTTGCTGGTCAGTAAGTACTACGTTGTACGTTGATTAAAATATGATTCGCGGTCGTAACAAATTATTATTAAGCCAAGCATTTTTATCTACGATATACTCATCCAACTTATAATAAATGCCTGTCTACATAGTGTGCGTTTAATGCATGTTTTAAATTTCTTCTCATTTAGTTGAAGAATATCGAGTGGTATTTTATTATAACATTTTACACAGTACTCCATCTATGCAAATCAATAAAATTTTAGTGTCTGTTTGTAATATCAAAATAACAGATTTTACTAAATGCGTATGAAAATATATACGCTATCTACTTATAAAAAAAACATATTTTAAATTTTTGTCTGTCTGCCTGTTTGTTCTGGCTAATCTTCGAATCGGCTGAACCGGTTTCGACGGGGTGGTCACTGGCAGATAGTTGATATTATGGAGTAACATATATTTAATTACTAGCTGTTGCCCGTGACTTCGTCTGCGATCCAGGATGAAAACTCACCCAGCTCATGGTCTATGTGTGTGCCAAATTTCATCACAGCACGCAGCACGCAGGTTTCACGCAGCTGTATGTGTCCCGTCTACATCACTCTACGGCAGAGCTTGAGAGTTGAGAAGTTGGAGTCGCGCCACAAGATTAACTTCAAGTCTTTTGTGGTGAGGGTTCCGACTCACCATCTGGAGACTTTCATGAAGGAGGAATTTTGGCCGATGGATGTCGTAATATATCGTCGTTTTCGCGGGAGGCTACATGACACCTTGACACAGCGCAGTACGTCGCCGACCACAGACTTCCAATATAAGTCTGCGTCGCCGACCCAACGTGCAACGTGGTTAATAAATTTGTAGAATAAGGTTTTTGTATGTAGTAGTTTATTATTGTATAAGATTATTTTGTGTACTTTACTATGGGCCTTAGTTGCCTGAAATAAAGTGATTATTATTTATTTATTATTATTCAAATCCGTTCAGCCGTTTATAATATTAATCTATACTTATAATAAATCTGTAGAAGTGAAAATTCTGTACATTGAAAATATCAAAAAAATAAATGCCAGGGGGTGTTACTAGACCGACACCGAACCCAAACAAATTTTTGTCTGTCTGTCTGTCTGTCTGTTTGTTCAGGCATCACGCAAAAACTACCGGTTCGATTACGATGAAATTTGGTATAATTATTCCTTAATATCCTGGGCACCACACTGGGTACTTTTTATCCCGGAAAAGTATATACAATAAAAAACAAACTTAATTTTGCGGTTCGATCCCTAGACCCGATTACTGTACCAACCGCAAATAATAAGTTTGTCGTAGGTTACGTTACCCGCAGTGGAGTTCACTAAAGTTATGCTCTAAATGTAGTGCTGAAGGTTGAATTTGGCTTGCACCGTTCGCAGCACACGCGTGGCGCGCGGCCGCCACGGATCGCTACCGTATATAAGGATATTTTTTGAACTTTGATTTGAACGGACGTGTTGAGTGGCGAGCGTTCGTTCTTATTTTAACTGCTACTTGCAATTCTAAACCGTGTTTTTCAGTGCGACCTTTTTTATTTTTATTAGTTTTTAGAGTTATTTAGGTTTATTTTTATAAGTCGTAGGTATAGATTTTAATTTTAAAGTATAGGTAGTATATTTGATAGTGTACGTAGTGACCGTAGGTTATTTTATAATGCTGTTAGGTAAGATTAGTCATTCATATAGATATTAGTTTTTAGGGATTTTGCTTATTTATTGAGTTTAGTTATCATCAGAAATAGGTTTATTTAGGTAGGTAGGTATTTTATTTTCTGTTATTGAGTTTTTTTTTTTTATTATGTAGGTACTTAGGTAAGGATATCATATAGGTACCCTCTTAATCACCACTAATGAGACACAATTGGTTTTCTATTGTAATTAGCCACAAAGGGCCCGCGAGATAGATGGCATCCTGGGGAAGCACATACATTTTATCCTGTTAGCACGTTCCCGTGGGATAATTTCCGACATCCACGCGGGCGAAGCCGCGGGCAGAAGCTAGTAATATAATAATAATAATAATATCCCTGGACATTTCACACAGCGCCATCTAGTCCCAACCTAAGCAACCTAATGCTTGTGTTATGGTAACAAGTTGGCTGATAAACTACTTATATACTTACTTCTTTTTTTTTGTAAACACATACATATTATAGACTAGCTTCTGCCAGCGGCTTCGCCCGCGTGGATGTCGGAAATTATCCCACGGGAACGTGCTACCCTAATAAAAAGTATGTCCTTCCCTAGGATGCCATCTATCTCTTTGCCAAATCAGAAGTTCAGTGGTTTACGTGTGAAAATGTAACATACAGTTTCAAGTTTAAATCCTCCCCTTAAAAACCGAATACCCCTTTTTGCCCCGTCACGGGTCAAACTTCGACTACTTTACATCATCATCATCATCATATGCCTAGCCTTTTCCCAACTAGTTTGGGGTCGGCTTCCAGTCTAACCGGATGCATCTGAATTTTCGACTACTTTACATAATTATTATTAATTATTTTCTGTCAAAACTATTAATACTGAGTTTCGTGTTAATTGGACCACGCATTCAATTACTTCCACACAAACTTCAAGACCCCTATATCCCCCTTTGAGGGGTAGTTTTGAAAAACTTATAATAATAAACTTTATTACTTACTTAGGCGAGTATTCTTGCCAAGTTTCAAGTTTATTAACCTAACAAAGACGATTTTTTATATAAACTGTATCCCTGCTTTTTAACCCCACAGGGGTGGAATTAAAAAAAAATCGTTTGGGATGTATTTATAACTTGACTTAAAGATTATTTATACTAATTTTCGAGCTAATCAAGCCATGCAGTAAAATCCTCCCCTGTAAAATTGACTACCCCTTTTCAGCCCGTCACTGGTAATTTTCGAAAAACAATATTCTTTTCTTTCGATCGTAGGTATAAATAGTGAGTTTCGAGATAATCGGACCGCGCGCTAAAATTCTTCCATACAAACTTTGAAACACCCCAATCCCTTTTTAGTTTAGAAAAACATAAAATGACAAACTTCATAATTTACTTAGATTAGTATTGGTGCCAAGTTTCAAGTTTATTAACTCAAGAAATAAGATTTTTCATGCAAACAAAATACCCCTATTTCACCCTCTTAGAGGTGGAATTTCGTAAAACCCTTTCTTAGTGGATACCTAGGGCTTTCAATACCGATATTTGATTTATTTTGTTACTTGTTTAATTTTGGATTTTATGATTGTTTTTTTTTTTAATAAATATAATAGCGTTAGTAAAATGAAAACCTAATGATTGCTGTAATAATAAATATAAGTATAGATCTCATTATCATTGTAATTTGCATATTCTAAGTTAATTGTCTACTGCGATATTACATTTAGTTTAAGTTTTGATTACGTTTATAAATTCTAGTCCTATAATCAATCAATACCAAATTGTTATGCTATTAAAAGAGAATAAAGACTGATTTGGAAACAAAAATACGTATTTAAATGGTTTTATTAATGCCCTAATTAAAGTTCTTATGAACCTTAGCAGAATCCCTTAGAAGGGATGACAGTCAAGCGCTAGTTTAAATTTTTTTTTTAAAAAGCTTGAAAAACTTGAGTTCAATACCGTGATCACGTGATCACGGTATTGAAATTTCTAATACCGGTACTGATACCGGTATTGAAAAAATCCGGTATTTGAAAGCCCCAATACCTATCTACTCTTCACTAAGAACACACCCTCCAAATTTCATGTCTCTAGGACCAGCGGTTTAGGCTGTGCGTTGATATATCAGTCAGTCAGTGAGTCAGGACTTTGAATTTCTGCCAGGGTAGCGGGATCGTCCGAAAGGGTTACCGCTGCCCTGGAACATAAAGGGCTAAGGAAAGAACACGGGTGGGTTTTAGTCAGTAAGAGTCTGACACTCCCTTCCGCTCCACCCAGAGCGGGAGGGGTCATTTGATGATTTCCCATTCTCAAAAAAAAAAGGACTGAATTTAATATATATATAGATTTTAAATCTAAAGTTACAGTCTTGAAACATATTCAAAAACCAATAAGGTAACATAGAACGTATTAATCAGTCAGTAATTAAGCTAGGTAGTAGCTAGCAAGTAGGTATTAGAATGATCGGCATTGCCGATTAGTCGGCTAGTTGATTAGTCGACTAGTCGGTTAGTCGGCAAATACTATATGTAGTCGGCCCATCTCTAATCTTAAGATAAAATATTACAGTATCTTAGCCGTGTGCAGAACTCCACTATGGGTGACCTACGACAAACTTATTATTTGCGGTTGGTACAGTAATCGGGTCTAGGGATCGAACCGCAAAATTAAGTTTGTATTTTATTGTGTATACTTTTCCGGGATAAAAAGTACCCAGTGTGGTGCCCAGGATAATAAAGAATAATTATACCAAGTTTCATCGTAATCGAACCGGTAGGCGTCGAGCGTGATTCAGTATTCACGCGCGATGGCTTATTATTAGTGTATTTCATGTATAACTTTGGTGTTTCTATACCGATTTCTATGATTCTTTTTTATGGAATAGTTAATAATGTTAACTTTTTTAATTAGGGATGACTGAGAGTGTTATAAACGTAAGAGTAGACAAATATAATCAGAATGCTTCGAACTGCTAAGCTATCGGGAGTTACACGTGTTATTGTGAGTCAACCATAAAAGATAGACATATGCTTTCGTGGGATATTTTTTATATAATTTAAAGGAGAACATTTCCGTCATACATGATTTCTGTGTAGCTTTAACCATTAAGGTTGCACACGCGACGGAAGCTTAAAAAATGGAGTAACTTCTCCCGTTTTCCCAACATTTCCCTTCACTGCTCTGCTCCTATTGATAGTAGTGTGATGAAAAGTATACTATAACCAGCTCAGGAGTATGAAAAATAATTGTACCAAGTTTCGTTAAAATCCGTCGAGTAGTTTTTGTTTCTATAACGGTTATACAGACAGACAGACAGACAAAAAATTTACTGATTGCATTTTTGGCATCAGTATCGATCCCTAATCACCCCCTGATAGTTATTTTGGAAATATATTTCATGTACAGAATTGACCTCTCTACGGATTTATTATAAGTATAGATATAGATAGAAAAACACCCAGACTCGGAACAAATACATGTAGGTCATACAAATATTACTCTTCGCACACCGAAAAGATACAAAGGCTGACTT
The DNA here is from genome assembly GCA_951799955.1 of Apamea anceps. Classification (NCBI taxonomy): domain Eukaryota; kingdom Metazoa; phylum Arthropoda; class Insecta; order Lepidoptera; family Noctuidae; genus Apamea; species Apamea anceps. The sequence continues at coordinate 194,993 of OX637526.1, forward strand.
AATGCTGTAATAGGCTTTATAGGCTACTTTTTGTCTCGGTAGAATGTTCCAGTGGGATCATTTCCGACATCCGCGCGGGCGAAGCCTCGGGCAGAAGCTAGTACATAATATATGGGTATGTGACCTTATGAGTGACGTCGTTTAGAAAGCTGAGTGCGTAGTAGTGCAAAAGGCTTGCTCGTGTGACCAGCATCCTAGTTGCGTAACACACTTTCAATCACAATCTGAATCATTTTGAAGGATATTCCCAATCAATTACGTCATGTTTGAAAAATTGTCTGCTCAACAACGTATTACGTAAGTAACGCAATGAATGTCGTTGAACTGCCAAAATTAAAGCGGTTAGTGCGCTACACAATTACCTCGCTGATGTATAAAGTAAACGAAGCAAAAGTATGTAAGGATCGTAAGAGGTGGCGTTCTGTAGTTTCTGTCTCATGGGAAGAAAGCGTGAGCTTATGTACGTATATCCAGCCAATAAAAACCCAAACTCCAATGCAATGAACATTTTCGCAAGGTGATCGATTGAGAATGCGAACCGCGTGTGTTCAGGAGCTGGAGATGCTGAAGGCGCTGTCCCCGGGGCTATTCAGCGCGCGGCGCGCGGCGGGGCGGCGCTTCGGCGTGGAGTTCACGCGCCGCTCCGTGGAGCAGGCGCTGGCGGGCGCCACGCTGGCGGCTGCGACGCGCGCGGGGCTGCACGCCGCGCCGCCCGTGCGCGCGCGCCCCGCCTGCGTCAGCGTCGTGTGCACGCACGAGCCGCTGTACCTCGGCGGCAGGTAGCTATCACTCGTGGACTGTTCACGCTGTAATGCCGGTATCTACATCGTGTATCAGAAATGCATCATAATATATTTAACGGTGTGGTACAGACTACAGACCACACTTAAAAACTTTCTCCATGGGACCAACATCGTACCCGCGAAAAAGTAATCAGCTGTCTTATACAACTTCTCTTAAATGTAATTTCTTATACACGCTGTCATAGCCTGTTCCAAAAGTATCTGATGAAAATCAAAACAAATGGATTAGAAAACGTTCTTGTAGTTGATAATGTATTGCTTTGATTTGATTATTTGAATATTCTAATCCGAACTTCTAATTTGAAATCACCTTAAAAATATGTTTCATCAAAATCAAAAATGTGTTATTTCGTTATTACACATTGTACATTATACAGTTGGTGGCGTCTCCTTTTAAGCAAAGATGCCTGTGCCAGAGGGCACTCTCGCGCTCTTTTATATCTTACAGTTAGTGTAACATATTACTAAACAAAAGTTTATGAATTAATCATTTTTGGCAGAACTCTGATTTATACCTACTACTATCTAGTTATGTATTACCCATATTTGCAAATAAATGCTATTCTATTCTATTTATTATCATTAGTCTGTTTTTGTATGTGTATATGCGAGCGTGCGTGCATATGCGAGGGTGCGTTACACTCTCATAGGATACTTTTGAAATAGACCATAAATAGCAACAACAAAAAATGATTTCTTAAAAGTATATGTTAACGGGCTACCTTAGCGCATCTTCTTTAAGTAAAGGACAGATGTCGAGCTCGAGGTATAGTGAGGTAGTGAGCGAGTGCGTGTGTCGCAGGTACGTGAAGCTTAGCCGCGCGCTGCCGCAGACGCCGTGGCTGGTGGGCGGCGTGCGCATGATGCACTCGTCCGTGCAGGAGATCATCTGCCAGCCCATCGCCGCGCTCTACGGGTGAGCCCTATCACAGCAGTTTACGCGCGTTAATTAATGTTGCGATACTTACTTAATTTTCCTTCGATAAACTAGCCCATAGTGTGATGTAGGTCGACAAATTCGTGGGCGACAGCCCCATGGTCCACAGGGACGCGGCTAAAACAAATGACGCGCACCCGACCGCACAACGTATTGCGTTGTCAAAGATCTACAGATTTCTCATGAAATGTTTCGTGAATCGTGATGTAGCTTTATTATACTTTACATGTAGTTTTGTGTTGTGTACTTATTTATTTATTTGTTAGTAATTTTAGTTTTTTACTTAAATAAGGTTAGTATTGTTAGGAGTAAGGGCTGCCTTTTGCGGTGAAAGCAAACCGTTCCAGGTGGCTCTATCCTTTGCCCGACTGGGCCATACGTTTCCAGCTATTTGTACGATGTCGTCACTCCATCTCTTAAAGGTCTAGCCTTCCTTCTTTTTTATATATTGGGTACCAATTTGAAATTGTATACTACCAATAATACCAATTTGTGACCATAGCTTTTTATCCATAGCTGTCAGGCGAGCCGCTCTCACAAGCCGATTCCCACCGTCTTCCCTTCGAAAATTCAGAACCCAGCCGCTCTATAGTCAATTCATCATTGAATATAATCATATAATACTGTAGGTATTTGATACACCATAAAATTAAAACATTGTAAAACGCCTACATTACACTTTTTGTCTTTCTTTCCCAACAACAAAATATTTTGCTCTACAATAACTCGTATCGCCCGGTCTACTATCGCGTGGATCAACGTACACCATGACATTCGTCTCATTCAATGTTCTGCTCGGTCAGCTGATATGAACCCGATTGAAAATCTCTGGGGCATAATGGGGGGATTGTCAGAACGAAAGAAACCCCAAAGCTCTTAGAGCACATTGTGCACGGGTATGGGATGACATCAGAGGGACTGATTTATGCGCGCGCCTTGTCGCGTCACGTCAGTGCGCGAGAGACCGCCGTTATAGCTGCTGATGCAGGCTTTACTAGCTATATAACATAATAAATTGTTGATAGAATTTCATAATAAATCTTTAAAAAAATAAGGTGTTTTAAATTTTTACTTTTAGTAATAAGTTTGTCCGCGCTTGGTTAATTTCGTATATGCCAGTTAATATTGTGTCGTTTTTTTTACAAAAAAGGTTTTCTATATCTATCCTAGACGTCTTAATAAAAAAAATATGCTCTATACCTAATCAAATCATATGTATCATCGACCTTGTGTGTATGCAGTTATAAACCTTAAGTTGGTAAGCATTTTCAGACCATGACTGTACCTACGTTTTAATTTGTTTCATTTGGCTTCCAATAGATTTTTCATCTTTGTATCGTAACATCATGTGCGGTTTGAGATGCCTAGCCGTATCTGAGAGCACGAGTTGGCGCCAGCGACGACGGCGTGTGACTGATGCTCCCTCCGCTCGCACCCTTGTATCCCCCCGCAGTGCGTCCCCCGTCGCCCGCGCGAGCCATGGGACTGTCACCAGCTATAGTTATGTGCAGGCTGGGCGTGGAGGACGCGGAACACAGACTCAAGTTCATGTCGGCGGGGCGCGAGGACGTGGACGTGCGCTGCCTCGGAGACGGCCGGCCCTTCGCCATCGAGGTACTCTGCGTGCTTGCAACAACACACATAAAACACAACTCACTAGACGGCACGGTTGTGCATACACCTAACAACTAAACCAAGAAGTGATCGTCTTTCGTAAAACCAGTAGATTGCGTGCACGTGCCTTTAAGTTTGCACCCTTCTTTGTAAGATCAGAAAGGAAAGGCTTATGCGAAGGTACATGACCCTACCAACTATCTTTTAGGGACGTTGGGCTTTAACTCGTTGGAGGTGAAAAGAGACCTTGATCAACTCCCTGTAGCCTGTAAGACCTTACGGGGACGTATCGACTGCTCAGAGCTCCATGGTTTTTTTTTGCCGATTATTCGTGCCCGACAACTACATCGGACGCCGTCAGAGCCGGCACTATCTGTTTGGCGCAACTGTCAGCCAAAACTGTAACCAGAGCCGAATCCCCGGTCTGTCGTACTCTATATGTGTTGAATGCCCTTCTGGCTGCCAACCCGGATTCTGATGTGTTTGCGGATGAATGGATTAAAATTATGCGTATAATATGTCTGCTGTTCTGTGAGAGAAAGTATGCAAGGGAGTCCACTGTCCCATGATAGTTTTAAACTAAATTATATTATTGTCAGTGTAATAATTGTCTCTGTGTTAATTAATGTGATTGATGTACAGTTTTAATTAACTATAAATAAATAAATAAAGGTACCTGAAATAATTGAAAAGCGGCGATGTGTTCATAGATAACGGACCCGACACGGACGCCGACCGCAGCGGAGCTGAGCGAGCTGTGCGAGCAGATCTCTGCGAGCGGCCACGTGCGCGTCTCCCGCCTGGTGCCCGTGTCCCGGTGAGTGCACTGCGCCGCCACACTTGCACTGTGTCGCGATGTGCGCAGTCTGTAACTCGCGTCGTTGCCTTTGCAGGGAGGACCTCGCGCAGCTGAAGAAGGGTGAGGAGACAAAGTGCAAGACGTACGAGCTGCTCTGCATCAAACTGCCGCACGCCGGCGACGATGAGCTCACGGTGAGTGACGTTAAGCGCTCGCGTGCTCAGCCTTTCTGTTATTTCTTTCTAACTCGGCCTATCGCAGTCCAGCTGGACGTAGGCGCTCCCAGGCTGTGCCACAACATCCTGTCCTCCGCCTCCGCCTCGTAATATATTATCTTAATTGTTCAGTCAACAATTAAGATAATATATTAGTCTCTGTAAGAAACTATAACAAGGACCATTCTGACGATAAATTAATTACTAGCCTCTTGGGTATCGGGGGAGAAAAAAGACCGGTATATGTTACAAAGCATCTCTCGTTGGCAATAAGAAGCTACATTCTGCAGCGAAAACAAGGATGTTTTGAAGTCTTTTTAGATTTATTTTGATAGATACTACACGTTATAATACCTCCCTATAGTTTTTAAAATCCAATCTCACTATTTACACTTGAGAGCAATGCATTAGGGTCACATAAAGATAGGTACCTGAAAGTCGCGGAAACTAAGAATGCTAGCTTATTAAAATAAATTGTGTTTAATAAACAATCTTTAAACGAAAGTAATAAAATGTATGTGTCACTTTTATTACTTACTTACATTACATTACTACATTTACATTTGTATTATATTTAAACAAAATTATATTTAAAAAAATAACCAATCTCATCTTATAACAAAAATTTAAAAAAACCCCCGTCACAAGATAATAATGAAAATAGTATGAATGTAAAAAGCCTAAAACAATTTTTAAAAAAACTTGAAAAAATAGCCACAAATAGAACAAAAAAGGTATAAACGTGAAACCCTATAAAAAGAAAAAAATCACTGAAATTATGACCCTACGTAAGTACGTATGAAATTTTTAGATTAAATGTTGTCCCGTCGGGGGACCGCTCTAATTATTAGCCTAATGTTGTGTTAAAGTTTAAAGTAGTAGCGCCGTAACACCCCGTCGTTTTTGCATCACTGCGGCTATGCAGTTTGGCATGCTATAAACCAAAATCAAAAACAAATCAAAATCAAAAGTCATTTATTCAAATTAGGCTAAGAATCAGCACTTTTCGAACGTCAAAATTACAAAAGACAGTCCCCCAAAAACGCCCGCCCTTCACCACTTCCTAGTGCTATCGCTGGGAAGAAGTGGCGCAACAAACTCCCCAGCAGTACAGCTGTCTGTTTAGTTAATAATAATAATAATAATATCCTTGGACATTTCACACAGCGCCATCTAGTCCCAAGCTAAGCAACCTAATGCTTGTGTTATGGTAACAAGATGGCTGATAAACTACTTATATACATTTTTTTTTGTAAATACATACATATTATAGATAGAAAAACACCCAGACTCGGAACAAATACATGTAGGTCATACAAATATTTGTTCCGTGCGGGAATCGAACCCGCGACACGCAGCGCAGCAGTCAATCGCTTAACCACTGCGCCAACCGTGCCGTCAGTTAGAATATAGTTGCATGTATACAATACTAGGAACCTATGTTCAGTAATGAACATTACAAGAAACTTAAATTATTTGCCATATGTCAGCTAGCCACGCCAATATACCAACAAATATAATAAAAACTATACGTACTCAAGCTAAAAAATTATTAATAAAAATAAAAATAAAAAAACACTACCTAAACAAAAGCCTCCAGGCATAAAGGGCGTGACAGCTTACATATTTATGCATTGCTGGGTTCGTCACATAGCTGTCACTTGCAGTCACAGATGATGATAGGACCATCGATGTGAAATAAATAAGTGAGTTAATACTAGTAACAGTGACACTCAATACGTTATTCGAAAAAAATGGAGACATTATTTTCGAAAGAATCTGCGTATATTAAGGTTACGGATGACTTGTTACAAATAATGTGCGGTCGTAGAGCCGATTTAATAAATATACGTCGAGAGGCTATGTTGCGCCAGATTTCCGAAGGCTTTACCTACAGAATCACTTTTTAATGACGAGGCAGTTCAAACCTACCTTCATAAAATTGGGAGGGTGGACAAACTAACTGTATCAACAAAATCAGTACCTCAAACTTATTCAAAAGATAATTTTTATCAAAATCAAAAACCGTCAACTAGCGAGCATGCTGATGATAGATTTTTTCGTCGAGACAACAAAAGACAAAAACTTGGCTTACACTCTTCTCAACAAAACAAAAACCGAGCAAACAACCATCGAGCCAAACCAGGCAGGCTTTCACTAAAAACAAGCGTCGTGAATGGCTGTCGGACATTTCAAGGCGGGTGTCTGAAGCAATTTCAGTATGCTTGGAGCAATCTAGGTGCGCCAGACAAAATATGTCGGCTGTTAAACGGTGCACGCATACCCTTTATACTGAAACCGCCGCTAATATTTCCGAGTCCCACGGTTCTCAAATGTTACAGAACCAAAATATCTACCAATATGACCATATAGATTCAAACCTTGTTACGAGTCAGGTGTACTAGAATCTGCAGAACTGACGCCCAGCTATCTTTCCACGTTCTTTCTGGTACCGAAATCAGATCAGACCTTCCGTCCTATCTTTAATCTGAAGCAACTGAACCAGTTCGTAGTTACCAAACCATTTCAACTATTCAGTTACTTCCGTGTTCCAATTTTTTTGCAACAACAAGATTGGATGGCCAACCTAGATCTGAGCCAAGCATATTTTCACGTGGCCATCGCACAGCAGCATCGCAGGTTCCTGAGATTAAATTATCATCAAGATTCACATCAGCATCAGCTACTTCAAATGACTTGTTTGCCGTTCGGCCTTTCATCGGCACTCAAGACGTTTGCCTCGATAACCAATTGCGTGGCAGAATTCCTGAGCTACGCAATGCACTTCACCAACAGCTCCAGAGAAGTAAAGTGGTCCCTCAAACAGTACCAAACTCTAAATCATAATCAAAGTCATTTATTCAAGTTAGGCTGAGAATCGGCACTTTTCGAACGTCAAAATTACAAAAGATAGTCCTCCAAAAACGCCCGCCCTTCACCACTTCCTAGTGCTATCGCTGGGAAGAAGAAGTGGCGCAACAAACTCCCCAGCAGCACAGCTGTCTGTTCAGTTAGAAAATACTTGATTGTATACAATACTAGGTGTTACGTAATTAACATTACAAGGCACAGAACATAAAATTAAATTACTTGCCGTGTGTCAGCTAGCCACGCAATATACCAACAAATATAATAAAAACTATACGTACTCAAGCTGAAAAATAATTAATTAAAATTAAAATGTAAATAAAAACTTACTACCTAAATAAAAGCCTCCAGGCATAAAGGGCGTGATACATATTTATGCATTGCTGGGTTCTGGTCACATAGCTGTCACTGGAAGTCACAGATGATAAACTAGGACTATCGAAGTAAAATAAATAAATAAGTTAATACTAATAACAATAACCTGTCAGTAAGCTAATTCTGGAGAAAGAACATGAACAGGCATAAAGGGCGTGATACATATTTATGCATTGCTGGGTTCTGGTCACATAGCTGTCACTTGAAGTCACAGATGATAAACTAGGACCATGGAAGTAAAATAAATAAATAAGTCAATACTAATAACAATACCCTGTCAGTAAGCTAATTCTGGAGAAAGAACATGAACATTGTCTTGAGCTAATTAGGGCGACCAACTATTCTTATCGTGTAAGTAGTCGTTGATGGAATAGTAAGCCTTTGAGCAAAGATTGGATTTTACTTGAGCTTTAAACGCATTAAGACAATTATTACATATTACTCTAAACTGTCGTGGAAATAATAAAACATATGTTTATTACAGCTAAAGGGGGTATAAAACCTGCCTCTTGAACTGTTATTAGTGGGTGGGTGAAGTCTCTGTTAAAAGCTAGTGGTATTGATGCAACTCCAGGATCAGTAAGATCTGCAGTAGCTTCTCTCAATTTTGTAGAAAATTTTCCGATTGATAAAATTCTTGCAACTGGTAACTGGAAAATGATTCATACCTTACCAAAATTAATATCAAAGGGAATTGCAAAATGATCCGAATATTCCCAATCAATCAATCATTCTGTATCTTTATCTAATTATTTTGATCCTGTTCATTGATGATATATAAAGATGTATTTTATATAAGTTTGCTTCACAGCTGTACCTATTACTTTTCGTTAGTTATTTATTTTGTTATTTAATATGGCTACAAGCAGTATGCCATATTTGATTATGATTAATTGTTGTAATACATTTACATAATTATACATTTCTATTTTTTTTTTATTAATTATTATTATTTTTACATCCCTATAAACATTATAGCGTCTTTGGGTTAATCGCACCAGGTGGTAACAAACACATCACTCAAGGTGGATTCCCGATATTGATACAAGACAAATACTTAATAGAGTTTTACATAAAATAAAACTTACCTATTATTTTTTCATCAATATCCGGAATCCAGGTAAGGTCTACCTGGTGCATCATGAGTTCCATATTGACGGTAAATTGGGCCCTCACCCGATGTGCGCTTAAAATACTTAGTACCAACGGTAAGTATAGAGGGCGCCACCAGCGGAGAGGCAAAGGAAATGCTGACAACAGGCTAAAAGACAGGTGCTTGACTCAAGGTGGAATCCGGATATTGATGAAAAAATAATAGATAAGTTTTATTTTATGTAAAACTCTCTAATAAACTTGCAAAAAATCATGTTCTGTGGTATGGATCAGAGCAATCACATTTATAACAAAAACCAACGTATATTCATAAACTTTTACTATCAACTTCTAACATCAGTACACAATTTATAACATAATCACACTGTATAGAAGATATACAGTGTGATTCTTTATAATGTGCACATATCGAAATGAGGGAATCTATTCTTAATTTTATCGACAGCAAAAATATTAAAACAAATCTAAATATTTTTTTTTATTCTTTTATGGAATTTTTAAAAAAATTGTACGCTTCTGTGACCCCAGTGTAAACAAAACGTTGTAACTTTTAAACTAAATGATCTATCACGATGAAACAAACTCCATTATGATTGGAAGTAATTAAGCGTCCTCATAAAACGAAAATTGTGGAAAAACTGCCCTCAATTGAAAATACTCGTAAACATGTTTTTTTTTTTAGCAAAAATCGTTTTTTTTTTCACCAATTTGTACAATAATCGTAAAATTTCTCAATAAGAAGCCCGTATTACCCACCTTTTTTATTACTTTAATTTAATCTTCATCGTATTAGCTACCCAATAGTAAAAATTGCATGTTTATAACTCGAACATAACATTTTCTATCAAGTGTAAAAAAAATGGCACTCCGAACGCGCAATTTATTGTTCTGTTAAGGATTGTGAAACGGTGGGCACAGTCAGGAATCAGGATGGTCACAACAAACGATCTATTTGCACTTTAATAAGTTTATTATTTTCTATAATCGCACAGAGTTTTAATTACGGCGTTTGCACTTGGTGACGGTTACAAAACGACTAATTCAAACTGCCTAACACATCGGTATTTATAGATTTCCCTATAACTTAATATTTTGATTGTATTACTAACTATAATGAAGAAAAGTAAATAACAATTATTAATAAAGAAATAAATGAAATAAAGTATCTGAATCAATAATCTTAAGCAATCATTAATTTAAACTTAATACTTGGCGCGCCGGAAGCTGACAACCTGAAGGCGCCAGAATGGTTATTCAAAAATTCTGATTATTTTAAACACCAAGAATTAATCAAACATATAACTGAAAAATTTCATAACAATTACCTATTAAATACAAAAATATTGACGTTAAAATGATTATTTAAATTACTAAGTCGAAGTGGTATAAGCAGGACCGGAAGTCGATAACAGGATGGTTTATTTGGTATGATAAATTAATATAAAATAGTTCAATTAAAACCATTTATTATTTTACACAAAATTTAATGCATCAGGCTCTCAAAATGTCCACCTCGTTGTTGTAGGCACAAAGCCGCGCGAATTAAAATTTGGTGTCACTCATTCCCACAGTTTATTATGCGGTCACGCAAATCGGCCTCACTGTCGATAGGGACACTGTAGACGCGTTGCTTCATGGTCCCCCATAGAAAGTAATCAAGGGGCGTCAAGTCGAGTGAACGCGCAGATCACGCTACAGGTCCTTGCTAGCCGATCCATTTATCCCGATAATTATCGTTTAAAAATGATCTTACATTTGTAGCGTAATGGGCAGGGCATCCATCCGTCTGCAGAAACATCCTTCGGCGCAAAGTCAGTGGTACATTCTCCAATAACTCAGATAGGTCATTTGTCAATTAACTTAAAAATCTTTCACTGGTCAACGTTCTCGGCAATATGACTGGTCTAATCAACATGTCATCGATAAGACCAGCCCAAACATATATTGAAAATCTTACTTAAAAAGTCGATGAACGTTTTAATTTCGGGTTTTCACCTGCACGGCACCATCTGTGTTAACGACAGTTAGTTATACCGTCTCTAGTGAATGTCGCTTCGTCCATACATAGTATGGTTCTATATCATCGTATAAGACAAATAATGGAAAGGTCACAGAAGACTTTACAAAAATTATCACCTTTGGAGGTGAAAAGGGGGGTTACAGTTAATATGAAAAATCTCATTTCATTGTTCTAAAAACTTGAACTTTGGCCCGAATGCCTATCTAAATTAATCATGAATTTACAAAAACTACCCTTTGTAGGGGTTGTAAATAATAAAGTTTATACATCTTTTTTTTTCTAAATTACCTACCCCTCAAGAATGGTGTAGGGGTGTCAAAGCTTCTATGGAAATATTTTAACAAGTTGTCGATGTCGAATTAACTTAAAACAAAAGATGAAGAATCATGTCTTTTAGGGGTTTTTTTTTTTTTTGGTTTAAATCAACCCCTGGCAAAATCAAAATCTAAAGTCATTTATTCAAATTAGGCTGAGAATCAGCACTTTTTGAACGTCAAAATTACAAAAGACAATCCCCCAAAAACGCCCGCCCTTGACCACTTCCTAGGCCTTCCTAGGTTCCCTGGAGGGGTGGAAAGGGCTAATATCGTTTAACGGGCCAGATTTTACTAGGAAAATCGGTATAGATAACATTTTAGTCAAATAATTGAAACGTACCAAACGATTTTAAAAACAATATCGAGGTGAAAAGGGAGGACATAGTTTATAAATACGAACAATTTTATTCCTTAATTTAATTTATAAACTTGAAGAAGTTTATAAATTAAAGGAATAAAATATTTGGTTGTTGTTGGATTTGCATTATAGTCATTATTTTCAAAAACTACTTTTTAAAGGGTGGAGGGTCTTAAAAAATTTAGGAGAAAGTACGAAATCCACGCGGGCAAAGTCGCGGGCGAAGTGCTATGTATGTATAAAAAAATAGAATAGGACAGAAAATACATCTGCCTAGCCTTTTCCCAACTATGTTGGGGTCGGCTTCCAGTTCAACCGAATGCTAATTTTTAAATAGGTACCTATCTACACAAATAAATAAAATTGAAGTGTGAATTGAAGAAGAAAAAAAAAAGTGTCTCGGTAGCATGTTCCCGTGGGATATTATCCGACACCCACGCAGACGAAGCTGCGGGCAGAAGCTAGTATGATATAAAAGCTTATCGCGAGATTTAAGTACAAGAATTTACTTAGTTTGAAAATTTTAATAGTTAAAATCAATCACATCAAGTTATTTAATTAATTTGTTTATCTACACAAGTAAATCTCGCGACAAGCTTTATATCATAAATTGTGTAATGAGGTTAGAAGTGTTGATAGTAACAGTTTTAAAGTAAAAGTTTATTTTTTCTTTTTAGCGTATTCAAATAAAAGCTTGTTTGTTAAAAAGGTTTTTTACTTTTAATTTATTTTTTCTTTATAATTATCGCTGAACGCGTTTCTCAGTTTGTCTGTTTAATTTGACACCCATATTCTACAATATGGGTGTCAAATGAAACATACAGACTTGCCTACGCAAGCATTAAAAACTTAGTCCGCCATATTGCATTCAGAGTGACGTTACTTTATTTTTCGACTTATTCTCAGCAAGCCCTTTCATTTGATACCCATATTGTAGGAATGCATTAAAAATAATTAGTCCGCCATCTTGGGTGTTCCACCATGTTGGATGTAGAATAACGGCACACAGTTAACCATGTATTGTCATCCAAACTGAATGTGTATACTAAATTTCCGCTCAATCTGTTGAAGATATCTACTTCAAAATTGAGTTTCAAGCTTTAGAGGTCCGTCATATTGGATTTAGAGTGACGTCACTTTATTTTTCGAGTTATTCTTAGCAACCCCTTTTCATTTGATACCCATATTGTAGGAATGCATTAAAAATAATTAGTCCGCCATCTTGGGTGTGCCGCCATGTTGGAATTAGAATGACATCACACTGTTAACCATGCATTGTCATCTAAACTGAACGTGTATTCAAAATTTTAGCTCAATCAGTTGAAGAAATTGCTTCAAAATTGAGTCGCAAGATTCCACCCGAACAAACGTAAGTACATACATTGCAAGTGAAATAAAAGCTTGTAAAATTAATACCTTATATTGTAAGCGTATGGTATAGTTCACAATTTATCGACAGTTTACAATCTCGCGAGATAGATTATAAACTAACGGTGTTTACAATCGTCCGGTGACATAATAATATACATTTTGACCGGGATATCCCGGGTGATTGTCGCCAGGCCAACGGCGACACGGGCGTGGCGGTGACGGCGCGTGACATCGCGCGTATCAACGCGTACCGCAACACGCCGGCGCACGACGCCGCCCGCGTCCTGCTGCGCCAGCGCACGCCCATCCGCGTCCTGCACCGCCGCCCGCTGCTCACGCGCACGCGCCGCATCCTCGACCTCAGTGCGCGCACCGTGCCCCGTACGTACTAATAATAATCCCATAAAAACATAGAATATGGGAGCTGAGTTCAATATTAAGAATATGTGTGGTGTTCGACTTCGCCGACTAAAAAGTAAAAAGTTTATTTGACACAAGAAGCTTCACAAGAATTTGGCACATACGAGTAGATACAATATTTATTTATTTTTTACTTAAGGTACTGGAACTGATACCCAAACTAAGAGCTTGTATTTTGGGAGTCAGTCCTCAAACGTGGAGCATTTATAGGAAGATCGTGTCAACGGGAATGTGTGTGTAATGAACGTGACGTAAATTATTATAGCATAAACGTACTTGTGAGTGTGGCGAGCGCGCGTTTACGTGTGTTTGTATGTATGTGCTTGTGTGTGGTGTGGTGAGGTGTGTTGAGGTGAAATGTGAAAGTGTGTGTTACGAGTATATAATATTATGCAATGTGTGCAAGTAAATGTTCGGTCTTTTGATAATATAATTGCTGGAGCCTACAATATTAGGTAAGCTTTTTGTTGATGCTGTCGTGTAGTCTAATACTTAGGCTGATAAACTGTCCACTGACGAGAGCTGTTTTACAAGGGGCACAAGGACAAAAAGGCAGTTTGCTGCGTCTGTTTAGGTCGGGTAGGGGCACAGATGGGTGTTTCCTCAATATTGATTTCAGCACAAAGAGCTGATGAACTGTTAGTATTTTACAGCCCGAGTACAGTCGTGGTGTGGAGTAGGTACCTGTATGGTTGTTATGATCATTTTCAAGGCAGCTCTCTATGCTCTCTCAACACAAGAAAATGCGTTTTGGCAGCACTTCCGTTCCGTACGGTGGCACAACATTGGATAACCGACTGATACAACTTGGCCCAAGTACTCGTACACCTGCCCCAGCAGTCTCGACATTCATAGCGATCGCTTTACGACCGAATTCGGTCGCAAAGTCCTGTCACTCCATACATTACACCTGTCCATCCGGGACTTTGCGACCGAATTAGGTCGTAAAACGATCGCTATGAATGTCGAGACTGCAGCCCCAGTTCAAGCTTTATCGTTAGCTTTAGCGTTGTTCCTTTATAGTGCAATTTGGAAAGACTTTCAAAATTGCATTCATTGCTGCTTTTCCATAATCACAGTGTATATTTAATGGTTTCCTCTCCGGTATTTGTGACAGAATCAAATAGAACAAAATTACACATATAGCTCTTTTCTTTACGGTTCGACATCAAAGTAAAAATTAGCGGCATTACTTGAGTCGTTCCTGTGGTACTGCTTACATCGCCATGAATATTATATATTTGAGCGAAAGGTGCAGGGCAACTATAGAAGGTGCCATCCACGAAATATTCTTTAATATTTTGAATCATTTTGCTGGACTTACTGGAACAGAAGACTAAAATACGTGTTTGTTCCCCAGCTTGCTCGTCGTACTAGTCGGCTAAAAGGAAATCTTTGAATTGAATCGATACGTCAACTTCAGCAACATTTTTGGACACGGTCTTTGTTACTTGTGCCGATTTATTTCTAGCGTCGTGTAAAAAATGCTTAACACTTTCACACGGCCGCAAACTACCCATTGCTTTATTGAATCCCTTGTTTGTAAATTCACTGCTTTTTTTGTCATTCAATCATTGAATGGGTTCACCGGAAGATATCACTGTTTCCCGCAAATCACATACTTGCTTTAGCATCAGATTTTTATATTCATCTACTTCGCGGGTATAGTCTTTTCTTCCAATTATTGTTTTATCCTAAAATTAAAAAAAAAAACAAGGGACACCCGAATGGAACGAAGTTCCTTTCGATTAATTAGTGAAGGAATTGTAATAAAATTTTGTTACAAAACAACAATAACAATAGCTGGCTTGCTTTCTATAAGAGAGACAGAGAGAGAAACGCGCACGGCTTGCAACTATAGCAAAAAGTGTCGTTACAACTTTTGGTCTTAATTTTTTCCGTCTAGCCCATAGAGTTATAGTACATACTAGCTTCTGCCCGCGGCTTCGCCCGCGTGGATGTCGGAAAGGATAAGAAGTATGTCCTTCCCCAGGATGACTATCTCTTTGGAATCTGCTGGCAGGCAATTTTATCGTACTTTACTCTAAAAATTTCGAAGATTTATGTTTACGATCTTTATCATTTATTTATTTAATTCGGTTCAATTTTAAAGTTTACAGATTAAATGAATAAGATTTTTGAAATAAACCTTGTCGTCCCCTTTTACCACGACATAGGCTTTGTTTTAAAAAAAAAAAACGTTTGATATGTTCCCATTGTATGACTTAAATATTATTTATACCCATTTAGAGTTAATAGAAGCAAGCAGTAAAATCCATCCCTTAAACTTTAATGCTATTTTCCACCCCGGTAAGAGACGAAAACCCTAACCCTTTTTGAAAAACCCTTAAAACACATACTTTTTGTTTTAAGTACTTATTAGTATCGAGTTTCGAGTTAATTCGTCCGAGCGGTTTAATATTTTTTCTTACATATTAACTTTTTCACCTCCTGAAGCCTCTGTGAGAATTTTTTTAAAACTAAAAGTGACCATCTGTATTAATTAATGAGGCAAATATTGCCAAGCATCAAGTTTATTAACCAAAGGAAAAAGATTTTTCATATTAACTGTATCCCGTCTTTTCACCCCACTGGCGTAAGAAAACAAAAAAAAAAAATATTGGATGTTTTCATAATTTGACACAAAGTTGTTGTATACCAATTTTTGAGTTGATCAAGCCACGTAGTAAAATACGCCCCTTAAAAAATTAATTACCCCTTTTTGCCCCGTCAGCGGTCGATTATCGAAAGACCCAAAAACTTATCATTGTTACTTTCTTGTCAAAAGTATTAATACTGAGTTTCGAGTTAATCGGATCGCGCATTCAAATTCTTCCACACAAACTTTAACACCAATATATCCCCCTTTGGGGGGTAGTTTTGAAAAACATATAATGATAAACTTCATTACTTACGTAGGCAAGTATTCTTGCCAATTTTCAAATTTGTTAACAAATAGAATAAGATTTTTCATATAAACTGTATCCCCATTTTTCACCCCCATAGGGTCACCCCTATCTCTATCTATCTTTAACACATCTCAAACGATTTATCAAAATTCCACAATTTTGATAAATCGTTTGAGATGTGTTCATAACTTGACACAAAGATTATTATATATATTTAAGATATTATACCAATTTTCGAGTTAATCAAGCTACGCTGTAAAATCCTCCCCTGTAAAATTGACTACCCCTTTTCAACCCATCAGGGGTAGATTTTCGAAAAACCCTGATACACATTATTCTTTATTTTCAATCTTAGGTATAAATACTGAGTTTCGAGTAAATCGGACCGCGAGCTAAAATTCTTCCATACAAAATTTTAAACCCCCTAATCCATTGTTAGGGGGTAGTTTAGAAAAAATAACTGGCAATCTTCATAATTTATTTTGGTAAGTATTCGTGCCAAGTTTCAAGTTTATTAATTCAAGGAATAAGATTTTTCATACAAACGAAATCCCCCCATTTCACCCTCTTAGGGGTGGAATTTCGAAAAATCCTTTCTTAATGGATGCCTACTCTTCACGAAGAACACACCCTCCAAATTTCATGTCTCTAGGACCAGCGGTTTAGGCTGTGCGTTGATATATCAGTCAGCCAGTCAGTCAGTCAGTCAGGACCTTGAATTTTATATAATATATATAGATGAACTATGCAAACAGTCAGTATTCAAGTGAATCGCAATAATCGAATGCAACTATTATACTCTCCAGGATACGTGCGTTCGCTACGAATAACTGAATCCTTATGGCAGCGGCGCGTTTTTTTTTTATGATTGGCATCTCGTAGTGACCTTGAGAGGTCGTGACTACTTAACCGGACTATCCTGTGGTTACCTTAAGAATTCTTAAAGCCTCCAGCCAGGGCTACATCTAGATTAAAACTAAGTGACTGCGCGCTAAGGGCACCCCCTGTGGGGTACGAACCTCGGCTTAGGGCGTCCCTGGAAGAGGGCAGCAAAGGGACAGGCTGGATCGAATTGAACAGCGGCGCGGCTCTCAGCGCGCTTTATACAGGGTGGCGATTAGGTTATCACATTAAATTGTACAGCAGGTATTACAAGTTGTTATCAGTCCATTAAAATAATAAGGTGAAAAGAAAGGAAGACTGGGTAATAAAACATACTTAAGTTAATTAAATACTTACCTCTACAATAGCTAAAGTACCTACCGCTACATTTACTAGTAAAGTATGAGCGACATCGCCATACCACTGAACTATTTGGGTTTACTGCTTGATTTCGAATGTGATATGCCCGATGGCTAATTTCTCGGAGTGATCAGATCGAACGTCTGGATTGCCGAAATTCCAATGTGTATATATAAAAAAATTAAATTAAAAATTTAAAAAACCCCCGACTACGTGAAACCCTATAAAAAGAAAAAAATAACCTTGAAATTATGACCCTACGTAAGTACGTATGAAAATTTTGATTAAATGTTGTCCCGTCGGGGGACCGCTCTAATTATTAGCTTAACGTTCTGTTAAAGTTTAAAATAGTAGCGGTCCCCCGACAGGACAATATTTAATCAAAATTTTCATACGTACTTACGTAGGGTCATAATTTCAAGGTTATTTTTTTCTTTTTATAGGGTTTCGCGTAGTCGGGGGTTTTTTAAATTTTTAATTTAATTTTTTATTTCATGCTTTTTGTAGGGACTCCTTATTATTTCTTTTCTATTATTTTCTTGCGTTTTAAGATTCAGGTAATTTAGTATTTAATCAGGTTTTTGTAATTCGCCATTTTGTGGTGGTGGCCATCTTGGATTTGAAATTTGTCATAGTGTATAGTATTCTACTAGTCAAGCCCTTTCATTTGATACCCATATTGAGGGAGCTGTGAAAAAAAAAATGTTATTTGCCATTTTGTGGTGGCGGCCATCTTGGATTTGAAATTTATCATAGTGTATAGTATTCTACTAGTCAAGCCCTTTCATTTGATACCCATATTGAGGGAGTTGTGAAAAAATATATAATCCGCCATTTTGTAGCGGCGGCCATCTTGGACCGATTTTCATCAAACATAGCTAAGAACACTCCCGACAAATTCACCTTTCAAACAAAAAAAACAAAATTAAAATCGGTTCATCCGTTCGGGAGCTACGATGCCACAGACAGACATACACACACACACACACACACACACACAGACAGACACGTCAAACTTATAACACCCCGTCGTTTTTGCGTCGGGGGTTAAAAAAAACAACCATAGAAAAAAAAACATTCAATCTATAAAAATTGGAAGCAGCTCAATCCCAAGCCTTTTGTCCTCGATATAATCCTTAACGTTGATTATCATTTTCACCGTATGTCAAAGCTCGTACCAAAACATGTTCGCCAGTAGCTTCTTTATGGTCGTCAGGTAATTGATGTCTTCTAAACAGCTTGGCTCTTTCGAATACGTAGTTTTTACCGCGGACTCATCTTATTATATGTCGTCTTGCATTCTTGCTAGGCAGAGAACAGGCACTTGAACTGGGAATAGGAGCTGTATGCTTATTAATAATCTGTGTCGGTTTATCAAAACTCGCTGATGCATCTTCTTAATGATTAAACGAACTTACCCTAAGTGAAGTTCGATCATAATTATACGAAGACTTTGTCCGAAGAGATTAGCATAGACATTACATGTAGTAGACATACGGTGTCGCCATCTGCACTGTTTGAGTTTGTTTTTTTTTTTTCAATTCTCGCCTTCGTCTGACAGCCCCCAGCGAACTTCATTTACTTCAGAGCAAGGAATATACTACTCTCTAACGAGAGCATGTTGATATTTGAATACACTGGGGAGATGGGAGGGTGGGATGCTAATCTCTTCGGACAAAGTCTTCGTATAATTATGATCGAACTTCACTTAAGGTAAGTTCGTTTAATCATTAATTATACTCGACTTTGTCCTCAAGATTAGCATAGAGATTACATGTAGATGTTGAGAGTTCATTATGAAAATATCAACAATAATTAAACAGTTTTGAAAAAAAAACCGAGGATCATTTTTATTTCCGTTAAATACAAAAAATATAAATTTAGTAATTTTCTGCTCATCAATAATAATGTTAAATCAATCGGTATTTAACAAAATGCTTTTAGCAAAAGAATCATTACTTACATCAGATATAATCTTATTATAAAATTTACCAAATGTTTTGGAATTATCGCTCCAGCCTGCTGTTTTTCGGATTACGTCCAAGCTTACTCCGAGTTGGTGTGCCTTAGAAGTGGAGGCGTGTCTAGTGCTATGTGCAGTAAATATGGACACATCAATTCCACTACTACCTAACGTAGATTTAATCCATCTGCTCAATGTCTGCGAAGTGACAGAATTATAGGGTTTCTTTAAACTTAAAAAGAGATCATCATTTTTCCTTAAAGATTTTTTTATTGAAATATAAGATTGCAATGCAAGGGCAGGGCATATTGGGTAGCGGGATTGTCCGAAAGGGTTACCGCTGCCCTGGAACATAAAGGGCTAAGGAAGGAACACGGGTGGGTTTTAGTCAGTAAGAGTCTGACACTCCCTTCTGCTCCACCCAGAGCGGGAGGGGTCATTTGATGATTTCCCATCCTCAAAAAAAAAAAAAAAAAAGGGCAGGGCATATTTCTGGCCGTTCCCGGAAAAAAAGGCAGTATTAATATTGGTTGTGATGATCCAAGACGGGATGTTTTTATTAAATTTGGAATTTTAATTCGAATTTCGTTATTCATTACTTCTATATTTTTTATGTTAATTTTAGAAAACGTCTGCACTCTATGTGCAGTTGCCAGAGCAAGTAAAGTTATTAATTTCTTAGATATTTTCTCTAAGTTAAGTGCCTCATTTGGGTACCAGTTAGCCAAAAAGTTAAGGACAATGGATGTGTCCCAAGTAGTGCTGTACTTAGGTAGTGGAGGACGTAATCTGAAAATTCCTTTGAACAAGCGTTTAACCGTATAGTTCGGTAGCGCCCCCGAATGGACCCGAACACACGAACCTCCGCTGGCTCAGTAACGGGTCCCATTGGACCTTGAAATGACGACATACGACACCCATAATGATAATGTAAATATTGATTATGCTACCCATCAAATCTTATGAATATGCGCTAGTTAAGGCCCGGTATTATGCCGTTCACCTTGCTCAAATGGGCGTTACCGCTGAAAATGCCCCGCGCGCCCCTCATCGTACTTACGCGCGAAGCGGTCACGAAGTTTCTATTTTGTAGGGCTAGCTGCCATAGTGTCAGACGCGCGACGCTCACATATAGGTAGCTAACAGCATTTATTGCAGAGCAGTGGTGTATATTTATATTTTTTTACAAACAAAGAACTCGTAATATTAATAAAATAGAAAATATTATCAATGTAACCGGGCGGCAGAATTTAGACAGTTATTATTAAATTAGCTTTTCCCTACGATTTCGCTCACAAATAAAAGTGAATAAGTTAGTACCTACTTACTTTTTTTTTTAATGCAGAATAGATCGACTGGAAATTCTGAGCAATATACATATCTGCCGGCCATATCGGTACCGTTTGCACGAAGATCAAATGCCATATTGGGTTCATGGAGACCATGAACCACAATGCGCCCTACATCGATACCTCGGGGCTCAAAGGATGAACACGACTTTTCACGAAATCCAATAAATCGATAGAGAAAGAAAAACTGAACAAGATGGTGTAAATAACTCTAATTGGCCAAAATGTGCTATATATACGCCCTTTGAGCCCCGATGTATGGAATTATGGTTTGTGGGACCCGTGTATAACCCGTGACCCCCAATTTAATATATTATCCAGAAGTTTATTTAGAAGCCACAAGCGGTCGTGGGCTCGAAAATTTTTAGTTCAATAAGGCCGGCCACATACGGACGGAATTCCGTTTGAAAATATCGATTCGGCATTTTCGAAGGCAAAGAATTCATACAAAATCAAGGAACTACCTCACACGTACTTACAGTAGTTCTCCATTCGAAATTTTCTGCCTTCGAATTTATTTTGTATGCATTTGCTGCCTTCGAAAATCCGAATCCATATTTCCGAACGGAATTTCGATTTTGCCAGCCGAGTAAAGACTATACAGGGTCCAATGTTTAGTTTGTAATGAAAAAAAAAGATAAAGAGAGCGAGAGTGAGAGAGAAAGTGAAAAAAATTGTGAAAGTGAGAAAGAAACAAAATCAAAATCAAAAGTCATTTATTCAAATTAGTCTGAGAATGAGCACTTTTCGAATGCCAAAATTACAAAAGACAGTCCCCCAAAAACGCCCGCCCTTCACCACTTGCTAGTGCTATCGCTGGGAAGAAGAAGTGGCGCAACAAACTCTGCTGGGGAGTTTGTTGCGCCACTTCTTCACGCACAGCTGTCTGTTCAGTTAAAAAGTACTTGATTGTATACAATAATAGGTATGTTAAATAAATTAACATTACAAGATACAGAACATTAAATTAAATTATTTGCCACATGCCAGTTAGCCACGCCAATATACCATCAAAGATACTAAAAACTATACTAAGATTGATGTAGGGATTAATTTTGTTCAGGTAAGCGAACATTGGCGCCGATTCCCGATTCGAATTTAGTCATCAACCTGACAAACGTGCAGATACGATTTCAATTGACTTTAAGCCGCAGTCTAAAGGTCCGGCTTGATATTTCTTGGAGTGATTTAAAAAAATTACTGATGTTTACTTTACGTCTACCAATCGATAATTTTTCAGTTTCCCTAAAACAAAGTAAAATATAAAATTCAGTTGAAATACTGACGGCTTTTAAATATATTAATATTCAAATAGGCAGGTTTTGATCAAACAAAATCCACAATGTTGAAAACTACCTTTCAGCGTCATAGGTCGTTTGATCTAGTTCTTCGTGTAAATTTACATCAAAATCACAATCAAAAGTCAGTTATTCAAATTAGGCTGAGAATCAGCACTTTTCGAACGTCAAAATTACAAAAGACAGTCCCCCAAAAACGCCCGCCCTTCACCACTTCCTACTCCTAGTACTATCGCTGGAAAGAAGAAGTGGCGCAACAAACCCCCAGCAGCACAGCTATCTGTTCAGTTAGAAAATACTTGATACTTGATTGTATACAATACGGGTGTTAAGTAATTAACATTATAAGGCACAGAACATAAAATTAAATTATTTGCCATATGTCAGCTAGCCATGCCAATATACCAACAAATATAATAAAAACTATACATAGGTACTCATAAAATAATTAATTAAAATTAAAATGTAAATAAAAACTTACTACCTAAATAAAAGCCTGCAGGTATAAAGGGCGTGACTGCTTACATATTTACGCATTACTGGGTTCTGGTCACATAGCTGTCACTTGAAGTCACAGATGATAAACTAGAACCATCGAAGTAAAATAAATAAATAAGTTAATACTAATAACAATAACCTGTCAGTAAGCTAATTCTGGAGAAAGAACATGAACATTGTCTTGCGTTAATTAGGGCGACCAACTATTCTTATAGTGTAAGTAGTCGTTGATGGAATAGTAAGTCTTTGAACAAAGGTTGAATTTTACTTGATGAACACTTTGCTTGATGATGACATCGAATTCAATAAATGATGATGGCTTTTCAGTAGCAGGACTGCAAAAAAACAACAATTATTTTTGAAAATAATACAATGTATTCTATGATAGGTATGTTTATATCTATTATTTTATAATTCATTATTTCAGAATACATTGACATAATATGGGCGATATTATGTCAATCTATTCTGAAACTTTGTCATTTGTTGTCGGATACTAAGTTCAGATTTTATTCAATAGATTGATCACTAAATATTTCATTAAACCCTATAATGCCTTAATCAAGATGTTGTAGTGATAGATCACTAAATCCCACAGGACTAGAAGAATAATACGAAATTCGAAAAATTCCCTGTTTTCTTCTTGAAATGCCTTTTGATTTGCTTGAATATTGTGAACAATAGATGATGATGGCTTTTTAATAGTAGAACTGGAAAAATACAATATTGATTTAATATACACTAGCTTATGCCCGCGAATTCATCCACGTGAACGTATAAAAGGTATACGTAGGTAAGTTAAAAAAAAAAAATCAATTCCGAACCGATATTTCGAAACGGATTTCCGTAACGGAATTCCGACTGTATGTGGCCGGCCTAATATTATTACCCCGTATTTAACAGTCTGGTAGTTATGAGTAATAAAACAATAATACAGAGTGAAATTAAATTAGCTAGCGAAACTATATATATTTCAACACGATAAAACAGATGTTATCAACTTACACTTCAAGTAACAACAATAACAGCGGTCATTGACCCCAAACAAAACATTTTTTTTTTTTTTTGTCGTGTTTAGTAGATATCGATACCCATCATGTCTTGAGACAAAATAAAAAATTATGATTTTTTTGGGGTCATTGACCCCACTGACCTGAGACCGCTGTTATTGTTGTTACTTGAAGTGTAAGTTGATAAAATCTATTTTATCGTGTTGAGATATCGATACCCGTCTGTTAAGTATACCAAAAAAATAAAAAATTAACGGATATTTTAATTGACTACACTACCGGCGGTGGATGACCCCAAAAAAGTCCTAGCCCAACTAGAAACAACACCTAAAGTTGTTATTCCCCGTGGGAATCGAACCCGCGATCGAGAAGATATCCCTTTCACCACTAAACCAAGGAAGCATTCTATTGTAATGAGTAGGTAGGTACTTACTCAACATCCAATCGAGAAGCAGTATCATCCAGTTCTTGAGTAGCAATTTGCTTGTTCGCCAATCTAAAATAATAAAATCATTGAAATACAATTGGAAGCACAGCTGACCCTACTGTAGGTACTTACTCTGTGGCCTTCGGTGAGCCTCAGGTCACTCAGGTGATTATATGATTCGGAAAATCAATTTCAACTTAGTAACAATGCCTATAATAGAGTGTACTCTATATCTATAGGCATTATTAATTACTAAGTTAGAAGTATTAAATTCACGAGAAATATATTTATTTTTATCATTCTTTATTTAGGTAGGTACTTATAATAAAGTTTCTTACCGTCTTCGTGCTATATTCTGCACACTCTGGAGTAAACGCTTTCGACGAGCAGCTTTCCATCTCTTCCCACTATTATATTTATTTCCCATTTTTATTTTCACGGTACAAAACGTAAAAATTCCACTGCGGAGCGAAAAGCGACACAGGTCCGTTCTCAAGAACGTTCCAAGGAACACTGGCGCGGTGCAGGCAGCAAGGAATGAGCAAGCGTATGTCGTAAAAACGTTCATAAAATCGTATAAAATTAGATATTAACTTTTTATTAAAAACTAATGGATCACTGGATGCAGTTTGGCATTAGAAATTTTATGGTATATTTTTTATTATAATTATTGTTGTTAATAAAGAGATAAACTGCTTTTAAAAACAAAGAAGAGGTTTGTTTGAAGATTTTTTTGATGCATTAATGTATGTTTAATTATGATTTGGGCTGGATCACTGTATTAGAATAAGACTTGAAAATATCATACTTTTTTTTTAGATCCTAATTATTTACGGTTTAAGAGATATACTGCTTTAAAAAACAACTTTTTGACCGTTTTCGTGAAATCTCCGCCTTAACTATTATTGTTACGCGGTCAGCCGACGCGGGCGCCCGCACGGAGTTTGTGAATTGAAGTATATTTAAATGGTTAATTCATTTTAGGCTTTCTTCCACACATTGATGATATACCTATGCAATGCATGTGATGCTAGCTTAGGCAACATGTATAAAGGCCTATTCAAATATAAGCGGTATTTGTATAACCTCCCGTGGCTAGCGCGAAACTACAAAATATACCTACCCGACGGAATACTGCTCGTATTTCGTTGTTACCCACAACCGTATCTATCGAATATCGCTTTTAGGTATCTGAATAGAATATGCCTTTACCAATGATTTTAGTAATTAAGTTTTATTTGCCGTAAGTAGATATAATATAAGAACCCATTTGATAAAAATCCTATGGGTTCAAGCACAGAAATCTTAATAATAAGGCAATAGAAATGCTATAGTACTAAATTTTATATCGGGACGAGTGTCGCCGGGTCACAGCTACTACTACATAAACAAAAAATAGATACACAATTACACCTACAAATGCACTTTGCATTGCTGCTACAAAATAAAACTTTATTCGATGACATTACGCAATATTTTTGATAAACTCATAATGTCAGGGGGCGCGACTCCTGCAGCCAATAAGAAACGTGTGCGAAAAGCATAAAATGATATTGCGTGCTCACTCTCACTTAACACTTTCAGTGCCGGGAGCCCTCCTGGAGGGCTCACTCAAATCCCAAATGGGATGCCGGGAGCCCTCGCGGAGGGCTCATATTAAATGTACGTTTTTCTTAGCGAATACAGCATTATAAACTATGAAAATAAAATTAGTCGTATATTTTAACAAGATTTAACAGTATACTCGTTGGTTTTCAAATACAAGCATTTTTATTTTCAAAAATAATTGGGAGCTATGATGCCCGTATTTCAGGGGTGGTCAACCATTTTGCGGTTACAAATATTCACTAAAAATAAAAATATTTATTTTGAGATTATAAATTACGAGGAAGAGTTTAAAAATAGAAGCTTTTCAGGGTTCTGTTTCAAAATGGTAAAAAAGAACACCCATGGTGCGACTTCGTTTGTCTGTCTGTCCGTTCTTTTGTAACAGCTGCTTATTTCAGGAACTACTAATGCTATAGACTTGAAATTTGGAATAAATATAAATAATGCTTGTCAATGTTTATAGCAAGTGAATGAGTTGAAAAAATATTACGATGCCTTTACCTACTTAGCATTTTTTTTCAAATCTGCAAAAATCTTTAACATGCACTTACAAAATCGCAAAAAGATTAAATTCAAAAGTAACATAAGCGTTTTCCCTCGTAATGACACACTGCTTTATCTAAAAACATGCATTCCTCTTACTAAATTGTTGTAAATCATTACTGTGTTCAAACATTTAAATAAAAATACAATAAATAAACGTCCAAATCCAACAATCCTAGACAATGTACGACCACTAGAAATTATCAGTGCTAAGGCCCAAAAAATGCATATTTTTTTTTTAAATCAATTTGCATCTCTGTTCGGTCGTATGGTTGATCACAGTATGATACGCGGTTGAAATGATAAGTACCTACTAGGTTATTTGCTGAATAATAATATAACTGAAATCATTAATATATTACAATGTCTCTTAAGTTTTATTTGTTTGGAAATATTATGACTATTCTGTAAAAATATGACGTTTTCCAGCAAATTTTAATATAAATTGATAAAAATATGTTAATAATTTCTGCTAATTTTGTTCGAAATCGTTATGATATCTTTCTGCTATCCAAAGACATTAAATTACTTGACAATATCTTAAATCTCTTTGCTGCTATCCAATCTCAGCGTCTACATGTAATTTCAAAACGATAGTACCTAGTGTTTTTAACAATTTTGGACACAGCATCAGCTCATCTCTAATTAATTGTATTATCTTTGGAACGGAACAAGTAAGTATTCGAAGTAACATGAAAGAAAGACAAAGATCAGAAGGCCAATTCTCGTAATTTAAAACGTTCAAAATCTAGTCGCAGTCTCATCTCAGCAATAAAAACTTGTCAAAATGTAGGAAAATTAGAAGTATTTTTTGACAGATTGAGACTGAGATCATACTGTGAACGTTCTTAAAATTACGAGAATTGCCCATACTGCGCTACATACACGTCGTTTGGTATGAATTTTTGTCCTCTATGATTTCTGACAGCAATCACCTACATCATATTTATTCTGACAGAATAGCTCATCGTATTAAGGTTAGCAGAAAAAAAAACGTGTTTAAAGGAGCCTATATTTTGCATACACAATTAATATTTATTATTAATTGCATTGCATTTATTATTATTTTTTTCCTTACACAGAGCATTTTTCGTGATGGCCAACCTTTAATTTTGCCATATTAATATACGCTGGTGTATATTTTGTTTTCAAATTTATTGTCCCCGTTGAAATATGCAATGCAATTGCAATAAAAAAGCTTAAAAAATATGTGTAAAAAAATTGCGTTAAATAAACGGCTATCTCAAAAAACTAGGATCCTAATTCGTAAAAATGAAAATTTAGTGTTTGAAATTCGAATTTCTCGTTCCCGCGATTTATTTTACCTATTGCTGCTTTTGTTTAACTGTTGGTGAATCATGAGCGGCAAGTATGTAATAGAACACTAAACGTTAATAAGCTGTTACAAAATAATTACGTTTTGATTACATAAAAAACTAACAATATTGCATAATGTAATTGTTTGTTGTTCCTATTCAATACAATTATTACATTGCGTGAAAATTTCAGAAAGGTTGGACACCCCTGTCTCGGGATCAAAGCGAGCGATCATACATTTTCAAAATTTTTTAATATTTCAATATTTCACGTCTCCACCCCACTAGTACATGTAAATACCCCCAGAGATACTAAATATAGCAATAAGACATTGTAAAAACACTATTTTACTTCGTTTTACAGTGTTTTATAATACGGTTTCTAACCTAATGCCGACGACCCTCCTCGAGGGTTCACTTTAGCGCAAACGTAATGCCGGTGACCCCCCTGGAGGGTCCACTTGCAACATGTATGGCGGCATCCAGCATGAGCTCTATGAAAAGTGGGTGGAGTCGAAAGTGTTAAGGCCCGGTATTATGCCGTTCACCTTGCTCAAATGGGCGTTACCGCTGAAAATGCCCCGCGCGCCCCTCATCTTACTTACGCGCGAAACGGTCACGAAGTTTCTATTTTGTAGGGCTAGCTGCCATAGTGTCAGACGCGCGACGCTCACATATAGGTAGCTAACAGCATTTATTGCAGAGCAGTGGTGTATATTTATATTTTTTTACAAACAAAGAACTCGTAATATTAATAAAATAGAAAATATTATCAATGTAACCGGGCGGCAGAATTTAGACAGTTATTATTAAATTAGCTTTTCCCTACGATTTCGCTCACAAATAAAAGTGAATAAGTTATTACCTACTTACTTTTTTTTTGAACGCAGAATAGATCGACTGGAAATTCTGAGCAATATACATATCTGCCGGCCATATCGGTACCGTTTGCACGAAGATCAAATGCCATATTGGGTTCATGGAGCCCATGAACCACAATGCGCCCTATATCGATACCTCGGGGCTCAAAGGATGAACTCGACTTTTCACGAAATCCAATAAATCGATAGAGAAAGAAAAACTGAACAAGATGGTGTAAATAACTCTAATTGGCCAAAATGTGCTATATATACGCCCTTTGAGCCCCGATGTATGGAATTATGGTTTGTGAGACCCGTGTATAACCCGTGACCCCCAATTTAATTTATTATCCAGAAGTTTATCTAGAAGCCACAAGCGGTCGTGGGCTCGAAACTTTTTAGTTCAATAAGGCCGGCCACATACGGACGGAATTCCGTTTTAAAATATCGATTCGGCATTTTTGAAGGCAAAGAATTCATACAAAATCAAGGAACTACCTCACACGTACTTACAGTAGTTCTCCATTCGAAATTTTCTGCCTTCGAATTTATTTTGTATGGATTTGCTGCCTTCGAAAATCCGGATCGATATTTCCGAACGGAATTTCGATTTTGCCAGCCGAGTAAAGACTACACAGGGTCCAATTTTTAGTTTGTAATGAAAAAAAAAAGATAAAGGGAGCGAGAGTGAGAGAGAAAGTGAAAAAAATTGTGAAAGTGAGAAAGAAAAAAAATCAAAATCAAAAGTCATTTATTCAAATTAGTCTGAGAATCAGCACTTTTCGAATGCCAAAATTACAAAAGACAGTCCCCCAAAAACGCCCGCCCTTCACCACTTGCTAGTGCTATCGCTGGGAAGAAGAAGTGGCGCAACAAACTCTGCTGGGGAGTTTGTTGCGCCACTTCTTCACGCACAGCTGTCTGTTCAGTTAAAAAACTTGATTGTATACAATAATAGGTATGTTAAATAAATTAACATTACAAGACACAGAACATTAAATTAAATTGTTTGCCACATGTCAGTTAGCCACGCCAATATACCATCAAAGATACTAAAAACTATACTAAGATTGATGTAGGGATTAATTTTGTTCAGGTAAGCGAACATTGGCGCCGATTCCCGATACGAATTTAGTCATCAACCTGACAAACGTGCAGATACGATTTCAATTGCCTTTAAACCGCAGTCTAAAGGTCCGGCTTAATATTTCTTGGAGTAATTTTAAAAAATTACTGATGTTTACTTTACGTCTACCAATCGATAATTTTTCAGTTTCCCTAAAACAAAGTAAAATATAAAATTCAGTTGAAATACTGACGGCTTAGAAATATATATAATATTCAAACAGGCAGGTTTTGATCAAACAAAATCCACAATGTTGAAAACTACCTTTCAGCTTCACAGGTCGTTTGATCTAGTTCTTCGTGTAAATTTACATCAGAATCAAAATCACAATCAAAAGTCATTTATTCAAATTAGGCTGAGAATCAGCACTTTTCGAACGTCAAAATTACAAAAGACAGTCCCCAAAAACGCCCGCCCTTCACCACTTCCTACTCCTAGTACTATCGCTGGGAAGAAGAAGTGGCGCAACAAACCCCCAGCAGCACAGCTATCTGTTCAGTTAGAAAATACTTGATACTTGATTGTATAAAATACGAGTGTTAAGTAATTAACATTATAAGGCACAGAACATAAAATTAAATTAGTTGCCATATGTCAGCTAGCCATGCCAATATACCAACAAATATAATAAAAACTATACATAGGTACTCATAAAATAATTAATTAAAATTAAAATGTAAATAAAAACATACTACCTAAATAAAAGCCTGCAGGTAGAAAGGGCGTGACTGCTTACATATTTACGCATTGCTGGGTTCTGGTCACATAGCTGTCACTTGAAGTCACATATGATAAACTAGGACCATCGAAGTAAAATAAATAAATAAGTTAATACTAATAACAATAACCTGTCAGTAAGCTAATTCTGGAGAAAGAACATGAACATTGTCTTGAGTTAATTAGGGCGACCAACTATTCTTATCGTGTAAGTAGTCGTTGATGGAATAGTAAGCCTTTGAACAAAGGTTGAATTTTACTTGATGAACACTTTACTTGATGATGACATCGAATTCAATAAATGATTATGGCTTTTCAGTAGCAGGACTGCAAAAAAACAACAATTATTTTTGAAAATAATACAATGTATTCTATGATAGGTATGTTTATATCTATTATTTTATAATTCATTATTTCAGAATACATTGACATAATATGGGCGATATTATGTCAATCTATTCTGAAACTTTGTCATTTGTTGTCGGATACTAAGTTCAGATTTTATTCAATAGATTGATCACTAAATAACAACAACCAATTATGAGTGTAAATTATTATTATTCTTTATTTTAACATAACCAACATTGACAAACCTACCTACTTATTAATATAAATATTGTACACCCCATGGGTATGTTACAGTGATTCATTAATACTATTGTAAGATCTGTTTATTTACCTGTGACAAACAATAAATAAATGAATTATGAATTATGAATGAATATTTCGTTAAACCCTATAATGTCTTAATCAAGATGTTGTAGTGATAGATCACTAAATCCCACAGGACTAGAAGAATAATACGAAATTCGAAAAATTCCCTGTTTTCTTCTTGAAATGCCTTTTGATTTGCTTGAATATTGTGAACAATAGATGATGATGGCTTTTCAATAGTAGAACTGGAAAAATACAATATTGATTTAATATACACTAGCTTATGCCCGCGAATTCATCCACGTGAACGTATAAAAGGTATACGTAGGTAAGTAAAAAAAAAAATTCAATTCCGAACCGATATTTCGAAACGGATTTCCGTAACGGAATTCCGACTGTATGTGGCCGGCCTAATATTATTACCCCGTATTTAACAGTCTGGTAGTTATGAGTAATAAAACAATAATACAGAGTGAAATTAAATTAGCTAGCGAAACTATATATATTTCAACACGATAAAACAGATTTTATCAACTTACACTTCAAGTAACAACAATAACAGCGGTCATTGACCCCAAACAAAACATTTTTTTTTTTTTGTCGTGTTTAGTAGATATCGATACCATCATGTCTTGAGACAAAATAAAAAAATTATGATTTTTTTGGGGTCATAGACCCCACTGACCTGAGACCGCTGTTATTTTTGCTACTTGAAGTGTAAGTTGATAAAATCTGTTTTATCGTGTTGAAATATCGATACCGTCTGTTAAGTATACAAAAAAAAAAAAAAAAATTAACGGATATTTTAATTGACTACACTACCGACGGTGGATGAACCCAAAAAAGTCCTAGCCCAACTAGAAACAACACCTAAAGTTGTTATTCCCCGTGGGAATCGAACCCGTGATCGAGAAGATATCCCTTTCACCACTAAACCAAGGAAGCATTCTATTGTAATGAGTAGGTAGGTACTTACTCAACATCCAATCGAGAAGCAGTATCATCCAGTTCTTGAGTAGCAATTTGCTTGTTCGCCAATCTAAAATAATAAAATCATTGAAATACAATTGGAAGCACAGCTGACCCTACTGTAGGTACTTACTCTGTGGCCTTCGGTGAGCCTCAGGTCACTCAGGTGATTATATAATTCGGAAAATCAATTTCAACTTAGTAACAATGCCTATAATAGAGTGTACTCTATATCTATAGGCATTATTAATTACTAAGTTAGAAGTATTAAATTCACGAGAAATATATTTATTTTTATCATTCTTTATTTAGGTAGGTACTTATAATAAAGTTTCTTACCGTCTTCGTGCTATATTCTGCACACTCTGGAGTAAACGCTTTCGACGAGCAGCTTTCCAGCTGTTCCCACTATTATATTTATTTCCCATTTTTATTTTCACGGTACAAAACGTAAAAATTCCACTGCGGAGAAAAGCGACACAGGTCCGTTCTCAACAACGTTCCAAGGAACACTGGCGCGGTGCAGGCAGCAAGGAAATGAGCAAGCGTATGTCGTAAAAACGTTCATAAAATCGTATAAAAGGAGATCGGACGGGGGTGGCCCAAGTGGCGTCTAAGCATGACGCTTAGTTTATTTGAAAGTTCATTAACTAAGCTAACTTTTTTTGTATGGGTACAAAAAAATTTAACCTGGGAGGAAAAAGTTACAGGGTGTATTAAAATTAAAATACTCATAGTTATGTCGAGCTATTTTAAACTATTTATTCAATTAAATCTATTTCTTTTAACTTAATTGTTTGAATAATACTCTGTTTTTGAAAAAGTATTTAAAAGTGTTTGAATAAATCTGTTTCTGAGAAAGGATTAAAAAATGCAATCATTGAAGAAGAAAACATAAAATAACCTACTATACAATATATTTCATCGTAAGTACTTTAATTAAGTATTGAGTTTCTGGAAGGATTTGGGGGAGCCCTTTGCCCAGCAGTGGGACAATATAGGGTAGCAAAAAAAAAAGTATTTTAACTGAAAACTGAACTAAACTAACAATAGACATATTGTCCAGAAACGCTCCAGGATGTTCTATGTTCTCGTAACGAGCCCACCCGAGATACCACACTACGCTCATGACGTGCGTGCAACATCCGACTGTCCTTTTCCCTATGATACAACTACAGTATTAATGTTGAATGCCCTGTAGTCCTTCTTCCTCCTTATACATTATATATGTATAATAGCAATCAAACACATCAATATTAAACACAGCCGGTAAACAGTGGACAAATAACAGAATATGTAACGCAGTTCAAACATAAACGTATCGCATCAAACAGCAGCAAGCGGAGAGAATGACTGCCAAAGACAGTAACAGTCACTGTCATTCCTGCCAATGACAACTGCCAATGACAGTGACTGTCACTGTCAGTCATTCCTGCCAATGACAGTGACTATCACTGTCATTGACAGCCATTCCTGCCAATGACTGCTAATGACAGTGGCAGTCACTGTTCATTCATGCCATAACATTTTTGTCTCTTTTCTAATGAGGTTAGGTTAGGTTAGGTTTAGGTTCTGGAGGTGGCCTTCAGCAAGTCGAAGGCCATGGTGTTTCATGGCCCCCGGCGGGCGCCGCCGCCCGGCTCACATATCGTGGTCGGGGGAAGGGGGGGGTTCTCGGATTGCTGTCGAGTCTACAATGAAGTACCTGGGATTGGCGCTCGACAGCCGGTGGGACTTCGGCCCCCACTTCCGGCTGGCGCCCAAGTTGTTGGGCGCGGCTGGGGCGCTATCAACGCTGCTTCCCAATCTGGGGGGCCCGAGCGCCGCCTGTAGGCGGCTAAAGGGGAAGATCGTGCGATCGATGGCCCTGTATGGGGCCCCGGTGCGGGCCTCTGACCTGACCGCTGGCAGACTCGCAATATTGCGGAAGCCGCAGAGAGCGATGGCCGTCAGAGTTATCAGGGGATATCGCACGATCTCCTACGAGGCGGCCAGCGTACTGGCTGGATCCCCGCCCTGGGACCTCAAGGCGAGAGTAATCACGTCATTGTATCGGTGGCGCGAGGAAGCGAGGGCGCGGGGTGAGCGACCGATGCAGCGACACATGGAGCTGCGTCGGTCTCAGCTTCGCGAGGTCCTGGTGGCGGAATGGCGGGACAGGCTTACACGCCCTACCGCTAGCCTCGTCACCATCGAGGTGGTCCGGCCGGTGCTCGAGCGCTGGCTTGGGAGGGAGCACGGCTCCCTGTCATTTCGGGTGACGCAAGTGCTCTCGGGGCATGATTGCTTCGGGAAGTACCTGTGTCACATAAACAGGGAGCTGGACGCCCGGTGTCACCACTGCGTCGACTACCGGGAGGACACGGCGCGGCATACGCTGGCAGAGTGTGCCGCCTGGGAGGAGCCGCGCCGTGCCCTCATCTCAGAAGTAGGCAGTGATCTGTCGCTGCCGGCCGTGTTTGAGTCGATGGTCAGCAGCGAAGAGTCTTGGGACGCGGTAGTTTTCTTCTGCGAAACGATCGTCTCGCAAAAGGAGGCTGCGGAAAGGGAGAGGGAGATCTCGTCCACTCACCCGGCCCGCAGCAGGCGCACCGGGCGTCGGCGGAGGGCGGACAATGCCCTCTTCCAGCCCCCCTAAATGGGTCCAGGGGCGACGGACTCGGGGACGTCCGTTGCCCCCGACACATCAGGCCCCGAGGTGGCGGTGCGTAGTTCCACGCGCGCCCCTCTTAGACGTCGCGGGGGGAGTCTAACACCTCACTCCCCCCCTGACCCGAGGAGGCGGACGTCCATGAGGATTTCCCACCCCGAAAAAAAAAAGGTTAGGTTTAGGTTAGGTTAGGTTAGGTTTAGGTTAGGTTAGGTTTAGGTTAGGTTAGGTAACGCAAACATACCACGTGTATATTTTGTCTCTTTCTCATGTTGGCGCAAAAAATACCACGCATCTGAGTCATCATTTAAGTGTTGGGCAACATCAAAAATACCATATCGGGTTAAAATAAATAGATATAAGTGATAAATAGTTCAAAATACGCCGATATATTAAGTTTATGTAATTATACGCAGTAACATTTTTCTCCCAGGATGGATTTTTTTTTACCCATACAAAAAAAGTAAGCTTAGCTAGTGAACTTTCAAATGAAATATGCGTCATGCTCTGACGCCACTTGGGCCAGAGCCCATACAAAAATGTCCGATCTCCTTAGATATTAACTATTTATAAAAAACTAATGGATCACTGGATGCAGTTTGGCATTAGAAATTTTATGGTATATTTTTTATTATAATTATTGTTGTTAATAAAGAGATAAACTGCTTTTAAAGACAAAGAAGAGGTTTGTTTGAAGATTTTTTTGATGCATTAATGTATGTTTAATTATGATTTGGGCTGGATCACTGTATTAAAATAAGACTTGAAAATATCATACTTTTTTTTTAGGTCCTAATTATTTACGGTTTAAGAGATACACTGCTTTAAAAAACAACTTTTTGACCGTTTTCGCGAAATCTCCGCCTTAAGAGAGTTGGATAAAAAACTCATATGTTATCGCCATTCAATCTTCCATATTTAGCGCGCAAGTTTATTAATTTACCTTTATTAAATTCAAGTCTGTAAATGCGATAATCGCCATTTTGATGACAGTGGTGGTCGAGGCTAAAAAACATAAAAAACGGGGATTTCGAAAATCCAAACTCCACCACAGGGGCAATGAATAATAGATGATTTAATTATTTGACGAATTCATCCATTGTTCATGTTGAATAAGTAGTGGTAATGTAGTTTTTAACCGACTTCAAAAAAAGGAGGAGGTTCTCAATTCGGTTGTATTTTTTTTTTTTTTTTTTTTTTAATTTTTTTTTTTATGTTTGTTACCTCAGAACTCCGTTGTTTATGGATCGATTTGCAAAATTTTTTTTTAACTTTAAAGGATATGCTTCCAGATTGGTCCCATTTTTTTCAAAATCTAGTTCTGATGATGGGATCCATGAGGAATCGAGGGAACTCCTCAAATATTATAGGCAACTATATAGTAATTTTAATATTTTCATCGAGAAATCAAGCGTTTACAGTCAAAAAGTAACATTTGATGAAGTGGAACTGGTGAAGAAGATCAGATATGGCTAACGGAACTTGTCACTCGCATAGATATCACAATCAAGATAGTTAAGCAACTATGACAATACAAATAAACATACAATCCTGAATAGTTATATTGAAAATGTTATCATTGAACTGATCTGATGATCATGATGGAGCCGGAAGACAGGTACCGGAACTCCGTAATTAATCAACGTATTCTAGCCGTGTTTGGGCTTATTAGAATTGTCATGAAATGCACTTTGGCTATAAGTTACTATCGAACTGATCTGATGATGGAGCTGGAAGGTGGAAGGTTGGCATGAGAACTTCAAAATAAAACAATGTATCCTAGCAGTATTTGGGCTTAGAACTGTCATGAGATGCACTCTGAATACAAGGTGCCATTGAAAATCTAGTTTTGATGTTATCATCAATGTGTCCACAAAACAACTTCTGAAATATTAAAGGCATTTTGCTTACAATGTTTAAAAAAAAATCACTTCTATTATTTACTAAAATAAAATTGTATTCTTGGTAGTATGCACACATTTCCACGCCACCTATGAGGTAGTGTGCTGGGCGCGTTTTTTTTAATGTGGTTTCCCCGGTAGGCCTATTCCATGGCACGTTATGTGTTGTCTTGATTATCAGATGGCAGATTCCGCAACCTTGTTATCTCTGTCATCGCTCGATCATCGTGTGGTCGATTCAATAATTTATAGGCGTCTAAATCTGATAACACTATGCCTTCCAAACTTCTGACATGACTTAGCGCGACATATATTTGTCCTTTTGCAAAGTTTTTTTTACCAAGGTCGATCACAGCTCTCTCGAGGGTGGTCCCTTGTAGTTTATGGACTGTTACCGCCCAGCTCAATATTAGAGGCAGCATACGACGCATAAGAATCGACAGTATTTCATGCGTCATATTATCATCTCTCTACGGGATCAAATTAAAGATCAGAAAGTAGACAGTAATATGTACCTACTTGTATGATATTGGTACTTCTTCAAAATAATATTCTATGTAGAAAAGATATTAACTACGTTGCCATTATACACTCGAGAGCAATGAATCCGGGTCACTTGAAGAATCCTAAAAATCTCGGAAACTAAAAATGCTAGGTTAATGCAATAAATTGTATTTAATAGACAATGTAATACTCCTTAAATGAAGGTATTAAAACTTCTTAGTTATTGTAAAGTTATATCACAAAAAAATCAAATTTGAAAAAGGGCCACTTTCGAAGATGGAACTACGAAATTACAGCATTTGGTTTTGCTTTTGTTTGTAATCTGTCATTTATGTGGGTACATAAACCATGTTGATAGTGCTCTATATTCATTATTCAAGCTGAAATTATGTCGCTTACGCCTGAAGAATGCACCAGAATACTTACAATGCTGGAAACCGGCCGGAGTCAGCGCGATACAGCCAGGACTGTCGGTGTGTCGCTGTCAACAGTACAAAGAGTTCTCCGACGTTACGAAGAAACTGGTTCTAACCTACGTAGACCAGGAACGGGCAGAACCAGGTGTACCACAGCACGAGAAGACCGATACTTGGTGAACACCATGCTTCGAAATCGCTTTCTCACAGGAACTGAACTCACAAATCAGTTTCGACGCCTCGGAGGAAGTAACCCAAGTGCATGGACAGTAAGACGTCGGCTTGCTGAATCTAACTTAAAACCCCTTAGACCTGCAAACGGCCCTAAACTGGAACGTGGGCATCGTATTTCAAGACTAAGATATGCCCAGAGCCACGTAAATTGGAGTATTGAAGATTGGTCAAAAGTTATGTTCTCCGACGAATCAAAATTTATGCTCTACAAGCACGATGGAAGACACAGAGTGTATCGAAGACCAGGGGAAAGATTCAAGCAAGCATGCATCGAAGAAAAAGTAGCCTACGGTGGTGGGTCTGTACTTGTGTGGGCCGGAATTTCTTCTGAAAGTCGCACAGAGCTGGTGATCATAGAAAACGGCTCTTTAACTAGCGTAAGATATGTGGAAGAAATCCTCAATGATCACGTTGGTCCATTTATGGTCAATTTAGGTGAGGATGCTATATTTATGCATGACAATGCCCGACCTCATACAGGTAGGATTGTGAATGACTACCTTCAAGAGATGAACATTACTCGTATGGAGTGGCCAGCGCGCAGCCCGGATATCAACCCGATCGAGCATGCTTGGGACGAGCTAGGCAGATGCGTAAAACAACGAAACCCTCCCCCAATCACGCTTCGTGAGCTCAAAATTGCTCTCACAGAGGAATGGGAGAATATTCCCCAAAATCGTATAAGGAACTTGGTGTACAGCATGCCAAACCGCGTAAACGCAGTAATGGAAGCACGAGGAGGCAATACGAAGTATTAAAATTCAAGAAAATCGTAATAAAGTTCAATAATTTCATGTTTCCTATTTTTGTTTTAAGGAGAGATCAGCAGTTTTTTTCTTTATGTAATTTTGTGTTAATAAAATGTATGGTGACTCATATTTTTTTTACTTTCATTTAAGGAGTATTACATTGTCTATTAAATACAATTTATTGCATTAACCTATCATTTTTAGTTTCCGAGATTTTTAACAT
The DNA here is from genome assembly GCA_951799955.1 of Apamea anceps. Lineage (NCBI taxonomy): Eukaryota > Metazoa > Arthropoda > Insecta > Lepidoptera > Noctuidae > Apamea > Apamea anceps. The sequence goes on from OX637526.1 coordinate 233,369, forward strand.
TCTTTAAGTGACCCGGATTCATTGCTCTCGAGTGTATTATAATAAAAAATACACTAAACGGCTAGAAATAAAAAAAACTTTTTACAAAAAAAAAAATAACCGCCTTCAAAAAAAGACAAACAAAAACGTTCCTGCAGTAAAAAGTAAAAAATAAAAAATTGGATTCCTGTAAAGAAACTTAATTTAAAGGTAAACTTATTTGACATTAATATTTTGCAAATATTCAAAATTGTTTACTTCTTTTTGGAGTCGGTGCCAGCCAAGGCAAGGAAATACGTATGGGCAACAATACCTCGAAAAACGACCTCTAACATTTACTATAAAACTACCAAGATACCTATTGCATACCTAGAATAATTAAAACACAAATACAGACTAGACTGTACTCTAAAACAAATTGACACAATTTTCACAATAATTTCTTTTAAATAATAATAATTATACATACGTATAAAAATCCCCTGCCACTTTTTAAGTACTTTGAAATTTTTGAAGCATTAAGTTTTTAAGCATCTGTTTTAAAATTTTATAATCGTGAATTGAAAAAATAAATGGCACAGGATACAACTGCTGGCACCGACTCCAAAAAGAAGTAAACAATTTTGAATATTTGCAAAATATTAATGTCAAATAAGTTTACCTTTAAATTAAGTTTCTTTACAGGAATCCATTTTTTTATTTTTTACTTTTTAGTGCAGGAACGTTTTTGTTTGTCTTTTTTTGAAGGCGGTTATTTTTTTTTTTTGATATCTAAAGTCGAAGTTTCGCGCCAATCGTGCGTGTTTACATTTTTACTTTTCACAAAAGTCACACACACACATGTAGATAAGATGTAAAATGTGAAAAATATTATTACAAATATTATAAAAAAACACGAAAATGCCCAAATTCTAACGTAATATTGAAACACAGGTCCAATAACACGTATTATTCATTACCACTACTTAATTTGTGTTCAAAATCGCCGACCATTGTTGTTTTTTTTATCGTAATGATGTGCGAAAGCGATTATGCCAAACGATTTTTTTTTAATTTCGATTGACCCGAGTAATTAATATGACGAATGTCAGAAATCGATTCTCAGAAATTGAAATAAAATTATTTTAAGCATTAAATACAACAAGCATTTTTTATAATAATGATTTATGCTTTCCTAATGTAATTTTAATCGTTTTTGGACATTATATTGAAACTGAGTCAATAACAGAGGACCTATGACCATAGTCATTTATTCAATTTCGCGCCGAATTGTTTCTATATTTGAATTTATATTCGGAATGCGCTTGCTATTCAAAATTATTTTTATTTATTGTGCAATTATTAATTTTTGATACTTTCTAATAGTTTGCTACAGAATGCCCAGTATACATTTTTAGATAGGCTTAGCAAAAGTTTGGGAAATGATGATACTATTAGATTAATTAAGTATTCCGCAAACACTTTACATTTCATTATGTTGGTTAGCTGTATGAGCTTGGTAGTTTTTATTTATATTAGTTTACTTGAGTAATAGAAATTGTTTACTTTTTGTGGTAGTTTCCCAACGAAATTAAAAAAAAAAACTGGCCAAGTGTATGTCGGACCATGCACAGCGAAAGGTCCCGTACTCGGGATGAATATTTACGCATGCACAGCGCATAATAATATCATTAATTTGATCGACTGCAGAAATAAGTTTGTATTTCATAAAAGTTCTCGAAAAAACTGTAAAAAACCAAGTTAATTCTGCGGTTTTAAACGAAAATATCCCATATATCAAAAACGATTGACTTTAAAAGTTAAGTCAATTAGAAACATTTTTATAATTTTAATTATAAGTTCCAACAATACCCCCCACACGCTTGTGTGCATAGATTTTTTTCAACACTCGGGTACATGCATGGGGAATGCTATCTCTAATTATTTTTATCGTAATTTTACTACACCATTTTGCGTGCATAGAACACGAATACGATATAGTGTTATTAACACTCGTTAACGTCTACGAGTAAAATGGTTAATGGCATTGACATCCGAACGCACGCACAGACTGACATGACGAAATTATGGGTTCCGTAAAAGTATTTTCAGATCATTTAAATTAGAAATCAGACAATTACAGTTCTTAAAATTTTATCCCAAGCTACAGAACGGCAGCTTGGGACATAAGGAGTGCCTACTTCGTCCCACAACGCGCGTCCACGAAAACGCCCGCGTTAACCCTGTAAGAAAGGCTGGCCGGTGCAAATTGGTCAAAATCTAGATTTTACGGTTAGTTTAGGTTTGTACAGACGGCAGAGAGGCAGACCGACCGGCACATAGACAGACGGCCACATAACTTTTGTTTTAGTTACTAAGCAAATATATTTAAAACCCCCACAACAAGCCCTTTCATTTGATATGTCACACAGAGGTACAGCAAAGTTTTTTTTTTTTCTAGTTTGCCCCCCAAGAGTGACCCCATTTTCAAAATTTATTTATTTACGTTACACGTCCGTCTTTGGGTCACAGAAATTCATATGTGTACCAAATTTCAATTTAATCGGTCCAGTAGATTCGAAGCAAATAAGAAAAGACAAGACCCACAGACACAAGTGATCCTGCAAGGGTTCCGTTTTTTCATTTGGACGTACGGAACCATAAAAAATTACACACCTAACCACACCGTACGTGTAGGTACGGTAATTAAAATGATTAATTTCAAAAATAAATTAATTCATGAAAAATATACCAAAGAGGATATAATATATAGCTTCTACACCTTTTTTTTTTTTTTTGCAAATTCCGATTATCGATTAGGCTTTATGCAATTTTTGAATCGAAATAAGAAAACTGGACGGATGGTCAGCACTAAGAAGTGTCATGTCGAAACACATTTTTTTTGTAATTTTTATCAAGACTTGATTGCGTTTTATAAGTAGTTTAAGTAAGAAAAATTGTAAAAGTAAGAACGCGGAGAGAATGATAATATCTTTATTTTTCCCTTTTGCATATTTTCAGCAAGATAATAGGTTGTTTATGTACATATTTCCAGCGAGTTTAAAGTGCCTACCTTTTGGATAGGTGTAGTAATACCTATTTTATACAACTTTCGTAGTAGACTAACGAAGTTTGACCGACCTCAACAAATAATTAAAGATATTTGCCACAAATATATTGTATAACATAAGCGCGGCAACATATTTTTCTTAATAAATTTGAATGCTGAAAGTTGATGTAATTTACTGAATTTCATGACGTAATTCGCAACATTCCGTCGAGTCAGCTGATATGTCATATGTCAAAATCTAGTGGAGCAGAGTGGTTAATACAGTCGTCCTTACCTAATTCTTGACCAAGAATCAGGGCGAGAGCTGATCTACAACTATTTAATGTTCCATATTGAGCACCTGAATTATACAATTCTGTTAAAAAATTTATGACAGTTGGAACTGAGGCTACATATAAATCAACCTTGTTTATTTTACAGAAATTGAGCCATTTTTTGAGGCACGAATCATATTGTTTCAGTGAGTTCTCTGACAGTGAGGCTATCATAAGAGGTATGGAATCTGGTGGCACATATCTTTTTAGAAGGGACGTCCTGATAATATTCCGGCAACCAGGGTAATTTTCTGATGCACCTCCCGATGGCTAGAATGAGATATAATTAAGTTTTTAGTTGATTGAAATATCAAAGGTTCGGTTATAAGTAGACTGTTAAATAACGGGTACCACGGCTGTGTGGGCCACATCGGCACCATCATAATACCCCTAGCCTTATGTTTAACAATTTTTCTTAATACCTTTAGTATGATAGCTATTGGAGGGAAACTGTAAAAATAAATATCAGTCCAAGATATTGTGAATGCGTCTATAACATACGCATCAGGGTCTCTATGCCAGGACGCGTATTTTGAGCACTTCTTATTAACTCTACTAGCAAATAAGTCTATTTCTGGAACACCATAATTTCGTACGATCTTTTGAAAAGCGGTATGTGACAACTCCCACTCTATATCTGGGTGGACACGTCGCGATTCTGCATCTGCGATATGATTATCTATCGAACTAATATATGACGCGAATACTACTAAATTACGTTCCTCACACCACTGCCACAATTCTCTAGTAATATTCGTGAGGTGAGGAAACTGAACACCTCCCATACGGTTAATGTATGAAATTGCGGTGGTATTATCAATCCTTAATAGTATTTGGCAGTCGTGATACGACTTGGCAAAGGTCTCAAGTCCTAAAAAGGCAGCTAAGATTTCTAAATAATTTATATGTCTCGACTTTTCACTGTAGGTCCATCCCGCTCGCACGTTCATCCCCACACGCTGCTCCCCACCCCGTAGTTGAGGCATCGCTATAAATATCTAAACTAAAGTTATTTGTTTTTAATTTATTAAAGGGATTTTTCATAGCCTGAGCCCACCATTTGAGGTCAGGTATGATAGACTGCGGAATATTCATAAATTTGTCATAGTTGACATCGTCCTTTATGTTCAGAAATTTACAGCGCTCCAGTTCCTTAGTGTAAAGCCAGCCGTATTCAACGGCTGGGCAAGCAGAGGTGAGCAAACCCACTAAGCGGGCGAATTCCCTGACTTTACAACGATTTATACAGAGAAATTTATTAATTTCAATTTTTATCCTTTCCCGTTTTTCTATAGGTAGGGAAATCTGTAAGCGTTACTTTTGAGTCTATAATGAAGCCTAAGAATTCACAAGTAGTATAAGGGGTAAGAATACTTTTTTCAGTGTTTATTATGAACTCTAGGGCCTTCAAAAGTTTAGTAGTGTCCGATATGTTTTTCAGGCATGATTCGAAAGAGTTTGAAATAATTAAAGTATCATCTAAATAAATTGTTGATAAATGTCCGCAAGATCTAAGTAAACCGATCACTGGTTTCATGATTTTCGTGAAAACGAAGGGGGCAGTATTCAATCCAAAGGGTAAGACATTAAATTCATACAGCTTATTTTCAAACTGAAAGCGAAGGTACTTTTTAAAATCAGTATGAATTCGTATTAAAAAATATGCGTCTTTTAGATCAATTGTAGTCATAAAGCAATCCTTAGAAATAAGCTTAATGGCCGTACGTAGACCTTCAAGTTTAAAATGTGATGTATCAATAAACTTATTTAGTGCCTTTAGATTTAATATAAATCTTGATTTGCCGTTCGATTTTGGAACTAAAAATATAGGGGACAAGAATTGATCAGCGCAGGGCTTACATTCTGCGTTGGCTCCTATACTAAGCAGATCACCAATTGATCTTTCAAATTGAGCTTTCTCAGAGATGGAGTAGCGTCTTTTTGTAGGCATAATGGTCTGTTTCACAGACCTTGAAAACGGAATTTGATAACCATCAATCCATGATAGGATGTACTTATCACCCGTCAAAAGTGACCATTGGTCGCGAAAATAAGATAGCCTACCGGCGTATTTTACCAGGTCTATCGGCGGCGGCTGCGAATCCGATCTTGACGCGACGATTGTTTCGAAGAGTTGTCTTGATGACTCTTGTATGCAGGCTCCTTCGTCCTCTGGTTCCCCTTCGGCCTGTGGCTCAGGGGAGGACCACGCCAGTTTAAATTTCTCTGGTGTGGTTTATTTTTATTCTTCGCCGACTTTTTGCTGGGTGGATACGGCGTGAATTTTAGGTCAGCTCCTGACTTCGTGATAGCTTTGGCTGCCTTTAATGCTTCCGACAGGTCTTCACTGAAAAGGAATTTGTCTATTTTTGTTGCTTGCAGCTGGTCTTTTAACTCTTTTTTCAGATTGTACAAAGTTCCTGCGAGTGACAGAATCTGAGAACTGACTATCGCACAACAGCTTGATAGCGTCCATAAGTAGTTTGATTAGTGTCGTATTTTTTGGTTCTGATGAAATGAGTAAGGTGAGTGCTTCAGCTAAACCTGATGTTGCAGAGGAAGTTTGTCTTTGTTTGAGTTCGATGCCTTTGTCTCTTTTGTAGACAGTCTCTGAGATGGCAGCCTTGACCTCAGGATTGAGAACGGGGGCATCAATTGAAGTGCAATTTGCTGGAGGCAAATATCTTTGCAACAATTCCGTGCGCTCTTCCTTAGATAAGCCTGTAGTGGCTATGTGCTGTAGACGTATCGCAAGATCAGATTGTATATTCATACCGTACATCTTGGTCCGAGAAGGGTCCTCCCCTAATATTTCCTGCAGTTTAACATCCAGTTCCAATGCTGCAGGTGACGCTTCTGAATGCAGCGGTGGCGTCGGCGCCGGTAGTGGCACTGCGGCACTGGTTGACGGCTGAGGCTCCGCGGTACTTGTCGACGGCTGAGGCTCAGCGGTACTTGTCGACGGTTGCGGATTGACGTCGGCGCCTGCCGTTGTAGGCATGTCTGAAATAGACATTAAGTAATCCATTTTAGGTATATTTATTTAGGTAAAGTGACAGCCCCATAAGCTGACCGCATTACCCTACCTAGTCTAATAGGAGGACTGCATTAAATAATATAAGTCGTTAATACAACTCAAGTTAGTAAAGTGACATTCCCTAAAAATGCCCGCATTACTTTCATTACCAGACTAATTGTCTTTAGAGGATTTAAGTAGGTACCTTTAATAGTAAAGTAACAGTCCCACAGACTGCTCGCAATACTATATAATAATCGCAAAGTGACATTCCCAAAAAATGCCCGCATTGCACTCGTCATGTTCAATAATCACGTTTTAGCGAAGTGACAATCCCATAGATTGCCCGCAGCACTAGTCAAAAACGTGAGAATAATGTTCTTCAGCGTCAATAAAGTGATAACCATTCAAGTTCACTGCAATATTACATTTTCGAACATGTGGGTAGCTGAAAATTTTTACCTTCAATGCATAGACGCTCTGTCTGCGGCGGCGCCGCCGTTTCACGCCTTGGCGATCTTGAACGTGAGCGCGATGATGTAGAACTTGACGAAGAACTCGACGATGAGTCCGACGATGATGAGGATGATAACCGCCTCCCTGCTGATATATTATGTCGATCTCTGCGTCGTGCACGCATTAATTTACGCTCTAACTTTCTGAATTTATTGGCAATAGCTTCATAATTCTGTTCCACTGGTCGAGAACGTTTACCCATGGTCAGAACGAACCGATGCACAACACAAAATTCTAAAATTAACGGAAAGTGTGCTTAATGGCGAAGCACTGAATGTGTAATGAAGTTCGCTGGGGGCTGTCAGACGAAGGCGGGAATTGAAAAAAAAAAAAAAACAAATTCTCAAACAGTGCAGATGGCGACACCTTATGTCTACTACATGTAATCTCTATGCTAATCTTGAGGACAAAGTCGAGTATAATTTAACACTGTTTGGTAGTTGTAGGTCATTATTTTATTTTTCCTGCATTTGGAGCATGACTATGATTAGTCATTGGTTTGATGACGCGCTGAATCCCATTTTCCTCTCCTAACTCAGTTATCAACCAGCGTCAGACAGCATCTGTCTGGCATTAATGCTGAAATGAACCTTTTTGGCGCAGCCGTGAGGCACACACTATTGTTGTCTGAAACATTATTATTTATTTTTATTAATTTTGTATTTTGTGTTTCACGAACTGTGTCCAAATAAACGTTTTTTCTTTCTTTCTTCTTTCTTTCTTTCTTATCACTACACTTTTACAATTTTTCATATGTTTTTGTGAACAACACCAATAATATATGAACAAATGTGCAAATGGCTTTGCACATTTGTTTATATGGAGATAATATCCATTAACATAACACATCATTGCTTTTCTTAAAAATATTTCCATTGAATTATTCTTGATTCGTATTTTTTCGAACTTAGAAGAACTTAGGTGATACAATTACAGGTGTGATAAATTTATACGTGGGTTGATCGAAAAATGAATGGCGTTAAAATAAAGCAGTAGTCGTTAGTCATCGCAAAATACAAACTTGCTAGATTAAGGGCTAATTTTTCCATCGCCAGATAACTTTTATTCGTGGAATAAATTTAACGTCCGACACATTTTGTATGGTACATATACTGTCAAAAATTCAAAATTAATTTTCTGATAAAATTATTTGGCATTGGAAAAATCCACTCCGGACCCACCATAGCCCTGGGGGGGTGGGACTGAACCATACCACCATAGTGGTGTTAGGATTTGTAAAATTGTAAAACAATATCGGTCCAAATACAAATCCCATTGTTCTTTGTATTTGGACCGATATTGTATCAAAAAGCCTCGACCGCAATTCCGCGGGATATACAGTTTCATCACCGATGATCGTGGTTGATGCATCCGGTTTGCGGTCAGCAGTGTACGGACCCACGTACTACGTACGTATCCATGGCGTCGGGCGTGGAGTTCGGTCTGAGTGCATTTGAGTATGCCGAAAGAGTACATCAAAACCGGCATGACCCAACCGTTGAAGGCGCGCACCTTCAATGATTGCTTCATGCCAACATCGTTGAATCCTAACGCTTCCGACAAACCCAAATACTTATAGCTTTCGGATTGCAGTTCCTCCATATGAATTACCAGAAGGGTGGTTTGTAGCGTACACCATGTAATTTTTAAGTCCGAAATGAGTTTTTGATGTGAACCTTGTTTCCGAGATCAAGGCCACGTCAACTCTTTCAAGTTTCAAGAAGAGTTCCAGTTCCTGTCGTCGTTCTGTCAACCCGTTGGCATTCCAGGTGATTATTCTGAGGTTTAGGGGTGCTTTATAAGGCTTGTGACCAATTGGATCATACGATCCATCATGTTGTCTAACATAATATTTATTATGTTTTGAAATTTGTTGTTGTAATAAAAGAGAACATCAAAAATTATCTTTTTGGGGAATCAAAACTGAAAAGATGCAAGTAACTTCAGTCAGGATTTAGGATCACAAAACAGAAACAACAGTGTCTGCTATTTACTGCCCACCTAGGCATGTCATTACAAGTGATGAGTTTAAGACTTACTTCAACACACTAGGAAACAGATTTATTTGCGGTGGTGATTGGAACGCAAAACACGCTTTCTGGGGTTCCAGATTAACCTCGCCACGAGGTCGACAACTCTATGTAGCTACGAACGACCTTAACCTTCATTGTGCTTCACACAGTGTTCCTACATACTGGCCTGCGGACCAACAAAAGGTACCAGACCTATTGGATTTCTTCATTACCAAAAATATCCCGCTCAGACAAATAAACGTAGAAGAATGTACTGACCTGTCGTCAGATCATACACCAGTAATTTTCAAAGTTCACTATAGGGCCATTCTAACTGAACGCCTACAAAACTATAACCACACAACATACTGAGACAGATATAGAACTAAAACCAAACTCCATTGACTTGAACTTACCACTTAATAATGTAGATAACGTTGAAACAGCTATCGAAACGCTCAGTAAGCTCATTTACCTAGCGACAAAAAAATCTACGCCTTTTCTAAGACCGAAAACAACACAAATTACCCACTACCCCAAACTAATAAAGGATAAAGTAAATGTAATAAGACTGCGAAAAAAATGGCATTCTACGAACTATCCCTGTGACAAAAAAGCTTTCAACAAGGCCTCTAAGAAACTTAAACACATGATCTGCCAAGCAGAAAACGAGCGTCTACAAAAACAATTAGCTTACCTTACTCCTAATAAAGACACCAACTACTCTCTATGAAAGATAACAAAAAGGCTGAAACGACCGAAAGAACATATACCACCCATGAAAGCTCTTAATGGCAAGTGGGCAAAAACAGAACTTGAAAAGGCCCAAGTATATGCGGAATACCTAAAAACTATATTCAGCCCCTTACCAAGCAAAAATCCTGAACACGACAAGGAGGTGTCCGAATATCTGGACGCACCACTGCAAATGAGCCTACCACTAAAAAGTGCTAGCCTCCTCAAGCAGCTGCCTAGAAAGGGCATAATTCACATCGCGGCCATCTACAATGCCTGTCTAAGACTAGCGATTTACCCCGCTCAGTGGAAAATTGCGTAGGTTATAATGATACCCAAACCAGGCAAACCGCTTCACGATGCAAGCTCCTATAGACCAATAAGCCTATTCCCGGTGTTGGGCTCCCGGTATATTTATGTTCTATAATTTGTATGGTGTACAATAAAGGTATTCTATTCTATTCTATTCTGGGCAATCTCTTCGAAAAAATATTGCTAAACATTTTGCGCCCCTATCTATCGGAAGTTATTCCTCTTCACCAGTTTGGCTTCCGAGAGCAACATGGAACTACTGAACAGATACACCGTATTACGGATACTATAAGTCGTGCACTAGAATGCAAACAGTTCTGCTCTGCCATCATTCTTGTTATAAGCCAGGCGTTCGACAGAGTGTGGCATGAAGAACTCCTCTTTAAACTTAAAAAGCTGCGGCCTCATTCCTTCTTTCCGATTTTACGATCGTATCTACACAGTAGATGCTTTGAGGTGAAAAACAACGAAGTTGCTCCTTTAAACGAAATTCTCTCAGGAGTACCACAAGGAAGTATACTAGGACCCATTCTATACTTGCTTTTTACCGCAGACCTTCCAACGCACGCTGATACTATAACTGCCACCTATGCGGATGATACAGCCCTTTTGTCGGTACACGCGGACCCCGCTATAGCATCAGCCAACATACAAACTGTTGTATATTCGTGGTTAATATGTGGGTGGTTGCATCCACTCCTATATAAGTTGTGTCGCTTGTCAAATATACTCAGTGTGCTACCAGCAATCCGTCGTTTCGCTTGTTTCCCCTTCGCATACATATCAGTGGCGACGAGTACTTACCCGCGATTACGGAAAAAAAAGGGACGTTACAAAATGTCACATTTTGGAATATTATCGAGTTTTTAACCCCCGACGCAAAAACGACGGGGTGTTATAAGTTTGACGTGTCTGTGTGTGTGTGTGTGTGTGTGTGTGTATGTCTGTCTGTGGCATCGTAGCTCCCGAACGGATGAACCGATTTTAATTTTGTTTTTTTTGTTTGAAAGGTGAATTTGTCGGGAGTGTTCTTAGCTATGTTTGATGAAAATCGGTCCAAGATGGCCGCCGCTACAAAATGGCGGATTATATATTTTTTCACAACTCCCTCAATATGGGTATCAAATGAAAGGGCTTGACTAGTAGAATACTATACACTATGATAAATTTCAAATCCAAGATGGCCGCCACCACAAAACGGCAAATTACATTGTTTTTTTCACAACTCCCTCAATATGGGTATCAAATGAAAGGGCTTGACTAGTAGAATACTATACACTATGACAAATTTCAAATCCAAGATGGCCACCACCACAAAATGGCGAATTACAAAAAACCTGATTAAATACCAAATTACCTGAATCTTAAAACGCATGAAAATAAATAATAAGGAGTCCCTACAAAAAGCACGAAATAAAAAATTAAATTAAAAATTTAAGAAACCCCCGACTACGTGAAACCCTATAAAAAGAAAAAAATAACCTTGAAATTATGACCCTACGTAAGTACGTATGAAATTTTTGATTAAATATTGTCCTGTCGGGGGACCGCTACTATTTTAAACTTTAACAGAACGTTAGGGTAATAATTAGAGCGGTCCCCCGACGGGACAATATTTAATCAAAAAATTTCATACGTACTTACGTAGGGTCATAATTTCAAGGTTATTTTTTTCTTTTTATAGGGTTTTGACCACAACATTCATTCATGGCAAAACTATAAACAACGTATTTCACAATGGTTCATTGCGAACGATGTTGACAACGTACAGGATCCCAAGGGAGTGAAAAGACGGGCAATATTGCTGAGTGCACTCACTGACAGCACTTACAAACTGGCGGCCGATCTGGCGTTACCGAAGGAGCTAACGCAGACGCCATACGAAGACATTCTCACACTTCTCGACAGTCACTTCACGCCGAAGAAATGCGGATTTGGTGAGCGGTATAATTTCTATGCTGCTACTCAAGGTCAAGAAGAAACGTTCCCACAGTGGGCTGCGAGGCTTCGTGGCCTCACTACACATTGCGGATTTCGGATGTAGAAGAGGCGCTGCGTGATCGGTTTGTTATGGGTATGCTGCCGGGACCGGAGAAGGACAAGCTTTTCGCGCGTGACCTCCAGGAGTTGACATTGGCAAAAGCGGTGGATTTAGCGGAGAGCGTGCGCTCGGGCCAGACCCCACAGCCAGAAAGACAGAGGAGTGATGGGAAAAAACTGCGATCTGTACCTAGGGTCGATTATAAACAATATTACTAAGTAAATGATATTATCATGTTTATGTTGTCAAGCTATGGGGAGGAATGTTGTATATTCGTGGTTAATATGTGGGTGGTTGCATCCACTCCTATATAAGTTGTGTCGCTTGTCAAATATACTCAGTGTGCTACCAGCAATCCGTCGTTTCGCTTGTTTCCCCTTCGCATACATATCACAAACCCACATCCATGAAGTGGAAAAGTGGCTAGATAAATGGCGTATTAGGGTTAATCAAGGTAAATCTGTCCATGTGACCTTCACCCTGAGAAGGCAGGCTTGTCCCGCAATAAGACTTCATAATGAAGAAGTTCCTCAAGCTGAAGATGCCAGATATTTGGGTATGCATCTGGATCGGAAACTCACCTGGAGAAAGCATATCTGGACCAAGCGTAAACAACTGGATGCGAAAGTCAATGTACTGGCTGATAGGTCGCAAATCAAACCTGTCACATGAAAGCAAGATAGCTATTTACAAGATCATCCTTAAACCAATCTGGACCTACAGAATCCGGCTGTGGGGGAAGAAAGATTTCAAAGCAAGACATTGAGAGCCATGCTAGATATACCCTATTACGTGAGCAACAAATATATACACGAGGACCTAAAGATCACTACAGTCAAACAAGAGATCGCTAGATATAGTGAAAGCTATCAGACAAGAACATCAACTCACGTCAATGAACTGGCATCCTCTCGCTTTACATGCATGATTACACATTTGTCCACACCAAATTCCATCCTGATGGCACTAGGTACTGAAAGTTTCAGTTATTTATTTAAGAAAAGCACAGCCACATCACGCATATTAAACTTATGCTAGAATAATCTAAATAACTAAAGGACTAATGTACATGACAATTACGGCGTACATAGCATTGATTATATAACTTGCTGCCTTAAAAAGTATATTAAGCTAAACTAAAACTAATATAAACTAAAACAGACTAAAGTAAATAAGATGGGTAATAAACATGAACAAAAAGTTACGAATAAAAACAATAATTGAAATGAAAAAATAATAATAATATACCTATATACAGGGTGGCAGGGACATCGACGCGCAAACTGTAACCATGAATTCAGCACATGAGTTTAGACCCTATAGCGTAGAAATTTTTCGTCGGTTATCAAAAAAAAAAAATCTTGTTTCATAGAAAAGTCCAATACCTACGCGGTCAAAATGTACGGGGCAGCAATTTTTTTTTTCAGTAACTCCTTCAGACGCAATTTTTTGTGGGCAAAGAGATTCAAACGATCCATGTAGAGGAGGTGAGATATGACCTGATCGACTCTCTTCAACCGATAGGCTAAGCCTGAATCCTCCAAAAGTGTGCTTAGAGGATTCAGGGCTATGCAGAACCAAAGTGGACTCAAACTGTAGCCTAAAATATTCCCCGTTTAATCCAAATTCAAAATGTCCAAAATATTGTTGACAAAAATATGATTTCTGGTACTAAACCCAAAAAGCAGCCAGGGGGTTAATAGTAGATCCATGTTGTAATAGTCAAAACATGTTCGGGATGTTATATTCAGTTAAAAGTCGGTATTTTTTAAATGTTATGCTTAAAACACTTGTTATAAAAATATGATATTTGTCTTGTACTTTCGCTGTGATAGTAAAAAGTACTCAAGATATTATTACATTATACAGAAAGCCTTTATACCGTTAAGGCTTATATCGAGGACAAAAAGGCTTGGGATTAAGCTGCTTCCAATTTTTACATATTGAATGTTTTTATTTTGTTTTGTTGTTGTTTTTTTTTTATATACATTTTGACATTAATGAATTTGATATATACTATGACATTTGCTTACTTTGTAAAGTATTCTATTATTTTAATTTTTGTGAATGTGAAGACTATGTGGGTCATTTTATTTTTTATTGTTCTCTCTGTTCTGTTAGTTTTTGTCATGGTCTGGCAGTTTGAGTAATTAATGTGGCCTACCCAAATGTCCTTTCTTTGGTATTGTTCGTCGAACCGTTGAGCTCCTTAAGTTTTGAGTTGAGCTGCACGATTTCTGACATATGCGTGCACTGACTGGACAGGTCCTCTCAATCTGTGTGGTTCTTTCCTCAAAAGACCATCTCAGACATCGACCTACATGGTCTTCATATGATCTGACCAAGATTATGTCTGGACTTTAAAAGAGACTGTGATGTCTGAGTTTGTTTCGGCCTTTCTTCTCAGACTAGTCAGATAGAAAACGCCGACCTCATCTAGTTTTAAAATATGATTGACGTGTAAAAGTGTTTGTACAAACCTACTTACAAAATAAAATCATTTATCATTTATTTCATAAGAAAGGTCATTTTTTTTCTGGCTAATTTAATTTTTGGGTACAATATGTTCGACATTTGAATGATGTCCTTTATTTTAGAACGTTGTATGTACTTATAAATAATTTTCAGGATTATTTACAGAACTTGACTCCTATTTATATCTCAATTCTTTTGTCGGTGAAGTCGACCTCCACGGATATTCTTGAACTTGGCTTCCATTTTCACATTTATTTTTTTGACTGGATTTTTTTTTCAGACTGTAGTACCGGTCCATATTACACTCGAGAGCAATGAATCCGGGTCACTTGAAGAATCCTAAAAATCTCGGAAATTAAAAATGCTAGGTTAATGCAATAAATTGTATTTAATAGACAATGTAATACTCCTTAAATGAAGGTATTAAAACTTCTTAGTTATTGTAAAGTTATATCATAAAAAAATCAAATTTGAAAAAGGGCCACTTTCGAAGATGGAACTACGAAATTACAGCATTTGGTTTTGCTTTTGTTTGTAATCTGTCATTTATGTGGGTACATAAACCATGTTGATAGTGCTCTATATTCATTATTCAAGCTGAAATCATGTCGCTTACGCCTGAAGAATGCACCAGAATACTTACAATGCTGGAAACCGGCCGGAGTCAGCGCGATACAGCCAGGACTGTCGGTGTGTCGCTGTCAACAGTACAAAGAGTTCTCCGACGTTACGAAGAAACTGGTTCTAACCTACGCAGACCAGGAACGGGCAGAACCAGGTGTACCACAGCACGAGAAGACCGATACTTGGTGAACACCATGCTTCGAAATCGCTTTCTCACAGGAACTGAACTCACAAATCAGTTTCGACGCCTCGGAGGAAGTAACCCAAGTGCATGGACAGTAAGACGTCGGCTTGCTGAATCTAACTTAAAACCCCTTAGACCTGCAAACGGCCCTAAACTGGAGCGTGGGCATCGTATTTCAAGACTAAGATATGCCCAGAGCCACGTAAATTGGAGTATTGAAGATTGGTCAAAAGTTATGTTCTCCGACGAATCAAAATTTATGCTCTACAAGCACGATGGAAGACACAGAGTGTATCGAAGACCAGGGGAAAGATTCAAGCAAGCATGCATCGAAGAAAAAGTAGCCTACGGTGGTGGGTCTGTACTTGTGTGGGCCGGAATTTCTTCTGAAAGTCGCACAGAGCTGGTGATCATAGAAAACGGCTCTTTAACTAGCGTAAGATATGTGGAAGAAATCCTCAATGATCACGTTGGTCCATTTATGGTCAATTTAGGTGAGGATGCTATATTTATGCATGACAATGCCCGACCTCATACAGGTAGGATTGTGAATGACTACCTTCAAGAGATGAACATTACTCGTATGGAGTGGCCAGCGCGCAGCCCGGATATCAACCCGATCGAGCATGCTTGGGACGAGCTAGGCAGATGCGTAAAACAACGAAACCCTCCCCCAATCACGCTTCGTGAGCTCAAAATTGCTCTCACAGAGGAATGCGAGAATATTCCCCAAAATCGTATAAGGAA
The DNA here is from genome assembly GCA_951799955.1 of Apamea anceps. Classification (NCBI taxonomy): domain Eukaryota; kingdom Metazoa; phylum Arthropoda; class Insecta; order Lepidoptera; family Noctuidae; genus Apamea; species Apamea anceps. Next base: position 249,373 of record OX637526.1, read on the forward strand.
CTTGGTGTACAGCATGCCAAACCGCGTAAACGCAGTAATGGAAGCACGTGGAGGCAATACGAAGTATTAAAATTCAAGAAAATCGTAATAAAGTTCAAAAATTTCATGTTTCCTATTTTTGTTTTAAGGAGAGATCAGCAGTTTTTTTCTTTATGTAATTTTGTGTTAATAAAATGTATGGTGACTCATATTTTTTTTTACTTTCATTTAAGGAGTATTACATTGTCTATTAAATACAATTTATTGCATTAACCTATCATTTTTAGTTTCCGAGATTTTTAACATTCTTTAAGTGACCCGGATTCATTGCTCTCGAGTGTATGTATCACAATATAACTTTAAGTATAATAACTACACACACACACACTACACTAATGAACAGTTTATGTTGCAATAGGTATGTACACACGGCTACACATCAAGCTATGCAAAACCAGTATTGGCTGACCGTTCACTGTCAGAAAATATCATACAAAGTGAGGCCAAGACAAACTGGTTTTGTATAGCTCGACGTGTAGCCGTGCGTACATGACACTACAGACTGGATTAACATAATAATGAGGTTTATTATTATTTTGGACGGATATGAGCCATTATATCCGTCCTGATATCAGATGATGATATACACCACCACCATGGTCCCCTCTTTAGCCATCTTATCTTTCACACAGTGACACACACACACACAAACATCACATCATATCGAACTACTGAGTGAACAATGTGCAGTACTAGGTTGCTCTCGCTCCACAGAGCACCCGGCGCTGCTGGTGGTGCGCGTGCGCACGGAGGCGGGCACGTACGTGAAGGAGTGGGCGCACGGGGAGCTGGGCCGCACGCGCCCGCGCCTGGCCGACGCGCTCGGCGCGCCGGCGGACATCCTGGCGCTCGACGTGGCCTCCGTCGAACTCGACTGGCCGCGCGGCCCCTAGCACTATGATCGACTGTATAAATGTGGAAGCTCAAAGCGACCTGTTATAACAATAAAAAGATCAGTCAAGTGATACTTTGTTTTCAATTGTACCTCACCCGCCAGCGGTCTCACGCCTCGGCACACTGTCGCGGCGCGCTCATGTGTGGACTACGATGACCCACATGCACGACGCTCTGCTGAGCCGCCTTTCCACCGAAACCATACGCGTACTTAACACGTAACAATTATTGAAAAGATTTCTTCTTCACGTTTCATCCTATGTACTTCGGGATTGGTCGGTCCTTACCTTATGGTCTTCCGGTTATAAGCCGCCAGGAGGAACCGCAGTTAGAGGCCTAAAAAAAATTGCGTTGTGTTAGATTAGGTATATTGTAGTCCGCCGGCGGGCGCCGCCGCCCGGCTCACGAGTCTACCATGAAGTACCTGGGATTAATAATAATAACCCCACCGCCGTATCTCTACGTTGACGTCGTGGTGGGGCTTGCGCGCTCCGAACTCTAGGCCTGTGCCGGAAGAGTTTACTTTGCCGAAACAGGTCTAGGCTGAGGAGCCAGACCAAGAGAGATACAGAAACCCGCAGGGCAGCATGTGGCGAGCTGTTGGGCAGTAGCGACCCCACGGACCCTATCTCCCGGGAGAAATCTTGTTCCTCACCTCTGGCTTGCCTTTATTGGCCGGCTGGAGTGTACAATGACGAGGAACAGTCTGGGGTGCAAATCAGATCCCAATAATTATAGGCCGATTTTTATATTACCTATCTTTTCGAAAAAAATTGAGAAAATACTTAAAATAAGGCTTCTTAGACATTTAAATCGCAACAAAATACTTTTACAGACAATTCGGTTATCAGAAAAAGGTTTTGGGCGCGAGATATAAGATTCAGTCGTGCCAGCGACACGAAGAAGAAGAAGTAGACACCGAGACATTTTTAGGTCGTTTATATTGACGAAAGCCTAAACTGGGAAAGGAAACTGACAGCCATAGAGAGTTTGATTAGTTCAGCTTGCTATGCCCTTCGAAGCCTTCGAGATGAGATTTCCAACAAACAATTAAAAATTGTATATTACTCGCTTGTTGAATCCAAACTTAGGTACAGTATCGCTCTATGGGGAGGTAGTTATGCGTATAATATGAATACTGCTTTTATCATACAAAAAAGGGCCATAAGAACCATGGTGAGAATTCCCCAATGGGTATCGTGTAAGGAGTATTTAAAGAACTACAGATACTAACAGACCCTTCTTGTAGGTATATATTATGTAGTTCTACTCACAGACTTACTGAAAAAACTACAAAATTTCGAAACACTTGAGGAAAGAAATAAGCGGGAAGCTACAAAGCGTAAGGATATACGATTCAACCGCATTTGAAAGTAGTTAGTCATGCTGCAAGCTTTCAGTCAATTAAATTGTTTAATAAACTACCTTTAGAATTAAAGTCAGTTTAAGAACAAGCTAAAGTCCTTCCTGATAGAAAAATGCTATTACACTCGTACACTTGATGAGTTTAAAAAATCAAAATGAAAACTCATTTCAAATTAGGCTGAAAATCAGCACTTTTCGAACGTCAAAATTACAAAAGACAGTCCCCCAAACAAAAAAACCCCTGCCCTTCACCACTTCCTAGTGCTTTCGCTGGGAAGAAGTGTTTGTGAATTATTTGCCCATATTTCAGCTAGCCACGCCAATATACCAACAAATACAAAAAAAAAAAATATATAGGTACTCAATCAAAAAAACTAAATTAAAAAGGAATGTAAATAAAGAATTACTGCCTAAATGAAAGCCTCCAGGCATAAAGGAACTCCTCAGTATATTGTAGTTTTGGTATCGTAGCTAGACAAACCGTGTTAGATGGTCTAATGCGCTCTCGGAATCATATGGGTTGGAGTGCGGGGTGAGGCAGGGTGGTTTTTCGTCTCCCCGGCTCTTCAATCTATATGTTAATGATCTCCGTTGACGAGCTCAGCAGCATGCGTGTCGGATGCAGGGTAAATGGTGTTAATTGTAACAACATCAGTTATGCGGGCGACATGGTGGCACATGGACTGGTCTATAATGCCAAAAAATGTGAATACATGGTCTTTGGGGTCGCTGGTAAGCGCCGGGAAGATGCCCTCGAGCTTGTCATAAACGGTACGCCAATACGTAGAGTCACAAAGTTTAAAAATCTAGGGCATTTTCTTACCGACGACCTCAGTGTCCATGGTGACATTGAGAAGGAGCGCAGAGCTCTAGCGGTCAGGGGTAATATGTTGGCACGAAGATTTGGTCGGTGTACAGACTAAGTAAAGATTACCATTTTTAAAGCTTATTGACAGTTTTTACACCGATAGTCTTTGGGTCAACTACTCGAAAAGATCGCTGGATATTCTACGCGTCCAGTATAATAATATTTTTCGGATGCTGTTGCGACTTCTCGTTTTTGCAGTGCCTCAGAAATGGTCGCGGTAACCCATACCGATGGGTTTCATGCCATCATCCGTAAAAAAACGGCCTCACTCCTGAGCAGAATAAGAAGCAGTCGCAATAATAAGGCAATTTGTGCGAAGACTTGTTCCTTAGTTTCTGGTCTTCGCTTTCATTCGTCTTTAGTTTTAAGTTACTAACAATAGTATTTTAAGTGCAATACTGTTTACAATTTGTGGATCTCTTAGTTGTCCGAAATAAAATTTGATTCAATATTTGTTTATTTAAGGCAACTAAGCCCAATTGTTAGTAACATTGTTCTTAAAAACTATTGTTAGTAAACAAAAACACAGAGACATAAACAAAAATAAAAAGAAAATTGTAAGGTTAGCTGTGGGGTCTTCTGACCAGCACCTCCACAGCGTGCGACAACCAAGGTGCGTCGTGTATTTTTCCATCAATATACTTAGGATGCTGTTAGAACTAGACCGCGCCCTTGACAAGACGGAATTTGTTTTTTTGCGCATTATACAAATCAAATGCGAACAAAAAAATTAAAAAATTATCAAAGAAAATAAAAAAAAAACAAAATTATTTATTATTATTATTATAAAGGGCGTGACAGCTTACATATTTATGCATTGCTGGGTTCTATTCACACAGCTGTCACTTGAAGTCACAAATGATAAACTAGGACCATCGAAGTAAAATAAATAAGCAAGTTAATACTAATAACAACAATAAAACCATGGTTAGCAAGACGACCAGTCTCCACAAGCAGCACCCGTTCACGAGCATAACGCAAAGATTAGCCATTACCCCCCTCGCCATATTTGAGCGAAGGAGGCAACCCGACCAACGACGACGCTACTGCTGCAAAGCATCTACATCTGAGGGAGCATGACGAACTTGCTGCCGGTTGGTCAGGCAAGAATAATATGATAAATCTTCGAGGTCGCTAGCTAACCACAAATTGTAATCTAATCATTAAAAAACATTTAAATGAGTAGATTATGTCAATAGGTAATAGATTAAAATAAAATTAAACTGAATTTACTTATAAAGTCAAATAAAAATAAACAATTATATAAACTTGTAGTGACACAGTAAGTTACCACATACCACCGAACCAGTTACCACATACCACCGAGACAGTTACCACATACCATACCACACCGAACCAGTTATCTTACCACGTTTTTGATACTTTGCAAGAAACAGTGAAGCAATCGTCTTGAAAAAAAATTAAATTAAAAATTTTAAAAACCCCCGACTACGTGAAAACCTATAAAAAGAAAAAAATAACCTTGAAATTATGACCCTACGTAAGTACGTATGAAATTTTTTGATTAAATGTTGTCCCGTCGGGGGACCGCTCTAATTATTAGCCTAACGTTCTGTTAAAGTTTAAAATAGTAGCGGTCCCCCGACAGGACAAAATTTAATCAAAAAATTTCATACGTACTTACGTAGGGTCATAATTTCAAGGTTATTTTTTTCTTTTTATAGGTTTTCACGTAGTCGGGGGTTTTTAAAATTTTTAATTTAATTTTTTATTTCATGCTTTTTGTAGGGACTCCGTATTATTTCTTCTCTTTTATTTTCTTGCGTTTTAAGATTCAGGTAATTTGGTATTTAATCAGGTTTTTTGTAATTCGCCATTTTGTGGTGGTGGCCAACTTGGATTTGAAATTTGTCATGGTGTATAGTATTTTACTAGTCAAGCCCTTTCATTTGATACCCATATTGAGGGAGTTGTGAAAAAAAAAATGTAATTTGCCATTTTGTGGTGGCGGCCATCTTGGATTTGAAATTTATTATAGTTTATAGTATTCTACTAGTCAAGCCCTTTCATTTGATACCCATATTGAGGGAGTTGTAAAAAAATATGTAATCCGCCATTTTGTAGCGGCGGCCATCTTGGACCGATTTTCATCAAACATAGCTAAGAACACTCCCGACAAATTCACCTTTCAAACAAAAAAAAAAAATTAAAATCGGTTCATCCGTTCGGGAGCTACGATGCCACAGACAGACATACACACACACACAGACACGTCAAACTTATAACACCCCGTCGTTTTTGCGTCGAGGGTTAATTAATATATTCGACATAATGATCATTTAGCAGGTGTTGTGTTTGTTTTTGCAGTATAGGAATAAAATAGTAAAACTGAGTAAATTTTCTAGAAGAACGCATTTTCTTTGGCTCCTCAATCCTGACGTTCTAATTATATATGTTTGACTGTAGCCACCTGAGATCTCAACGGAATCTAAAGCCAGAGATACTAACATTTAGCAGAAATGTCTGCTAAATATATCTGCACCGTTCAGCAATGTATATACTTTGGATTCTGAAAAAACAATACATTACTATTTTCTTGTAAATTCAGTGTGAAGGGTGACCACATTTTAGGGGTACCTACAAATTAATATTTCACTTACCTATCCACAGTAATATTTATTTAGTAACAAAACATTCATCAGCGGTGAAGTATTCTCGTTTGTACAGACGCCAGCACATCAAGGTACTACAATCTGTCAAACTTTAATAGATTTTCAACTTTATCGCTGAAGCATTAAGGTTCAAGGTTGATTGGAAAATTTTGACAGTTTCGGGTAGCTTGACCTGCTGGCGTCTGTACATGAATATGTTCATGTACGAAATAAATAATTAAATAATAAGAAATACTCGTACTACGCCAACTTCCAAAAAAGGCCATCGTTTTTATTACTACACTTTTTAATAGCATGCTAAGAGTCCAATATTTTCCAAAACTCTGGAAAGTGTCAAAAATATTAATGGTCCATAAAGCGGGAAAACAAGCTAATGAAGTGACTTCCTACCGATGAGCACTGTGAAGGAAGAAATCCTACAAACTGCAATGACATACCTAGGAAGGTTGAAAATTCATCCTAACCTGACAGCCAGAAGCTACACTAAAAGGCTAAAGCGAAAAGATATTATAGCTGTATAAATTAATATGGCCAATTAAGAGGAGATGTCTTCACTGGAGGACACACTCGATCTGCCATAACCTACAGCGCATCTGCTTATAGCTAATAAAAGAAAAGTTTATTGATGGAGTACATTCAAGGCTGATAAAGTTTGAACTGTTGAAGAATAATTCAGATCTAAGTTTGGAACAAACTGTGATGCTGGCACGAACTGTGGAATCAGCTTTAGTGCATACTACCAATAAAAAGGAAACGGAGCTATCAGAGATGTTTCACTATGAAAAAAATTCAAACCAGAAGCAAAATCGAACAAAAATCAACAGGTGAAAGAAAAGGAAGCTAGATGCTTTTTTTGTGGAAACAATGGCCACATTAAGTCTGAATGCAGATTAATCAAGAAGTACTGTTCGGAGTGCGGGAACAAGGACACCTTTTCAAAGTTTGATCAAAGAATCCAAGGAAAGTATTCTCAATTGAGGGAAGTGATCAGGAAATCTAGCCGGATATAGGTGATGACGTCGAGACTTCTGTTGGGCAGTTATTCAATGAGTACGAGATGTACTCTGTTTTTCTTCTCTTTTGTTGTGAATGCTGTGCACGTCTGTAATTGACGTAAACACTAGTCCATGTCCCTGTTCTCTGTTACATGTAAATGTTTGTGTTCGTGTTGTTGATGTGCCTTAACAATAAATAAATAAATAAATGTAAGGAAGGTACCTCCGCATTACATAGCTATAAATATTGCAGGAGTATATTTAGATTTTCAGTTGGACACTGGTTCTGAGGTGACAGTAATTCCGTTGAAAGACAAAGTAAGACTATTCAACCAGTTATTAATTGAGGATTCCAAAGTAAGATTTAAAAACTTTGATCAAACCATTACAAAGCCAGTTGGCTTATTGAAAAATCTAATAGTAAAATATAACAAAATGGCGAAAAATGTGGATGTATTTGTAGCCCATGATGATGTCCTACGAATAATAAGTCGTGAGTGGTTAAAGGCATTTGATTTGTGGCCTCCGAAATGTATGGAAATTAATATTATGACTAAGCATTCAGACACTTATGTGAAAACAAAACTGTTTCAGAAGCAGAAAATCTAATGAAAGAGAAGTTCGCAGAAGTATTTAGCCCAGGTTGGGGTAATTTCAAAGGTGAAGCTATCACATTACAGTTAAAGCCGGATGCAAATTCGAAGTGCCTAACACCACGACGTGTACCATTTGCATTAAAGGACAAGGTACAACTAGAAATTTCTTGTTCACTACAAAACGGTAGGATAACACCGGTGCAATGCAGTCAGTGGGGTACTCGGGTGGTCCCTGTGTTACAAGCAGATGGATCAGTAAGGCTGTGTGGCGATTACAAGGTTACCTTGAATCCTCATTTAGATGTTGACCATTTTCCATTACCCCATATTGATGAAATTTTCAACACGCTGAAAAATGGAGAATAGGTACTTCTGCGAGCTTGATCTAAAACAGGCGTAGGTACATTCGCGTACATTCAGGCATACCTACAGGTACCTTTATGTTCTGAGTCTCAGGAGCTTACTACTATTGTAACTGAAGAAGATGGGTACACTACATAAATACGAAAAACTTTATTCCGACAGTCACAAATACGAATTTCAAAATACCGATTTTCATAATTCCGAATGGTTCAAAATTCTGAATATAACAACTCTTGACTTATCATTACTCCTATTTTTATAATTCCTAAATTTCAATATTCCTAACGTTTATAATTACTATTCTCAAAATACCGAGTCTCAAAAGATCGAATAACAAAAAGTCCGACTTAATGATAATTCAAAACATCAAAAATACGAATTCCGATTATTAAAATACCGATTAATAGAATTCCGAAATAAAAAACTATAATATGATGAAGTACATTTTTACAGCGGTATGAAGAAGTGCTATTGGTTCTCATTTAAAACTACGATTGTTTACTTTTATATAAAAATATATATTTTTTTTTAATAATAATATTTCGTTTCCCTGGTCGCGATTCTAACCGAACCTAACCCAAATGATTCCCCAACAATAAAGGGTATCTGGCACTCGTCGGCCGCTGCCGCGGCAGGCTCGCTTAGCTTGCTCGCCTTCGCGCTTTAATAGTCACAATTCTAACCGAACCTAACCGAAGTGATTCATCAATAATACAGGGGATTTGCAGCATGCGAGCAAGCATGCAACATGCAAGCAGGCATGCAGCAGGCAAGCAGGCATGCAGCATGCTAGCAGGCATGCAACATGCAGCAAGCATTGTTTCTGTCACGGCTCCTGCGCTGCGGGGTTTGGGCGGCCCCACGCGAGCTTATCGTCGGATGGTTTGAAGGTCCGCCGCCGCGGCTGAGGCTGGCCGGCTGAGCCGGCCAGCAAGCCGAAGCTGCGGTGGTGAGCGCTTACGCGTGCTTAAATTACACTCTAGGGTAGGGTAGACAAGACTGCGTGATTCGTTTCTGTCACTAAATTTTGTAGCACAACATGTTGACTTTTTATGACAGTTGTCGTTTTTCAGACCGAGAACCCTTCGAGCATTTGATTCTTCGAACGTATGAAAATCGAAAAACTAACAAATCGCACTTACGACTTTCGGTAAAATAAATTTTGAGATTTTTAATAATAGGCATTATAATTCTTAGGTATGTATCATGAAATTCAAACTTTCGAAAATCGGAAAATCGAAATTCGAAATAAAATATTTCGGAGTATTTGGGTGTTCCCTAGTCAAGGTGAAGTTTGATGATTTTAGTTAAATTCCATTCAGAAGACGTTGCACATTGCTATGTGGTGTGATGTAATGGCAAATATCACAGTTGATTAAACGTATCTTCTGCAAAGTACTTTATTCTATATTATCTGTGCTTAAGATACAGATTTTATTGCGATTCGTACATTTTTTCTTTATCTGCGCCTTCGCCGATCTTTTTTGTGTTGTTATTGTTGCTTTATCGCTTTTTTCATGGTTCTCCAGAGTACATATTAGAAACTGTTTCTTGCCTTGATTCGTAGTAGGTTGATTCATTATAGGTGAATTATCATCATTTGTTATGAAACAATTGATGATAATTCACCTGGAAACTGGACACAAAATCCTCAGGTTACTATTTTGCAAGGAAAGAATCTCGATTTCTGCACGAGCGGTCTGCAATTCTATTGTGAGATTCAGGACTGGTTCACGTAATTCTTTTATGAGTCTAAGTCTTCATCATCCAATAATTCCGGAACACTGTGTCCGGTTTCATTTATTGTTTGTGAGACTGCATCGCTGTCGTTTAGTATTGAATCTGACTTGGTCCTAGTACGACGGAAGGTAATATTTTCTAGGAAATTCGTCTTAAATTTTTCCTCACAAACCTCCGAAGCGTTCAAAAATTATTTATTTTCTACCAAATACCTACTACTTTTTTTAAGTGGTATCCCTAATCGTTTGTTTTGCGCCCACTGGCGTGAAGTAGTGGTACTATATTAGTTCGTCTATTCAGCAAGCAGTGCCGTGCTGGCGCTAGTTGTCAAGCATTCATTAGAGTCCAAAGGTCAATTAAAAAACAATATTTTTCCGGTGTTAATATTGTCGTCTTATGTAGTTATTGCACTATCTATTCTATACTTATAATAAATCTGTAGAAGTGAAAATTCTGTACATTGAAAATATCAAAAAAATAAATGGCAGGGGGTGTTACTAGACCGACACCGAACCCAAAAATGTGATTAAAAAAATTTTTGTCTGTCTGTCTGTCTGTCTGTCTGTTTGTTCAGGCATCACGCAAAAACTACCGGTTCGATTACGATGAAACTTGGTATAATTATTCTTTAATATCCTGGGCACCACACTGGGTACTTTTTATCCCGGAAAAGTATATACAATAAAAAACAAACTTAATTTTGCGGTTCGATCCCTAGATCCGATTACTGTACCAACCGCAAATAATAAGTTTGTCGTAGGTTAGGTCACACGCAGTGGAGTTCATTTTTATTCCTTTTACTTTTTAGAGTTATTTAGGTTTATTTTTATATAAGTCGTAGGTATGGATTTTAATTTTAAAGTATAGGTAGTATATTTGATAGTGTACGTAGTGACCGTAGGTTATTTTATAATACTGTTAGGTAGGATAGTCATTCGTATAGATATTAGTTTTTAGAGATTTTGCTTATTTATTGAGTTTAGATTGAGGGGCCCGTGGCTAAATAATAACAGCCGCACAGGTCGATCGGTCAGGTTAAGCTACGCTTGCCGCGGTCGGTCTGTGGATGGGTGACCATCTTTACATACCGAGACACCTCCGTGCCTCGGAAAGCACGTTAAGCCGTTGGTCCCGGCTGTCATTCGTGGATCTTTGACAGTCGTTACGGGTAGTCAGAAGCCCGAAAGTCTGACAACCAGTCGTACCAAGGGTATCGTATTACCCAATAACTGGGTTGTGGAGGTCAGATAGGCAGTCGCTCCATGTAAAATACTGGTATTCAGCTGCATCCGGTTAGACTGGAAGCTGGCCCTGAACATAGTTGGGAAAAGGCTAGGCAGATGATGATTGAGTTTAGATTAGTTATCGTCATAAATAGGTTTATTTAGGTAGGTAGGTATTTTATTTTCTGTTATTGAGTTTATTTATTTTTTTAATTAGGTAGGTACTTAGGTAAAGATATCATATAGGTACCCTCTTAATCACCATTAATAAGACACAATTGGTTTTCTATTGTAATTAGCCACAAAGGGCCCGCGAGATAGATGGCATCCTGGTGCACATACATTTTATCCTGTTAGCACGTTCCCGTGGGATAATTTCCGACATCCACGCGGGCGAAGCCGCGGGCAGAAGCTAGTTTTTAATATAAAACTACTCTCATCTTCACTATTTAGTATAAACTAGTATGATGTTGTATTTGATTTGTTGTTGTGTTATTGTTTGTGAAGTGTTTTGAACCGTCACAAAAGATTGTTGATTTGTTTTATAGATCCACTTGTGGAGGGGCGCACCGCGCAGTACCCCTCTTGTGCCGCTGCAGGACTCTTGCTTCCTTTCAGGGTCATAATGATGAACTCACGTTTTTTGATTTGTTGTTGTGTTATTGTTTGTGAAGTGTTTTGAACCGTCACAAAAGATTGTTGATTTGTTTAATAGATCCACTTGTGGAGGGGCGCACCGCGCAGTACCCCAGAATCAACAGGACAAGGGATTTCGAGTCGACGCTTGATGCAAGCCTGCAGTACACTGGGCTCGTCGGTGTTACAAGCAGCTGCCGGACAGCAGACACCGCATTTCTCTGTGTAGGCACATAACAACTTATGCCGGGCCAGTACCCAGTAGGTACTGGGTGCAGTCGTCCAGTGTGCAGATAGATCAAGTCAGCAGAAGCGCCCCCCTCGGTGGTAGTACAGTAGACACAAACAGTCAGGTGCTCTGAGCTGTTAGCACATCCTACAGTTTATAATGGTTTTTTCTTTGCTCTGGACTACCTACAATGGTCGTAGACCTAGTCATGAACATGACATCCATCCGAGCCTCTGTATACACCACGTCGAGTTCAGTGTCTTTGATTTGTGGACTTAAAAGCCAAGCAAGCACAAGACACTCGTAGTTAATACAACCTTTAGGTACCTGCTCTATTGGCATCGTTCGTTGCAATAGGTACCTCAGCAATACTGCGAATAGCATAAAATAATAATGAATAAAAACATTTTACGCTGCTTTGACTAAGCATTTTCTAATGTTGACTACTCTTGTGTAAGTATGAGCATGAGCTGCACAGTATGGTATGGAGTGCAGTCTCCATACTGTGCAGTTAGTGAGTAGACGAGTACGAGCTGCACAGTATGGAGTGCAGTCCATACTGTGCAGTTAGTGAGTAGACGAGTACGAGCTGCACAGTATGGAGTGCAGTCTATACTGTGCAGTTAGTGAGTAGACGAGTAGGAGCTGCACAGTATGGAGTGCAGTCCATACTGTGCAGTTAGTGAGTAGACGAGTACGAGCTGCACAGTATGGAGTGCAGTCCATACTGTGCAGTTAGTGAGTAGACGAGTAGGAGCTGCACAGTATGGAGTGCAGTCCATACTGTGCAGTTAGTGAGTAGACGAGTAGGAGCTGCACAGTATGGAGTGCAGTCCATACTGTGCAGTTAGTGAGTAGACGAGTAGGAGCTGCACAGTATGGAGTGCAGTCCATACTGTGCAGTTAGTGAGTAGACGAGTAGGAGCTGCACAGTATGGAGTGCAGTCCATACTGTGCAGTTAGTGAGTAGACGAGTAGGAGCTGCACAGTATGGAGTGCAGTCCATACTGTGCAGTTAGTGAGTAGACGAGTAGGAGCTGCACAGTATGGAGTGCAGTCCATACTGTGCAGTTAGTGAGTAGACGAGTAGGAGCTGCACAGTATGGAGTGCAGTCCATACTGTGCAGTTAGTGAGTAGACGAGTAGGAGCTGCACAGTATGGAGTGCAGTCCATACTGTGCAGTTAGTGAGTAGACGAGTAGGAGCTGCACAGTATGGAGTGCAGTCCATACTGTGCAGTTAGTGAGTAGACGAGTAGGAGCTGCACAGTATGGAGTGCAGTCCATACTGTGCAGTTAGTGAGTAGACGTGTAGGAGCTGCACAGTTTGGAGTGCAGTCCATACTGTGCAGTTAGTAAGTAGACGAGTACGAGCTGCACAGTATGGAGTGCAGTCCATACTGTGCAGTTAGTGAGTAGACGAGTAGGAGCTGCACAGTATGGAGTGCAGTCCATACTGTGCAGTTAGTGAGTAGACGAGTAGGAGCTGCACAGTATGGAGTGCAGTCCATACTGTGCAGTTAGTGAGTAGACGAGTAGGGGCTGCACAGTATGGAGTGCAGTCCATACTGTGCAGTTAGTGAGTAGACGAGTAGGAGCTGCACAGTATGGAGTGCAGTCCATACTGTGCAGTTAGTGAGTAGACGAGTAGGAGCTGCACAGTATGGAGTGCAGTCCATACTGTGCAGTTAGTGAGTAGACGAGTAGGAGCTGCACAGTATGGAGTGCAGTCCATACTGTGCAGTTAGTGAGTAGACGAGTAGGAGCTGCACAGTATGGAGTGCAGTCCATACTGTGCAGTTAGTGAGTAGACGAGTAGGAGCTGCACAGTATGGAGTGCAGTCCATACTGTGCAGTTAGTGAGTAGACGAGTAGGAGCTGCACAGTATGGAGTGCAGTCCATACTGTGCAGTTAGTGAGTAGACGTGTAGGAGCTGCACAGTTTGGAGTGCAGTCCATACTGTGCAGTTAGTAAGTAGACGAGTACGAGCTGCACAGTATGGAGTGCAGTCCATACTGTGCAGTTAGTAAGTAGACGAGTACGAGCTGCACAGTATGGAGTGCAGTCCATACTGTGCAGTTAGTAACTAGACGAGCACGAGCTGCACAGTATGGAGTGTAGTCTATACTGTTGTATGCTGCTGTGTAGAGATCTACGTTTTGGAATGGGCAACTAGCTTCAACTTTCTGACTAACTGACCGACAATTTAATTTTGACAATTCAAAAGGGCCAGAAATGGTTTAATTGAAATAAATGGTTTGAGTTTGAGTTTGTGCAGTTAGTAAGTAGACGAGTACGAGCTGCACAGTGTGGAGTGCAGTCCATACTGTGCAGTTAGTAAGTAGACGAGTACGAGCTGCACAGTATGGAGTGCAGTCCATACTGTGCAGTTAGTAAGTAGACGAGTACGAGCTGCACAGTATGGAGTGCAGTCCATACTGTGCAGTTAGTAAGTAGACGAGTACGAGCTGCACAGTGTGGAGTGCAGTCCATACTGTGCAGTTAGTAAGTAGACGAGTACGAGCTGCACAGTATGGAGTGCAGTCCATACTGTGCAGTTAGTAAGTAGACGAGTACGAGCTGCACAGTGTGGAGTGCAGTCCATACTGACCAGTTAGTAAGTAGACGAGCACGTCGCGAGTCGTCGCGTCCCCGTGGGTTTCCCAGCGATCGCCAATTACATAGTGTGTCAAGGTGATGATGATTAAATGGTCATGTCACCAAGTGCCGCGCGGCCTGTGCGGGCCGTGCGGGGCCGTGCGCGCGCGCCGACCGTGCGAACTGCGTCTATTGTTCACTGACAACACAGCAATCTGTGCTTTACGTATGTCTACGTGATACTAGTGTATCACTTATTCAATGAAGGTATTAAAATCATTCATTTATTTGCTATAAATATGGTACATGAGTTGTTAGTGACAGTTATAGACCAAGACATATTTCACCTAAGTTACAGGTATGCAAATATCTATACTTATAATAAATCTGTAGAAGTGAAAATTCTGTACATTGAAAATATCAAAAAAATAAATGGCAGGGGGTGTTACTAGACCGACACCGAACCCAAAAATGTGATTAAAAAAATTTTTGTCTGTCTGTCTGTCTGTCTGTTTGTTCAGGCATCACGCAAAAACTACCGGTTCGATTACGTTGAAACTTGGTATAATTATTCTTTAATGTCCTGGGCACCACACTGGGTACTTTTTATCCCGGAAAAGTATATACAATAAAAAACAAACTTAATTTTGCGGTTCGATCCCTAGACTCGATTACTGCACCAACCGCAAATAATAAGTTTGTCGTAGGTTAAGTCACCCGCAATGGAGTTCATTTTTATTTCTTTTAGTTTTTAGAGTTATTTAGGTTTATTTTTATATAAGTCGTAGGTATAGATTTTAATTTTAAAGTATAGGTAGTATATTTGATAGTGTACGTAGTGACCGTAGGTTATTTTATAATACTGTTAGGTAGGATTAGTCATTCGTATAGATATTAGTTTTTAGGGATTTTGCTTAGTTATTGAGTTTAGATTAGTTATCATCAGAAATAGGTTTATTTAGGTAGGTAGGTATTTAATTTTCTGTTATTGAGTTTTTTTTTTAATTAGGTAGGTACTTAGGTAAAGATATCATATAGGTACCCTCTTAATCACCACTAATGAGACACAATTGGTTTTCTATTGTAATTAGCCACAAAGGGCCCGCGAGATGGATGGCATTCTGGGGAAGCACATAGGTACATTTTATCCTGTTAGCACGTTCCCGTGGGATAATTTCCGACATCCACGCGGGCGAAGCCGCGGGCAGAAGCTAGTTAAGGAATAAAATTTATAAATACTTACATGAATTAATGAAAATTGATTAAACAAATAAAAAGTTTACATTATTGATTATATTACAATGTCAAAATAGATTAAAATGAAATATGAAATAAATTTAGGCATCCTTAAAAAAATTGTAGCAGCATGAGCTTTTCTTCAAAAAATCTTTTACCGAGTAAAAACTTTTCTCTATCAACCAGCCCCGTAAAATACGACAGAATTATTCTTACCGATGTTTTATGATTAATTATCGCAAGGGATACGTGTTCAGCGTTTATTGTAACAGAAACAACAACATGGCTGCTGCGCATACAATTAGCTCTTTACTATTATGTGTGGCACTGCGACCCCCGAGAACAGCTGACAGGGTGAGCTCAGCCGGCACACCCGTCGAGCTGCGCCGCGGTCCGGACACCGGCATGGCATCCCGAGCGGTACTCAGCCATAGTAAACCCACATTTCGCCAGTTATGTTAGGGACGGGCCAATTGGCGGGCAGTGGTCTGCAACTGAGAAATTTCTATTGAAAACACTGCCCGAGCTGAGGACCATGACCCCTTGCTCGGCAAACACTAGACCATAACGGGACAGTCCAAACCTGTGCCTGGCCATCGCTTACGTTATGAACTCTGAAGTGTAGTGTTGTGGCTGTGGTGCAACATGCTGGGAATACTCAATTAGTCACAAGGCAAACCAGCATGGCTCATGTAATTATGAAAGGAGCCGGCAATGATCGCTACTTACACCACGCAAACACTGTAATCTTTTTGAAGGCGTGACGCCAATTTGATTAGTTTCATTATTGCTGATTAAGATTGCCTACAGTTTTACTGATTACAGGTACATCATATTTATATTTCTAACTAGCTTCTGCCCGCGGCTTCGCCTGCGTGGATGTCGGAAATTATCCCACGGGAACGTGCTAACAGGATAAAATGTATGTGCTTCCCCAGGATGCCATCTATCTCGCGGGCGCTTTGTGGCTAATTACAATAGAAAACCAATTGTGTCTCATTAGTGGTGATTAAGAGGGTACCTATATGATATCCTTACCTAAGTACCTACCTAATAAAAAAAAATAAACTCAATAATAGAAAATAAAATACCTACCTACCTAAATAAACCTATTTCTGATGATAACTAAACTCAATAAATAAGCAAAATCCCTAAAAACTAATATCTATACGAATGAATAATCCTACCTAACAGTATTATAAAACACCCTACGGTCACTACTTGACGGCACGGTTGGCGCAGTGGTTAAGCGATTGACTGCTGCGCTGCGTGTCGCGGGTTCGATTCCCGCACGGAACAAATATTTGTATGACCTACATGTATTTGTTCCGAGTTTGGGTGTTTTTCTATCTATAATATGTGTGTATTTACAAAAAAAAAAATGTATATAAGTAGTTTATCAGCCATCTTGTTACCATAACACAAGCATTAGGTTGCTTAGCTTGGGACTAGATGGCACTGTGTGAAATGTCCAGGGATATTATTATTATTGTCTCCTTTATTTCATTTAAATACTTACAAAATACATTTTTAAATATTTTTATAAACAAAAGGATAAAAAAAACATTTAAAAATATAAAAAGTAGTAGCCCACCGGTATCGGGAACAGGGTCCAAGCTACCGGTGGTCAGGTCTCTAGAGAGAGGAACCTCCTGACAATGCGAACCGTGTCAAGAAGTACCGCTCTCTGAATCAAGCCCTTGATCCAGCTGCCCAACGAGAGCCTCTTCAGGTGTTGGTCGAGGCTCTTGGCTATTAAGCCATTGGCTGTCACGACTATCGGCACAATGATCGCTGAGTCCACATTCCACATGTCGACAACCTCGCGAGCCAAGTCAAGATACTTGATTTGTTTATCTTTCTCGGCTTTCACGAGGTTCTCATCATGCGGGACGGTTATGTCAACAATCATTGCGCGTCGCTCTGATCGATCCACCACCACTATATCAGGCTTATTGGCAACAATAGTCCTGTCAGTGATGATGGATCGATCCCAGTACAATGTGATATTACCATTTTCGAGAACTGGGTCGGGCACATACCTGTAGTACGGCACCTCCGATTCCACAAGGTTGTATTTCAGAGCAAGTTGCTGATGGATTATCCTAGCTACAAGGTTGTGTCTATGCAAGTACTCTCCGTTAGCTAGACGAGAACACCCGGAGATAATATGCCTGATTGATTCTCCCGGCCGGTGGCATGCCTGACAGATGTCAACCGTGCCGTCTTTCACAATAAATCTCCGGTAATTGTTCGTCATCATAACTTCGTCCATAATTGCACAGACAAAACCTTCGGTTTCTCCAAAGAGGTCACCGAAACGCAGCCAGGCTACGGACGCTAGTAGATCTACATCGGGCCCATGTAGGGCCCGGTAAAAGCGTCCGTGAAGCTCCTTACTCTGCCATACTTCCATGCGATCATTGGTGTCAAGCACTACTGGCTTGCGCCAGTTCTCTTTAGCCAAGGAGAGCGGGATGAGGCCCTTGTCCACCGCGACCACATCTCGATGCATCCCCACGTCGGTTTCTAAGAAATATTCCCTGAGACTGCATATCTCGCGATTGTGGAGGGTCTTAGCGTTTAAAAAGCCTCGACCTCCACACTTTCGCGGGATATACAGCCTCATTACCGATGACCGTGGGTGATGCATTCGATTTGCAGTTAGCAGCGTACGGACCCTCCTGTCCAGGGCGTCGAGTCCGGTCTGAGTCCATTTGAGTATGCCGAATGAGTACATCAAAACGGCATGACCCAACCGTTGAAAGCGCGCACCTTGTTTCCGCCTGATAAAAGACTATTGAATACTTTTTTCAGGCGGCCATAGAAGCGCTCCTTCAACGATTGCTTCATGTCAGTTACATTGATGCCCAACGCTTCCGACATACCCAAATACTTATAGGTTTCGGATGCGGAGAGGGCTCTAAGATTTGTGGAATCCGAGAGTTGTGTTCCCACGGATTCCACGATCTCCCCTCGCTTTACATGCATGACCGCACATTTGTCCACACCAAATTCCATCCTGGTGGCGCTACTGAAAGTTTCAGTAATATTCAGTAGCTCCATCAGTTGCAAATTGTTGGGGGCAAAGAGTTTCAGGTCATCCATGTAGAGAAGGTGAGATATAACCTGACCACCTCTCCTCAGCCGATAGCCTAGACCTGAATCTTCCAGCAGCGTGCTTAGAGGATTCAAGGCTAAGCAGAACCAAAGCGGACTCAAACTGTCGCCCTGGAATATGCCTCGCTCGATCCTTATCGGCTCGCTATTCCTCTGGATATTTCGACATCCTGGATAGCGAAGGACCGTCCTCCATTGCCCCATACACGTCATCAGGAAGGTGCGCAGAGTTGTATCTACTTTATACAACTCCAGCACCCTCATGAGCCATGTATGTGGCACGGAGTCATAAGCCTTCTTATAATCTATCCAACGTGTCGACAGATCCTTTCGGGAACGACGAACCTGTTGGCTAATGGTCATATCAATGAGAAGTAGCTCCTTAGTACCGCGGGACCCGTTCTTACATCCATTTTGAGAGACAGACATGATGGAGTTGGTGTCTATATGTTTATTAATTTTAGCTCTCAAAATGGATGTAAGAACCTTATAGACCGTCGGTAAACAAGTGATCGGTCTGTAATTTTTGGGATCCACGGTACTACCTGATTTATCGAGCAGGTGGGTTATTCCTGTCGTTAGGAACCGGGGCAGCGACCCTGACTCTAAGGCTGACTGGAACTGGGATGCCAAGGGGGCTTGCGATCTTTGGAACTATTTGGAATTATTATTATTACTACGTACACTATCAAATATAATACCTATACTTTAAAATTAAAATCTATACCTACGACTTATAAAAATAAACCTAAATAACTCTAAAAACTAATAGGAATAAAAAGGTCGCACTGAAAAACACGGTTTAGAATTGCAAGTAGCAGTTAAAATAAGAACGAACGCTCGCCACTTAACACGTCCGTTCAAATCAAAGTTCAAAAAATGTCCTTATATACGGTAGCGATCCATGGCGGCCGCGCGCCACGCGTGTGCTGCGAACGGTGCAAGCCAAATTCAACCTTCAGCACTACATTTAGAGCATAACCTTAGTGAACTCCACTGCGGGTGACGTAACCTACGAAAAACTTATTATTTGCGGTTGGTACAGTAATCGGGTCTAGGGATCGAACCGCAAAATTAAGTTTGTTTTTTATTGTATACAACTTTTCCGGGATAAAAAGTACCCAGTGTGGTGCCCAGTATATTAAAGAATAATTATACCAAGTTTCATCGTAATCGAACCGGTAGTTTTTGCGTGATGCCTGAACAAACAGACAGTCAGACAGACAAAAATTTTTTTAATCACATTTTTGGGTTCGGTGTCGGTCTAGTAACACCCCCTGCCATTTATTTTTTTGATATTTTCAATGTAGGTACAGAATTTTCACTTCTACAGATTTATTATAAGTATAGATTATACTAATGAGAATGACACACAAATCACTTTCACTGACATGCCTCATTTTGTAACATTAATATTGTACATTAATATCTGTTCAAGAATGATTTCTCCTATCCTCACTAGTTCACTACACTACTTCCTGTCTTGACCCACATTTTTAATTTCTCCCTGTTCACTTGTACTTTTTTTTTCAGGATGGGAATTCATCAAATGACCCCTCCCGCTCCACCCAGAGCGGGAGGGGTCCTTTGATCATCGGAGAGAGAACATTTGGTCATCGGAGTGTCAGACTCTTACTGACTAAAACCCACCCGTGTTCCTTCCTTTATGTTAGCTCTTTATGTTCCAGGGCAGCGTTAAATAAGCATTAGGCAACAATCAGCCAAACAGGGTACCTATTGTTCTAATGTGAGTGTTATGATTTTCATTAAAAACTGTCTAAGAATAGAATAGCCATCGAATCACGCCATTCAATCAATTAGAATGCGACCGATTCACAGCCGAATGAACCGAATGAATTTAGAACGTGACATCTACATACTAGCTAGGGCAAAAGTAATCATCCTATTGGAATGCGCTATAACTCTTGCAAATGGCGGCAAATATCGATTCTGTTTTGACATTTGTGAAGTAAACAGATGCAGAGTACTCGTCAAGAAGCCATGGAACGCTATACTCCTCAAGAACGCGGAATAATTGCGTCGTCGTCGTGTGGCTTCGTCTAATTTCTTGCTTTGGCGATTTGCCCTGGCCGGCCAGATCACCGGGTTTGCCAAGTCCCGGGTTTATGTAAACAAGCCTCAGACTCTTGAAGCCCTTAAGAGAATATCCGACAGGAATGCGAGAACCTGTCGCCGGAAGTTCGACACAAGTGATGGAATTGCCATGAGACGAGCCATGACAGCAGTTTACAGAATACGTCGGCTGGTATACTTCGTGGTTGGCACCTGCACTACACTACACCACGACCAGGGCTAGGAAAGGCTACATATTCCTACTTTCTTAGCTGGAACAGCTAGGAATATTTCCATGCTTTTCAGTTCCCTTTTCCGTTGTGAAGGTTTACTTTTTATATCAATTAGTAGAATATGAAATAGAGTAGCCTGTCTCGTTGGTCCAGTGCTCACTAGCGCGACTACTGCGCATGGGGGTCCTGGGTTCGAGTCTGAGGTTGAGCAAAGCGTTGTTGGGGTTTCCCATCAGGAATTTCTCAGTAGCAGCCTAGAGTTTGGTTGTAATAATGTGTTCTTAAGTTCAACAGGATCATATCAATCAATCATAAATAACTTGACCATAGGAATGCAAACAAAACTATACAAAACAATTTATTTTCATTTACAAGATAACACTAAAATAACAAAATGATATCCTAAATTAACTAAAACTATTTACAAACTAAAATATAGCGTCAAAAAATTCATCCACATGCCACGTCGTCGTATGGCAATGCTTAGCCTCTGGCCAAGGTAAAAGCCAGCCCTTGGGTCATGGGAAGTGTCAACTAGTTTTTTCGAAATTTCCTTAAAAAGACCATGTGCACTCGGGCCCCACGGCCCGAGGGTTTGAACCCCAAACGGCTCGAAAATATAATTATGAACAAAACTTAACCATATTACTGACACATAACTAGCGCGCATGACGTCATTCACTCAGGGAAATTAATCAATTATATTGTAAAGCAAATTGACCACCAACTTTTAACTCTTGTTATTCGAGTACCGAGTAATATAATATTTACATAATTATTTATGCTAACAGTCTTCACATAGGAATCATATTATGCCACTATTAAATGATAAAAAAAAATTAAATTAAAAATTAAAAAAACCCCGACTACGAGAAACCCTATAAAAAGAAAAAAATAACCTTGAAATTATGACCCTACGTAAGTACGTATGAAATTTTTTGCTTAAATATTGTCCTGTCGGGGGACCGCTACTATTTTAAACTTTAACAGAACGTTAGGCTAATAATTAGAGCGGTCCCCCGACAGGACAACATTTAATCAAAAAATTTCATACGTACTTACGTAGGGTCATAATTTCAAGGTTATTTTTTTCAGTAACCTGCTGCTGACGTTTAAGTTTAAACAAAAGTGAAGTGTCATCTGCAAACAACACTATAATTATCATGATCAGAGATCGGAGTAGGTAGATTGAATTGGGGTCATTGATCCGAAACGTATATGAATATGGACATTCTTCCGGATTTTCGGAATTGTTTGATTATTAAAAAAAAAAACGGAACTTAGGTAGGAATTGTATTAAAATGAGCAATATTATATTGTTCATAATTTTTTTAAACGTTATCCAGTCACGATTTGACACAACCCAACGACCAATCAGAGCAAAGGATCATGGGTGGTGCACTAACCGGTTATCAAAACAATGCGTACGCCCGGCGACGATACCAGGTAGCTCACTCGTTCCTTTAAATGAATTGAGTAGTAATAATATCACTACCAACATTAACAATATTTAACTGGATCCCGAAACACCGGAATTACTTTCCGAGAAAATGACTTATCCATGTTATTCTTTCTGAGAACATCTACGATACAAGTACCAAAAATCAATCTACCTACACCGATCACTGATCATGATTATCCTTTATGAGGTACGGCAAGTCATTAATATAAATAAGAAATAAGAAAGGACCAAGAATTGAGCCCTGTGGGACTTCCATTGTTACTAAAGATCCGGGAGATCTTTTTCCATTAACATCAACGCTCTGAATCCTCTTACTCAAGTATGAAGTAAGAAGATCCAGAGCAGCGTTCCGGATCCCGTAGTGGCGGAGTTTCCTGATTAGTTTCGTGAAGAACGCAATCGAATGCCTTGGACAAATCACAAAAGATGCCCAAGGCATCGCATTTGTCTTCCCATGCATTATAAATATGTCCTATAAGTTCAACACCGGCATCAGTAGTTGAACGACCCCTTGGAAAACCGAACTGTTTGCTATGTAATAATTTGTGTTTATTAAAAAATTTGTTCTAAAATTAATTTTTCAAAAATTTTACTAAAGGTAGGTAGTACAGAAATAGGTCTATAATTTGTAGGGTCTGATGTACTACCCGATTTAAACAAAGGTATTATTTTACTATTTTTCATGAGGTCAGGAAACTCCCCACTTTCAATACAACTATTAAAGATTAGCACTAGAGTAGGTGCTACAATGTCAATAACAGACTTAGCAACTTCAGAATTACCCTTACAGAATTACAGAATTACCCCACAGATCTGCAGTCTTTTTTTACATTTTCATTTTTTATATTTGACAGTTGTATGACATTTGCTATAACACGGCAAATTGACATAGAGAGTTAATTTACGTATCAATTAATTTCCCTGCCTGTATGTAAATACAGCAGATTCTAGCAGAATATTCAATATCTACTTGGCCTCAGTAAGAACTAAGAACGCGCCACGATAACAGGAAAACTCCGTTTTTCTGTTTTCACCGCGCTCAAGTAAAAGGCTGCAGCGCTGTAGCGCTGTCGCGGTGTGATACTCAGCAGGCACTCTCCGGGATCTGTCTGTCTGTGTATTTGTTCGAATGCTCCTGTGGATGCCGATAAGTCAATATGCTCATCTTGAGATGTTTGCTGTGACTGCTAAGTAGCAGTCACAGCAAGGTAAGCACACAGCACAGGTAAGTACCTGTGGGAGTAATCTGCTGCGACCTAAGTAATGGCGTACTGATCACACTCACAATCTGCATATTCTGTATAGCTCCGCAAGTTTTTAACAAAATCCCAAAGCAAATCAAGCAGGTAAATCTAAATGTGTTTAAAAAGGAACTTAAAGAGTTGCTATGTAAAAAGTGTTATTATAATTTAAACGACTTTTTGAATGATACTTCCTTTTGATTGATATCCTAATTTAATTGTAGTTTTTTGTATGTATTTTTAAATCTCTGTTTGATAGGTTGACATTGAATAATACTTTGACATTAACCTAGATAATATTTGTAACCCTTCGGACGATCCCGCTACCCTGCCAGGCTTCGGCCCTATCGGGCCCCGTCACTTTGCTGACGTCTCTTTGAGGCGCGCGTGGAACACATACGCGCCATCCGGCACGGGCCTGGTCCTGATCGGACGGTGAGTTACCCATTACTCTCCGCCCGCAGGCCCGCGCCTACGGTGGCCAGGAGTCGTCACGCGGCTCCCGACGCCCGGAGCGTCTCCCGCGGCGGCTGAGGCGTGAGGATCTCTCCCTCATCCACCTCACCACCTCCTTCGCTAGCATGACTGCTTCGCAGAAGGCGGTGACAGCCTCCCACTCCCTCTCGCCCCGGACCATGGCTTGAACCAGGGCCGGACGCGAGAGATCGCCGCCGCTGCCAATCGCCTCTACGAGGACACGGTGGTGCTCTGCCCAAGCAGGGCAGACCTCCACCGTATGCTCCACCGTGTCCTCTGGGCGATCCTGGCAGTGATGACACCCGGGCGTCTCCTCCCGCCTGATGATGGTTCTCTTGTACGGTTCCTGAGATCTGGAAGCAGGCTCATATCATCCCCTATTCCTAAGCCGGTCTCACCCACCGATTTCCGTCCCATTTCTATCCTCCCATTTCTCTCTAAAGTTCTTGAGCATATTGTTCATCAACAACTTTCTGCCTTTCTATCTGCGAATGACCTCCTTAGTCCTTTTCAGTCTGGTTTTCGACCTGGTCATAGCACAGTAACGGCTCTTTTGAAGGTTACTGATGACATCCGCTGGGCTATGGACCACAAATCGCTTACTTTACTTGTACTTCTCGTCTTTAGCAGTGCCTTTAACTCTGTCGATTTTAAATTTCTCCTTTTCCTCTAATGGTTGGTTTAACTCCTATCTTAATGGCCGCTCACAGCGGGTTCGTCTTGACGAGTCATCTTCTGATTGGTGCTCTCTTACCGCAGGTGTGCATCAGGGTGGCGTTCTTTCTCCTCTTCTCTTTTATATTTTTATTAACTCTGTCACCAGAGTCATCTCTTCTTACCTCCATCTCTATGCTGACGACCTGCAGCTTTACAATAATTTCCTAAGGGAAGATGCGGAAGCTGCTGTTCCAGCCATGAACAGTGACCTGGATTTGATTAGCGAGTGGTCGCGGTTTTTTGGACTGCAAATCAACCCTAGGAAATCCCAGGCCATAATTATCGGCGGCAGGTATATGCGAAATAGGCTCGATGTAGCGTCGCTGTCTCCACTCTGTCTTAATGGAGTTCAGATTGAATACGCACAAACGGTTAAAAACCTGGGGGTGACCATGGACTCCTACCTGTCGTGGACTGCTCATATTGCTCAAGTCAGTCGCAAAGTGCACTATACTTTCCATTCCTTGAAATGTCTCCAGGGCTTCTTGCCCTTGAACACCAAAATCTCTCTTGCTCAAACCCTCATTCAGCCCATTATTGATTACGCCGGTGCCTGTTATTTGGATACCACGGAGGAGCTTTTAAATAAACTTGAGCGTTTGCAAAATATCTGTATTCGTTTTGTTTCTAACCATAAAAAGTTTGATCATGTCTCCAACTTTCGCAAGATACTCAAGTGGCTCCCCATTCGACTTCGCAGGAACTCTCGGATATTGTGTCTGCTATTCAATCTCCTTCACAATCCTAAAGCACCATCCTACCTGCGGGAGCGTTTTTCCTACGCCCGTCCTTCAGATGCACCTTGCAGGTCGCATCTTAAAAACCTTCATAAGTCCTCTCTCTATTCCACCGACTTCTACTCCTACTCCTTCACAGTGCACGCGGTGCGATTGTGGAATTCACTACCGCCTGACATTAGAGACTGCCAAACTGTTGCAGTTTTCAAAAGAAGAGTGAAAGAACACTATCTGTCCACTTCATCATAGTTGTGTATGTATTTATTTTTTTGAGTAGGATATAATTATTACCATTCTAGTAATATTTATTTTAGAAGTATTTATGTATGTTTATTTGTATGTATCTATATACATAAAATTCAAAGTCCTGACTGACTGACTGACTGATAGATCAACGCACAGCCTAAACCGCTGGTCCTAGAGTCATGAAATTTGGAGGGCGTGTTCTTTGTGAAGAGAAGGCATCCACTAAGAAAGGATTTTTCGAAATCCCACCCCTAAGAGGGTGAAAAGGGGGGAATTCCTTTGTATGAAAAATCTTATTCCTTGAGTTAATAAACTTGAAACTTGGCACGAATACTTATCTAAATAAATTATGAAGATTGACAGTTTTTTTTTCTTCTAAACTATCCCCTAATAAGGGATTGGGGGGTTTCAAAGTTTGTATGGAAGAATTTTAGCGCGCAGTCCGATTTACTCGAAACTCAGTATTTATACCTAATCTTGAAAATAAAGAGTAACATGTATCAGGGTTTTTCGAAAATCTACCCCTAACGGGTTGAAAAGGGGTAGTTAATTTTACAAGGGAGGATTATAATGCGTGGCTTGATTAACTCGTAAATTAGTATAAATAATCTTTGAATCAAGTTATAAATAATCCCAAACGATTTTTCAAAATTCCACCCCTGTGGGGGTGAAAAGCGGTGGATACAGTTTATATGATAAAATCTTATTCATTTAGTTAATAAACTTGTAATAAAGTATGTAAAGTTGTTGAAAATTTACCACTGACGGGACAAAAAGCTAATTCAGTTTTTAAGGGGAGGATTTGAACTTGAAACCGTATGTTACATTTTCACGCCTAAACCACTGAACTTCTGATTTGGCATAGACATAGATGGCATCCTGGGAAAGCACATACATTTTATCCTGTAAGCATGTTCCCGTGGGATAATTATTTCCGACATCCACGCGGGCGAAGCCGCGGGCAGAAGCTAGTGTAAGTATATTCTCGTAATTTTTGTTTAGTTTTTAAGTGAATGGTTTTTTTGATTCTATGTATTATTTTTTGTCTCCTTTGCTCTATCACACGCTGTCTACAACTATTGTCCTATCTCAGGTATGCTGGAAGAGATTTCTTATGAAATTTATAAGCATCACCTCTGTACCTACTTTTTCTTTTCTGTTTTTCATTCAATGTCTGCTTATATATGTGTGTACATAAATGGTAAAATAAATAAATAAATTAATTCTTACTAATTTATTCAATTCAATATTAACCTAATATTTTTACTTTTGTACTGTAATAATTTTATTTGTATACCTGTTATTTGCGCGCCCCACGTGGCAGAATGTGATGAGACCATTTATTAATTTTAGACCATGTAATGTACCACATTCGGACAAATAAATGAATTTGAATCAGAATCCCTTTCATTTTGACATGAGTAACAATGTTTACTACGTTATCGTTGGCGTCGGGCAGAGCCACAGAGCCGCAGAGCCTGATGTACTCTGTAAACATTACGAAACAATCTGATTGTCATTTTTACTGACTGCATCCCCCCTTTACAGGGATTCAGTTATTGTAAAAGTAGTGTCCCCCGACAAAACCCCAAATATGTTTGGATTAAGGACCCCCGTCAATAAGCCGAAGGCCGCGGAGGAGAGTTCGGGCGCGAATGTTTTTGTATTGTCAAGATGAAAAGCTTACATTAAACCTACCAATAGTGCACTCGCTCTGAGGACGGTCAGGTTGTTCGTCACGCTGTAAAGTGCAACTCTGCAAACATACACACCTATTTTTTACGTTTGTAATGCGAGATTAATTTACCTTTTTCTAAAATAAACCTAATTGCTAAATCAGCTTGTTATGGGAACATGAGCAGCCTGCAGTCACGCGCGGGCGGCGCCGCCGGCGCGGCGGTGCGCGGCCGTCATTCATTGTCTGCTACTACGACCGCATGAATGGCGCGCGAGTGCTGGGCGCTGTGCGCTGTGCAACACGCAGCGCTGACATAGTATAAAGAGAGGAAGTACGTTATCTTCATACAAACGCACCGCGCGCGGCTTGTATGTGTGCGCCAAAGTATCTATGCGTCGCCGCACGCACACTTACACAAATCTCGGCGGGTTTCGCAGCGCGCCAGACGGGGCTAACATCGCACGAGGTTCGCGCGTCACGGCTTTTCGGCACCGCTAAATGAATGAAAAATGTGTGATAATCGCAGGAGAACGTATTGCTGTGTGTTTGGGTGTCTTAATAATTCATCGATTCCAGAATTGTCTCTGTTCAAATTACCTATTGAACAGGAAAGGTAAGAAAGAAAGTCACTTTTTCTAGCATATCATTTTTACTTGATGATGAGATACCTACCTACCTAGGAAGTAGTTAGGCCTAATTTCCCACTAGAATATACTAGGTACTTTTGATCTGTCAATTGATTTGCCGCTATTGCTTTGTTTATGTTTAGTCATGCCGATTTCTCAGTACTTATTGTAGGTATAGTAACTAAGTACCTACTTACAGTTATAAAATCGTACTTAAAAAATAAGTAATTGACTAATTGTGAATCAGATAAATAGAGCAAAGTTCGAATCATAACAGCAGAATAAAAATTTGATTATAGTTTATGAGACAGGCGTTAGTTTTTTTATGTTGTTTTATGATGTTTTTTTTTTTATAAATAATACTGCTATGAATCTTGAATAAATTTCTGTGTTTGTTAGGAAAACCATTGTTGAACTTTATTGACTAATGATCACTGAATTAGTTATACAGAGATATGTGTTATATTTGGCAAGGGCCGGGCTTTAAACTAATGAATTGGTGACAGTACTATCAGTAACCTACCGTTTACTCGTGCTCATTACCGCCCCGCGCCGCCCGTCTGCTGGCCCGTCGCTCTTTCTTTCATCGTGAAAGGTTTCATCATCGTTTAGGTACCCAGACAATACAAGTAAAAAATACAACATCCCGACCCTTGCCCATTTATTGGCACTGAATTAAAATTTAACAAAAAGTGACAACCCTAAGACAGTAGGCAATTATGTCGCGGATTGTGCCGGAGATAGCCTACTTCCTCTCTTTATACTATGGCGCTGACGTGGACCGGCGGCATGCGGCACCACGGCCGACACTTGACACATTACTACATTTCATTCATTCCCAGGATTCGTATGTGTCGTAAATATTGATTGTAAAAGTAAGTTCAAAAACTATTACTTAAATTAAAAATTTTAAAAACCCCCGACTACGAGAAACCCTTTAAAATGAAAAAAATAACCTTGAAATTATGACCCTACGTAAGTACGTATGAAATTTTTTGATTAAATGTTGTCCTGTCGGGGGACCGTTCTAATTATTAGCCTAACGTTCTGTTAAAGTTTAAAATAGTAGCGGTCCCCCAACAGGACCACATTTAATCAAAAAATTTCATACGTACTTACGTAGGGTCATAATTTAAAGGTTATTTTTTTCTTTTTATAGGGTTTCTCGTAGTCGGGGTTTTCTTTTAAATTTTTAATTTAATTTTTTTCTTTTATTTTCTTGCGTTTTAAGATTCAGGTAATCTGGTATTTAATCAGGTTTTTTGTACTTCGCCATTTTGTGGCTGTGGCCACCTTGGATTTGAAATTTGTCATAGTGTATATTATTCTACTAGTCAAGCCCTTTCGTTTGATACCCATATTGAGGGAGTTGTGAAAAGAAAATGTAATTTGCCATTTTGTGGTGGCGGCCATCTTGGATTTGAAATTTGTCATAGTGTATAGTATTCTACTAGTCAAGCCCTTTCATTTGATACCCATATTGAGGGAGTTGTGAAAAGACTATAAAAAGAAAAAAATAACCTTGAAATTATGACCCTACGTAAGTACGTATGAAATTTTTTGATTAAATGTTGTCCTGTCGGGGGACCGCTCTAATTATTAGCCTAACGTTCTGTTAAAGTTTAAAATAGTAGCGGTCCCCCGACAGGACAATATTTAATCAAAAAATTTCATACGTACTTACGTAGGGTCATAATTTCAAGGTTATTTTTTTCTTTTTATAGGGCTTCTCGTAGTCGGCGGTTTTTTAAATTTTTAATTTAATTTTTTATTTCATGCTTTTTGTAGGGACTCCTTATTATTTCTTTTCTTTTATTTTCTTGCGTTTTAAGTTGTGAAAAAAAAATGTAATTTGCCATTTTGTGGTGGCGGCCATCTTGGATTTGAAATTTGTCATAGTGTATAGTATTCTACTAGTCAAGCCCTTTCATTTGATACCCATATTGAGGGAGTTGTGAAAAAATATGTAATCCGCCATTTTGTAGCGGCGGCCATCTTGGACCGATTTTCATCAAACATAGCTAAAAACACTCCCGACAAATTCACCTTTCAAACAAAAAAAAATAAAATTAAAATCGGTTCATCCGTTCGGGAGCTACGATGCCACAGACAGACATACACACACACACACACAGACAGACACGTCAAACTTATAACACCCCGTCGTTTTTGCGTCGGGGGTTAAAAACCCTAGGTACTACTACAAATCATGAAACAAAAAAGTATGAAACAGGAAAATATTCTCATCTGAAATTGTTATGTAACATTTATCGTCTATTGAATAAACAACTTACTCGGAATACATATATTTTAATGTATTTAATACACATTCATAGTGATGTTCAAAGGGTAGCCGGCTCAGCTCATGATCGCTACTACTGTTAGAATGTATCGTGTCGTTCGGGGAGATGGCACACGAGCACAGCTGACCTATTTAATGTTACGTCGTATTCGTATAGCTTATAACCACAGAACAGATAAAAGAGGTTTATAACCAACGGACGATCAAGACGCTTCCAACGATACCTCTTTTGTCAAATTATAATAAGTAGTTTAGAAGTTATGAGTTCCCTCATTTCTAATAATCTAATCTGACCGGTGTCAGATCAAAAATACAAAAATGCTATTTCCAACTCCAAATCGCACCTGCACTGGCAACCGGTACTGTGTGAAGTCAATGATGCTCAAAATTATTTGCAAACAGAGAAACAGAATAACCAATAGTACTACTAAAGGGACACGTACATCAATGTGCTCACGAAATAACTGCTCTACAGACCGTATTAGAACAGAACCGGCCAAGTGCGTGTCGAACCACGCACAATGAAGGGTTCCGTAGTTTGAATGAATTTATCCCAAGAATAAATTTACATACATACATACAACTACAAATGTAATTTGATCGACTATTACTCCTCAACTTGTAAAGCCTACTTAGCTGTGATAGTTTTCCTTTTAACTTCGCTGCTACTGTAATTTAATCCAAATACAACCATTTAGCTGGCAGGGTCCCTGCCCGCTAAATGGTTGTTCTGAATCGAAAAATTGTCATCACAAACCGCAATATAACCTCCCCACTTTACGTGCAGAGGAGCTACCCTAAAAAGTGATTAATATGTATAGGTATCCATGCCAAATTATAGCTTTCTGGTACTAACCCCTTCTGGTTTCTGGTTCTAATCCCTTCTATAGTATTAAAGAATTCCTTCAACTTAAATATAAATGATATAATTGTAAAAAATTTGCATGTCATTATGTTATGATTGAATATGCTAAGCTACTATTATTCTACTTTGTAAGAACTTTTATAACCATATTTATCTGCAAATAAATCTTTGAATTTGACTTTGACTTTAACAGTCTCTGAGCTGCGTACGGACAGACGGACATGGCGAAACTATGTCTATAAGGGTTCCTTGTTGATTACGGAACCCTAAAAACGCGAGGAATTTGTGGATGACGCTTTAATATATGCTAAAAATGTACGTGAAGAGCTTGAAATTTCTTTTGAATCCCCAAGATGAATCAGGAGGAAGCATGTATTTTTGGCGACGGAAGTAAAGATGCTGAAAGATCGTTCGAAGATGATGTGAGGCGGACAATGTCTTTTTCAATAGACAGAGTCATTGCTGAAGTTCGAGAAAGATTCCAACAGCTGCAGAATCCAGCGCAGAAATATGGTTTTTGAAGGCTTGCAGTGATATTGAGCGTGGACGAACTTAACTTGGATCAAGCTCCTCAAGATATTAACAAAGAAGAATTCCAACTTGAGCGCGTACTTTTACGAACTTTCGTAATGCAAGCAAGATGCAACAGAGCCAGACCGTACAAGATGCAACAGAGCCGGACTGTACAAGATGCAACAGAGCCAGACTGTACAAGATGCGACAGATCCAGACTGTACAAGATGCAACAGAGCCAGACAGTACAAGATGCAACAGAGCCAGACTGTACAAGATGCAACAGAGCCAGACTGTACAAGATGCAACAGAGCCAGACAGTACAAGATGCAACAGAGCCAGACCGTACAAGATGCAACAGAGCCGGACTGTACAAGATGCAACAGAGCCAGACTGTACAAGATGCGACAGATCCAGACTGTACAAGATGCAACAGAGCCAGACAGTACAAGATGCAACAGAGCCAGACAGTACAAGATGCAACAGAGCCAGACTGTACAAGATGCAACAGAGCCAGACTGTACAAGATGCAACAGAGCCAGACTGTACAAAAGATTTTATTAAGTGTGGCTCTTTGGGATTATTAAAATATATTATCGAATCCAAACTTGAAGATGGCTTACCAAACATTGTAATAATGTTGAGAATGTATTAACATCTGCCATCAGTAATGCCAATTGCGAGAGAAGTTTCTCTAACTAAAGTTAATAAAAATTACCTCGGCTATCCAATTTAGCTATTCTGGTAATTGAACATGACATTCATATTATAATTGTCAATAATTGTGTGAAAGATTTTGCTACGCAAAAAACCCAAAAAGTACCTTTTTAATGAATAAAAAAATTATAGCTGCTTTAAGTTTTACTAATTTTCTTGACTAGTAATTAATAATAGAGGGGGCAGCGAATTTCCGGGCGGCCCAGGCGACACAAGCCCGCGACGCCATGCGTACAGGTAGGTACAAGTATATAGTACTCGTAGATATCGATATACGAATAGTAATAATATTGTGAGAGCATGCAAGTTCCAGGCATCAAGTTCCAGCTGGGTGGCCCAGTGGTAACGGCCGCGACGGACGAGTCATTCGTCGTGGGTTCAAACCCAGGCAGGCGCTTTACTGGCTGATTATCATTGCTGATTATCTTATATGATGTGTACGTAGGTTCAGTCCGTATAGGCAACTGTACATCAGTGATATGAAATTGACATTGACAGCGCCTGTATGTCGTAGCAGTAAGGGTGATTTTCGAAGTGCAAGTGTTAACACCGAGGTATACGTACTATTCAACGACATCCACGAACTCAATATAAGTCAGTATATTTACACTGGTTTTCCTTGATAATTTGCATTGACTGTGAAGGTCTCTGGCTGGCATTCTAATAAAAAATATTATAATCATTAGCGTAGAGGAATGTAGGTCTGTACAGTCAAACGCACATGGTAACACGTAACACTTACACTACGAAAGCCAAGGCCGTACTTTCCTGCTACGACATAAAGGTGCTGTCAGTGTCAAATTGTTAGAACTGACTGATGTGCAGTTGACTGTACGTACTATTGACTGTTCGCGAGTAAATAGTGGCTCGTACGTGCCTATGTACTTACCTACAAGTACCTAGAGTAGGTACACCGTGTTTGTGCCCCATCACCAACCCTCTTGCATCTGTATTCCGTATACAACCTATCGTAAGAGTAGAGTCGGCTAGGCAGCTGTCGTTTGACAAGACGTTCATGACATGCAGATACTGTCACCAGGAGTATGAGGAGTTTAATACCCCACAGTTACTAAACTGCGTATCTGAGCTTAATAAAGAAGTATTCAGAGATCGTTTGAACAAGTGACTGACATTAAAAATGTGTTTTCACACCTTTTAAATAATTTGGTCACAGAGCTACTCACCTACCCCCTACACCGATGCTAGCGACCGCCGTCGCTAGCATCTCAAGTCAACCGTGTCGCGTTGTCACCGGGGGCCGGGGCACCCGGGCGCCCGGCGGCGGCGTGCTTCGCGATGCTAGCATGTGGTGGCAGCAGACAAGGTCCCACCTGCGCTGTAGGAACACTAGTCAGTCAGCTGATATGACATATGGAGCTTTAGAAGAAGACTGACGCACAGGTGTGTGTGAGAGACGGCGACGGTCGCTCTAAAGCCATGTTGTCTAAAACTCTGTGCTAGTAGCGGCTCCGCGCTGTCCACAGCACCGGTGCGCGGCGGAGGCCCGGGGAGGTGCCGCAGCAGATGACGTGTCCGTCAGTAAAAGTAAGAGAGAGGAGGAGGGGGAGTGGAGTTATTATGGTATATTTTAAAGATTTCAACAGTACTTATTAGATATGTCTTAAGGCATTTTACTATGGGGTCAGGCTGCTGACATTGAATCCATTTTTATTTTGCAAAAGAGAGCTGTCAGAGCCATTTACAATCTACATCGCCGCGAACCTCCTAGGGAACTATTTAAAAAGAGTTAAAAAGAAAAAATCAACATCTTTTTAATAAAATAAGTGATAGACGTAATTTTAATACTAGAAATAAAAATAAATTAGTTCAACCTTTTTTCAGATCATCTAAAGTAGGTACTGTGGGTACTGTGTTAAATGTTACAAAATCAAAATCAAAATATTTTATTTCACATAAACCTACATGGGCACTTATGAAACGTCAGAAGCTAAGTGCGCGGTTCCAATTGGTCGTTTCCTATGGAGAAGAGCCGGCAAGAAACTACACGGTTACTGTTTTAAAAATTTCAAAATGTTTTCAAATTACAGTGGGTATGGGAGGACAGCGTAGGCCTGTCAACAAGTACCAGGTACTTGATAAAATAAAAAATGGTCTACAGATCTAAAGTCTACAAGGCGTACAAAGTTCTCACATTTACAAAATATAGAAGAATCCATCAAAAGGACAGATAAAATTTAAAAACCTATTAAAACCAAGACATGACTGGCATTACAACCATTAGTCAATCAAAATCAAAAGTCATTTATTCAAATTAGGCTGAGAATCAGCACTTTTCGAACGTCAAAATTACAAAAGACAGTCCCCCAAAAACGCCCGCCCTTCACAGACAGTAAAGAGTTGAAACGTAAGTAAGTTGAAACGTAACAGTAAGCATACGAATGGTTCAAATCTTATCTGGAAAATAGAGCACAGATAGTAGAGATAGAATACTTCAATAACACTATAAACGAACTTCAAAAGTTTCGATCTGACCTAAAGGCGATAAGCGCATCAATACCACAGGGTAGTGTTATTGGATGTCTTCTGTTTCTCATTTACATCAATGATCTCCCAAAATTTATTGCAGAAACCGGACCTTGCGTTTTATTTGCGGACGACATCTCCATTCTCACCCAATGTCATGACAATACGAACTTAAACAGTACCCTTAATGAAATTTTCGGGAAAATTATAACCTGGATGAATGAACACAACCTTGAAATAAACTTACAAAAGACTAAACTCATAACTTTCCATCCCCACCAAAAAACTCCTCTAAATGTACTCTTTTCCTTCAATAATCATATAATAGAAACAGTTAATGAATTCAAACTATTAGGCATAATCATAGACAAAAATATAAATTGGGAGTTACACATACAAAACATAAAATCAAAACTATCGAAATTTTCATATGCTTTCCGGGAAGTTAAAAAAACCACAAATTTACAGACTGCTCTGGTTATGTACTACGCCTATGCTTATGCATGGCTTAGCTACGGCATCATTATGTGGGGATACAGTACAGATGCCCCAACACTATTCACCGTTCAAAAGAAACTAATCCGTATCCTGGTAAATATACAGCAGACAGATAGCTGCAAACCCCATTTTATAGAACAAAATATCTTAACTCTGCCTTGTATGTACATACTTGAAATATGCAAATTTGCTCACAAACACCAAGACTTTTACACTAAACGAGAAGACATACAAACAAGGTACACACTCAGACACAAAACACGACTCAACCTGCCATCATCCCGCTTAAAAATACATTCTACAAGTCCTCTGGTAATGTCAGTAAAAACATATAATGTGCTACCAGAAACAATAAGAAAAGAAAAAAAACTCCATTTATTCGTAAATAAATTAAAAAAGTTATTACTAAAAAAATCTTACTATAGTGTCGACGATTATTTAAATGATAAATCTCTAAAACTTGAAAAATAAAGTCTTTTGCAATTTTAATGTTAATGTTATATCTATGTTTTTAGAATAAGTTGAATTATTATAAGATACTTAAATAATAAGTCCTCTCCAAATTTTATTCATAATATCTTTTGCTGTGCCCAACAGGGTCCACGATTGTTACCTACCAAATAAATGTTTACCACCTAAGCCTACATTGTGGAATGCAATAAAAAATTGAGTATTGAGTATTGAAACTGGAATTGTCTGTAAATAAACTCAAATAATAAAAAGATTACCTATGTCAAAGAAGTATGTATAAAATAAATAAGTAAACATCGTAATTTGAGAGCAGTTAATAGACATTTACGTAGTTATGCCGTTAATGAGCAACTTAACAAATAAACAACAAAATACCTTGTGAAATATTGCAGGGTAGTTAGTTCTTCAGAGACAAAATTTTCGATTTCTGTGGGTATATTTCTGTAACCAACTAACAAAACGGCACGTAGTATTTTTTTTTTTTTTATAGAAATTAGCTTTTGCTCTAACTGGGACAAATTATATTTTTTTAATAATTGCTTCTAGAATACAAAATTAAAATATTTGAAGTCTGTTCTTCTGATTCATATAGGGCGTCCGTTTGCCATTTTCCGGAACAAAATGGTTGATGTCGCATTTTCCCTTTGATTCATCAATATAAATTAAATTTATATCGAGAGGCAATGAATTTACCTCTTGAAAAAAATATGTATTAGTTATATAACCACGTTAGTGTGTTTACAATTAAGTAAAAAAGAAGTGTCCGTCGTATAATACTGATTAATGTGGAGTAAGCTGCGCTTGACCGTACTTGGTCGAGTAATAAAAATGAAAGTCTGGGATCCCGCGCGGGGGGAAGCCAGTCGTGCAACCGACGAGCTGGAAGGCGGACGTGCGGCTGGTTGGCTTAGATCCCGGTGTAACGAAGGTAAATATCTGATTCATCTGTGCTTGGTTCAGGTAGCTCCCTGATTACAATGCTTACATTATAAAATTTATTTTGTTGTTTTAAAACTTCAATCTGAGTTTTGTGTGATGCTTTTGGGTTATAGATTCGTGTAGAAAAATGACAATACTGAAATCTGTATGTGTGATGAGTTATGCATGGTTTTAGGCAAAATCATGATTCATCTGTGCCTGATTGATATGTTCAAAACCCCATATGAATCAGAAAATAAATTAGTTTTTCCCTTTTCCAGCAAGAAAGGAGCACTTTTGTTACGTAATTTTCCTTGTGCATGTCAGTAGAGTGTATTTCAGTGCTTTTAACTGCGCACAACTTTGATTTTGATTTTGTTCTACATAATATTTTTGATATTTCTTAATTAACAATCATTAACTAACAGTGTATTTATTACTAACAATAAAGTAGGTAATAAAATTGATCCAGTACTACTTTAATAGCAATTTTGACATTCTTCGGTATCAACAATCTTAAAACCTATCATAAGAAAAACCATCATAAGTCAAACTCTATCTATTTTTTTATTTTGATATTGCAGGTAACAACAATATGCCACTATCAACAGAAGAAAAGAAGGAGAAAAAGAGACTCGCAGAACGAAGAAGGATGGAAAACATAAGAAAAGATCCAGACAAGTATTAAAACTAAGACTGATGTTTAAAGTGCCATTATTAGAATAAGTTTGTATCTACTTCTGTGATTTTAATTAGTAGGTTATAGTAAGTCAATAAGTATAATAAATAGGATCAGTGAGTTATATGTACACAAAAGTAAACAGAGAGAATATTATGATTATTTTGTTAATACCTACAGAGCCCATTTACATTCAGTTTTTCATTTTTATTTCTGTTTCTGATTCATCTTCATTCATCACAAACCTATACTCTTATCTATAGCTAACGTTGCTCCACCTCGGAAAATTTGTCAGGTCACTAACCGTCTTGATTATGAAGCCATTAGGCTTGAGCTGGAAGAAACAGACTTCTCTGAAATATACCAAATTGATGATGTAAACGTTTGTATGAACAGATTTATAGGTATTATTAAGGAAGTAATGTTAAAACACACAAAACTAGTTAAAATCCCAAGACAAAAAAGAACATTAAAGCCATGGATGACTCCTGGGCTATTACGATGTATTAAAAATCGGGATAAAATGCATATAAAAACAAGAAAGGCACCAAATAATCTAATACTAAAAACCTCATATACACGCTATCGGAATTTCTGCAATAACTTGCTTAGGAAATTAAAAATAGCTTTCGAAAAGAGTGAGTTGGAAATAGCTAAGAACGATCTTAAAACCATGTGGAAAACAATAAAAGAAATCACGAACACAAAAAAAAACAAATGATAGTCCTCTAGAGCTACTTAAGCTACGAGATGACCCTAAATCATCAATTAACGAGATAAATCACTTTTTTAGCAACGTGGGCAAAGATTTGGCGGCAAAAATCATGACACAGACTCATACACCGCCCACGGACAGTGATCCATGTCCTCATTTAGACCAAGACAGCTCTCAAAACCCCCCAGTCGATTCTCTTACAATATTGGAGACTGATGAAGCAGAAGTAGAGTCTGTCATACTTCAATTACGAGATGATTGTGCCATGGGGTAGGACGGAATATCATCTTTATTACTAAAACAAAACCGTCATGTACTGGTCCCACCCTTGACTCATCTCTGTAACCGTTGTTTCCAAGCAGGTGTATTCCCGGACGCTCTTAAGAAGGCAATTATATACCCTATTCATAAGGGAGGGGACAGAAGCTGTGTTAACAATTATAGGCCAATATCTGTATTGCCAGCCCTTTCCAAAATTCTGGAAAGGATTTTAAACAAACGTTTGGGGAGCTTTTTAGCCAAACATAAAATAATCGCTGAGAACCAGTACGGATTCCGACAAGGAGTGTCGACCGAGGATGCCGTTTTGGATCTCACGCAACAGGTAGCTGGAAATCTTGATAGTAAAACTAAATGTCTGGCTATCTTCCTAGATCTTGCTAAAGCATTTGACACAGTTTCTGTTCCCAAACTTATTGCTAAACTAGAACTCGTCGGTGTCCGTAGCTTACCACTTGAGATGTTGAAGGATTACCTCAAAAACCGAACGCAACTGGTCAAAATTGGCTCGTACTATAGTGACGAAGAACCAGTAATTTATGGGGTCCCTCAAGGAAGCATACTTGGGCCTCCACTCTTCCAAATTTACGTAAACGACTTGTGCAGGATGAACCTCACTAATTGTAACATCTACGCGTATGCTGATGATACTGCTATCCTTGTTTACGGACCTACTTGGGATGTGGTCAAAGCTACTGCTGAAGAAGCCTTGTGCAAAATAATGAAATGGCTCAATTCAAACCTCCTGACACTTAATTTGAGCAAAACATCTTACATACCATTCGCAATCCGACATAATACTGCGCCTTCTCATACTCTCTCTGTAATTGCTCACTCGTGCTCAAATTTACTCGGACCCTGTTGCTGCCCAGCACTCACTAGAGCGGACAGCGTAAAGTATCTTGGAGTGCAGATTGATAGCGGACTAAGATGGGACAAGCAAATCGAAGTCGTTACCACAAGAACATTGCGACTTATACACATCTTTAAGTCCCTTAGAGACTCAGCTAGTCCCGATACACTGAAGATGGTCTATCATGCTCTATGCCAGTCAATTCTTGGGTATTGCATAACTGCATGGGGCGGTGCTGCTAAACCCAGCTTTTTGAGAGTGGAAAGAGCGCAAAGAGCCGTACTCAAAGTACTATCTAAAAAACCCTACAGGATCCAACCACGGAACTGTACTCTGACTGTAAGGTTCTTACAGTACGGCAACTCTTTGTGCTCCGATCAATTCTAAGAACACATGTCGGTCTGCCACCGCCAAACCCAAATAAGCGAGTAAATCTCCTTCCCAGAACCCAACACAAAACCACCTTCGCAAAACGCCAATTCTATATATTAGGTACACACATATATCAAAAAATTAATCCGTTATTAAATATTTTAAACATAAACACATACAAAGTTAAATCCATAGTAACAGAGTGGCTATTACAAAAAGACTATGCCTACACGGAGTCCTTGCTCACATACATCATCTAGTAATCCAGCAAAGTAGGCAGTAGTAGTCTTACAGCTCTTCATTAAATATGCACTTAATTAGGCACTTACCACACACACACGATAACACACAACAGGTAACACGACATTTCATTTCATTTACACTACACAGACAGCAAAATTACAGAAGCTTAATAACATCTACACCGTTCATTTGTTGTATTAAATCATGTTAATATAATTGTTTGGCCGAACACTGTCTCTTAGAATACAGGTTGTCCTAGTCTAAGGGACAGGGTTATACATATTTTGTACAGATTTTGCAACTTGCAATGTATTGTAATGTGCTTGTAAATGTGTTTCTGTATTTTTTGTGAATAAACCTTTATTATTATTATTATCTGTAACAAATTCTGATTCATCTGGGCACAAAATATTTAAACGTCGATATCTTGAAAACTACTTTGTAAAAACGAGTCCCTCATCCAAATATATGTTATTTGGCATACCTACCTATTTTCATATGAACATGTGTTACTGAGCTGAAAGTGAAATTAAATTTTGGCCATATGAATCAGTCAATGAATCGAAATTTCGAAGAACTACCCTGCAATTAAATGAAAGTAAATTTAAAACTTATATTAAAAGTATACTTTGTAAACAAGGATATTACCTACAAATTAGAGGATTATATATCCAAGATAAGAATGCTTCGAAACATGCTGGATCCTATATAGGACAATCTACAGTCTAGACAAAATCAAACTGGTTGCTAATGTAATTGTAAAATTTATGTTTTTTTTTGACATTGATTTACATTCTGTAAAATTTACTGCTGTACACCCGGACTTATTAATTTTTTTTTGTTTTTAAGAAAATCGATTAATTTTATAAGATTGAATATGTGAGCACCATGTATCTGCTGCGCTGCTTTACCCTAAAACACTTTGCCCGACCTGGGAATCGAACTGCCCGCGCAGCAGTCACTACTAGTCCAACGCAACTGCAGCACTATATGTATAGTTGTTGCACGTCTTCTTCGCAGTTGGCACCTGTGACTTGTGTCACAGCACTCACAGCTGTCGGCGTGTGCACTGACAGCGCAAACTGCGCATTTCCAGCGGCCCGATTGTGTGTGTGTGTGTGTGCTGGTTCTCGGAACATCGCTAACAGAATCTTACCGGGAATATAAGACACCTTATGCACAAACCTTTTGGGAATACCTAAATTGCGCGCACAGCACAGTGGAACTGCTTCCAGATAGCCATAACGTGGGAGTCGTCAAGAGTGAGTCGGTTACTTCTAGGTGAGCGTGCGCCATCTTGACTGCAGCATCATCGCTAAGCATTGGTTGAGATAGCGGTCAGACGCGGGTCTATCAATAAAAATAATATTGGCAAGGCGGACTCGCGCACTACTGGTTCCGTACCACTAAAACTAATATAACTACCTACTTACTTTTATTATACAGGCTGGTAGGTACATCGACACGCAAAGTGTAACCATGAATTCAGCACATGAGTTTAGACCTGACAGATATGTGCTAAATCCATGGTTACAGTTTGCGCGTC
This sequence comes from Apamea anceps, assembly GCA_951799955.1. Lineage (NCBI taxonomy): Eukaryota > Metazoa > Arthropoda > Insecta > Lepidoptera > Noctuidae > Apamea > Apamea anceps. The sequence continues at coordinate 290,853 of OX637526.1, forward strand.
GATGTCCCTGCCACCCTGTATTCTATTGCCATAAGTGAGCGGCCACAAATGAATAAGGCATAGGCTCGGTGATAGCAACACGTATTCCGTGTTAATTAATAGGTCGTAGGCTCGGTGATAGCAACACGTATTCCGTGTTAATTAGTAGGGCGTAGGCTCGGTGATAGCAACACGTATTCCGTGTTAATTAATAGGTCGTAGGCTCGGTGATAGCAACACGTATTCCGTGTTAATTAGTAGGGCGTAGGCTCGGTGATAGCAACACGTATTCCGTGTTAATTAATAGGTCGTAGGCTCGGTGATAGCAACACGTATTCCGTGTTAATTAGTAGGGCGTAGGCTCGGTGATAGCAACACGTATTCCGTGTTAATTAATAGGTCGTAGGCTCGGTGATAGCAATACGTATTCCGTGTAAATGAATAGGGCGTAGGCTCGGTGATAGCAACACGTATTCCGTGTAAATTAATAGGGCGTAGGCTCGGTGATAGCAACACGTACTCCGTGTTAATTAGTAGGGCGTAGGCTCGGTGATAGCAACACGTATTCTGTGTAAATTAATAGGGCGTAGGCTCGGTGATACCAACGCGTATTCTGTGTAAATGAATAGGGCGTAGGCTCGGTGATACCAACACGTATTCCGTTTATATGAATAGGGCGTAGGCTCAGTGATAGCAACACGTATTCCGTGTAAATGAATAGGGTGTAGGCTCGGTGATAGCAACACGTATTCCGTGTAAATGAATAGGGCGTAGGCTCTGTAACAGGCTCCCGTTGGTATCCTTTGGGTACGGAACTAATAAGATATTCCCATCGGTGGCAGTCGTGACTGATGGGCCCTACTGTGCTGCTGTCGAGCGAGCAGGGAGCAGGTGAGGCTGACGCGACCTTCGCGCGCCTCGTGATAGCTAAAGGTCAGCGATGTGCGGAGCTGACTGGCTGCGCGCCGTGAGATCATGCACATTGTGCCGCACACAATGTCGCTAAGTGCGCGCGAGGTTACTGCTTCACTCGCTGTTCTATTCATTACAACAACAATGCTTCGTTATGTATGGTCTGTCTCACCCATCCACCTAAGGATAACTTTATTGTTTTCTATTTCCATCTATTTTTAACCGACTTCTAAAAAAGGAGGAGGTTCTCAATTCGGATGTTTGTATTTTTTTTTTTTATGTTTGTTCGCGCATATCTCTGGCGCTTGCCAACCGATTTGAACAATTCCTTTTTTTGTTGGAAAGGGTATACTTTCCAAATGGTCCCATAGAAATTTCATCAAAAACGGTTCAGTAGTTTGGGTTTTAAACCAAAATTACTGGTAAAAATTACAAATTAAAAGTGGAAAATAAAAACTATTTTGCAAAAAAAACAACCGACTTCCAAAAACGACACTACAAGGTGAAAAATAACTTTAATTTCGAAAGTCGGTGGCAAACAACGAAAATACGAACCCAACGACACCGACTTCCGAAGTTAAGCTACGCTTGCCGCGGTTGGTCTGTGGATGGGTGACCATCTTTACATACCGAGACCTCTCCGTGCCTCGGAAAGCACGTTAAGCCGTTGGTCCCGGCTGTCATTCGTGGATCTTTGACAGTCGTTACGGGTAGTCAGAAGCCCGAAAGTCTGACAACCAGTCTTACCAAGGGGTATCGTATTACCCAGTAACTGGGTTGTGGAGGTCAGATAGGCAGTCGCTCCATGTAAAATACTGGTATTCAGCTGCATCCGGTTAGACTGGAAGCCGACCCCAACATAGTTGGGAAAAGGCTAGGCAGATCATGAGTGTCGTTTTTGGAAGTCGGTTGTTTTTTTTTGCAAAAAAGTTTTTACCAATTACAGTGGGTAGCTGGGTATCGAACCTATTTTTAACCGACTTCTAAGAAAGGAGGAGGTTCTCAATTCGGATGTTTGTATTTTTTTTATGTTTAATAATAATAATATCCCTGGACATTTCACACAGCGCCATCTAGTCCCAAGCTAAGCAACCTAATGCTTGTGTTATGGTAACAAGATGGCTGATAAACTACTTATATACATTTTTTTTTGTAAATATATACATATTATAGATAGAAAAACACCCAGACTCGGAACAAATACATGTAGGTCATACAAATATTTGTTCCGTGCGGGAATCGAACCCGCGACACGCAGCGCAGCAGTCAATCGCTTAACCACTGCGCCAACCGTGCCGTCCGTGTTTGTTCGCGCATTAACTCCATCGCTTGCCAACCGATTTGAAAAATTCTTTTTTTGTTGGAAAGGGTATACTTTCCAAATGGTCCCATAGAAATTTCATCAAAAACGGTTCAGTAGTTTGGTTTTTAACCAAAATTATTGGTAAAACGTACAACTTAAAAGTGAAAAATAAAAACTTTTTTGAAAATAAAAACAACCGACTTCCAAAAACGACACTACAAAGTGAAAAATAACTTTAATTTCGGAAGTCGGTGGCAAACAACGAAAATACGAACCCAACGACACCGACTTCCGAAATTAAAGTTATTTTTCACTTTGTAGTGTCGTTTTTGGAAGTCGGTTGTTTTTTTTTTTTTTTGTAGCATCGATTCTGTTCTATTGTCCAAAGGGGTAGGTCAGTGAAATGATGCGTTATGACGGCTTTATCTCTGGGTTGGCAACGCATCAGCAACACCTCTGGATTGTTGTATATGTTGGCCCTGTGGATAATCTGTCGCTTCAGCGCCTGTTTCAGTTCATGGTCGGGAGCAAGTGCGCGTGGGACGCCGACGTCTCCTTTTGCGAGGAAATGATCCGACAATTTAGTCAGAGTGTGACAGACCTCCGCCTGCACCGCAGGGCGAGGAAATGATGATCCGACAATTTAGTCAGAATGTGACAGACCTTCGCCTGCGCCGTAGGGCGGTGGATATCCATGAGGACTTCCCAACAGCAAAAAAAAGATCAGGTAAGCCATCGGCTTGCTTGCCATCTAATAACGTCAGAAACGAATGGAATACAATGATTACGAGTGGGCGTTCTGTTACACTGTTGTCCATGTGATGACATCACAATGGATCACAAGAAGCTTGTATGCTAGAACTAGATTTGGTACACATTGCACCAAATATCAGTATTAGCAGTGTCGGTAAACGTAGTGATGAAGTCATCGTGAGTCACGCACGTCGCACACTCGGCTGCTCGGTGACACGGCACACTTGCCGACCCTCTCGGATGATCCCACTCGCGGCTGTTTACCTATGTTACGTGTTCCTACAACTACGCTGTACAGACAGACGTGTTGCTTGGAGGTAGTTGCGCCACTTCTCCTCCCCGGCTACAACACTGGTGGCGTCATTACGGAGTGGTGTCATGTGTGCGTCGAGGGGTTGCCTTTTGTAACTATTGTATGTTGAATAAGTGCTGATTCTTAGGCTAATTTCAATAAATGATTTAAGATTTTATTACGGGAGGTGGGTATGTACTGCTGCCTTTTCTGACATAACAAATCGCGTCTATAACACACCTGTGAGTCGGTTATTCGGTCAGTATTGCGCCGAGTGTCGTAACCTCGGCTCGACCTAACACAGTAAATTGTTCCGGGTTCGGAATCGGAAGTCCGGATTTCTATCGTTTACATGACTGCAAGCAATTTACCGCAATACACTCGTTGCTCAATCCTGTTGCAGTCAGTGCGAGTATTGAGTTTTACAAGCTTTTTATTATTTTTGTGAACACGAGCAGTCATGATGAACTGTTGTGTGCCATTGTACCGTACGGCCTGGTTCTGACGAGTTCTAACCGAGATCCCCTTCTTTTGGATTCACTTTGAGACGTCACCTCAGAATGTACTACGTTCAAATGCTCAAGGTCGTGCCGTGCCCCAGTCACTCCTAATTCTAATTAGAAGTACATTGTAAATGTTAACAGATAAGATAACTCAATGTGTTTTTTTGTCCACAACATCACTAATGAGCACTTCAATAGGTACCTACCTCGCGACTACTTACTACCGAACTTCAGATTAATGCGAAAGAACGGCCGCCAAACTAACAATACGACGGAGCCATGAACACTCGGTTGTTCCCATGGGCTGACAGGCCATGCTGATAATATACTCGCAGCGGTAAATACACACGACAATGTGCGTTAACATTAGCGACGACATGCGACAGTCGCCATTTTTTTAGTTATTTCCTTGTATTGACGAACCACAGCTGCTCAGCTGTTGCTGGCGGATAACACGCTATTGTTCCATAACTAATCACCTGTCATGTTGATAAATGGCTAACTAGTTACTAAACTTAACGATAGTAACAACATCCACATCGGTGTCTAAACCAATACATTGGCCAGAGCAGACATACGACCTCATCTGATGGAGACAAATTCGCCTGCAGGAATGACTAAAGTCATGTTTAGTTCACAGGAAGGAGTTAGTACAATCATCAACAACTGAGGAAAAGAAGCCGAACGTGCATCGTGTCCACTTCACAACTAGTTACAAGCAAAATAGAATAATTATGAGCAAGCCGCTCGTGTACAATACCTATACAATATTACCAACTTATAAAAACGTAGGTACTTACCTTCATCATCTTTAATTACTTTGTGGTAAATAGCACGTTATTGATCCTGGAGGCGTTCAGAATATAATCACATAGAATAAGTGAAGTTTAAACATATTATATATTTCTCCAGATTCGGTCAATGAGAGTGGAAAAGTTAAGTCGCTCTCCTTGTTCAACAAGTGCGAGCATGTTGTTTATACAGTTGCGAGCTAGTCGCCGCCCGCCGCGCCATGCCTGTACGCTAACTAGTACGAGTTTGATACGGCGCCGTAATCTGCCTCGCGACAACTAGATAACTAGCGCGTCGTGTCGCCGTGCTCCTGCAAACCGAATGCTTGGCGCATGAAGGTAGGTGTACCGGTGTCTATGCGAGGCGCGACCGCTGGCTAGGTAGCGACAGGTACCTGTCAGGGAATAGTGGTAGCAATGGTGTTGGTGGCACTACAGGCAGAGCTCAATTTGCAAGCTATGGCCCTTGTAAACAAGGAGGCCGCGTTACATTGGCAGTTAGGGCTGCTAACTAAACGTGACACTGGACAGACACTGAACAGGCCCGAAAGGGTCGCGCTCAGGCGTCTGGAGGCGTCTTCGGGACATGATGATGTTGACAAATCGTTATTGGTTTTCAATACATTTTATTGATAATAGAATTAAACAATATTCACACTCGTGTATGTGAGTAACTCTAGCTACACATTTAGATAATCAATTATTAAAAATCGAAATTATTTGAATTCGTAAATAAATTACACACAATGTTTCACTCCTATGTACTATAAAACGTATCTATAGCGGCTAGGTACCTAGGCTAGGTAAATATATATACAACAATACTTTATTCAATTCAATGGCAATTTCTATAGAACGCTATAAATTATATTACATAATTTATATGGTAAAACAAAATTTACATTAATTGTACAACACGGGGTGGTGGGTGGTGCGGATCAACCTGCACTTGCGCTGCCTCCGATGTCATTGTTCCTGTTCCAACAGACGTGCGAGCGCGCGCGGGCTGGCAACAGCGCCGCGTGGAGCGGAGCGGCAGCCGCGCCCGCGCCACCCGCACGGCGCACACCACAACACCGACACGCCACCGAACAACACACACATCACAGTTTCTTGACGATGTCAAACTTGGACTTGAGGTCCATGGGCACTTTCTTGGGGTCAATCTTCTTCTTGGCGGCGAGGTGCGCGCGCATCTCAGCCGCGGTCATGCGCAGGTTGAGCCGCGGCGGCTCGGGCGGCGGGCTGTCGCCGGCAGGCACGTCGGACGTCGGCGCTGGCGCGTCCAGGTCGGGCACAGGTTCGCCGGGCGCAGGCGCCGCCACCAGCAGCTCGGCGTCGTCCGCGCGCTCCTTGATGCGCGCTACCACCTGCTTGTGGCTCTCGCCGGCGATGCTGTGCCCGTTCACCTCCAGGATGCGGTCGCCGCGCTTCAGGCCCGCCGTCTCGGCCGGCGAGCCGTCGTCCACTTTGCCGATATACTGGCCCGGCTTGCCCTTCTCGGCGTGCAGGTTGAACCCATACCCGTCGAAGTCTGGAGTCTTCCGCACGTGGCAGAGCCGCGGCTCTGTGGCCGCCGACCCGTTCGCGGACATGTTTCGCAGCTCAAGAGACGCGCGCTTCGCGTCGCGCTCGGACAGTGACTGGCGCCCGCGCCCGCGCGCTGCCCCGCGCTGCCTGCGCAAAGCCTCCACCCCGCCCCCCGCGGCCCGCGCCCCGCGCACCTGCGAAGGTTCGCCTCAGGTGTGACCGAGGAGTGGGGGAGACGGGGCGCTCGCTTCGCCTCGCTCTCCAGTACACACCGAATCGCCGCTGAGGCGCCAAGTATCGCCGCGAGTGAAACGCACGAGCTCACGTTCCAAGCTGTTATTGTTTGTTCCCGAGTGGCGCAGACCGGGGTAAGTACATGCTGCTGCGTGGGGCATGCGCTGAGGGCGCGCAGCACTTCCCGGGGACGACACGTCACAGCCGGCGCCCGCGCACGCCGCTCGGGATCGAGGCCGCGCCGCTTTCCCGCAGAGACGTCGCTGTGTGTGTGTCATGTGCCACTGCTAGCATACTATACCTCGATTGTACGGTGATTCGAGGTTAAGCAGGATTTCGGTGTTCCCCATCTTTGCATACTAGGACATTCCAATGGTAGTAAACGAGCGCGTTTGTTGTCCTATACGTGGACCATGTTCCTAGTGTGTCGATGTGCTACAATGTGGTGCTGCATCACCTGGTGTGTCAATGTGCTACAATGTGGTGTTGCATCACCTCAATTACTTATTGAAGAATCAACATTCAAAGCAACAAGAAGAAGGTAACGCAAGGAAAACAATGTGAACGGTTGTTGTGCGGCGATGACGAGTGTGTCCGATAGATGGCGGTGTGCGAGAGCATCTGCCGGCGCGCGGTCGTTGCTCCGCGGGCCCCTGCCGGCGCCCGGGCTCCGGTGCAGCTCGCGCTGATAACAACTGAACACTGCTAGAGCTTGCGAGCTGCTGAGCTTACGAGCTGCTGCAAGCTGCGGGCGAGCTGTGAGACATGACGGAAGCGAGGAGGAAGTGCCCAGTGTCACTGTACAGTTACCTGCCAGTATGGACTTCCTGTACGTGTGCGCACATTCACATTACACTAGCGCTAAATCTTATTAGCGTCTCGACTAATAATAATATTAAATTCGGCAACACGTCATCATTTATGTACATCACCGCGTACCGTGCCGTGACTCGTGAACCCATCAATTCGACCGTCCAAGTAACGAAAGTATAAGTTTAAGTCATAGAAGTGAAACATTTGTTTGCTGGTTACGAAACTTAATATCGGATTGTGTGTAGTAACTAGTAAGTGACCAGCCCCAGCAGTCTCGACATTCATAAAAAAGCGCAAAGTCGCAAAGTCCCGAATTGACAGGTGAAATGTATGGTGTGACAGGACTTTGTGACCGAATTCGGTCGTAAAGTGATCGCTATAAATGTCGAGACTGCTGGGCCTGTTTTGATAAGATATCTCACAAACATGTAAGTCCTATAAGAAAGCGGCTCTCCCTAAAACGATATTTCGTTAGTCACTTAAGATTTGATTTTTGCAAAGAGCCTGAATTATGTTTCATCATAATAATTTCACCGGCTCACTGCACACTAGAACACGACATAACTGGTGACGTCCCGGAAGACTATCAGATTCTGTACGTAGTGTACAGATAGTCAAGGAAATGAAATTTTCCGTACCAAGGAAATGTTATTGGAGCCATGCAGTTACAGGATTGGGGACATTTGACAACTAATTTCGAGGGTTTGCAGCTTTGACATTGATTCATGATCTGAGATTGGAGAAATAGTGAAACAGCTGACTGAATGCCAATCGCTGACCGATATGACTGCATTTTTATCCACGTTAGGTATATTCACGAAAGTACATAATAGACAAGTTTCATTATATTGGTCATTCGATACGTTATCACTGCACGAATGTGTAATGGCGCACTAATCAAATGTTCCGCTGAATCCGGTTCATATCATACGTCCAGTCGATCGTTCCACACGAAAAGAATTTCAATCAAACTCAAAATCGAAGCATTTATTTCAAATAAACCAATTAGGGGGTCGCGGGTCGGTCAGTCAGAAAGATGAAGCTAGTTGCCCATTCCAAAGCGTAGTAGGTACTGTAGAGGTTTGTCTGCCGAAGACGACCTCATATGTTGCAGGCCGGCTATAACTTAGCGCGGGTGACATTTGAACGTTCAAGATAGTATCAAATATTTTAATTAGGATTTTGGTTTAGAACAGGGAGCTGTAATCCTAGAGTATATTATGTTCTGTGGTTGTAATTTAGACAGAAATATGTAAAGACGTGCTTACAATATAATCTCAGGAGTCGTACCGTTGTTTGATTCCTCACGTTATCTCAGAGGCCTCTTCTAGACCTCTGCAGCACCTATGGAGAAGAACGGGCAGGAAACTCCACGGACACTTATAAATCATAAAATTATTACAAAATATGGGTTACATCATTCATGTTGAAATTATACATGTGAGAACTATGTAGAATGACGTGCATGTTAAAAGCGTCCGTAGTAAAAAAGGAAATATATTTAAAAAAAAATAAGCCGTGGCGGCTAAGAGATGACCAGTCCTCTAATGACGGCGCCCGTTCACGAACATGACGTATGGATCAGCACCATTCAGCTCAACCATTTTAGAGGGAACCTAATGATCACACACACGCCACCACCAGCGAGACATTTGAGTGAGCATGACATACTCTCAGCCGCCAGGGCACATTCAAGTCAATGAAAGACGTACTCAGTAAATGGTAGCTTTATAGTTTAGGTAATAAATTGGCATCGGCATACCTCGCCGGTCTGCCTGACCTTGTCAACAAACATAATTATATCAACTTCACGCCTATTTTTCCAGAAGGGTTAGGCTGGGGTGTACCTACCTAAATACACCCACATTTCACATTTTTGATAAAGGTAAATTTATATTATATTTATTGCACTATGTACAGACGCATGCACATCAAGCTACTACAATCTATAATTTATTTTTAATAGATTTTCAACTTTATCGCTAAGAATGAAGGTTCAAGGTTGATTGGGAAAATTTGACAGTTTCGGGTAGCTTGACCTGCTGGCGTTTGTACACACAGTTACAGGCTACGAATACTTATACTTATGTAAACTTATGAGTACATGACCCTGTGAAGGCGCAGTTCGAGCTGGATTATACTTATCATAAAATATTGCATTCCCAATAACACTTTGCTTGACCTGGCAATCTATCCCAGGACCTCACCACCTCAAGCTCAGTATCGCTTGCCACTAGACCAAGGAGGCAGTCAAAACAACGATGAGAAAATATAATGTGCTTACACAGAATGTAGAGAATTAACTCAAGGAAGTTAGTCCCTACACCAGGCGCGGTCGCAGCCAACAATCACATTTTGTCACGAAATAAAAAAAGATCACTCAATCCAAATGCACATGTTTTTGGGTGGGTCACCAAGTAGTAAGTTAGTAACTTAAGTTACTATGTCAAGTAAAGCATGCAGACTCGACAGCTTGAATGATTTGGGGGGGGAGGGGGGGTCATCGCGCCTGCCCTACATCCGGTAAAGTCCGATCCGTTTCGTTTGCGAGCCCAGAAACTTGAACAAAAAGTTGAGTGAGGCGACGACGTCGCGTCAAACTGTGGCGCGATTGGCGCGTGCGCAGCATGCCAACCACGGACCCATATCATTTATGTTACTATATGTGCGGCACGGCTGTGTCGCTGGCATTGGTGATGTATTTGTGAACCATTCGCCGCCACTGGCCGAGTCGCCGCACCTTCCCAAATATTAACTTTCACTTTATCATTCGGCGGCGAGAGTGTAAATATTGGAAAGATAGTAGATACGGTAAAATCAACAGCGATATGCGCAGCAGCAGGCAGGTGCTTGGAACTGTAGACTGTGCAGACGTGTTTCTGGGTGTAAAAGTAGACACTAAGCTAACATTATTAAGAACTGCGCCTTCAAAAGACTAGCGATTTACAGAAATACGTATAATGTATGGATCTCGGACAAGACAGTCAATTTTGGTTTCTCAGGATTTACTAGACAATAGAAGCACAACTCGGTATAAAACGATAACAAAGAAACAAGTAAAAAATATCTTGAAATACAAACGAGGAAGAAAACAAATCTCTGTAATAGTAGCGATTTTTTGCCTTTACCTGTTTGTTTTGTTTTTAGGGTTCCGTAGCCAAATGGCAACGGAACCCTTATGGATTCGCCATGTCTGTCTGTCTGTCTGTCTGTCTGTCCGTCCGTATGTCACAGCCGCTTTTTTCCGAAACTATAAGAGCTATACTGTTGAAACTTGGTAAGTAGATGTATTCTGTGAACCGCATTAAGATTTTCACACAAAAATAGAAAAAAAACAATAAATTTTGGGGGTCCCCATACTTAGAACTGAAACTCAAAATTTTTTTTTTCATCAAACCCATACGTGTGGGGTATCTATGGATAGGTCTTCAAAAATGATATTGAGGTTTCTAATATCATTTTTTTCTAAACTGAATAGTTTGCGCGAGAGACACTTCCGAAGTGGTAAAATGTGTGTGTCCCCCCCCCCCTGTAACTTCTAAAATAAGAGAATGATAAAACTAAAAAAAATATATGATGTACATTACCATATAAACTTCCACCGAAAATTGGTTTGAACGAGATCTAGTGAGTAGTTTTTTAATACGTCATAAATCGTAACGTAACGGAACCCTTCATGGGCGAGTCCGACTCGCACTTGGCCGGTTTTTTTTTGTCTTTGTGTTGGAACCGACAAAACCTTACTTACTCAAAGTTGAAAGAGCTCAAAGGGCTTTCTCACAGGGACTTTTCAACTAATATTCAGAAGCCAAAGTATTGACTGTGAGTCAGGTTTTTGTGCTCCGCGCTATGCTGTGAAGACATTCTACGCTACATCTAGATCTTGCTAAGCTAAAAAGACGCAAAGACACTCCCGTGTGCGATATAGTCCAATGCCGTTCCAAGTTTGCCAGCCGACAATATGCGGCAACTAGCTCTCGACTGTATGTACAATAGAATACATAAACTTATACCCATACACTCCCTAACTAAACACGAAGTCAAAATCAAAATTACAGATTGGTTGCAGAAGTTAACGTATGACGAAACCGAGAATCTTATTACAATTGTCTCTTAAATGAAATAATGCTGTATTTAAATTAAGGCGCTGTTAGTTTAATATATGTTGTGTTACAATAAGTACCTGCACGACACTTAATACCAGTTGTATGTCATACCTGGAGGAACCTTGACTTCTAAAACACAGGCTTTTGGCCTAGTTTAGGAGGCATCAGTTCGCCAAACGATGTGAAAAAAAAAATTATGAGCGCAGTGAAAGGGTCACCAACCAGCACAAGCCGGGACGACCGGCTCCGGCTGGCCGCGAGTGACTAACGTGGTGGCACTGTAAGCTTCACGCGGTTCCGTATTATAAATCTAAATTAAGAGCACACTATAACGGTTTACGTAGTTTTTCATTGAGAAACTCGCGCCGCAGCAGCTCCTGCTCTGCGCTTTGATTTGGACGCGGTTTGAATCGTAATTTTTTTTGAGAATCTGTTTCAAACTCAAACTCAAAGTATTTATTTCAATTAAATCAACTACAGGCACTTTTGAATTGTCAAAGGGTTGGTCAGTCAGAAAGATGAAGCTAGGTGCCCATTCCAAAGCGTAGTAGGTAGGTACCTATGGAGAAGAACGGACAGGAAACTCCACGGACACTCTTTTTAACCCCCGACGCAAAAACGACGGGGTGTATAACACCCCGTCGTTTTTGTCGTGTTTTGCGTGTGTTTTGCGTGTGTGTGTATGTCTGTGGCATCGTAGCTCCCGAACGGATGAACCGATTTTGATTTTGTTTTTTTTTTTGTTTGAAAGGTGAATTTGTCGGGAGTGTTCTTAGCTATGTTTGAGAAAATCGGTCCAAGATGGCCGCCGCCACAAAATGGCGGATTACATATTTTTTCACAACTCCCTCAATATGGTTATCAAATGAAAGGGCTTGACTAGTAGAATACTATACACTATGAGAAATTTCAAACCCAAGATGGCCACCACCACAAAATGGCGATTTACAAAAAACCTGATTAAACACCAAATTACCTAAATCTTAAAACGCAAGAAAATAAATAATAAGTACAATAAAATAAATGAAATAATAAGGAGTCCCTACAAAAAACATGAAATAAAAAATTAATTTAAAAATTAATAAAAAAAACCCCCGACACAAAATAATATTATAAAGGTATCTTAAACGTGAAACCCTATAAAAAGAAAAAAATAACCTTGAAATTATGACCCTACGTAAGTACGTATGTGTTTTGATTAAATATCGCCCCGTCGGGGGACCGCTACTATTTTAAACTTTAACAGAACGTTAGGCTAATAATTAGAGCGGTCCCCGACGGGACAGCATTTAATCAAAAAATTCACACGTACTTACGTAGGGTCATAATTTCAAGGTTATTTTTTTCTTTTTATAGGGTTTCACGTTTAAGATACCTTTTTATTATTATTTTGTGTCGGGGGTTTTTTTAATTTTTAAATTATTTTTTTTTAATCATAATATTGTTACAAAATATTGGATTACATCATTCATGTTGAAATTATCCATGTGAGAACGATGTAGAAAGATGAACGACGTGCACGTTAAAAGCGTCCTTTAAAGAAAACATAAGAAAAATTCAGAAATTAATATAAGCCGTTTTAGGAGTTTAGCAAGGCTTATACGGTGTGTGAGGTTACGGTTCCTATATTATATTAATTATCCGAGCAAAGTAAACAATAAGTAAATAAACTATGTAGCATTGCCGAGTGTTGCCAGTCGACACACTTAGCGGGTCTAGTACGTCAGTCAAGGCAGACTGCTGGCGGCCGCATTCTGCCGAGTGAGCGACTCACCTTCCACAGCTACGTGCTGCCATGTCGGTTGATAGTTCACGATCCACTATTTATTGCGCAATGTGCTCGGGGCTAAGACTGAACGTCACTTACTATAAGCAAGTCACCAAATGACTCCACCATAATCGTTGTTGTCGCTTGTTCTACTCATTCAATAGTAGGTATCTCTCCGATACAAAGAGGAACATACGAGTACGTTATCTCATATCTGTTAGGAAGTCAATTCCGTAATTGAGCATAGCTCGACACAACACAGTGCGCTGATGATGCCGCTCACTCGGACACCCCACACGTCGGTACAGAGACGATCAGCTGCATAGCATTGTGTCGAAACGAGTGTAGCTGATGTGTGTGCGTGTGTTGCGAATGTAGCTGATGTGTGTGTGTGTGTGTGTTGCGAATGTAGTTGATGGTTAAATAACGACTCGCAGTGGACGATGGCTGATGAGGTGTAATGAGTGATTAGGCGACATTCCAGCGGCGCGGGCGCAGGCGGTATGGCGGGGAGGAGGCAGTGACGTCATGGCGTGATTAGCAATCGGTGCCGAGATTATTGATATACGCCTCCACCCCGACTGTCCTGTCCTGACATACACTAGGTTCTAGATGGAACTTGAAGGGTGCTGCTGCAAGGATAACAGGAGGTATACAACGCAGTTACGTAAAACTGACGTTAGCACGGCATGCAACAGCGTTCACTCAGTACCAGTCTCAATAGATTCGATGATGTTTGTGTAGGCAGCTGACGGCGCGGGAGTTGTGATGTTAGTGAGGTTGTGTAGGCAGCTGACGGAGCGGGAGTTGTGATGTTAGTGAGGTTGTGTAGGTAGCTGACGGCGCGGGAGTGGTGATGTTAGTGAGGTTATGTAGGTAGCTGACGGCGCGGGAGTGGTGATGTTAGTGAGGTTATGTAGGTAGCTGACGGCGCGGGAGTGGTGATGTTAGTGAGGTCGTGTAGGTAGCTGACGGCGCGGGAGTGGTGATGTTAGTGAGGTTATGTAGGTAGCTGACGGCGCGGGAGTGGTGATGTTAGTGAGGTCGTGTAGGTAGCTGACGGCGTGGGAGTGGTGATGTTAGTGAGGTCGTGTAGGTAGCTGACGGCGCGGGAGTGGTGATGTTAGTGAGGTTATGTAGGTAGCTGACGGCGCGGGAGTGGTGATGTTAGTGAGGTCGTGTAGGTAGCTGACGGCGTGGGAGTGGTGATGTTAGTGAGGTCGTGTAGGTAGCTGACGGCGCGGGAGTGGTAATGTTAGTGAGGTCGTGTAGGTAGCTGACGGCGTGGGAGTGGTGATGTTAGTGAGGTTGTGTAGGTAGCTGACGGCGTGGGAGTGGTGATGTTAGTGAGGTTGTGTAGGTAGCTGACGGCACAGGAGTGGTGATTTTAGTGACGTTGTGTAGGTAGCTGACGGCGCGGGAGTGGTGATGTGAGTGAGGTCGTGTAGGTAGCTGACGGCGTGGGAGTGGTGATGTTAATGAGGTTGTGTAGGTAGCTGACGGCGCGGGAGTGGTGATTTTAGTGACGTTGTGTAGGTAGCTGACGGCGCGGGAGTGGTGATGTTAGTGAGGTCATGTAGGTAGCTGACGGCGCGGGAGTGGTGATGTTAGTGAGGTCGTGTAGGTAGCTGACGGCGCGGGAGTGGTGATTTTAGTGACGTTGTGTAGGTAGCTGACGGCGCGGGAGTGGTGATGTTAGTGAGGTCGTGTAGGTAGCTGACGGCGCGGGAGTGGTGATGTTAGTGAGGTCGTGTAGGTAGCTGACGGCGCGGGAGTGGTGATTTCAGTGACGTTGTTCTGGAGGGAGTACTCCATCATCCGTCCGCTCCTGCCGCCTGATACAGTTATAAATAACTCTCGCAATAAGACAGCCACTACGTGACGAATATTTGATTCCGTACAAAAAACATTCGATTACGTAAAGCTTGAAGTATGCGAAGAGCGCGGCGCGCGCGCCGGTACCGGTATACATAATAGATACCTACTACGGCAGGTATGTCGTAGTACGTATTCGTAGCGGCGCGGGCGCAGCTTCAGAGGCCGCGCATATGTAGTAGTTTATTACAGTTACCGAATGGTCCAAGCATGAGGCATTGATATTGTAATTAATTAATGTTTAATGACTGACTGGACAGATCTACTCAAGTCTGTGTGTTTTTCTCCTAAAAAGACACACGACACGACATATAGACGATCGTCACATGATCTGACCAAGATTATGTCTGACCTTTAAAAGAGACTGACCTCTAAGTTAGTTTCGGTGTTTCTTTTCAGAGTAGTCGGATAGAAAACACCGACGCGAAATATTTGTAAAACTAGGTGAAGTTTTACAAATATTTTACTGACGTGTAAAAGTGTTAGCAGGTATAAACCTACCACCAATGAGATTGTATCCAAAGTTCAAGACGCGGTCCCCATTCCTGCAGATACAGGTATTTTTACAGATATACTTGGTGCGGTGGCTTGGTGGTAACGTGCTGAGACGGTCACCGGTCGCCCGTCGCTTGTGAAGTAAAAGAGCGTAACATTTTACAACTGATATACAACAAAGCTAATTTCAATATCGTTAATAAAGAAAGCAGGTAGTGTCGACTCGGTAATGTTGCTGTCTCTCGCAGTACGAACACAAGCCTGCTGCCTGCTGCTGTCGGCGGTACAGTCATTTACTACGGCTCCACAGCCGATTGACTACTATCCTCTGCGCCTATTCTTACAAGCTAGACAAGACGAAACGGGAACAATTACTCGAACCTCAAATAATGGTTGTGATCGTGTTGTGATATTGTTCATTCATTTCATATGATGTCACTACTGTCGAAAGCTATTGTCAATCTATTTCGTGAACAAATGTCATATCATGTGTGATTGTATCTGGTTATGAATCGATAACAACAACACACAGACCAGCAGTGCGATTCTGTAACCATCTCACCGTGAAAACTTAGGTGAAGTGAGCGTGGAGTGAGCTGTCATTCCAACTAACACTAGGG
The DNA here is from genome assembly GCA_951799955.1 of Apamea anceps. Taxonomy (NCBI): domain Eukaryota; kingdom Metazoa; phylum Arthropoda; class Insecta; order Lepidoptera; family Noctuidae; genus Apamea; species Apamea anceps. Next base: position 306,827 of record OX637526.1, read on the forward strand.
ATTGACACTATTGACAGCTCCCTTCACCTAACTTTTCAGGGTGAGATTTTTACAGAATCGATCGGCTGGCGAACTGTGCGTAGCGCACAGCTCTCCTGCTACTCTGGCACAGACAGCCGTGATGTTGTGTCAATAATGTGCGTGTGAATACTCACGAGTGAGCCAGCCGGTACTAGGGAGTCACGTACGTCGGCGGCGTGGGAACTTTCACCACGCATGGAGGTGAACACGGACCGGCAAGCTAAGCACTGAACACATACAGCTCAGGGTGCTCCACAGTCGCTGGACGCGGCGTCTGGTCGTGCAGATTAAGATTTTATAATAAAAGGAGTAGGTACGTTAGTTTACCACGCTCAATCTGCTCTCAGTTCAATCCGTGACCTTATTGTATGATTGACGCCAAATATCTATAAACAAAATATCAATCATTTTGATTTGTCTCAATCAGATTGAACTGTTGTGAGACTGACCTCCGGACCTGAGAGCCTAGACTATTAAACCAGTGGCAATTGCTTTCAAAGCGCTTCGGTAGTATATGTCAGGTCCATACATGAGCGAAGCTATCGCTGATAGAATCTCACTTTGTTTCAGCCCTCTGGACACCTTTCTTAGACATATTGTAGTTCATGCCTGAGAACTTACTGAATCAGGTATATCCTGGAATGATTGACTTCCCCCCCACGCCCCCCTCCCCGCAGAGTTCCCCGAAATCGACGTGCTTATCAATACTGAGCGGGGCGTGTTATGTCACGTAACACACTCACGACCTACGTCTATATATTATATCGTCACGCTTGCACTGCCAGCAGGGCTAGGCAGAGTTGTAGTACACCCACATTTCGATGATTAGTTATTAGTTTAAGACCCATGTAATAGGCGGCGAACCGTCAACAATTTCTGATACGCTGAGCGCTTGGGTACAGTAGTTATGTACTCAGCTCTAACAAGTACTCTTAGCCGTCCTCCCAGCCCCTGCTCGGCGTGAGCCTCGTCCCACATTGGTGAGCTGACCTGTGATGTACAGACGCCAGCAGGTCAACCTACCCGAAACTGTCAAATTTTCCCAATCAACCTTGAACCTTAAAACTCTAGCGATAAAGTTGAAAATCTATTAAAGAAATTTGACAAATTGTAGTAGCTTGATGCAGCTGGCGTCTGTACTATTATATTATGTACTACTCACACACACATTACGGTTTTACACTGTACGGTGTACAGGTGTAACAACGTAATTTGAGAGCTACACGCGCAGTCCCGCACTTTACTGGTGCGACGTACTCCTTATGAAAGTAATTTTCCTACAATAGCGCTGTTATCGGCGATACGAGCGCTGCGCTATCGGCGTGGTTAGCGTACAGCCCCGCTTAACAATGTGCTTAGCGGTACCTGCCAGTGCAACACCAATTATTTAGAAATGAACAACGTCTTGTTGGTCCAGTGGTCGCGGACGCGGCTGCTGAGAGCGGGAGCGTGGGTTGGACCCCCAGGGCGGACTAATTGTAATGGGTTTTCCAAATTCAAATATTTTTACTTATAGAAAATAATTAAACGAAATATACAGATGTTGATATGAACAAAATGAACGCTATGTGTTGCCGTCAACGGCGTACGCATATTGTAATTCTAATGTCTAATGAATTAGTAATTAAAAATAATTAAGACATGTAGGACTGGGATGTGTCAGAAGCAGTCCCTGTCTGCTGTCGCCGGTACCGTTATTGAAATCACTTTGATGAAACATTAGTAATAGTTAGTTTCACGTGGCGTGTGTGACGTCACGTGGCGTGAGTCACACATCGCCTGCGCCCGCGCACTTAATTAATTTCGCTTGCAATAGGATTGTTACAGAACGCACGGCGGTTATTTATCTCGAGTGCGTCGTCACGTTACCGATATCACAGCAGAGTATGCACATACCTAGCGGGTCCAGAGTTGGCGCGGATCCTACAGCGTCGGCGCGCGGCTCGCTCGAGCTGGAGACATCGACGCGCGCACCTGCAGCCCCTCTTGTTTAGTGGGTCCAGAGTTGGCGCGGATCCTACAGCGTCGGCGCGCGGCTCGCTCTAGCTGGAGACATCGACGCGCGCACCTGCAGCCCCTCTTGTTTAGTGGGTCCAGAGTTGGCGCGGATCCTACAGCGTCGGCGCGCGGCTCGCTCGAGCTGAAGACATCGACGCGCGCACCTGCAGCCCCTCTTGTTTAGTGGGTCCAGAGTTGGCGCGGATCCTACAGCGTCGGCGCGCGGCTCGCTCGAGCTGAAGACATCGACGCGCGCACCTGCAGCCCCTCTTGTTTAGTGGGTCCAGAGTTGGCGCGGATCCTACAGCGTCGGCGCGCGGCTCGCTCGAGCTGAAGACATCGACGCGCGCACCTGCAGCCCCTCTTGTTTAGTGGGTCCAGAGTTGGCGCGGATCCTACAGCGTCGGCGCGCGGTTCGCTCGAGCTGAAGACATCGACGCGCGCACCTGCAGCCCCTCTTGTTTAGTGGGTCCAGAGTTGGCGCGGATCCTACAGCGTCGGCGCGCGGCTCGCTCGAGCTGGAGACATCGACGCGCGCACCTGCAGCCCCTCTTGTTTAGTGGGTCCAGAGTTGGCGCGGATCCTACAGCGTCGGCGCGCGGCTCGCACGAGCTGAAGACATCGACGCGCGCACCTGCAGCCCCTCTTGTTTAGTGGGTCCAGAGTTGGCGCGGATCCTACAGCGTCGGCGCGCGGCTCGCTCGAGCTGAAGACATCGATGCGCGCACCTGCAGCCCCTCTTGTTTAGTGGGTCCAGAGTTGGCGCGGATCCTACAGCGTCGGCGCGCGGCTCGCTCGAGCTGAAGACATCGACGCGCGCACCTGCAGCCCCTCTTGTTTAGTGGGTCCAGAGTTGGCGCGGATCCTACAGCGTCGGCGCGCGGCTCGCTCGAGCTGGAGACATCGACGCGCGCACCTGCAGCCCCTCTTGTTCCCGGACCGAGACTCTTCTCTACCTATCGTATTTATAAATGTATCAGCTAACCTTCCCTGGTAATAATACAGGGTGACTTGTAATGTAACGTATTCCTACCACGACGGTGGCAGGTGATAGAGTGACCCCTTTGCAACCACTAGGCGAGACAATCTAAGATTTGTGTTTATATAAATTTCCCACAATTGCTCATTAAATATCATCTACATATAACTCTCAAATTAAACTGCGCCGCGATGCTCACTTATCTGATATCAGCCGCTGTCCGCAAGTTGGCGTGATTACGACACACGGTGTGTGTGTGTGTGTGTGTCAATGTGCACACTACTCTCATTATCAATGGCCGCACTAATCGTCCCCGAATGTTATCGTATAAATTGTTCCAATCAGCTCGCAAGTCGATGTGACCTTGGTTTAAATTATCTAAAACTTTAATTGAGAACTGGTTATGTCGTTGCGCGTTCGTAAGTGCAACATTTAGCTCCATACTGAAACTGGGGTTACAAAAGAACTGAAAGCGTCCACCGGCTTCATACAGTTGCAGCGTGTAAACAACAGCTACGACTTATGCAGCATTAGAAATTAATCCTTGTTATGTTTCACTTGACCAAGTGGCATTGCTGGACGTCGTCCTACACCCAGCAGGGATCTACGGAAAAGATTAAAATTCAAATAGAAGAGAGGTCCCTTGTAGAACAGCCTGGCGAGGGTCGCTCGTTTATTGTATTGCGGTCGCCATGATCATAAACTGATGGTGTTGAACCTACCGAGTACGAGACCTCGCTTCACGTCAATATTAACACACTTTGACAGTGCACTGTCCACTCCACTTACATACAGATAATACAGACCAGAACATAGACAGGTGATGCTGGAAGCAGAGCCCGAAGTTGTGCAGAGGCTAACAGTTGAGAGTGTTGTGCAGGCACGTTAAGGATGCGTGTCACGTGCGCGAGGTCCGGGCGCGCATGGCGGCCGCGGCACTCTCACTCGGAGAAATCGTCCTCACGGAGGCACGGGCCGTCAGTGGTCAACACACTATGTTAACCTTCCTCACGGACTATTCGGAGGAAACTACATATTTACTTTCGAGTACACATTCTTTGACAATCCGATACAACCTTGGATATGCGAAGCTTTGAACCTAAAACCATAGAATGACCTTTGTCGACGCACCGTCTGCCCGAACGTTGACTACTCTGTGATACTCTGTCCCTGCTGTGTACTCTGTGATGGACAGCTACACGCGCGCTCTGCCCCTGTCAAAATTACAAAAGACAGTCCCCCAAAAACGCCCGCCCTTCACCACTTCCTAGTGCTATCGCTGGGAAAAAGTAGTGGCGCAACAAACTCCCCAGCAGCACAGCTGTCTGTTTAGTTAGAATATAGTTGCATGTATACAATACTAGGAACCTATGTTCAGTAATTAACATTACAAGAAACTTAAATTATTTGCCATATGTCAGCTAGCCACGCCAATATACCAACAAATATAATAAAAACTATACGTACTCAAGCTAAAAACTAATTAATTAAAATAAAAATAAAAACTCACTACCTAAATAAAAGCCTCCAGGCATAAAGGGCGTGACAGCTTACATATTTATGCATCGCTGGGTTCGTCACAGATGATGAACTAGGACCATCGATGTGAAATAAATAAGTGAGTTAATACTAATAACAGTAACCTGTCAGTACCCAAGCTAATTCTGGAGAAAGAACATGAACATTGTCTTGAGTTAATTAGGGCGACCAACTATTCTTATCGTGTAAGTAGTCGTTGATGGAATAGTAAGCCTTTGAACAAAGGTTGGATTTTACTTGAGCTTTAAACGCATTAAAAGGCAAGTCTAGCAAAGAAGAGGGTATCTTGTTATAAAAGGTTATACCAAGCCCAACAAATGAGTTATGAACCTTATGAAGCCGGTGAAAGGGGGCACGTAGTTTGTCCTTATTTCTAGTGTTAACACTGTGAATACCACTGTTTTTAGTGTACAAGTGCAAATTGTATCTACTGTTAGTCCTAGAAAAATTGCCGAGCCTACCGTTTCAAGCACCTCTTTATTTAAGACGATGTTGGGTCCTAGATTTCTGACATTCGGTAAGGCGAACTTCACACATCGTTTTCTTGGCATTGAGAACTAGGTTATTTGACGTAAACCAATCTGTAACTATTGAGAGTGCACTGCTTACGTCGTCAAAATCTTGTCTATTACTGTCTACTTTAAAAATAAGAGAGGTATCATCTGCAAACAGTACAACGTCACAGATGCCCTTCAAATGGAATGGTAAATATATACTAAAAACAAGAATGGACCCAGTATTGAGCCTTGCGGAACACCTAACTGAACTGGTAGCCCGGTACTCTGTGATGGACAGCTACACGGGCGCTCTGTCCCTGCTGTGTACTCTGTGATGGACAGCTACACGCGCGCTCTGTCCCTGCTGTGTACTCTGTGATGGACAGCTACACGCGCGCTCTGTCCCTGCTGTGTACTCTGTGATGGACAGCTACACGCGCGCTCTGTCCCTGCTGTGTACTCAGTGATGGACAGCTACACGCGCGCTCTGTCCCTGCTGTGTACTCTGTGATGGACAGCTACACGCGCGCTCTGTCCCTGCTGTGTACTCAGTGATGGACAGCTACACGCGCGCTCTGTCCCTGCTGTGTACTCTGTGATGGACAGCTACACGCGCGCTCTGTCCCTGCTGTGTACTCTGTGATGGACAGCTACACGCGCGCTCTGTCCCTGCTGTGTACTCAGTGATGGACAGCTACACGCGCGCTCTGTCCCTGCTGTGTACTCTGTGATGGACAGCTACACGCGCGCTCTGTCCCTGCTGTGTACTCAGTGATGGACAGCTACACGCGCGCTCTGTCCCTGCTGTGTACTCTGTGATGGACAGCTACACGCGCGCTCTGTCCCTGCTGTGTACTCTGTGATGGACAGCTACACGCGCGCTCTGTCCCTGCTGTGTACTCAGTGATGGACAGCTACACGCGCGCTCTGTCCCTGCTGTGTACTCTGTGATGGACAGCTACACGCGCGCTCTGTCCCTGCTGTGTACTCTGTGATGGACAGCTACACGCGCGCTCTGTCCCTGCTGTGTACTCAGTGATGGACAGCTACACGCGCGCTCTGTCCCTGCTGTGTACTCTGTGATGGACAGCTACACGCGCGCTCTGTCCCTGCTGTGTACTCTGTGATGGACAGCCACACGCGCGCTCTGTCCCTGCTGTGTACTCAGTGATGGACAGCTACACGCGCGCTCTGTCCCTGCTGTGTACTCTGTGATGGACAGCTACACGCGCGCTCTGTCCCTGCTGTGTACTCTGTGATGGACAGCTACACGCGCGCTCTGTCCCTGCTGTGTACTCTGTGATGGACAGCTACACGCGCGCTCTGTCCCTGCTGTGTACTCTGTGATGGACAGCTACACGCGCGCTCTGTCCCTGCTGTGTACTCTGTGATGGACAGCTACACGCGCGCTCTGTCCCTGCTGTGTACTCTGTGATGGACAGCTACACGCGCGCTCTGTCCCTGCTGTGTACTCTGTGATGGACAGCTACACGCGCGCTCTGTCCCTGCTGTGTACTCAGTGATGGACAGCTACACGCGCGCTCTGTCCCTGCTGTGTACTCTGTGATGGACAGCTACACGCGCGCTCTGTCCCTGCTGTGTACTCTGTGATGGACAGCTACACGCGCGCTCTGTCCCTGCTGTGTACTCTGTGATGGACAGCCACACGCGCGCTCTGTCCCTGCTGTGTACTCAGTGATGGACAGCTACACGCGCGCTCTGTCCCTGCTGTGTACTCTGTGATGGACAGCTACACGCGCGCTCTGTCCCTGCTGTGTACTCTGTGATGGACAGCTACACGCGCGCTCTGTCCCTGCTGTGTACTCTGTGATGGACAGCTACACGCGCGCTCTGTCCCTGCTGTGTACTCTGTGATGGACAGCTACACGCGCGCTCTGTCCCTGCTGTGTACTCTGTGATGGACAGCTACACGCGCGCTCTGTCCCTGCTATGTACTCTGTGATGGACAGCTACACGCGCGCTCTGTCCCTGCTGTGTACTCTGTGATGGACAGCTACACGCGCGCTCTGTCCCTGCTGTGTACTCTGTGATGGACAGCTACACGCGCGCTCTGTCCCTGCTGTGTACTCAGTGATGGACAGCTACACGCGCGCTCTGTCCCTGCTGTGTACTCTGTGATGGACAGCTACACGCGCGCTCTGTCCCTGCTGTGTACTCTGTGATGGACAGCTACACGCGCGCTCTGTCCCTGCTGTGTACTCTGTGATGGACAGCCACACGCGCGCTCTGTCCCTGCTGTGTACTCAGTGATGGACAGCTACACGCGCGCTCTGTCCCTGCTGTGTACTCTGTGATGGACAGCTACACGCGCGCTCTGTCCCTGCTGTGTACTCTGTGATGGACAGCTACACGCGCGCTCTGTCCCTGCTGTGTACTCTGTGATGGACAGCTACACGCGCGCTCTGTCCCTGCTGTGTACTCTGTGATGGACAGCTACACGCGCGCTCTGTCCCTGCTGTGTACTCTGTGATGGACAGCTACACGCGCGCTCTGTCCCTGCTGTGTACTCTGTGATGGACAGCTACACGCGCGCTCTGTCCCTACTGTGTAGTTCCTGGCGCATTCTGTTACTTCTATGAATTAACTAGCTTCTGCCCGCGGCTTCGCCCGCGTGGATGTCGGAAATTATCCCACGGGATCCTGCTAACAGGATAAAATGTATGTGCTTCCCCAGGATGCCATCTATCTCTATGCCAAATTAGCAGTTCAGTGGTTTAGGCGTGAAAATGTAACATACAGTTTCAAGTTCAAATCCTCCCCTTAAAAACTGAATTACCCCTTTTTGTCCCGTCAGTGGTAAATTTTCGCTACCCCTTTTCAACCCGTTAGGGGTAGATTTTCGAAAAACCCTGATACGCGTTACTCTTTATTTTTGGTCTTAAGTATAAACACTGAGTTTCGAGTTAATCGGACCGCGCATTCAAATTATTCCACTCAAACTTCAACACCCCTATATCCCCCTTTGAGAGGTAGTTTTGAAAAACTTATAATGATAAACTTTATTACTTACTTAGGCGAGTATTCATGAAAAGTTTAAGGTTTATTGACCTAATGAAGAAGATTTTTCATATAAACTGTATCCCCGCTTTTCACCCCCACAGGGGTGGAATTAAAAAAAGAATCGTTTGGGGTGTATTCATAACTTGACTCAAAGATTATTTATACTAATTTTCGAGTTAATGAAGCCATGCAGTAAAATCCTCCCCTGAAAAATTGGCTACCCCATTTCAGCCCGTCAGGGGTAGATTTTCAAAAAACTCTGATACACATTATTCTTTACTTTCAATATTAGGTATAAATACTGAGTTTCGAGTAAACCGGACTGCGCGCTAAAATTCTTTCATACAAACTTTCAAACCCCCCAATCCCTTATTAGGGGGTAATTTAGAAGAAAATAAACTGCCAATCTTCATAATTTATTTAGATAAGTATTCGTGCCAAGTTTCAAGTTTATTAACTCAAGGAATAAGATTTTTCATACAAACGAATTCCCCCCTTTTCACCCTCTTAGGGGTGGAATTTCGAAAAATCCGTTCTTTTTGGATGCCTACTCTTCACGAAGAACACACCCTCCAAATTTCATGTCTCTAGGACCAGCGGTTTAGGCTGTGCGTTGATCTATCAGTCAGTCAGTCAATCAATCAGTCAGTCAGTCAGTCAATCAGTCAGTCAGTCAGTCAATCAGTCAGTCAGTCAGTCAGGACTTTGAATTTTATTTATATAGATATCTACATTGAAAGGTGCGATTGTGAGGTGTGCGATATTAAGAAATGTCAAACTTTTTACTGACTTTAAGTTACTACTATACTCTATAGTATTTTTATCTCACACACTTATCTTTGTTATGTGCTAAAGTTAGTCGTCTTCATGCAAACATTCACAGGGTGTTTGTACACTTGGTTACCATAAGTAAAGCGCGCATCGCGATAAAAGTACTGTACGTGTACAAGGATTTTTTGGCGCTTGAATGAAATTGTAGGGTGCTATTAGTAAGCATTTGTGCAATTGTATAGATTGGTAAACAGAATGGCGGCGTTAGTTTGGATATTGGCCGCGCGCCAAGACAACGTAGTCTTAGCGCTGAACCTTTTACTTAAAAGACTCAGCAAACAAATAACTAACTAACAAATAATAATTCTATTGTCCGCAGGTGTCGTTAGAGTGTGGCAAGTCCCGAGCGTGAGTCGGGCGTGATGTGCGCTGGCAGCGCGTGAGAGCTCAGCATGGGCACGCGCGGCGGCGGCACGCGCGGCGGCGGGACCACCCGCTCGCGCGGGGAGGCGCAGCGCGCTCTCGACGAGTTCGACGAGCTGGCGGGGCTGCGGAGTGAGGGCGGGGGCGGCAGGGGGGGACACGACAGTGTCAGCCAGGGCGAGCGCAGCGTGTACGTGCTCGAGCACCTGGCCACCTTCACGGTCACGCGCGAGACCGGCATCGTGTACCCCGCCGACGGCATGAGGAGGCTGCTGCAGCTAGAGAAAACCAACGGTTAGTTATATCGTCTGTGTGTGCTTTATGTGAACAATCCCAGAGGCATAAGTAGGGAAGGCCAGGAGACGCGGTTGACATGTGCTCCACACCCGGCCTGTCACTCTCACTCGACTGTTGAGCAAAGTTTAATAAGACTTTTTCATCATAATTTATTCAGAAGCAGCCCGGAGTTAGGATCTGTGCTCGGTTAATGTCAATAAGCTCTTCCCTTGTTGCGTAGATCACACTGTTGCCACTCTTCGCCAAGTATAAGCTTGATGTGCATTCATCGTGTTCAATAACTATGTCATGTTACAATACAGACATACCTAATGTAAATATACTCAACAAGCGTGTGTGTGTGGTTAGTTAGTCTAACCACACACACACACTACACACACACACACACACTACACTACTACACTACACTACACACTACTACACTACGCACTACTGCACTATAACTTGTAACAAGCTGATTAAGTTTGTTTATTTGCAGGAATATGGAGCCAAAAGATGCAATTGTGTCTGGAAGGGCAGTGGGTGCTGGTCATGGACTATGAGACAGGGGTATGTTACATCTCTCTCTTACATTACTGTATAACATAACAGCTGCGTTATCGTTTGCTTTCATCTCAACTTTTAAAGTAACAAACATCCCCAAGATATCCCTCACGGAAATATGTAGTGGTCACGTAATGCTCAGCGCCGCCAATTCGTTAGGAACCTAGAAGGTGTCGTAAGAGCCTGTGGATAGTGCCATGAGCTGTACTTCGAAAGTTAGAGTGAGGTTCTTAACAGTGTGTTATTTGTTCACAGTCAATAATGGAGCGGTTCCCGGCGTCGTGGGTGCACTCACCGACCGCGTTCACGTCACCCGAGCCCGCCGAGCTGTACAACAACGTGCTGGCCTTCGTGGTGGGTGCGGCGGCGGAGGGCGAGGGGGGCGCAGGCTCGGTGCGGAGCGCGGGGGGCGCGTCTGGCGCGGGAGGCGCGGGGGGCGCGCCGCGGAGGGAACTGCACATCTTCCAGTGCCACGATGTCAGCGCGCAGGCGCTCGTCGAGGAGCTCAACTCGCTCAAGTGAGGCTCACACAATTTGTTATATTATAATAACTATACTATTATATATATACACTCGAGAGCAATGAATCCGGGTCACTTAAAGAATGTTAAAAATCTTGGAAACTAAAAATGATAGGTTAATGCAATAAATTGTATTTAATAGACAATGTAATACTCCTTAAATGAAAGTAAAAAAAATATGAGTCACCATACATTTTATTAACACAAAATTACATAAAGAAAAAAACTGCTGATCTCTCCTTAAAACAAAAATAGGAAACATGAAATTTTTGAACTTTATTACGATTTTCTTGAATTTTAATACTTCGTATTGCCTCCTCGTGCTTCCATTACTGCGTTTACGCGGTTTGGCATGCTGTACACCAAGTTCCTTGTACGATTTTGGGGAATATTCTCCCATTCCTCTGTGAGAGCAATTTTGAGCTCACGAAGCGTGATTGGGGGAGGGTTTCGCGGTTTTACGCATCTGCCTAGCTCGTCCCAAGCATGCTCGATCGGGTTGATATCCGGGCTGCGCGCTGGCCACTCCATACGAGTAATGTTCATCTCTTGAAGGTAGTCATTCACAATCCTACCTGTATGAGGTCGGGCATTGTCATGCATAAATATAGCATCCTCACCTAAATTGACCATAAATGGACCAACGTGATCATTGAGGATTTCTTCCACATATCTTACGCTAGTTAAAGAGCCGTTTTCTATGATCACCAGCTCTGTGCGACTTTCAGAAGAAATTCCGGCCCACACAAGTACAGACCCACCACCGTAGGCTACTTTTTCTTCGATGCATGCTTGCTTGAATCTTTCCCCTGGTCTTCGATACACTCTGTGTCTTCCATCGTGCTTGTAGAGCATAAATTTTGATTCGTCGGAGAACATAACTTTTGACCAATCTTCAATACTCCAATTTACGTGGCTCTGGGCATATCTTAGTCTTAAAATACGATGCCCACGCTCCAGTTTAGGGCCCTTTGCAGGTCTAAGGGGTTTTAAGTTAGATTCAGCAAGCCGACGTCTTACTGCCCATGCACTTGGGTTACTTCCTCCGAGGCGTCGAAACTGATTTGTGAGTTCAGTTCCTGTGAGAAAGCGATTTCGAAGCATGGTGTTCACCAAGTATCGTAAGTACACACAATATTTAACCACCGCCTTCATTGAGCAGTGACCGTCTTCCGCAACCAGTGTATTTCAGCGACTTCCTGCCTTTTTTTTTCCGGGGTGGATAATCCTCGTGGATGTCCGCTGCCCTGGGGCGGGCGACGGGGTCTGTCAGACTCTTACTGATTAAAAACCACCCCGGTGTTCCATCTCACACCTACGCCGCGGGTCGAGGGAACGTTCGAACCTTCCGCAACCCCCGACTGGTGCCGGCCCGCCACCGCGGGCCTCCTCGGGTCAGGGGGGGGAGTGAGGTGTTAGACTACCCCCGCGACGTCTAAGAGGGGCGCGCGTGGAACACTACGCGCCGCCACCTCGGGTCCTGATATATGGGGGGCAACGGACGTTCCCAAATCCGTCGGCTGTGGACCCATTTAGGGGTGCTGGAAGAGGGCGTTGTACGCCCTCCGCCGACGCCCGGTGCGCCTGCTGCGGGCCGGGTGAGTGGACGAGATCTCCCTCTCCCTTTCCGCAGCCTCCCTCTGCGAGACGACCGTGTCGCAGAAGGAAACCACCGCGTCCCAGGATTCTTCGATGCCGACCATCGACTCGACCACGGCCGGCAGCCTGTCGCTGCCGGCCGTGGTCGAGTCACTGCCTACTTCTGAGATGAGGGCAGGATGCGGCTCCTCCCAGGCGGAACACTCTGCCAGCGTATGCGGCGCCGTGTCTTCCCGGCAGTCGACGCAGTGGTGGGGCGTCCGGTTCCCTGTTTATGCGACACAGGTACTTCCCGAAGCAACCATGCCCCGAGAGCACCTGCGTCACCCGAAACGACAGAGAGCCGTGCCTCCTCCCGAGCCAGCGCTCGAGCACCGGCCGGACCGCCTCCATGGTGACGAGGCCAGCGGTAGGGCGGGTAAGCCTGTCCCGCCATTCTGGCATCAGGACCTCGCGAAGCTGAGACCGACGCAGCTCCATGTGTCGCTGCATCGGTCGCTGACCCCGCGCCCTCGCTTCCTCGGGCCACCGATACAATGACGCGAGTACGTTCGCCTCGAGGTCCCAGGGCGGGGATCCAGCCAGTACGCAAGCCGCCTCGTAGGAGATCGTGCGATATCCCCTGATGACTCTGACGGCTATCGCTCTCTGCGGTTTCCGCAATATTGCGATAGCGACTTCCTGCCTATGTTAACTGCGAGTTCTCTTGAATCGGTTCCGCTTCCTTCCTTCAGAGACAATCGCTGAATGGCGTTCGTTACATACGAGACTCTTGTTGCTCTGTCGCGGCAACGTGTCGTTATGACACGTGTGCTCGTCACGACACAATCTCAAACACAAATCATCTGCCGCGTCGTGATAACGTCCTTTATCTGCGGCTCCAGTATTGGTCCATGTTATCAGCGCTTGTATCTCGCGCGCGCGGCGTGTCTCAGTCCGGTTTGTTTCCTGAATGATCTACATCAAGCATAAGATTGCGCTGCCCGTGGCCGCCTACTCTTGGTAGTTCCTTGCCTCACTACTCCACATAGTCGTGTCTGGCTAGCCCGACCTTGACAAATAGGAGACGCCTACCTTCAGCACTGGATTTAGATAGGGAGTGATAAGATTGTGGTATAAGGTTCAGTGTACGGTTCATGTGTTTGGTGCTGAGAAGTATATGAAACCATCCCGACGTGTCAGGCTGATGAGCTCATAGCAGTTTAACCGTCAGCTCGTGGAGACGAGTCGGGGGAAATCAGCTTTGTGGGTTTAGTGTGATTGGATCCATCTCTCTGTTCGGAGTTCTAATCTTGAGTATGTTTTGTTGTAATAATAACGATGGAAGACACGCACAGTACAGTACAGGCTTCAGTTCAGACTTATCTGGCACATCCTTGTATAGTGTCGACGGGTCAAACGTTTGAGTGTCTTGAAAGTGCTGTTCTGAAACATTTCTCACTGTGTAATTAGCACTTTGTTCAAGATGATGCTGTATAACGTGTGTGTGTGTGTGTGTGCAGGGGGGTGAACGGGGGAGGCGCGGGCGACGGGGGGCGCGACTTCATCATCGAGAGGGAGCGAGAGCGCGAGAGGGAGAGTGAAGCCGAGCGGCCGCGCAGACAGGTGTGTACCAACAACATTATACTAAGAGACGTCACCTCTACTACCAGTCATTTTGAGCTGGTCATTTGTATGAGCGCATATAATGGCGAAATGGTCAAATCATGCCGAATTTCGAGCCTATAAGCCAACTAAACAAAGCGAGTCAGGGCATGAGTGATGGGGGCTGCCACGGTACATATTTATACCTGCGATATGTCAAAAGGCAAAAGTAATGACACTATTGGAATACGCTATAACTTTTGCAAATGGCGGCAAATGTCAATTCTGTTTTGACATTTGTGAAGTAAACAGATGCAGAATACTCGTCAAGAAGCCATGGAACGCTCCTCAATTTTGACGGCGGCCACTTGACCGACATAATTTTCTCGACTGATGGAAATAATTCTAATTCATTAAATAAACATAATCCACAATTAGAACAAAAGTTTTTCATTGCTAAAAAAAAATACCGTAAAACAACATCGGATGATTACTTTACTTTTCATTAAGACTATTCGCCCAAACAGAAACTCCACAAGTGATGCTTTGCTCTCATTTATTTAGTCTCTTCAATACATTTACGACCATTTTCATAAAATTACAATGATTGGTTCTATCTATTGCTCCGGTTGTCTGTAATGATATGTGATTGCGCTTTTATGACAGCCTATTACATTTTAATGTCTGATAATAACATTCCATCAGTATTTCGCAATACGGAATTAAAGAAAGTGAAAAAAATCATGACATTGATTTAAATGTGACGAAACATGACATCACAGTTTGTTTCGGGATACAATGTCATGTCACATCAAACCGCAAAGCCTGACTCCAAGCCTCAACAAGTCGCTAATATTAACGACTGAAAAGAGAATGGTATACGATTGGCAAATTGCTGCAAACAGCCACTGCGCGCTACCATCCTGATCCCAGGACATGATTCCAGCTCATTATTCTGCGACAGTCACAGGAGCGAGTAGTGTGCCGTGCATGGAAACCCACAGGCTGCTCATTTTTGGGGCAACGTTGTAAATAGACGGTGCGTCATCAGGAAACAATTTCAGTTCTAGATATATGCGCGATGCCGATAACATCTGCGACGCGTATCGTGCGCTATCGCATCGATCGCCGACAACGATAACGATAACTGCGCTTGCATCACAAACACTAGGCACATTGTTATCAGTTGATAACCAACTATGCCTGCCTCGCTGGTCTAGTGGGCGCAAGGACTCTTGTACGTTAGTCGTTATCCGAAACTTGAAATCCCGAATCACTTTATCCCGAATTAACGCTATCCCGAATCACTCTATCCCGAATGAACGCTATCCCGAATCACTCTATGCCGAATGAACGTTATACTGAATCACTCTGTTCCGAATGAACGCTACTTTTCACTGACACTTCTCATTGACCCTCAATTAAAGCTATGCATAAAATAGCCCAGGAAAATGAGTTCAATTAATGGTAAAATGTTAAATAGTGATTTATCACTAAATACTGGCGCCGATTCCCTTGTTCACAAACTAATTTTCACAAACAAAGATTCGGGATAGCGTTCATTTGGGATAAAGTGATTCGGGATTTCAAGTTTCGGCCTAACATATGAGAGTCGCTCGCAAGCTCTACTTCTGAGCATGAGGCCATGGGCTCGATTCCCAGGTTGGGCAAGTGTTCTTGCGTTTTAGTAGCAGCCTGAAGTGAAGATTTGTACCTCGTCGATGGCAATAGGCTCGCCCGATATTACATGGAACTTGAGCATAACTGGCGAAATGCGATTGTATTATATATAGGTAACCTTTGCCTAGCCCTTCGCGGAAGGCGTGATGTTATGTTATCAACGATCACACTGGTATTGCAAAGGCAGATGTTCTATAAGGTTCAGGTGGTCCCAGACGTCCCGGTGGAACGCCAATTGACTATATTCACAGAATGTTCCACTCTGTCACATATTAATAGAAAAATAGAAAATATTTTATGGTCCAGGTAATACCGACCGCTCCGCCGCGTCGTGGCGGCGGGCGGCGCGCGCGCTCTTATCTTATTCAAAAGATTGTATTTTCGTAATGTTTGTCTGGATTTGAGCTTGGTCTGTAACTTGATGTGCCGTCATTAAATGACTCATTATTATTTAAAGTTGAGTAATTTTGTCTTCGACGTGTATGATACCCGCAATGTTTGCGGTTCCTTCAAAAGGATGCTTGTACAACTCAATCAGTCTACCTTTGTTTCCCAACTATGTTAGGGCTGGCTTAGAACCTAACCGGATGCAGCTGAATACCCACAACCCAGTTACTGGGTTCATCATCTGGGCAAACCACGATACCCCTGTGCACGACTGATCGTCAGAGTACCTATCGAGCTTCTGACTACTCGTAAAAGATCTACGAATGACCGCCGGGATCAACTGCTTAACACGCTTTTCGAGGCACAACACAACAACCATCGGCGGACCGACCTCGGCAGGCGTTGCTTAACCTTGAAAATCGACCTGTGCAGCTGTTATTAGAACTTCAAACTTTAAAGTTATTCAGAAAAAAAGCGACACAAACCGTGGGTATCACCACCATCTTGCTTTTATCCCAATTTATTTGAGATCGTCGCAACATTTTCAATACATTTATCGAATCTGAAGACACACATATACACACACACACTGATCGCGACGATAGGTCGTGGTGGAGCAAATGAAACTGTAGCGGACTGTATATAACAAGTATAATGAATTATGATATAAAATTACAACGGTCGGTGAAACATAACAAACAAGAGCGATATTAAGACTCGCAAGCGCAGCCGTGCACGAAGGAGAGCAACAGCTGACTCTCGTGGTGGTGTGGCGCGGGGGCCCGCGCTCGGTCGTCTGCCGGCTGACTCCCCGCTGTCCCCGCACTGGCCCTCGTTCACTGCCGCCAGCGCGCGGCGATGTTGAGTGGAGCGCGAGCTGTCTCAACACACACATGACATATATTGGTAAACTGATATCCGCAGCGGTGGAAGTTGGAACAGTGCGCTATATGGCGGTATGTATGTCACAGCCAACTGGTTTAATTAGACTTTCAGTTAACTGCCTAGCCTTTTAACTAAACGGCGCCCTTCAACTAGTGGCCTGAATGAAATTCAGCCATTGAAATCCAACTGCTAGGTAATGACTTCAATCGCTGGCGTTTAAATACATGCCTAGCCCAGACATTTAGAATTTATATTTAATATTGTATAATAATAATAACTAATATGGAGAGTACTTGCTTAGACATAACCTTGTAGCCAGGATAATCCATCAGCAACTTGCTCTGAATCTGAAATACAACCTTGTCGAATCTGAGTTGGCGTACTACAAGTATGTGCCCGACCCAGTTCTCGAAAATGGAAATATCACATTGTAGGTACTATAACAAATCAAGTATCTTGACTTGGCTCGCGAGGTTGTCGACAAGAGGGTTGTGGACTCAGTGATCATTGTGCCGATAGTCGTGACAGCCAATGGCTTAATAGCCAAGAGCCTCGACCGACACCTGAGGAGGCTCTCGTTGGGCAGCTGGATCAAGGGCTTGATTCAGAAAGCGGTACTTCTGGACACGGCTTGCATTGTCAGGAAGTTCCTCTCTCTGGAGCCCTGACCGCCGGTAGCTTGGACCCTGTTCCCGATACCGGTGAACTACTATTTTTTATATTTTTAAATGCTTTTATACTTTTGTATTCTAATATTTAAAAATAAATAAATAAATTTTTTATTCAAGTATAAAGTAAAGTAAAAATATGATTTACGTTAATTACAATCGAGGAAAGTTGAATTCTTACTGTAATGTAGACCTGCCTGATCTAGGTTTATGAAAAACCTGTGTTTCAGGCCATCAATTTACATCAAACATTTAAAAAGAAGATAACAATAAATGTATTAGAAGCTAAATTGAAAAGAAGGTATACTGGATATATTATTTTAAAACTAGATTATGTAAAATATACAGTAATGTTTTATTAAAGAGGATAAAAAATATACACTGGATAAAATTCTGATACAAAATTAACTGACAATCTATTAAATAGTAATAGGTATTTTATTTAGTATTAAAATATTGTACTTTGCACATTAATATGGTCGGTTTTAGCTAAAGTAGGACAAGTGCACGCAATGTCAGCATAATGTAAATTGCAGTTGTTATCTTGGACTTTGTAAGAAGTATCATCTGCTACCACTGGTAGATCGACGTAAAATTGCAGACTGTTTATTCTTGTTGAAAATCCTCATGAACCATATTGATAACCCTGAGTTATTGTCAAAATTTTATTTAGATGTGCCAAGTAAAGCACTTCGTTTTAATCCACCCATACGTGTACCTCGTACATCTTCGAATTATAGGCAGAACAGTTACATTGTGCGCGCAAGCAGTAGTTTCAATGACATGTGCAAGGAATATGATTTTGATCCATTCACAATTAGTGTGAATTCGGCCTCAAATTTTTCAAGTAGCGGTAGGTTATATTATTTATTTTTGTTATTTTATTATTTTCTGTTATTTTAGACATATAATTGCAAAATAAGTATTTATATTGCTTCTTACTTCAATTTAGACGATGTGTTTTTTGTTTTGTGCTCACACCATAAATTATTATTATAAGTCTATACGTGAGGATTTGTAATTGGCTTTCGGGTGACTATGATTTCCTTTTGTGTTTGTTTTTATTAGCTGTAAGTCCTCCATGTACTAAAATAAAATAAAATAAAAAAATAAAATTTTATGGAAATGGATAGGGAACCAAATCCGTTCAGTAGTTTTTGCGTGAAAGAGTAACAAAAGGGTCCATCATCCATCCAAACTTTCACGTTTATAATATTAGTAGGAGCGGCAGGTTGTTTATTGTATGTTTATTAACTAGTTCAGCAGTAAAAACTGAGCTAAAAAATGAGTTATAACAAATTTCTAAATAATATTTAGCAGTAAAATGACTTACGGCAGTTACGTGTGGGCAAGAAGGCGATAAGAAACCTCTAAATTGGTGACCCCGACGTGATCAACAAAGTTATGGAGAACGCAAGTCAAGAGCCGCGAGCCATGCCGCCATGCCGCCATGCCGTGCCGTCTGAGGAATATATTGAGATGATTTCCATCAAGTCTCGGATACCTCCATTCTAGCGACACAAACCCAGATTCTGGTTCGCGCAATTTGTAACCATGGTGTCGAACCAAAAAGCTGTGTGTGCCACAGCTTTTTGGTTCGACACGGTGGATGTTGAACAAATTAGCGACATCATATTATCATCGGCCGGGGCGGGTAGATTTTCGTCAGAGAATAAGTAACCACCAAAATTGCTCAACGAGGTTGAACTAGGCGACCAGCGTCCTTCCCAGCCGCTGCGGCATATGCGTGATCTGGCCCGTGACAAGATGCCCGACGAAACCCGAGCCACCTACCCGTCAGAAGAATCAAAACTAGGCTCGCTGGCGGCGATGGCAGACAAGATGGGTGAGCAGACGAAAGAAACCAATTCCGTGTGCTCCTGCAGTCATGCTATCGTCGCGTCACAATCGTCGACACCATCGCTTAACGATCGAAGTTTGAATAATGATCGAGGCACTTACGAAAGAGGTCGCTGCGTTGTAAATGGACAGATCGGTAACTACCAAATGATTATTCACCCTATTATATAAATGGCCTAAGCATCAGCTAGCTTGTTCATTAAATGTTGTATTAGACGCATAGGCTGAATGTTATTCAGGCCGCTAGTTGAACGGCTCCGTTTAGTTAAAAGGCTAGGGCAGTTAACTGAATGGCTTATTAAAATAGTTGACGGCGACATGTGTACTAGGAGTGCTTCTACAGCACGTCATTACTAAAACTCGTGAACAACGGAGCCCGCCTACGAAATAATGGCGCTGTCAAAGTCAAACTGCCGCTATTGAATTGACTGTACAACCTTCTCGGTATTGGGACACGGAAGAAAGTATAAGAACAAGAATGCGTCATACGGACATGAATATATAATCATGTACATATTTCTGTTTGAATCATGCTAGTAATTATTGAAATTATCTTATCTCAGGGTACTATCAGATATACAACTTAAAGAAAACAAGTTTAATGATTATTACGGGACCCCGAACACAGCGGAAATGTTTTTCAATTCCAAAGGTCAAGAGACAGTTCACTGCTGCATCACACCTCGCTGGGGTCGGGAGGGATGTCTCCACGTGCAGATGTGGCGCCAATGAAGTGTTGTGAGCTTGCTGTATCTAAAGTGGTTAATGAATGGCACTAGGTGTTGTGGAGGAGCTCGTCCCTGATTAGCTCTTGTCAGCGTGTTATCGCGCGATACGATAAGCGCACGGTGCGGCCCCGCGCCTCGCACTCGGCGCAGGACGGCCGCGGCGGCGACATGGCGCGTCTATACAACACCTACACCGAGAAGCAATGGGAGGCCGTGCTCAACGTGAGTGAACACCCCTCCCGCTCCCCCCTCCTCCCACCTGCGTCCCTCTAACCTGTGGGTGACCTTGTACAGCAGGATATTATGTGACCCTGTCATACTAAACATGTGCAAAGGTGATTTGCTCGCGACAAACTCGTGTGAAAACAAAACACGCGAGCCATCGCTGGGGTAGCGAGATGGACATCCTACTAAACAGCTTTTCTGTGTTTGCAGCAAATGTCAGCGCAGCTGGGGCGCGGCGAGCGCGGCGGCTCGGGCGGCGACCGCGACGATGCCTCCTCCACGGGCTCCGAGCGCCTGTACGAGCAGGACATCGCCATCCTCAACCGCTGTTTCGACGACATCGAGAAGTTCATCGCGCGGCTGCAGCACGCGGCGGCGGCGCAGCGCGAGCTGGAGCGGCGCCGACGGTCGCGCGGCGGTCGGAGGGGCACGGGTAACTATACTTCATCTTAGATGTGTTCTTAACGAAGAGTCCCAGTTAATTTGTGTATAAATGTCAGCACGCTTGTAACACGTCGCGTCCATAGGCAGCGGCGCCGCTAACGCGGGCGAGGGCATGCTGGCGCTGCGTACGCGGCCGCCGCCCGAGCGTGACTTCGTGGACGTGCTGCAGAAGTTCAAGCTGTCGTTCAACCTGCTGGCGCGGCTGCGGGCTCACATCCACGACCCCAACGCGCCCGAGCTGGTGCACTTCCTGTTCACGCCGCTTGCGCTGATCGTGGACGCGGCGCAGGACGCGGCGGACGGGCGCCTGCCCTCGCGCGTCGTGCAGCCCCTGCTCACGCGGGACGCGCTCAACCTGCTCGCCAACTGCGTCACCAGCAAGGAAACCGAACTGTGGCACTCGCTAGGCGACGCCTGGCTCATACCAAGGTACAATATACTAAGCAGGCGAGAGGGCGAAGGGACCTTTTTTTAGTTTCTCATTTTGCAGCAGTGGGGTGTCTAGTCGGACGCGACTGGGCATCCACTGCTTCCTTTGCTGTCTTCAGTTACAGATTATAGGCACCTAGAATTCACAAAGAAACGAAATTTATGGAAGCTGGGACCCACTCCAGTAGGCATAAATGATATATCATTAGCAGTGATAGGAATAGGTAGTGCCTATTTGCCTAAACTTCGAAGAACAGAGATTTTGGAAAAATGTGAAAACCGTCAGCTAGAAAAAAGTGAATTCTTACATTTTATTAGATTATAATAGAGTAGGTACGTTTAGTAAAGTTAAACTTTCCCAAAGCTACATCTCGTAGTGACCGATCATCTTATCCACGATCTCTTACCACGTTTACTATTAAATATTAACAAGAAATACGTAATGTTAAAGTCAAAGTCAAAGTTTTTTTATTTGTAAAACATCATCATCATCATCATCATCGATCGATCATCTTCATTTTTTTTTTGTTTGCTAAGTATGTAATGTATTCATTTTTTTGTTTGTTATATATGTAATGTATTCATTTTTTGTTTGTTATGTATGTAATGTATTCATTTTTTTGTTTGTTATGTATGTAATGTATTCATTTTTTTGTTTGTTATGTATATGTAATGTATTCATTTTTTTGTTTGTTACGTATGTAATGTCATATAAATTCAATTATCATCTCCCTAGCCTAGAGCCTAGCTTACTTTTGTATTGCTGAAACTGACATGTTTGGTACATACAGATAATTCTGAACGGACAGGGATTTGGATTTAGGCTTTATAGTAACGTATCCAACGGTATATTACACATGGCTGTGGGAGGGGTCCCAAAATAAGCATCATCCTTTGGATTTGAGTGTCTCCCCCCGTAGCCTTCCACTCTTCCCTGTCTGTTTCTCTGGCGGTCTGGTTTCAGATGAATGAACAAAGTCATTTCGCAAGTATTTCAAGATAAGTTCCAGCCATAAGTGTGCGAATAAATTCTCAGCGGCAGTCCGCGGATGGAACAATAAGTAAAGTGTGAATGTTATGTTTATCACCATATCACCGCATATCTGTTTTCCGAGTAACGCCTGGCTGTAATCCTTGGCCATCGTGTATTATTAGCGCGCTAGATAATCCGCTCAGTATTAAATTCCGTGGTTGACCGACGATAAACAGGTACATTACGTACGTAATATTAGGCACAAGATAATCTTATCAGCTATATTTAAATTATTTTGATATTATGTAAATTATGTAGGTTCATCTGCAGGCCGCATTTGGAAAACTGTGTCTCTTGTCGCGCACACCAGTAACCTAAAGACTAGGGTGAGTAGATACGGCAGGTGATCAATGTCCACCACGTTGTTGCTTAAGACGATGATGATGTTAAAGCTGAGGTTGCGGTCGCACTTTCGTGAAGTAAATTGTAGGAGCTCTGTTGAGTCGTAAACACACTACTTACTGAAAATAAGTAGTTAATTCCTATCTTATCTTTTTATTACAAGAAAAAGTTATAGCTAATAGTTTTGGAATGCGAAATAGTATTAATTGGTGGCGCTGCCCGACGCAAACACAAGGACTCAACGTGTGACTCATGTGTGGAGTCGCCCGTTAGAGCCTATTAGTGTTAGTGTTTGGTTCTAAAGAAAAATCTACTTAATAGACATATTAAATTCATTTACTGACAGACCACGCCTAAACCGCCAGGTCTAGAAGCATGCTTCCCAAGAGTTACTTTTTTAACGAAAGGAATGGAAACGTAAGGAATGTTTTTTTAACAATAATCCTTCAGGGGTTAAATAGGGGATGAAAGTTTGTTATTTTAAAAATTGGACCAAGAATGGCATCTTGCGGAAAACCTATTTGAAGAACAGCCTTTTTGCAAGATGTTTTGCCAGCACAACTTATTTTCTATAACATTAAGGTGTTACTAAAATGTTGGATAGGAATTCACTGAATAAAATAGATTACATTATTCACGAGACACACTATAAGTGTCAAAGAAATAAATAGAAGGCTGGATTATAAATAAAAAACATTAAAAAGAACCAAAGATCTAGTTGACTGATCTTCACATTCCTTACTCGTTGTTCAGAGTCGTTAATGCTAGGCTACAACGTCTGTGTTTGTGTTGCCAGGGAGCAATGGAAGACGACCATCCCGCCGTACCAGCCCGTGTTCATGGACGGCTGGAGCCCCGACTACCAGGTCGATGACCAGCCACTGCGCAGGTATGTGAACTCATTGCATTGATTATTCATTTATTAGATGTTATACGTAGTCACGTCTAAATGTATAAGCATCTTACGCTTGTCATGTAGTCGTCTCCCACCACCATGATGTGTGTTCATTACATTTTTGTTTATTTACAATGTATAATAATTTTGATAGTATGTATGTATTTATGCCAAATGTTGTTAAACCACCATTTGTTAGAGGTATCTTTTCAAAATCACCCTGCCAGTCTGTGTTAAGTTTGCTATAAATGTGTCGTGTGCTACTGTGTACGTGTCCGTGTAGCGTTGTGTGTGTGTGTGGGGCAGGTCTTCCCCGAGACGCAGCTCAGTGGGCCGCGCCGAGCTGGCGGCCGCCGAGCCCGCCACCTACGAGCGCTACGAGCGCGACGAGCCAGACCTCTACGCCGAGCAGTACGCGCCCTACCCCAGGTAACCACTAGCACAGTACGTGCCCTACTCCAGCCTGATGGCTGCTGCCAACTGCGTCCAGCTGATCTTCTAACTAAATCTTCACGCACTAGAGCTAACGCTCTCAGATACCACACCATAAGTTCTTACAAAAGTAAACAAATCAGTTCCAAGGACTATGGTACCTATGGACTATAACTCGGTAACGTTGTTGACAGGAATATGCGCGGCATGGTACGCGAGGACTCGGGCAGCGCGGCGTCCTCGCCGGACCGCGAGCAGGTGTACCGCGCCGACAGAGATGACGGTACGTTCTCCATTCAAATTCATTTTCAAAATATTTTATTTCACAAAATCTTACATGGACACTTATGACTCGTCGGAAGCTAGGTGCATGGTCGTTTTGGTCGTTCCTATGGAGAAGAACCGGCAAGAAACTTTACGGTTACTCTTTCAAATATAATTGATTTTCTATATTTCCAAATAACACTCACGTGACCACTTAATTAATGATACCGAGCGCAATGGTGCTGTTCCACGGCACCGCCCGGCGCCATCGGTCGGGACTTGTCATGTCTGAACTGCCATGGCTCGTAAAACATTTTTTGTTTTTCCTCAATTATGACGCAACGCTATGCCCACTCACACTATGTAACCAGTGATTTTGTAATAACTTAAAACCATGAAGTGTCGTGCCCGTTTTTTTGCATTGGAATCTTCGCTTCGACTTTCTGACCGACTCCTTGATAGCCCAAAAGTACCTGTAAAAATGGTTAACTTGCAATAAATGCTTTAAATTTGACTACTGCGAGGGGAGTGCCCGGACTGGTGGAGTGCAGTTACTACAGTAACATGTCTGTGTTGCAGACGACCTGGGCGAGGCGTGGGCGCGCGGCGTGATGGCGCGCGGCGGGCGTGTCGTGCGCGTCACGTACCCGCGCACCGCCAACAACGACAAGGAGCTCACCGTCGTGCGCGGAGAGTACCTCGAGGTATGTACATCGCGTCGCCAGCAATGAAGCAGAACTGACTGCAGGAGTGCTCGTCATAGGCCTGCAATTTGCTCTGGCCCTGCATTGTTAGACTCACACAATATCTTAATAATATAATTTTTGGACTAACAGAGACCACAACCTCTTAGTTTGTATAGACATTTCTTCTCAGGGATCAGTCGGCTAGGAAATGCCAGCGCCGTCTAGTTCTAAAATATTGATGCATAAGCTTCGATCAATTATTACTGGTCGAAGTGCATAAGGTCGGTATTAAAGAATGCGTCTGTTACGTAGGTCCTGGACGACTCGCGCAAGTGGTGGAAAGCGCGCAACCGGCGCGGCGTGAGCGCGCACGTGCCGCACACCATCGTGGCGCCGGCCGCCTCGCCGCCCGCCTCGCCGCACCTCTACCCCAACCCCATCTACACGCATTACCAGGTACATTTCACCATTTTTGTTTTCGGATGAAACCTAAGGCTCTTGGCCTTCGGAAATAACACCGGATAAAACCGGAACGCACCGAGCAGTTAAAGTGTACTTCTACACGTTACTGCGGTGAGAGTCTGTCATCCGATAAATGGTGACTGTTGATACCAATGGCTGACTAAAGGCAACGTCACCAAAGCGTGATTGCTCCCAGAGTAGTAACGAGAAGCAGTATATACTAACACAAGTCATAATACTGCTGCATGAAAAGAAAGAGAATGTAAATGAATATTCCGTTAAAAGTTTGGTTTTTATGTTCCAGGAGGGAGCAGGCGGACGCGGCTCCGGCGGCAGCAGCCCCACGGGTCCAGCGGGTAGGGGCGCAGGGGTTCATGGAGTCCATGGGGGCCAGGGGCCCGCGGGGGGCGGAGGGCAGGGAGGCGCGGGGCCGGGGGGCGCGGGTGCGGCCGACTGGGTGCGCCGCGAGCGACTCGGCAAAAAGGGCGAATTCCGATACTTCTAGCGCGTAGAACATGCACACACACTGGAGGCCTGACACCTGCCGCCCGGCGCACGCACGCCAGCGCAACTTTAGCCCACACGGACTCAACACTCACACGCTGAGTCCTGCGTGAGCTAGAGCGGCACATGTGAGCGTGCGCCGGGCGAGGCAGCAATGCGTCGTGTGTGTAGGTGTGTTGTGGTGCTAGCCCCCCCCCCCTCCCGCCCCTCCTCGGCCGCGCGCGTGTGTGTGTGTGCGCTTGACTCGTGTTACGAATGTTTACCAGACGCCCCGGACCACCTCACGCTCTGCTGTCTATGCTGCGGGTGGGATGACGTAGTGTTAGTCTCGCACTGATGAGTGACGTGGTCCGGAGGCTGTACCGCCATCGCGCCAGTGTAGCGTACTAAGTAATTGTCCGCGTTTGTCGCGAGTGTTCGTGACGAGAGCGTGGCGTGGCGTGCTTGTGGCATGACGTCGGCCGCCACGCATATCATACAAGTCTGATTTAAATTATTTACTTTGTAAATGTACCTATACGTACAACAAGTTCGTAGCTTCACTCTATACCGAGCGTGTGACGCGCTAGTATCCATTAAATATGTATATCTTATAAATTATTAGATTGTGAGTAATAGCAAAATATATGCAAATAAAATAATATAATATCTAAAGCTAGATATGATGTAAATGAAACAAATAATATGGGTATATTTTCATACTTTTAATATATTGTGAGCGGAGCGGGCGCTTGCGAGCGCGGGGTGCGGGCGAGGCGCCCCCTCCGTCATCTAGGTAATGCTCCGTATTTGTACCTACTTTACTATTAAAATTCATTTTTTATCAAACTAGGTGTTGGTCTGTTATAGTATAGTAATCCCTTCCCGTCCCAAGACATATAATTAATGAGCGCAGCCAGCGTCGCTGTTACCTAGACAATCGGTACGACACGACACTACCTCCGCCGAGCTGCGTCGCACAAACACTCGACGTCGTGTGTGTGTGCGCGTCGTGTGTGCTTTGCTTACATAAATGTTGTGTTCGTGTGTGTGTGTGTAACCTTGTCACGGTAAGTGTGCTTATTTGTTGTTTTATTTAGTAAATAAGAATCATTATAAGATTAATTATTCGAAACATCAAAATTGAATGACTATCGACCTTACTCTACTATTATGACATCACGTTCTGTCACAATTTTCACTTGCTTCTTGTACTTTGTCCGTGTCCACTTATTACATGTGGTTTCAATTTGTGCCACATTCCACTTCCCAATAGGCGCATTCGTAAAGTGAATATTGCACAGCCTCTATAGACACTTGGGTTTCGTTCGACCTTTCTGTATAATAATAACGAATAGGCTAGTTTTTGACTAAGCCATTCCAATTTAGTAATGTTCCTTGTGGTTTAAAATGAGTTATTTGTTGAGACCGTTTCACAAAACTGAGTGTGCTCGTATTGCGGAGCGTGTACCAGTGCCACAATGTTGCAGAGCGCGCCGCGCCGGCCGCGCCCGCGCCGCCGCCGCCGCCGCCGCCGCCCGCGCCGCCCGCGCCCGCGCCGCCCCCGCTGCGCAACACCGACACCATCAAATGTGAGTACCGGTCGACTATACTTGACACTACTAAACACACGTTAACTATATAAACTGAACTCAAACCGTCTTATTACAAAACGAGACCTAACTTTAGTTCTAGCCTAAACCTCTGAGCCGGTATTTGTTTTTCGAACTTTATTTCGATTTAGATAATAGTTATTTGTTATACAAGAGTGCAAAGTTGCTTTTTAACCGCGTGTTCAATTTTGATGACCGACCAAGCGAAGGATTCCAAAATTAGAATCCTGAGCGTTAGCGAGGGAATCAAAAGAGCACGAGGTGAAAAATCTTTGCACTCGAGTGCAACACGTAACTTTTCATTCCACCTCAGCGAGGAAATGACTAAATGCAAAGGCGTCAAGCAAACTTCCTCGTCGCTAGAATCACTCATTTTAGTTTTTTCACTTGTTTTCAAGTTTCTTGTTTTTAACATAAGGTTTAACAATGACGTGAAAAAATGCCGCGTAAAGAACCGCGTACAAAGCAAATTGAAAAAAGAACACCAAGAAGGTTCCGAGTCTGAATTTTTAACAAATTAAAAAAAAGTTGTATGATATATTCGGCACCATAGAGGTAGCAGTAAATAGGTTTAATGTTTTTTTTTAATTCACAAACTTAGTGCACACGATGTTCTAAATTCAATTTACTTTATCCTCTAGAGAATAAAAACGGTTTTCCACTCAGATATTGAAGATTAAAAATACTCTTTCCGAGATGGTGGGATGAAAAGTTCTTTATACAAAAACGACAACTTAGCACCGAACTAAGTTGTCATTTTTGTATAAAGAACTGTATTTCTATAAAATTTAGGTTCTTAATTCAATAACTGACGCGGTGGTTTAAACCTGACCTAAAGAAAAACCTTGTTTTGTAATAAGGGCGAAAGTATTTATTTCATCAAACCAATAACGCACTTTTTAATTTTCAAGAAGCCCAATTCCAACAAACGTCAGCCCCATTCCAAAACGTAGTAGGTTCCTATGGAGAAGAACAGACAAGAAACTCTATGGACTCTCTTCTAAATCAAAATATTGGTTACATAATTCATGTTTATGGTGGTGTGAACAATATTTCTTGAAATGTAAAATATGATATTGACATGACCTTTCATAATTGTTTTTCCAATTCTAATAATATAGACAATGTCTCTCATAAAATAGATGCTCCTGAAACTGGGAACAATCAAAATTTTTTTCTTGTATAACCATTTTCATGTTATTCATCAAAACACAAACGGTTTAATAAGTAAATAGGACTTATTAAGCTTACATATAAATGATCTTGCTAGCCATGATAAACATGTGGCTGTACTTTGTGTCACAGAACACAATGTGACAGAAGAGGACCATTGATATCTTGGTATTCCAAATTATACTCTTGCTACCTTCTATGTAAGAAAGTCCCGGAGAGGTGGCTCATGCATCTTAGTAAATAATAAACATCCGTATAAAATTCTCGACTTAAAAGAATATTGCAGTTCTTGTATCTTAGAATCTTGTGCAATTGAATTAATCGAACATCGAATAATAATAGTCTGGATCTCTTAAGAATAATATCGACTCTTTAAGTTCATTTTTCTATAACTTTGATGGAATCTTAAGGAAAATATGTCCCAATTCCAAAAAAAAGGTGCTGATTTGCGGAGACTTTAACATCGATACTTTAAAAAACACGAAAATGTCAATGCAATTTCAAATTTAATATGAAATTAGATGTGCGTGAAACAACCCGGCTAGATTGCGGTACATGCATCGACAGTATTATACACAATGTAAGAGGCAGTGTATGTGAGGTAATGGAGCTAGCCGTCTCTGACCAAACAGCTCAAATTATAAAATGTCCCGTTTAAAAGACCTGCACGATCACACACTGGTTCTCATAAAAACGCGATTTTTGCCAGAAAAATGTCAAAAAATTTAAAGAGGCTTTCCAAAGTCTTGGTTTTATAGTGTTTATAGCTGCAAAGGTCCAACCAATTAATTTAAAAAAATTCATAACTTATTCAAATTATTTTACGATCTGTGTTTCCCTTTAAAGAAAATAAAAAATGTAACTATTGTACTAAACCACAGAAATGGACCACAAAAGGCATTAAACTGTGCTCTAAGCGTAAATGTGAAATGCTATGGACCTTCAGGCGGCATCCAAATGTATTCAATAAATAAAAATATAATTCCTATTCCAAACGTTTAAAAATAATTATCAAATTGATCCTGAATGACTCTGAAAAATACGAATAGCTCTGGCTTTGACGACATTGAGACTAAGATAATAAAAAGCGTAGCTGTTGAAATTTCAGCGGGTTTTAGCTTTATTACTAACCTTATGTATAGAACTGGTGTTTTTCCCGAAGACTTAAAACTGTCCGTAATAAAACCACTATCTGAAATCACTATGATGATGCTCAAAATATAGAAAACTACAGACCCATTGCTCTTCTTTCAATATTTTCCAAAATAATTGAAAAGGTTATTTAGAACAGTATAAATGATAATGATAAATGATTTTATTTTGTAAGTAGGTTTGTACAAACACTTTTACACGTCAATCATATTTTAAAACTAGATGAGGTCGGCGTTTCCTATCTGACTAGCCTGAGAAGAAAGGCCGAAACAAACTCAGACGTCACAGTCTCTTTTAAAGTCCAGACATAATCTTGGTCAGATCATATGAAGACCATGTAGGTCGATGTCTGAGATGGTCTTTTGAGGAAAGAACCACACAGATTGAGAGGACCTGTCCAGTCAGTGCACGCATATGTCAGAAATCGTGCAGCTCAACTCAAACATATATACATGTTTCTTAAAAAAAATGGCATTTTATAGTATTTTCTGGTAAAAATAGTGACTCATACGAAAATGACATAAACATTAGCTTAAGTGTAATATTTCAATGACTAAATAAAAACAACTTACAGATTAATTTTAATAAAACTCAAATAATGACATTTAAACAAAGAAGTAGGTAATCCTAAAATTCTTGACATTATGACCAAAATAAGATTATTAAAACGGAACGCACCAAATTTCTAGGTATTTGGCTAGACGAAAACATGATATGGAAAACACACATTGAGACTATGATAAAAAAAATTCATCAATTTTGCTATGCTTTACACAATTTGAATAAGGTTGCAAATCGTAATACTGTCCTGACTGCATATCATGCATTATGTCTCCACAACTCTTCTAATCTAATTTTCCCCTAATAATTCCTTAACTTATTTATAATTTTCAAGCGTTTATTAGGTATACTAGCTTTTGCCCGCGGCTCTGTAGAAATGATTTTTCGCGGTAATGTGCATCGAAATCAAGTAGTATCGCAGTGAAAATCTTTCGCGATAACGTGCATCGAAGATAAGTAGTATCGCAGTGAAGATCTATCGCGGTAACGTGCATCGAAGTGTAGTGGCTTCGCAGAGACAGTCTTTCGCCGTAACGTGCATCGCAATTTTGTAGCATCGTATTAGCATTTATTGATATTTTGTGCGTCGAAATTCCGTATTCTACTCGTTAAAACCCACCGAAAATTGCAAACCATTTTTCGTTAATTTAAAAATACTTACGCTTCCATCCCTCTAAATTTATAAAATTTCAATATTTGTTAAGGAGAATCTGTCTAAATTTGAAAAACTTAATAGGTACTAGACGTCACCAAAGCTCACTAAAATCAAAAAAACACAATACTGCACTTTTCTCAAAGAGTTGTCTCGGCATGGGTCCAAAGATTACCTACCTACCAAAAACTTTAAAAAGCATGACCAACATAAACCATTTTAAATCGCAACTTAAAAAAATCTTGATTGAAAAGGCTTACTACTCTATCAATGAGTTTTTAGATGATAGAAGCATAAAATAAAAAATGTCCGATCCACTTGTTATTTCTATCTTGTTTACGACGTTACTTGTTTCAAACAGTTTTATTTAGTTTGTAGTTTTTTTCGCCTGATTTGTACGCCTTGCAAGGCAAAACATAGTGATACAACGCAAATTTTTATACCATGTACAGTCAACAGCAAAAGTAGATGATCAAAATCAGAAATTCAATACTAATGAACGGAGTTCGCGTCAGAACCGTGGCGTCGACGTGATTCAAAAGTATGTGATTTTAAATTATACCAAACATTTACTACTAGTACGCCACACAGTTCTGACGCGAACTCCGTTCATTAGTATTGAATTTCTGATTTTGATCATCTACTTTTGCTGTTGACTGTACCACATTAGCTATGTTCAATAAATAAAATACTTTGACTTTGTTTATATGACTGACTTTGTTTGACTCTGAAATTATGTAACTCTCTGAGGCTTCCAACATGTTGCCGACGACAAACTAACTGACGTGTTCATAATTATGTTCACAGCAAACAAGTCGTTGGTGAGCGGGAGCGGTGACCTGCACGAGGAGCTGAAGATGGTGCTGCCAGCCATCCAGGCGCGCAAGAAGATGCTCGACATCAAGAAGACACCCGACATCTTCATCGACCAGGTAGGTACCTACTTTTAGGACATATTTATAATGCTTGGGAAGATAAATGCGATGCCTTGGGCATCTTTTGTGATTTGTCCAAGGCATTCGATTGCGTTCTTCACGAAACGTTAATCAGGAAACTCCGCCACTACGGAATCAGGAACATTGTTCTGGATCTTCTTACCTCATACTTGAGTAAGAGGATTCAGAGCGTTGATGTTAATGGAAAAAGATCTCCCGGATCTATAGTAACAATGGGAGTCCCACAGGGCTCAATTCTTGGCCCTTTCTTGTTTCTTATTTATATAAATGACTTGCCGTACCTCATAAAGGATAATCATGATATAGTGTTGTTTGCGGATGACTTCACTTTTGTTTAAACTTAAACGTCAGCAGCAGGTTACTGACGATGTAAATACCGCGATCTCTAAAGTAGTCCACTGGTTCAATGTTAATAATTTACTTTTAAACGAGAAAAAAACCAAATGCATTAAGTTTACGCTACCTCACGTTAGGGAGGTGAAAACCAAAGTGTTGATAAAGGGCGAAGAATTGAATCCTGAAGACAGCACAGTATTCTTGGGCATAACTTTGGATGCTAAGCTTCAGTGGGGTCCACATATAGATAAATTATCAAAAAAGCTAAGCTCCGCAGCATACGCGGTTAGAAAAATTCGTAATTTAACTGATATAGAGACAGCCCGTTTAGTGTACTTTAGCTATTTTCATAGTGTAATGTCGTACGGTATTCTATGGTGGGGAAATGCCGCTGATATTCAGACTATCTTTGTTTTACAGAAGCGAGCTGTTCGATCAATTTATAAATTGAGTCCGAGACACTCGCTCAGAGAAAAATTTAAAGAAATTAATGTTATGACTGTGCCTTCTCAGTATATTTATGAAAATCTTTTATATGCCCATAAAAATATAAAATTGTTTAAAAAGTACAGTGATATACATGATATAAATACTAGAAACAAACACAAATTTGTTGTACCTACAACAAGGCTCAAAAAAATAGGTGGCTCGTTCAGATGCCAATGTATACGCTTCTACAACAAAGTTCCAAGCCCCGTTCAAGATGTAAGCCTTAATAAATTCAAATCATTCATTAAACGTAAGTTGTGCCAGAAAACCTTTTATACCGTTAAGGCTTATATCGAGGACAAAAAGGCTTGGGATTAAGCTGCTTCCATTTTTTACATTTATTGAATGTTTTTATTTTGTTGTTTTTTTTTTATATATACATTTTGACATTAATGAGTTTGATATATACTATGACATTTGCTTACTTTGTAAAGTATTCTATTATTTTAATTTTTGTGAATGTGAAGACTATGTGGGCCATTTTATTTTTTATTGTTCTCTCTGTTATGTTAGTTTTTGTCATGGTCTGGCAGTTTGAGTAATTAATGTGGCCTACCCAAATGTCCTTTCTTTGGTATTGTTCGTCGAACCGTTGAGCTCCTTAAGTTTTGAGTTGAGCTGCACGATTTCTGACATATGCGTGCACTGACTGGACAGGTCCTCTCAATCTGTGTGGTTCTTTCCTCAAAAGACCATCTCAGACATCGACCTACATGGTCTTCATATGATCCGACCAAGATTATGTCTGGACTTTAAAAGAGACTGTGACGTCTGAGTTTGTTTCGGCCTTTCTTCTCAGACTAGTCAGATAGGAAATGCCGACCTCATCTAGTTTTAAAATATGATTGACGTGTAAAAGTGTTTGTACAAACCTACTTACAAAATAAAATCATTTATCATTTACGCCTCGGTCACCACAACACCCTACACCCTACACACCACTCACTACAGACTACACGCCACTGGAACTGTACCTTCGAAAAAAAATATGGGTTCCTTCTAACTGTACAAATGATGGAGGCACAACACGACATGCCGCATATACTTTTGCAAATGTACGCACATTATAATAGTCTATTCAGAGCACTGTTGTATATTGTTTTGTTTTTAATCGTTGTGTTGTGGGCCGTAGCTCATTTATTTAATATTTTTTTCTAATAAAAAAAGATAAAACTACCTACTTACAAACTGTTGATTTGATTTGTTTATTCTTATAAAATCTTAAGTTCGGATTAGGAACATGTAGTGTATTAGTAGAAAGAAAGAAAGATCTTGAAATGAATTGACTAATCGATAGTACTTCAAATGGCGGCAACCCAACGCGGAACGACGACGGACTTCAGATACATCGTATTGTCAATGTTTATTTCCCACTTGCAGAAGTCGAACCCGGACGAAGTGGCAGAGTGGCTGGAAGCCAAGGGCTTTAGCACGGCGACGCAGCGTGCACTGCGCATGCCCGGCCACCAGCTGTTTGCTCTGACGCGCACGCAGCTGGAGAAGGCGCTGGGCGCGGACGAGGGCAAGCGCCTCTACAGTCAGATCCTGGTGCAGAGGAACGTCTCGGGGGTGAGTCGCCGGCTCTACGGTGAGACACACACGACAGGCACCACACTCGCCCAGCATCTGCTCATACCGGGACTTACACGCCACGTCAGGAAGTACTCACCGCTACTTCTCAATACAAAATAACAACCAAACGGTTCCCTATCCATTTGCATAAAATTTTAAGACCTAATATAACTTGGCATACTTTTGTTTGTCCTAATTATATTTTCGCATAAATTATTTACGCATAACAGCTTACGCATAATTTTTTTACACATAATTTCTCTTATAATATTAATGATTAAGCATAAAATTCTAAAGCATACATTTTTTAAGCATAACAATAATAAAAGGCGTAGTCGACGGGTCCCCGCTTCGCGGGGATATTCCTGTCTGCGGGGTTTAAAGGAACCTAACCTGTCCGAGTCGGGGTGCCCCAATTCCCGAGCTCGCTTCGCTCGCTCTTGCATTCTAAGTTCTCATTGCCTTTTTACTAAATCGAAATGTGTTAGACCTTGGGGCACCCCGACTCTTGGAAAAAGTGATTCAGAATCGAGTGAAAATCAATACGTAAAAATAACTCAAATTTGTTTCCGTTATTTCTATTAATTGTATGCCTAAATATTATTATGCTAATAATCATTAGGCCTAGTAACGTTATGCGAATTAAATTTATGCCAAAACAAATTAGCCTTGAAGATCATTATGCCAACATAAACTGTATGCCAAAAAAAAAATATGGCAAAGTATTATTATGGCAAAACAAATTATGCCAAAATCGTTATGCCAAAGTATATTAGGAAAAAGAATATTATGCGAAAAGAAGGGATCCCCAACCAAACATATGTCGTTAGATAGGCCTTTTAATATACATAGACCAATAATTACAATGGCGATTCATTTCAAATCGCTGTGTAAAGAAGGCGATGTTTTGTTCGGTATGGCGATGTTTCTTAGGACTACCTGGACAGCAGATAATGGAATGCTTAAATACTAAATCACTTCTAGTGGTCTTAATTTGAAAATTTGCAAATGTATGAATTCTGATAATAATGGAACTCTTGAATAGCTACTAGTAATAGTAGCTATTCATGGATTCCGCGTCTAGCGTCCAGCCGATCGATTCTGTAAAAATCTCACCGTAAAAAGTTAGGTGAAGTGAGCTTAGAGTGAGCTGTCAATAGTGTTCATCCCTAGTATTAGTAAGTTGGAATGACAGCTCACTTCACGCTCACTGCTAAGTTTTCGCGGTGAGATGGTTACAGAATCGCACTGCATAATTAGGACAGCTCGATGGTACCATTTTATTGCATTACTAGCTTCTGCCCGCGGCTTCGCCCGCGTGGATGTCGGAAATTATCCCACGGGAACGTGCTAACAGGATAAAATGTACCTATGTGCTTCCCCAGAATGCCATCTATCTCGCGGGCCCTTTGTGGCTAATTACAATAGAAAACCAATTGTGTCTCATTAGTGGTGATTAAGAGGGTACCTATATGATATCTTTACCTAAGTACCTACCTAATTAAAAAAAAACTCAATAACAGAAAATTAAATACCTACCTACCTAAATAAACCTATTTCTGATGATAACTAATCTAAACTCAATAAATAAGCAAAATCCCTAAAAACTAATATCTATACGAATGACTAATCCTACCTAACAGTATTATAAAATAACCCACGTTCACTACGTACACTATCAAATATACTATCTATACTTTAAAATTAAAATCTATACCCGCGACTTATATAAAAATAAACCTAAATAACTCTAAAAACTAAAAGGAATAAAAATGAACTCCATTGCGGGTGACTTAACCTACGACAAACTTATTATTTGCGGTTGGTGCAGTAATCGGGTCTAGGGATCGAACCGCAAAATTAAGTTTGTTTTTTATTGTATATACTTTTCCGGGATAAAAAGTACCCAGTGTGGTGCCCAGGATATTAAAGAATAATTATACAAAGTTTCAACGTAATCGAACCGGTAGTTTTTGCGTGATGCCTGAACAAACAGACAGACAGACAAATATTTTTTTAATCACATTTTTGGGTTCGGTGTCGGTCTAGTAACACCCCCTGCCATTTATTTTTTTGATATTTTCAATGTACAGAATTTTCACTTCTACAGATTTATTATAAGTATAGATTATCAGTCCTACGAAACACCGCCATAACTTTTATTCCACAGTGATTTGAAATGAGCCGCCATGGTAGTATATTTTACAATATACAATAGTTATTGTAAAATAGAATAGAATACTCTTTATTATGTACACCATATAAATTACAGAACATAAATACGTAATTTTTACAAAGGGTGACACAATGGGCGGTCTTATCGCTAAGAGCGATCTTTTAAAGACAACCTTTGGATGGATTAAAAAGGGGAAGGAGAGACAAATAGGTACTGTAGATAGTCTGTGGTGTACCATTTACATTATACAATAAATATATACATAAAGTATATCATACAAATCTAAATAAATATATACATATAATAATAAACATGAAACAAGAGCAAAGAAAATATAATGATGATGTTTAAGGAGAGAGGAAGTGTTTTTTTATCATAATTTTAAAAGTGGACAAAGATCGAGCACGCCTTACCGACACGGGCAAGTCATTCCATAACCGTACTGCTTGAACAGTGAAAGTTTTGTCATAGAAACTGGTGGAATGCATCGGCATCTCTAGTCTCAGGTTTTCCGATGACTTCAGATATTATCTATTATGTGTCATGAAGGAACATTCTTTAAAATAAGAGGTTTTAGGATTAAACAAAATACTGTAGAGCTGAAATAAGATATGAGAATTCTGGCGAAGACTTATGGGAAGCTACTTGAGCTTTGTAATACCTATCTAATGCCATCTGGTGTGGTTGTTATTGGTGCTTAGACCAGCTTCCATATTTTTTTTCCGGTTCTCCTTAATTAGGTAACAAAAAAAAGTTGCGCGTGAAAAATACGAATTTGGCATTTGACTCAAGAGCTAGATTGACCCGACACTATACTGAAGACATCGCACGTTAGCTTGTACGAGATTAGGTACTGCAGTCTCTTCAACTTTGCCAAATCGATTGTGATACATTAAGTGGCTGAAGTGCCACCACTATGTCAGTTCGAAACCGGGATCAGACCTCTTCTTTTGCAGCGAGGTAAGGGACAGTGCTCACCACTGCACTAGAGGATGTCTTCAAGGTTCTGGACTGGAAAGAGCTAGGCATCAACATCAATGGCGGGTACACCATCACCTGCGGTTTGCCGGCAATATAGTAGTCATGACTGAAACTATGGAGAACGTCAGTACAATGCTCGATGACCTGAGTAGAACCTCCGAAAGTGTGGGTCTTATAATGAACAAGACAAAGGTCATGTCAAATACCCATATAGCAGCCATGAAGATCAGAAGAAGAAGCCATGAAGTTATCTACGATTATGTTTACCTAGGACAAACTGTCCAGATAAGTAGGTTTAACTTCAAGAAAGAGGTCAATCGTTGAATCCGAGTTGGCTGGACAGCGTTCGGGAAGCTACGCAAAATCTTCTTGTCCCGCATACCGCAGTGTCACAAGACGAAAGTCTTTGACCAGTGCGTGTTGCCAGTACTAAATGTTAATAGTAATGGCACTGAAACGTGGTCGCTCACAGTGGGCTTCATGAAAAGGCTGAAACTCACCCACAGAGTCTGACACTCCCTTCTGCTCCACCCAGAGCGGGAAGAGTCATTTGATGATTTCCCATCCTAAAAAAAAAAGGGTAATGGAAGGCTGGGAGACCTTCCAACGCTACATCTTCCGGTACGTGATCGCCACTCCAGAACGCCACACTGCGCCCTGGCCCCAATGGCCCCAATGTGCCCTGGCCACTGCCACTTAAGTTTGGCAATTCTTCGGGCTATGTCGGTTGCCTTGGTTTCCTACGAATCTCTACATTTCCTATTCGATCATGTAGGGAAACCTTTCCAATGCGGTGGACCGATGACCTAGTGAAGGACGCTAGATGCAGGACTGCATAGCCCTTTCCAATGCGGTGGACCGATGACCTAGTGAAGGACGCTAGATGCAGCACTACATAGCCGTTTCCAATGCGGTGGACCGATGACCTAGTGAAGGTCGCTAGATGCAGCACTGCATAGCCCTTTCCAATGCGGTGGACCGATGACCTAGTGAAGGTCGCTAGATGCAGCACTGCATAGCCCTTTCCAATGCGGTGGACTGATGACCTAGTGAAGGTCGCTAGATGCAGCACTGCATAGCCCT
The DNA here is from genome assembly GCA_951799955.1 of Apamea anceps. Classification (NCBI taxonomy): domain Eukaryota; kingdom Metazoa; phylum Arthropoda; class Insecta; order Lepidoptera; family Noctuidae; genus Apamea; species Apamea anceps. Next base: position 345,267 of record OX637526.1, read on the forward strand.
TTCCAATGCGGTGGACCGATGACCTAGTGAAGGTCGCTAGATGCAGCACTGCATAGCCCTTTCAAATGCGGTGGACCGATGACCTAGTGAAGGTCGCTAGATGCAGCACTGCATAGCCCTTTCAAATGCGATGGACCGATGACCTAGTGAAGGTCGCTAGATGCAGCACTGCATAGCCCTTTCCAATGCGGTGGACCGATGACCTAGTGAAGGTCGCTAGATGCAGCACTGCATAGCCCTTTCCAATGCGGTGGACCGATGACCTAGTGAAGGTCGCTAGATGCAGCACTGCATAGCCCTTTCAAATGCGGTGGACCGATGACCTAGTGAAGGTCGCTAGATGCAGCACTGCATAGCCCTTTCGAATGCGGTGGACCGATGACCTAGTGAAGGTCGCTAGATGCAGCACTGCATAAGCCTGTCGAAGTGGCGGTGCTTGGGGCATCTTTAGCAGTGGTCATCTTTCGGCTGAAATGATGAGAGTGAGACAGAGAGAGAGTTATACCTTTCATTTCTCTCATATACCTAACGAAATGTGCCTAAACGTGACCCGTCCTTGAATTTTCACTCTTAATTCTCGTCCAATTATGGTATTGCCGCCTACGAAGTTTCCTCTCAATAAGTATAAACTTCCTCTCTCCTACTAATTAGCTGTGCCCGGTGCATTATAATCTTTCATTATAAGTTTACCTCCTACGTTTACAGAGTAGGTATCTTTATTAGGTGAAGCCTCACAGAGGTTCAACAAATAGCGGTTGAAAGGTTTGGACGAATAATATCTTAGCAGACGATCTGACGAAGGCGTTCAAGTAGGTGGACGCCGATACACTTTTGTCTTGTGCTTCTGCGAGGTTTTATTCATCTTGCACATAGTTTGTCACATCATATACTTTATCAATAGCATAATGTTGTGTGACGTCATGTTACAGTACAAGACGACGTCGGCGTCGGAGCTGCAGAGTATTCTGCGCAAGGCGCGAGAGAAGGTGGAGGTGTCGTAAGCGCGTGCGCGACGCTGCTGTGGCTGCGCACGCCGCACGCATACAAACAAGACGACGACGACGACGATACCTCCACCTGCTGATGCACAACATGCACCATGGCCCACCACTTGCTGTGGACACATCGTGGATCCGTCCGACTCCCTACTGCTACTCTCTAGAGCATAGCGTGTAAACAGGGAATAGTTTAAAGTTAACAACATAAACTACTTAGCAATATTTAATTATAAGAAACGTGCAATATTTCTATACAACGACATTAAGAGAGATTTTGATTGACTATAAATCCTTTTAGTGTAAGGGTGTGAATGTTTTCATACATTTGATATAAGCGACATTTTATTATTATTCTGCATAATTTTAATACTTTGTAATAATTATTTATAATGATCATTAAATATAACTTTATTTTGTTTATTACTGTGCCTCTATTTGGAATTGCCATATCCTGTAATACTGTTCTCTGTACCGTATATGTATATGATCCGCCTCCCTGCACTTTCATGAAGTGTCTCCTGACCCTTGTGTATCGAGATGCAGATGCTACAGAGAGATGGTGGTATTTCCACGATGGCAAAACTTGTAATGTCACCAAGCTGCTTGTAGCGCTACGAGCTTCTTTTGGCGCATGGCCAAAAGCGGAACTAACGCTGCCATCTTGTTTTTTCAATACATTACACAAAACCAAACAATTTATTTCACTGTTTATAAGTCATTCGAGCGACAAAAGATCCCTAAACTACTCTGAGTAGTCTGATGACTAGCTATCACAGTTGCAATTTACCACTCCTTCGCAAACTCCAGTCCTCCAGCAGTTTCCGATATCTGTGATTGTGGTGTTCTTCCGATTATAGGGAAGGGTTTTACAAGTACATCTGGTTGTACGAGAGATATCTATAGAACGGTTGGAACCCCATGCGATGCGATTGACATTGACTCAGTTTTCTATGAAAACTTCGATTGCGCGATAGGACTGAGTGAATTGGTTTTGTGGCCACTAGATGTCACTGTTAAATATTAGTAGGTACTTTGAATTAGGGAAGATGATGCTACTTTATCGAAATAAAAAACTGGGAATAGAAGTACGAAAATAAATAAAAACGTTACCATTTAAAAAAATAATTACATTTTATTCTAAAAATAAAAATCTACAAACAATAACATATTCGTAACTACCTAAGTATACCTATAATATTACTAAATATATAACAAAAACAGTGTTTCTTTAACAAAGTACATGAACTGGTTCCAAGCTGTATGCATTATGTTGAGAATCATTCGCGTTGCGCCTTCGAGAGTCGAACAGCCGGCGGCTAAGCGGTGCAGCACGCAGGCGCAGCTCGGATCGGTTATTGCACGAAACCAGTACCTAATGTTCATTTGAGATATTATGTTTATTCTTAGTTACTAACATGCATTAGCCAGCTTATCTTAGGATCAGCTAAACGCACCGGAATGCACGCTCATTAACATTTAAGAACTTAACCAGAAATAATTCTTAATCAATATATTTAATTACAAAGGTGTAAAGTTAACATGTACAACTGTAAACTGTGTAGGATATGCATCTTGTTGTATTCTGTGTTTATAAATACAGTGCAACCTCGATATAACAAATCGGAAGGGAACAAGTAAATATTCGTTATATCAAGTAATTCATTAAACTGAAGTTTATTATATTGAGTTTAGTTTGGGCTATTTGTTATAATGAGGTAAAAACGTGTCGAAACCTGTCGCAACTGAATCACATACTATTGTGATTTGGGTTGACAAAATTCGTTAATTAGAGGTTTACACTGGGTAGCGGGATTGTCCGAAAGGGTTACCGCTGCCCTGGAGCATAAAGGGCTAAGGAAGGAACACGGGTGGGTTTTAGTCAGTAAGAGTCTGACACTCCCTCCTGCTCCACCCAGAGCGGTAGGAGTCATTTGATGATTTCCCATCCTCAAAAAAAAAAGAGGTTTACACTTTTTTTTTTGATAGTTGAAAGTTCGTTATAAAGAGGTTGTTCGCAAAAAATCTTCGCAATGTAAAGGTATATTTTACATGAGCTCTTATGGAAAATTCAAGGGGATTACGAAGAATGCGTTAAATCGAGGAATTCGTTATATTGAGGTAGGTACCTACCTCAATATTTACGTTATTATTATTTATTTATTATTATTTACGTTATATTAAGGTTGCACTGTATATTCAGCGCACGAATGAGTACCTATGGCACGATATGTTCACACTAATAGCGACCAGAGACGACATTACAATAATAGAATAGATACACAACTATCTATAATAATATTGCCTGTTGTGATACAGGACCTCCTAGTACAAGAGCCAGGGCTACACCAGGCTACACTGATGTTTGCGTCTTAAAGTGAAAATAAATAAATTATTAAGAGCGTTTACAACGTTCGGCATTTCATACAAACTTTCAAGTCCTTGTTTTTCGAAATGCATGAACCGATTTTAATGAAAGTTCCTACGCATAAGCAGGATATATAGGTCTAAAAGGTTAATTGAGAACATTTTCTAAAACTAGTGTTACAGCTAAATTCGACCGATTTTAAATTTTCCATACAAACAGTGATTTCCAATTATCTTTTTTTTAGAAAGACATTTCGAAAATGTTCTTAACTAACTTTTTAGACCTATGTATCCTGCTTATGCGTATGAAGTTTCATTAAAATCGGTTCATGCATTTCGAAAAACAAGGACTTGAAAGTTTGTATGAAATGCCGTGCGTTGTAAACGCTCTTAAATCTATTCTTAAATACAGAATGAGTTTAAGTTCTCTTCCACGTGGAGCTCGTGACTCCTTTGGCAGCTTTTATTTGGGATCCCTTCTTTTCGCATACCTAATATTCTTTTTCCTAATATACTTTGGCATAACGATTTTGGTATAATTTGTTTTGCCATAATAATACTTTGCCATATTTTTTTTGGCATAATACAGTTTATGTTGGCATAAATATCTAGAAGGCTAATTCGTTTTGGCATAAATTTAATTCGCATAATGTTACTAGGCCTAATGACTATTAGCATAGTAGTATTTAGGCAAACAGTTATTAGGTATGATGTTTCCTGATATTTACTACTGCTATTGAATCATATGGGTAAGGTTAAGTTAGAACAGTGATCATTAACGCGCGAAGGCGAGCGAGGGAAGCGAGCGTGCCGCGGCAGCGGCCACCGAGCGTCAGATCCCCCCTATTGTTGGTGTTGTGGGTTGTGGTTTGGGTTATAACAGTATGATGCTTCGTGATATTTACTACTGTTATTGAATCATAATGGGTTAGGTTAGGTTATACCCCCTCTATTGTTGGTGAATCATTTGGGTCAGATGAGGTTATGAAGATATTTTTTAAAGGATTTCATTACAATTTTTCAATAATACACTTAGTGACACTAGTTTTATGATACCGTCCACTTAGAAAAATTAAAAAATGATTTGTTCTACTACAATGTTTAGTGCCTACAAATTTCATTAGAGCAATATTGTATAAAAACAAACATTTTAGGAGTTAATTATTATGCTTATTTGTTATGCCTATAAAAAATATGTTTTAATATCATTATGCGTAAATAAATTTATGCTTTAGAATGTTATGCTTAATCATTATTACCTACGATTAAAGAAATTATGCTTAAAACATTATGCGTAAGCTGTTATGCGTAAATAATGTTATGCGAAAATATAATTAAGAGAAACAAAAGTATGCCAAGTTATATTAGGTCTTAAAATTTTATGCAAATGGATAGGGAACCCTTTTATTTACGACCTGCAGTCCCATCTCAAAAACGGGATCCCTTCTTTTCGCATAATATTCTTTTTCCTAATATACTTTGGCATAACGATTTTGGCATAATTTGTTTTGCCATAATAATACTTTCCCATATTTTTTTTGGCATACAGTTTATGTTGGCATAATTATCTTGAAGGCTAATTTGTTTTGGCATAAATTTAATTCGCATAACGTTACTAGGCCTAATGATTATTAGCATAATAATATTTAGGCATACAATTAATAGAAATAACGGAAACAAATTTGAGTTATGCTTAATAAAGTTATGCTTTAGAATGTTATGCTTAAAAAATGTATGCTTTAGAATGTTATGTTTAATCATTATTATGATTAGAGAAATTATGCGTAAAAAATTATGTGTAAGCTGTTATGCGGAAATAATTTATGCGAAAATATAATTAGAACAAACAAAAGTATGCCAAGTTATATTAGGTCTTAAAATTTTATGCAAATGGATAGGGAACCCTCAAAAACTCATACCTGTATATTGACGTATTACGAATCAAGGATCAATTAATTTTAAAAAATGATACAACACTGGTTATATTTAGAGATGTAGCCAGGTAAACTTTACAAGAAAGCTTAGGTTACTCCAACGTCCATGAGTAAATTACAATGCATAACAAAAGTAGTTAGTCACTGGCAAGTTGTTGACAGGCCTCTGGTTCCCTACAAAACTTACATATAGTAAATATGTTTCAGTCATTGTTACAGCTAACAGACGTACCTGTATGTACTCGCGACACAACGCGGTTCACTTACGAAACTATGTCCTAACCAACTATAGTAACATTTGTCAAACAAATGCGCAACTACACAACGATCTCGACCAGCGAGCCGACACTCACACTCATTGAGCGATCCACTCACACGACTGACACCCACCGAGGGGCGTCGCATGCAGCGCGAACATCACGGTACACGCGAGCACTCGCCGCCAACACAACACACCCACACCTCGCCTCGTGCTCAACACATACACACACACACACACACAACTCTAATCTCTAAAATGAGCGTAACAACATCACATAACGGTTATCAATATCATAGGGTGTGACGTCACTGAGGGCAGGACGACTTGAGTACGAGTATAGTGGCACTACTGCCATTTGCAGTAAAAAGATATCGAAGACTTAGGTACTTCTAACAACCAGTGTCGAGAAACTCATCAGTTCATCACTCACCCGTACATAACTAACATTAGCTTCAGTGTACAGCCAAGAGTTTTTTTTAACAGACTGACTACAGCCGTTGTATATGACGGTCAAGAATTGTATTGTACATACTTGTGATTTAAAATTTAATACGAACGAACAATTTAAGTTGTAAGTCAATTAGTTAAGGAATCTTTTCCCTGACTTGACACGTGATTGACAGAAGTTCGGTTTCCTCGGCTGTGTACATATGAGTGAGTCTATTATGAAGTGAATTGATTTGAAGTGACCTTCCCTACGTGTTAGCGCTGCTGCAGGTCCCGCCGCGCGCAACAGCACGCGTCGCGCGCACCAGCACGCGTCGCGCGCACCAGCACGCGTCGCGCGCACCAGCACGCGTCGCGCGCACCAGCACGCGTCGCGCGCACCAGCACGCGTCGCGCGCACCAGCACGCGTCGCGCGCACCAGCACGCGTCGCGCACACTAGCACGAGTCGCGCGTGGCGAGCCGCGCGGCGATGGCAGCCGTCAACGCCGAGCCCTTGCCGCTGCCGTCCTCTGCGCCCAGGAGCGAGAACTGGAACAAACACACGTATTCTTTATTTTATTTGAAACCACGAACAATTACATAATAGAGAATACGAGCAATGAAAAACCTTAAAGGCTTTGAAGGTCCGTGGCATACCTACCTGCCCACCATTTTTTTTTTTCAAAATGGCGGCTACGCAAGAAACCTAGTGAATGTCAGTGATATTGACATTTCTAGAGACCTTACTCTACACTAGCGCCTCTACAGACGATTGCAAACGCGATATTGACCTTTGTGGTAGTTTGTACGTCACTCTCATTTATGCACATCCATATTGTTTAGCTGCTGTTTGCTTGCATTTCTCTAACATAGCATTTAAGTGTTAAATATATAATTATATTATGAAGCAATAAATCCATGACGGTAGTTGTTCGTCTACTCTACAGATAATTTAAGTAGATAGTCAACTTGTCAATAAAATCCCCGTCCCTGACTGTAAATCTGTGGCACCTTTGACCCTGAGCAGTTAGTCTCGCCACCAGCTTGCAGAATGACTTATATGTTCGTACAGGGTGCAAAAGGACCAATCACAGGTTATTTACGACTTTTGATCAACTATAGTCCATTTACAATAGCATTAGAAAGAAGTTAAAAAAGGTTATTTTTAATGCACACTTTGTAACAAAAATACAATAAACATTGTTACATTATGATAGACGCCGAATTTATTATGATCTATTTTTACAGCAGCTCTCACACTTAATTGTAACCATTTTAGCTATTTATCTTATGAAATTATGTGGCTTTCATTTATTTATATTATATAACTCCAATTTAAAATTACAGTGTCAATGCTAAAAACCTAAAAGAAGCAGGGATGAACAATACTTGGAACGTTATTCGTTTCACTATAATTCTACCGAATTTTATTTTAATTAAGGTGGATGCGCTGCAGTAGCCCGCGAAATCAGACGAATTCGGAGCAATTCTAATTTAAAGGGATGTATTGATGATTTTTAAGGTTAAAATTGTATTATTGCCTACATATTTCTTATTGTTGCGCATCATATTATTTTTATTAAGATACAACCTTACACTGACCTGCAAATTGCAAAAAACGCAAGAAAATTAGAATTTAAGCATCTCCCTTAAAATTGTTTTATCATAACTTTTAAATAAAATGTTTTGCATTCCTGCTTCTACGAGCCTCTTTTTTCTAATGCTATTATAAATGGACTATAAGTAAAATTGAGCAAAAATTATTGTTGGAAACAACTTTTATTATTGGTGACCAAAAAAAAAATAATAAAAAAACCCTGTTTCCGGCAGCGCGCGACGCGCAACGTAACGCGCGCATAACACTGTGCTTGTGGGTGCATGGGACGATACAGGAGTTGTGGGGGCTATTCAAAATTAAGTTATAATATATAAAACTTGTTTTCGGAAAAAGCAAAAAAAAATTGGAACGTTGATCTACAATATCTCCGTAACCAGGAGGTTCTCGATATGGTCCAGTACAAAAACATGATCACAATGATAGGGAGTAGGTACAAGTGACTCTTGTTTCTGTTCAGCAGTTTGCATCTGTTATAGCGAGTAGTGTGCGACTGACCGGGTGTTGCGGAGCCAGCAGCGCGATGTACTTGTGCATGAGGCCGGCGATGCGCGGGTGGTGCTTGAACACCGAGCCGTCCACCGCCACGCCCACGTGCGGCCGGTCCATGCGCCGCAGCAGCGTCGAGACACCTGACACACACACAAACCGAATCAAATAAAACGTAAACTAACCGTAACTAGCGCACATTACAGCCTCAACGAGCCACAGCGCAATGCATGTTCATTTTGTTCATTACAACAAAGTGCAGTGCGTCCCGCCTTTAGTGTGCTTTGGTTCATAGAAAATGTACGGAAATTGTGAAGGAAGATTTTTACAGGTTCCCTATCCATTTGCATAAAACTTTAAAGACCTAATATAACTTGGCATACTTTTGTTTGTCCTAATTATATTTTCGCATAAATTATTTACGCATAACAGCTTACGCATAACAGCTTACGCATAATTTTTTTACGCATAATTTCTCTAATCATAATAATGATTAAGCATAAAATTCTAAAGCATACATTTTTTTAGCATAACTTTATTAAGCATAACAATAATAATAAGGCGTAGTCGACGGGTCCCCGCTTCGCGGGGCCCCTATTTCTGTCTGCACGGTATAAAGGAACCTAACACGAAGGGGATGACGGGGGCTCGTTCGCTCGCCCCGCTCGCTCACTTGAGCCCCCGTCATCCCCTTCGAACCTAACCTGTCCGAGTCGGGGTGCCCCAATTCCCGAGCTCGCATCGCTCGCTCTTGCATCCTAAGTTCTCATTGCCTTTTTACTAAATCGAAATGTGTTAGACCTTGGGGCACCCCGACTCTTGGAAAAAGTGATTCAGAATCGAGTGTAAATAAATATGTAAAAATAACTCAAATTTGTTTCCGTTATTTCTATTAATTGTATGCCTAAATATTATTATGCTAATAATCATTAGGCCTAGTAACGTTATGCGAATTAAATTTATGCCAAAACAAATTAGCCTTCAAGATCATTATGCCAAGATAAACTGTATGCCAAAAAAAAAATATGGCAAAGTATTATTATGGCAAAACAAATTATGCCAAAATCGTTATGCCAAAGTATATTAGGAAAAAGAATATTATGCGAAAAGAAGGGATCCCATTTTTACAATGCGTTGCGGCGCGGCCCGCCCAAATGTGCACGAGCCTTATGTAAGCAAGTAATGTGCTAGTAGGGAGGGTGGATACGTATCCCTGTCCATCGATTGTACAGACGCCAGCACATCAAGCTACTACAATCTGTCAAATTTCTTTAATAGATTTTCAACTTTATTGCTAAAGTATTAAGGTTTAAGATTTATTGGAGAAATTTGACAGTTTCGGGTATCTTGACCTGCTGGCATCTGTACGTGCACCTGACGTTCATTGTAGCAATGGCGCATGCTGGAACATGCAGGTTTCAGAAAGAAACTGACACAAAAGTTACACAAGAATAAAAGCGTTTCGTCTGGATGTGAATGTGAGCATACCTTAAGCTTTGTTCTGCTGTGAGATTTAGCTTTGAAAATGTGGAGTGTGTGGGGTTGGCTGTGCATTAGGGTGTGCAAGTGTATTGTGTGGTGTACTTACAGACAGACACGAGTTGCGCGGCCCTGTTGGAGATGACGTGCGCGACGTGCTGCGCGACCTGTGCGTCCTGCGCGGTGATGGCGGCGCCCGGGCACACCTCGCGCAGCGCCGCCACCGTGCGGGTCACCTCGCCCGCGACGTTATCCCTGAAACATACACCATGTTTCCTTAATTTGCAAGCACATTATTTACTTGGCAAGCATATGATTAGAAACAGATCTCTACGAACAGCATGAACTTAAAAATTGTTCGAAAACTTCATTCATAGCTTCGTGGCTCTACGTAGGAAAATCCGCCACAAGGTGGACCGATGACCTGCGTGAAGGTCCCGGGTACCGTTGAATATGAGAAGCGTAAGACCGGTCGTTGCAGCTGTGGCGATGATTCCAGAAAGTCTTTCGGCTGAATGATAATCGATCTATCGGTAGATATTATTATAATTTCCTAATTGTTTTTTCAAATTACATATAATATCTTTTAAAATGGTAATTAAATATGTTTTGCATGCCCGGTGAAACATGTGACGGTAGAACATGGAGGACTTATCTATACTAATACTATAGGTACTAATTACTAATATTATAAAGAGGTAAAATTTGTATGTATGGGGTAATCTCCGAAGCTAATGAACAAATTCTAAAAAAAAAGGTAGAATGCTACATTATTCCTGAGTGCTATAGGCTATAAATTATATTTATATCATGCATGTTAGCTGAGCTATCGCAATTTTTGTCTAGCAAGTCGAAAAAAAATACCTCTTAAAACAGAATTACTTGCATGTGCTGCCTAAACAGTTGTACCTATATTATTAAAAAGAATGTATGGCCTTCTGATCCGCCCTATATAATTCTACAAAAAAGTCCGCGACACCATATTTCTATCTTTTATACTTTATCTTATAGTAACACTTTTATAGGCATCTTCGTCAGGCAGGATGACACCTCAAAATTTTCCGTGTTTTACAATTTCAAGGTATTTTCTTTGAAAAATCATTGAGTTTCAAAAATTCGCAATAAATGTGCGCAATATGGAAGGAGTGATGGGGCTATGGAAATGATGCACTTGCACGCTGCGTGTGCGTACCGTGATCCATCGCACTCGTTCGATGTCCACGCGCACAGGATGGATGAAAGGAAAGCAGCACATGAAGTGATTTTTTTTGCTCCGTTGGTGTAATCGCCGTATGGCGTTCCAGTGTGAGGCTAAATAAATAAATAAATTATGTTTTAAAAAAAGTATTTTTTCGACATACGTTTGAATGAAAATATATTTTTTAAATATTAATGCTTATTAAAATAAATTATTTTATGATCACAAGGATAGCCCCACTTCGAAATTTTCAGAACACCTTTCAGTCCCTGTTGCAAAAAAAAATTCTTTCTTATTTGCAAAATAGTTGGGCAAACGTCATCTAAAACTATTCCAAATTTCAAGTTGATAGCATTAGTAGTTCTTGACATATCCAGCTGTGACAAACGGATGGACAGACAGACTGAATTGCACCATAAGGGTTCCTTTTTACCCTTCCTCCCACCTTACTAAATGAAATAGACGAGCTCCGCCGTGTTATTAAACAAGTAATTAAAGAAGAATTTAAGGAGATGTTGGCTGTGTTTAATAACATTATTGTTAACCAAGAATTGGACCCAGTAAAGAAGGAAATGCAAGGGATTGCGGAGTCGATCTCCGTTATGAACGAAACATTTGAAGACATGAGGAAGGAACAACAATCGTCAAAGGAAACAATAAGGGAACTAGAAATCAAGAAAGCAGAGCTAATAACCCCTCTCAATGACCTTAGCGAAAGACTTACCAACCTGGAGCAGCAGACGCGTTCCAATAATATCGAAGTGCAATGTGTGCCGGAGAATAAAACTGAAAACTTAGTCAGCACTGTTTCCCAACTAGCGCGCATCGTAAAATGTGAAATCGATGAAAGAGACATATTAAAGTGCTCTCGCATCGCTAAGGCTAACCCGTCGAGTAATCGCCCTCGCTCCATTATTGTGCAACTGGCTTCTCCTAGAATGCGGGATCAGATACTAGCAGCAACAATAAAGTATAACAAACTCAACCCTCAGGAAAAGCTAAACTATTCCCACCTTGGTTACGGTGGACCGAATTCTGCTGTCTATGTTACTGAACATCTGTCCCCAACGAACAGAGCCCTTCATGCAGCTGCAAAGATTAAAGCCAAGGAGAACGGCTATAAATATGTCTGGGTCAGAAGCGGTAGAATATTTGTGCCGAAAACCGAGGGCGCTGAGTCTATTCAAATCAAGAACAAGAATTCCCTCAGTAAAATTGTTTGGCAAGTAAGATTTTATAGCTTAAGGTTATTATTAGATTAATTTAATGCATGTTTCTTTGTGTATTTCATTTTATAAAATTCAAGGAAATTCTAATTTATTATCAAAATTGTAGTCTTGAGAACTAAAACGAATTTGTTTAATTGTAATTTATGTAGTACGAATTACGAGGTTGTGATATTAGCTGAAACCTGGTTAAACAGTAACATCCTGAGCGGTGAGTTTTTTGATGATCGCTATGAAGTCTACAGACATGATAGGGAATCGACTGGGTTTCACTGCAATAAGGATGGGGGCGGGGTGTTGATTGCTGTTAAGAGAACTTTCAATTCCGAGCGTATCGACCGCTGGCATAGCAGCTGTGAGGACCTCTGGGTCACAATAATTTTAAGTACTTCTAGTCAAATTGCTTTCTGTGCTGTCTACTTGCGTCCACCGGTAGCTCTTCTAACGCTTGATCATTTTATTGAACACTGTAACAAAGTGATAGATTTTATGGATATGCCTATCTGTATTGTAGGAGACTTTAACTTGGGTAAAATTGACTGGGACTCATTAGCATTGAATAATTCTCTTCCTAAAACTTGCAAAAACCTGCTGGATTTCATAAATGTTAATCAGCTGGTGCAGTATAATCGAGTAAAGAATTGTTCGGGCCGTATTTTGGACTTGGTGATGTCAACAATGCCTACATGTTCAATAAGCGAGTCTATCTGTCCTCTTACCGGTATTGATATACTGCATCCTCCTCTTGAAGTTGCTTTTTCACTGGCGCGAGGTTGTTACTTGCCATACAATACGAAGAGCAGACCCAACTTTTTTAAAGAAAATTATGCAGAAATTAACAAGTACCTATACGAACTGAACTGGAACAAGCTTTTTCAACATACCTACACACGATGTAAACAAATTGGTTACAATATTCTATAGACATATACGCGATGTTATTTCTAAATTCGTACCTAACCGTAAGCCAAGGAATGGCCGATGGCGTGCGAAGCGTTTATCAAACCATGGTGGATCCATGGTTTGATAAACGCTTAATTAAATGTCTAAAAGAAAAAAATAAGTTGAGGATACGCCATAAAAAATATAAAAATCCTATGGATGAAATTGAGCTTAAATTGATTTCTAAGCGATGTGAGAGTTTTGCCATACAATTGTACAACGAGTATGTAAGGAAACTAGAAAATGACATTAGGTCTGACCCTAAACGTTTATGAAGTTATATTAAAACCAAACGCGGAGGGTCTAGTGCCTACTACGCTCACTATGACTGACGGACAGGTCGTAACTTCTGATGGCTCTGAAATCTGTGATCTCTTCGCTAACCACTTTTCAAGCGTGTACATATCCGGCGCTGTTACAGAAAATTATTATTATTCAAGTTTTCTTCAAGCAATTTATAATAATAGTCAGGGCTTGACTTCCCTAGAAATAGAACGCGAATGTCTACTTAAGAAACTGAAAGCAGTTGACATCAGAAAAGGATCTGGTCCCGATGGCATTTTCCCGGTATTTATCCATAATTGTGCATTAGTTTTGGTGTCCCCTTTATTAATCATCTACAACGCGTCTCTAGCCTCAGGAACATTTCCGTCAGAATGGAAAAAGGCTAAGGGCACAGGCCCATTTCAATTCTTTCTACATTCGCTAAAATCTTCGAATCTTTTATTTGCCCTCATATCCAGCAACATTTTAAAATGTATGTACGTGAGCAACTGTCAGCACGGGTCCGTAGCTTCAAGATCTACAGCTACGAACTTAGTAGCTTTTACTGAGTCCCTAATTCAGACTATTGACGAAGGCAAACAACTAGATGTTATTTACACCGATTTCAGTAAAGCTTTTGACAAAATGCCCCATTCCATCCTAATAAAAAAGCTTGAAGCATACGGTGTAGCTGGATCTATGTTAAAGTGGTTTAAATCGTATCTTTCTGGGCGCGAATTCTATGTCGTTGTTAACGGTTATCAATCTACAACACGAATTATCACCTCTGGCGCTCCGCAGGGATCACATTTGGCTCCAATACTTTTTATTATGTTTATAAACGACCTTCCCTTGTGTCTACAATTTTTCGAGCCTCTTATGTACGCCGATGATTTAAAATTGCCACGTAAAATTGAATCATCAAAAGATAGTGAGCTCCTGCAACGCGAGGTTAACCATGTTATCGAATGGTGTCGCAATAATAAAATGCAACTGAACCCGACTAAATGTTATCATACAAAATATACACGGAACATTAACTACATCGAATCTGAGTACTTCATAAACCAGGACAAGGTCCAGGAAGTAGAAGTCATAAGGGACTTGGGAGTACTTTTGGATAGAAAAGCATCCAAAATGGTAGGATTCATAATTCGTAGTACTAAGGGTTTTCGCAGAAATAGCACGAAAATAATGTTGTACAACAGTCTCGCGCAAAGTATCTTGGAGTATTGCAGCGTTGTATGGAGGCCTCACTTCGCCACTCATGTTCTGAGGATCGAGCGTGTACAAAAGCGCTTTTTGTGGCATCTAGCTTTTTGTGAAAGGAAACACAAGTCATTGCCCTCATACAATTCCCGTCTGCAACATTTCAAAGTGCAATCCTTATCAGCACGCAGAGATGTCGCAGGTGTTTTATTTTTATTTAAACTGTTAGGTACGTAATAAAATTGACTGTCTCGATTTACTTAACCTAATTAGATTTCGGGCGCCTTCTAGATATCCTAGGAAAAGCATAACGCCTCTGTGCCCGCCATATCGAAGGTCAGTACTTGGTGCAAACTCTCCAATTCCCAGGTTAAGCAAGATCCTCAATAGCTTTAGCGACTTGTTGGATAAACACCACGCCAGTGTAAGTGCAGTTCATAAGGTAATTTTATTAAACAATCATGCGACGCACTTGTAAGGATATTGCTGTTTACATTTTGTTTACGTTTTTGTTTTTGTTTTTATTTTGCACAGTAATTTTCTTTAATCAACACTCAAATCTCATAGCTACTCGTATTGTTAGTTTAATTATAATTGTATCATTTGATAGAATAATTTTGTTATTGATTTCAGTTGTTTATTTTTGTTTCTAATGTTTTTTTTTTTATTACCGATTATGTCTTAATAATTTTTCTTGTGTTCGTTATGGAATTGTATTTTTTATATATATATATTTTTTTTACCTTACCACAGTCAGCATTTTGATTGTTAATATTTTAATTTCTTTTTAAATGGTCAATGTAATTTATTTTGGTCTAATTTTTAATCTAATTTTCAAATCAATTATTATTATTTAATTTGTATCTTATTTACTTGTTTACTCGTTTATGATTTGATTTAATTTAATTTTCATATTTTATTCAAGAGTATTTTTTATGAATCTGTCGTAATTTATTAATTAATGGTTTTACCACTGTTTTTTGTGCTAGCGGTGTTAACCTATAATTAGTTGTTGCATCCGCAATTGCATCGTATTACAAGTAAGCTGCTAATGTACTGATGTAAACAATTGTTGGTTAACCTTAATAAAATAAATAAATTACCATTTTGGTACGGAACCCTAAAAACATCTATGCACTATGTTTGCAAAGTAAATTATTTTATTTGATGAGCACTAGAAAAGGGCACTTACTCTTCGAAGAGGGAGAGATGCGCAGTCTGCAGTGCGTCATGCGCGGGCTCAGCGGGAAACAGGCCAGCGCGGGCGAGTCCACTGAGTGCTGACGTCAGCAGCGAGCCCAGGTACTTGCCGCCGATGTACTTCTCGAACCTGGAGAAAAGAAAAAGATTTAACGACCATGGAATTTTGCGGTTGACTGTACTTAGCAATTAAGTTTAGCGGAAAACTTAAGTCATCAATGGCGGACATAATGCTGCACATTGTTGTTATTTCAACAATCGTTTGTTCAGATTGGACTGAGATATCAGCAGATAAGTTATGGAATTAGGAGTGACGGACTTTAATATTTAATGTAAAAAAGCTATATAGGTATACTGTATAGCAATATTTAATGTAAAAAAGTTAAAAGAACAACAAGCTTTTAGCACTTGTTACCTAATAAAAAGAACTAAAAAGTTAAAAATAATTTAACCCTGATAAGAAAAATACTATTATATGTATAGTTAGCCCAAGTAGCACATGACAGCCGCACAGTGACTTGATTATAGAATGTACCTAGATTGCAACCTTTAACGTTAATTACAACAAACTATGTAAAATTATAAAACTTGAAATAACGTAAGTGCTGTGCACACCTTTAAGTGACAAATTCACTCTAGATTTTAAGTTCAATTGTTACAGTACCCGTAAAAATGTACTAGTAAATAAGTCGTTGGAGTGCCACAATTAAATAAATAAATAAATAAACCCTAAAACTTTACACCTTGTATTAAATCTTTGCGTTTTTACCACAGACCCAATTGTTTTTTAAATAAAAGCGTGTTACATTGTGATTGCAAAAGAAAAATAATGAAGGTGTAATATAATATGCTCAACGTTCTTTAATGTTCCATCAATTTAATGTTCAATACTATAGAATGGCATTTTTCTTATCAGGTTTAAATTATTAACTTTTTAGTTCTTTTCGTTAACAAAAGCTTGTTTTTAAAAAGTTTATTTTTCTTTTAATTTCATTTGTAACTTTTTAGTATTTTTTATGCATTTCTGTTTTGTTCATGTTGTTCCCACGAGTATAGGGCAAAAACGGTCCATCCCCCCAGAGGTCCATTGTAGGGGGATAAGGGCTTCAGTACAACAGGGTTCGCCCTGGTACCCTGAGGCGCAACGTTAGCGATATGACATGTTTATACACCCTCATACCATTCAGCCCTCGGCACGTGCTCACCTTGGCATTGGATCATCCATCTAATCCAAAACGGAATCCACATTCATAACAAACGGAACGAACGAACGAACTAAATTATTTTCCCAAAGATAGAGTCGGATATTCACGTCCACCAGACTCACCACCACTCATCACCCATCAAAATCGGTCCACCCATCAAGACGAATCAAACCCGACGCGGTTGTGTCGCTTAATTACTGAGTTCCTATGGCCACCTTCCAGCTCCATCATCAGACTCTGGTTTCCGTCTAGCACCAAAGTACTCGTCAAGACGAATCAAACGAGTCCTAACTCGACGGAGTTATGTCGTTTAATTACTGAGTTTCTATGGCCATATTCCAGCTCCATCATCAGACCCTGGTTACCATCTAGCACCAAAGTACTCGTCCAGACGAATCATACGAGCCCAAACTCGATGGGGTTGTGTCGTTTAACTACCGAGTTTCTATGGCCATCTTCCAGCTCCATCATCAGACCCTGGTTACCGTCTAGCACCAAAGTACTCGTCAAGATTGATCAAACGAGTCCAAACTCGATGGGGTTGTGTCGTTTAACTAACGAGTTCTTATGGCCTCCTCCCGGTTCCATCATCAAATCAGCTCCATGTCATAATAATTTTGCATTGTCATCCGCTTTACAAATGCGTGCAAAATTTCAGGTCAATCGGTAACCGGGAAGTGGATCAAATTTAATTGTCAAGATTGGATTACAGAAACATCGGGACAGGTGAAACTAAATAAAAGCTTGTGATACGAGTGAAAGCTTGTAAAGACCTTCGCGTTTTGTCAATTGTTGTAACTTGTGACGTTTGTGTCGCTCTATCCGTAACAATGCGTAAGAGAATATTATACGCGGGTACAACATTGAGGCTTATAGGGGATCGAAAGTGTTACCAAAAAAGAAATGATTTTAGATTAATACCTACGTATATCTTATTGTTTGGTATGTTGTCCCCGAAGGCGCCCCACTCACGTCCACGCACATGTCGCGCACGCGCTCAGTAAGTACTCACGTGAAGGACCTGGCGAGCAGCGAGCCGGCGTCCACCTCGCGGTCGAACTCCGTCTTGAGGAAGTCGAGGCAGCCGTTGTCCCCGAAGGCGCCCCACTCCACGTCCACGCACACGTCGCGCACGCGCTCGTGCGCCGCCTCCCAGTGCGTCACGCGCGACGCGCGCTCCATGTAGCAGCCGTTCGAGCCCGTGCCCAGGATCACGGCGATCTGCAACCGGAAGTAGTCTCACAATCAGCACAGACCGCAACAACACGCCTGCAGTCAATGTTAGCTAGTGTACAGGCATACATCCACATTTCAATGTTAGCTAGTGTACAGACATACATCCACGTTTCAATGTTAGCTAGTGTACAGACATACATCCACGTTTCAATGTTAGCTAGTGTACAGACATAAATCCACGTTTCAATGTTAGCTAGTGTACAGACATACATCCACGTTTCAATGTTAGCTAGTGTACAGACATACATCCACGTTTCAATGTTAGCTAGTGTACAGGCATACACCCACATTTCAATGTCAGCTAGTGTACCGGCATACATCCACATTTCATTGTTAGCTAGTGTACAGACATACATCCAGGTTTCAATGTTAGCTAGTGTACAGACATACATCCACGTTTCAATATTAGCTAGTGTACAGACATACATCCACGTTTCAATGTTAGCTAGTGTACGGACATAAATCTACATTTCGCCTATTGCTATTTCAGTTACAACGACATTCCCGATGGAAAAACCCATAATGATTTGCCCAATCTGGCCTCATGCCTTATTAATGGGTTTTATGATTTTCAAATCATAAAACTCATTGATAAGGCATGAGGCATAGTTTCATCCTGGGGATAAAAGCGGTACTACTCGTTCTTTCCAGCGAAGCGCGTAAGCGAATAGTGAAGCGCCTTATTCTGATAGGAATAGGTTGAGTAAATGATACACTGCATTTTCTTCGCTGCATTGCTGCATTGCTCTGGCGCAGTAACTATAGAGCTGCAGTGCTGCATGGATCTAACATGGCAAAATAAACACCTACATAGTATTTTCACTGTTATTCGATGCACACACAGTGATCTTTATTCGCGCCACAATAAAGTTACTGTTGCGTTGCTCCTGTCAGAGGTAATACAACTGTGAACGGACTGTAACAGGTATGTGCTTATAATGCATCGGTTTGTCAGGTTCAGGTATGTTAGTGTCCACGTACCCCAACATCCTCGTGCATGTGCGCGCCGGCCACGAGCGTCCCAGTGGTGTCGTTGAGCAGCACGCGCACGGTGACGCGCAGGCGGCGCGCGCGCAGGCACCGCTCCAGCAGCGCCGCCACGTCCACGCCCGCCAGCCCCGAGCACTTAAAGCTCTTGGTCCATGTGATGAGCTCGCCCGACGAGATCGAATGCTGCTTCATCGGAAACGAGAATGTGAAGCCTGCGGACGAGATTGTCATCGCGTTAAAGCTTGCCGAAATGACTTATGTATCTAAATTGAAGCAGGCACCTAAGCAGTACGAGTATCGCTTCCTCGTCGTACTACGCCACACCGAATTCTTGTTTTAGAATTTAATTTTGGGAATGACAACAATTCATCTTTTTATATCTATTTGAATATTTGATATGGCATAACACAGGCAGAAATATTAGACAACGAGGGGTGGCTGCAAAATTTAGGCAACGAGTGGTGTCGTTTTTTTTTTTTTCAGAAATGCTCATGCATTCTGCACTACGGCACGCGTTAGCACTCATCCGTGAACCCGCCGCGGCTGTCCGTCACCGACCCTCCACTGGGGAGTACTCCCCATCACCGGCGCACCAGAACACATAGCTCGCCGTAACCACCCCAGGGCCCAAACCAGCACATGGGCGCCAGACGACCCCGTGTCTGGGCACCCTTGGTCCCTCTGCGGCGGGTCAGGTCATTGGTCTCGCCGCCTGCCAATTTTCGGCCACAGAGGACAGGGAGAGCGGCCAACGTCATACCAACACTCCTCCTCCCCTGCAGCCCCACCGCGTCCGCCATCACACGGTGGCGACCCCGTCAAGGCCGCGAAAGGTAGGGAGAGCGGCGCACCGCAATACCGGCACTCCTTTCCCGCCGCGGCCTCCACCCCTCAGCCGTGATGCCTCCCATACGACATCGCAGCCCACCTCAGTTGCGATGTCGCACAAGCGACACCGCAACCTACTTGTTGGCCGCTACGTCGTCGGCTTACTTGCAAAGCCCTGACAAGCGGCCCCTCCTCGGGTTCCTCTTGGCTTCACCGTGGGTGACCAAGCCACGGCTACTGAGCCCCCCCGCCTCGACAATGCGGGAACCCACCGGGGGGGAACGAGTGGTGGCTGCAAAATGTTAGGCAACGAAGGGTGGCTGAACAAGATTAGGCAACGAAGGGTGGCTGAAAAATATTAGGCAACGACCCTTCGTTGCCTAATATTTTTCAGCAGTAAGCAGTAAGAGTATCGCTTCCTTTTCGTACTACGCCACACCGAATTCTTTGTTTTAGAATATAATTTTGGGAATGACAACAATTCATCTTTTTATATCTATTTGAATATTTGATATGGCATAACACAGGCAGAAATATTAGGCAACGAAGGGTGGCTGAAAAATATTAGGCAACGAAGGGTGGCTGAAAAATATTAGGCAACGAAGGGTGGCTGAAAAATATTAGGCAACGAAGAGTGGCTGAAAAATATTAGGCAACGAAGGGTGGCTGAAAAATATTAGGCAACGAAGGGTGGCTTAAAAATATTAGGCAACGAAGGGTGGCTGAAAAATATTAGGCAACGAAGGGTGGCTGAAAAATATTAAGCAACGAAGGGTGGCTGAAAAATATTAGGCAGCGAAGGGTGGCTGAAAAATATTAGGCAACGAAGGGTGGCTGAAAAATATTAGGCAACAAAGGGTGGCTGAAAAATATTAGGTAACGAGTGGTGGTTGCAAAATGTTTTCTACTCACAGCTATGTACCTTTGTTATACTGAGGGCTTCGATGGGTCTTGACTAAATGTACCTTGTTCGGAACTCCAGTGACGTCACGGAAATAGCCGACTTCGGGTATAATTAGGAGATCACATTTTCGAATGATTACCGCTAAATGTAACTTACCAAGACACCGCTACTCGGGTATATTTAGTAGCACCAGTTTAAAATGAATCATTACTATTTAGTAATGATTCATTTCTCAAACAAGCCATTTTTCAAGCAAGTTATTCTATTGAAATAGGGTATATTTATACCCTATTTCAAATTGATTGGATGGAAATGAAATGGATTGGTGCATAGTGGGAGTATTTAGGGTGGGGAAAATCAGGTGGCGGGTCTAAGTTGGTGTACAAGCTTCGCGGGGCCCCTATTTCTGTCTACAGGAACCTAACCCGAAGGAGAACCCCTTTCGAACCTAAGCTGTCCGAGTCGGGGTGCCACAAGTCCCGAGCTCGCTTCGCTCGCTCATGGACCGACACTTACGAGCACAAAGCGGTCTAGCACAAACTATGGATGTCTGTGGTAATATACATTCTGGCATTACACGGCCGGGTATATTTAGTAGTACAGTCAACAGCAAAAGTAGATGATCAAAATCAGAAATTCAATACTAATGAACGGAGTTCGCGTCAGAACTGTGTGGCGTACTAGTAGTAAATGTTTGGTATAATTTACAATCACATACTTTTGAATCACTTCGACGCCACACAGTTCTGACGCGAACTCCGTTCAGTAGTATTGAATTTCTGATTTTGATTATCTACTTTTGCTGTTGACTGTACGTAATCACGCAACGCTAGGTCCTAAATATACCCGATTATAATACTCCAACTCGGGTATATTTAGTAGGTAGTTAGAAATTTCGAAAGCCTCATGCAGGCCAAGCCAGGCAGGCAAAGCCTATGGGCAGTTTACACAAGGTACATTTAGTACAGACGCGGCTTCGATTAGGTAAAGTTAATTTAAAATTGATATTCATTTCCATTCGTTTACATATGATGGAAATGATCAAATGATTTAGTGCAAATTCGGATCGCGTCATAATAACACCTCATTATCATTAGTTAAGTCGGTGGACTTACTTGTGGACATGTATCAAGTGAAATACATAGTTCTATTCCATCATCAGTATCAATCAGTAAAAGATGTATGGTGACAAGCGGATAAAATTCATGTCACTTAGAAACAAGTATGTGCTAATTACCTAGAGAGAACTCCTGCTCCTCCATGCCAAGCTGCTGCAGGAAGTCCTGCACGCAGTCCGCCAGGAAGTTGAACAGCTCGTCTCCCGTGCCCAGCCGCAAGGCGTTGCTGTAAAACAAACTCTTTGTTTACTATCTGTACCATATTATTATGCGGTTTGAATATTTTGTTTAATATTTATTATTTTATATATGTCGCAGCCAAAGCAGCGAGGTTTAATTAGCCGTTTAGTTAACCGCCTAGCTTTTTAACTAAACGCGATCGTTCAAATAACGGCCTGAATGATATTTAATAAATTATAATTTAAGGTTGGAACTGTAACCAACCACGTGCCAGCCGAATTTTTCACAGTACTAAGCCATGGCACCTCGACCAAATGGGTTAGGTTAGAACTGTGATCACCGCGTGCGAGCCGAGAGAGTGAAGCGAAGTGAGCATTACTTCTAAAGGCCAGGCGTTTGACTAAACGGCTAATTTAACCAGTTGGCTGTGACATATAGATAGACTTTTCTCTTATATAGATTATTTTCTATTTTGTGAATGTTGGAACGCAGTAAACCTTGCAGTCTGATAGATGCTTCGATTTGCTGACCATTTTCTGTTCGGCTAAAGTACTGGTACTTGACACGCCACCCAGTCCTGCCACGACTAGATATGAACAGTCATCATCATCATTCTAAGTACTGGTACTTGACACGCCACCCAGTCCTGCCACGACTAGATATGAACAGTCATCATCACCATTCTAAGTACTGGTACTTGACACGCCACCCAGTCCTGCCACGACTAGATATGAACAGTCATCATCATCATTCTCGCGCCCTCATTCCGGTTTATTTGGCGCTACATGTCTGTTTCGACCATATTTCTTTATTAGTCGCCATCAATCCCTTTTTAGACATATCTACGAGTATTAACAGTGTAATTTGAAAACATTGTAAAAGCCAATTGTTTTTAAAAGAGTAACCGTGGAGCTGCCAGCCCCTCTCTGTAGGAAACGACCAGTCGGAACCGTGTACCTAGTACTACCTACTTAGGTGTTTATGTTGGTTTATGTGAAACAAAACATCGTAATTTCAATTTGACTGAGACGTCTTCTCTTCGCATAATAAAGCTGACATGACATTGGGAAGTCAGCTGTTCTATGGAAATATCTGGGACCCTACCATAATCATTTGCAACGCAGGTGATGAACAGAGTGCAGGTCAAGGTGACAGTTAACAGTTGCACCGCTAGTTACCTGATATGGTACTGCTTGACGTGCTGGCGCACCAACTGGCCAGCGCGCAGCTCCAGCAGCAGCACACGGAAGTTGGTGCCGCCCAGGTCCAGCGCTAGGAACACGCCCTCCTCTGCAACACATTACATTATCACATTAGCCTGCTGGCGCTAAACTCATAGCCGAATTCAGGGCGATTTAGATTGCCATCGACACGCTAAGAAGAAGCCCACATTAGCCATAACGGACCAGGTGCATGGACCAAGTATTAAGGGGCCAATTTCAATCATCGGATAACTTCTATCTGAAGAATAAAACTCAATACTCAATACTAAAATCTTTATTGCATTCCATATGTGTTACATAGATGGTATATGTAACAGGGACCAATTAGTTCAAACAGGTTTCAGACTGGCTAAAGTAGACTCATCCTTCATGGGGTACTGTTTAAAATGTTACAATAAAATTCCTCCCCACATACTCCAACTGAATGAAACGAAATTTAAATCTTGTATTAAACGCACACTATGTAGCCAAGCATACTATAAGTTAGGAGATTACATCGTTGACAAAAATGCTTGGCTCAATGCTGGTCCTGCTCCACAGAGGCGCATAAACTAATTAGCATTCGGAAACAATGTTGGAGCTGCTGAACATTGGAAAAGAAAAACTATCTTTGCATTGTATAAACTCAATTGCTTAGAATTGTATAATTGCATAGCACACGTGTGAGCACTATGTACTTTCTATAAAGCTACCATTTACTGGGTACGACTTTCATTGACTTGAATGTGCCCTGGCAGCTGTGAGTATGTCATGCTCACTCAAATGTCTCCCTGGTGGTGGCGTGTGTGTTGGATCATTAAGTTCCCTCCAAAATGGTTGAGCTGAATGGTGCTGATCCATACGTCATGTTCGTGAACGGGCGCCGCCAGTAGGGACTGGTCATCTCTTAGCTGCCTCGGCTTATTTTAATTTTTAATTTCTGAATTGTTTTTGTTTTTTTATAACGGACGCTTTTAACTTGCACGTATTTCTACATCGTTCTCACATGGTTAATTTCAACACGAATGATGTAATAAAATATTTTGTAACAATTTTATGATTTAAAAGAGTGTCCATGGAGTTTCTTGCCCGTTCTTCTCCATAGGTACCTACGCTTTGGAATGGGCAACTAGCTTCATCTTTCTGACTGACCGACCCTTTGACAATTCAAAAGTACCTGTAATTGGTTTAGTTGAATTAAATGATTTGAGTTTGAGTTTGAGTTTTGAGTTTAACACATAATAACATAACAACACAACCTAATGCTTGTGTTACCATAACACAAGCATTAGGTTGCTTAGCTTGGGACTAGATGGCGCTGTGTGAAATGTCCAGGGATATATTATATTATTATTATTATATTATATTATGTAAACAAGGTAAAAGATCAATATGGACCCTGTCGGGTACAGAAAAATTTAGGAGAGAGGAAGTGGCAATTCAAACAATTAAATACACTCGAGAGCAATGAATCCGGGTCACTTAAAGAATGTTAAAAATCTCGGAAACTAAAAATGATAGGTTAATGCAATAAATTGTATTTAATAGACAATGTAATACTCCTTAAATGAAAGTAAAAAAAATATGAGTCACCAAATATTTTATTAACACAAAATTACATAAAGAAAAAAACTGCTGATCTCTCCTTAAAACAAAAATAGGAAATATGAAATTTTTGAACTTTATTACGATTTTCTTGAATTTTAATACTTCGTATTGCCTCCTCGTGCTTCCATTACTGCGTTTACGCGGTTTGGCATGCTGTACACCAAGTTCCTTATACGATTTTGGGGAATATTCTCCCATTCCTCTGTGAGAGCAATTTTGAGCTCGCGAAGCGTGATTGGGGGAGGGTTTCGTTGTTTTACGCATCTGCCTAGCTCGTCCCAAGCATGCTCGATCGGGTTGATATCCGGGCTGCGCGCTGGCCACTCCATACGAGTAATGTTCATCTCTTGAAGGTAGTCATTCACAATCCTACCTGTATGAGGTCGGGCATTGTCATGCATAAATATAGCATCCTCACCTAAATTGACCATAAATGGACCAACGTGATCATTGAGGATTTCTTTTACATATCTTACGCTAGTTAAAGAGCCGTTTTCTATGATCACCAGCTCTGTGCGACTTTCAGAAGAAATTCCGGCCCACACAAGTACAGACCCACCACCGTAGGCTACTTTTTCTTCGATGCATGCTTGCTTGAATCTTTCCCCTGGTCTTCGATACACTCTGTGTCTTCCATCGTGCTTGTAGAGCATAAATTTTGATTCATCGGAGAACATAACTTTTGACCAATCTTCAATACTCCAATTTACGTGGCTCTGGGCATATCTTAGTCTTGAAATACGATGCCCACGCTCCAGTTTAGGGCCGTTTGCAGGTCTAAGGGGTTTTAAGTTAGATTCAGCAAGCCGACGTCTTACTGTCCATGCACTTGGGTTACTTCCTCCTAGGCGTCGAAACTGATTTGTGAGTTCAGTTCCTGTGAGAAAGCGATTTCGAAGCATGGTGTTCACCAAGTATCGGTCTTCTCGTGCTGTGGTACACTTGGTTCTGCCCGTTCCTGGTCTGCGTAGGTTAGAACCAGTTTCTTCGTAACGTCGGAGAACTCTTTGTACTGTTGACAGCGACACACCGACAGTCCTGGCTGTATCGCGCTGACTCCGGCCGGTTTCCAGCATTGTAAGTATTCTGGTGCATTCTTCAGGCGTAAGCGACATAATTTCAGCTTGAATAATGAATATAGAGCACTATCAACATGGTTTATGTACCCACATAAATGACAGATTACAAACAAAAGCAAAACCAAATGCTGTAATTTCGTAGTTCCATCTTCGAAAGTGGCCCTTTTTCAAATTTGATTTTTTTATGATATAACTTTACAATAACTAAGAAGTTTTAATACCTTCATTTAAGGAGTATTACATTGTCTATTAAATACAATTTATTACATTAACCTAGCATTTTTAGTTTCCGAGATTTTTAGGATTCTTCAAGTGACCAGGATTCATTGCTCTCGAGTGTATTATTAGATGTGCTTAATTGGGTGTATAATTATGTATATATAGTTTTGTGTATATATAGGTATAGTTATATTAGTTATTTTATGTATTGCGTAAGAATATGCAGGTAATTATTATGTCATTCTTAAAAATGTTATCTTTATTATTAAATTATGTTATTATTTATCTATACTTATAATAAATCTGTAGAAGTGAAAATTCTGTACATTGAAAACCGACACCGAACCCAAAAATGTGATTAAATTTTTTTTTGTCTGTTGTCTGTTTGTTCAGGGATCACGCAAAAACTACCGGTTCGATTACGATGAAACTTGGTATAATTATTCTTATAACGGCGGCAGCGTGCGGGCAGAGAAAATAAAGCGAACGGGAACGGTAATGTTTCGTATAATAATTAATCAGGCACACAATACACAATAGTCTATCTTATTAGGTACACACGGTAACACGGTATGGAGCTCTCGTTTAATAGTTTATGTATGCTGGCGCCGCGCAGTTGAGCGGGCGCACTCTCTATCAACGGGGTAGGCCGACTGGCGACGCGAGCGGCGCGCGGCAGCGGGGAGCCGCGGAGCGGGGGGGGGCTTACCCCTCTCGAGCAGGCGAGGCATGGACGAGGTAAGTTCGAAGCAAGGCGGCGCGCGTACGCGATTCTACGTTGTTACATTCTTTAATATCCTGGGCACCACACTGGGTACTTTTTATCCCGGAAAAGTATATACAATAAAAAACAAACTTAATTTTGCGGTTCGAACCCTAGATCCGATTACTGTACCAACCGCAAATAATAAGTTTGTCGTAGATTACGTCACCCGCAGTGGAGTCACTAAGGGGCGCTGCACACGGCTAAGATACTAGATGGGCCGACTAACCGACTAGCCGACTAGCCGATCATTCTAATACCTACTTGCTAGCTACTACCTAGCTTAATTACTGACTGATTAATATAATACGTTCTATGTTACCTTATTGATTTTTGAATATGTTTCAAGACTGTAACTTTACATTTAAAATCTACATATATAAAATTCAAAGTCCTGACTGACTGACTGACTGATATATCAACGCACAGCCTAAACCGCTGATCCTAGAGACATGAGGGTGTGTTGTTAGTGAAGAGTAGGTATCCACTACGAACGGGTTTTTCGAAAATCCACCCCTAAGAGGATGAAATGGGGGGATTTTGTTTGTATGGAAAATCTTATTCCTTGAGTTAATAAACTTGAAACTTGGCACCAATACTAATATAAGTAAAATATGAATTTTATGTTTTTCTAAACTATTTGAAATTTATGTGGAAGCAATTGAATGCGCGGTCCAATTAACTCGAAACTCAGTATTAATAGTTTTGATAGAAAATAATTAATAATAAGTATGTAAAGTTGTCGAAAATTGACCCCTGACGGGGCAAAAAGGGGTAATTCGGTTTTTAAGGGGAGGATTTAAACTTGAAACTGTATGTTACATTTTCACACCTAAACCACTGAACTTCTGATTTGGCAAAGAGATAGATGGCATCTTAGGGAAGGACATACTTTTTATTAGGATAGCACGTTCCCGTGGGATAATTTCCGACATCCACGCGGGCGAAGCCGCGGGCAGAAGCTAGTGTATTCATATAATCATATCTATATTAGATTTTCTATATTCCATATTATATTAGGTAAATGGTTGGTTGGGGTTAGGTATGGTTTTAGGTATATATTTCATAATGTTTGATGTATACGAGATATATAGATAATTTTATTTTGCAATCCATTTGTCATCTAGAAACTCCTTTACTTGAATTCCAGTAATTGTTTCAATGTATTAATAAATGTATTTGTTTTGTTTACTTCTCTAATGACATTTGGCAATTTATTATAATTTTTTATGGACATAACTAAAGGGCTGGTTGCGTGCATTTTGAGTCGGGATTGCGGTATGTTTATTTTTCTTTTGTTGTTTCGAAAGGTGTGTCTTGTTTGTTTCTTCGAAAGTGGTGTAAAAAACTGGGTGTTTTCTAACAAATTTACATAATTCTAAGATATATAAGCAGGGAAGTGTGAGTATTTTCTGTTTTTGGAAGTGTGGTTTGCAGCTATCTGTTTGTATTTTATTATTCAAATGAACTTCTTTTGTAAAATAAATATGGTTTGTGAATCTGTACTGTTACCCCACAGCATAACCCCATAGCTGAGCCATGCCTGCCCCAAGTCTGCTATTTTTACAAATTCGTCATTCCAACACGATCCCATTCCCATCCCATTGAATCTGCTAAATTCTTAATGGCGATCATTGGTCGGTCAATGGTTTCGTAATAGAATTGTGTCATAATGACATTGTCGTATTGCCATTATTATAGAACCCGTTAGCAGAAATGATTTTCGAAAAACTACCACTACTTTATTTATGCCAGATTTCATTTATATATATTTGTACATATTATTTATTAGTGTTTTATACAAGTCAAGTGTTTTATGTAAGTCAGTCATTCATTTATCATTATGTACGAGATTACCATTATATGCCGTTTCTTTCAATGGAGTGTCAGTGGTTGACCACTGGAAAGTCATAATGACGTCATTATGTTATTAGATTACCAAACTTGTCAAAATCAACAATTATGAAATAAATGATAGACCATTCTGACACTATTGTAATAGCAGACTTGAGGCCCTGCGCAAATGCATAGTAAGTGACAAGTGCAGTTTGCAGGTTGGTAGTTTTTTTTAATTTCGCGTAGGGCGTATGAAAATTTTGACAGTGGTGCTCTTATTTTTTGTATATGGGATTTCCAATTTATGTGGGTATCTATAGAGAAACTGAGGAGAGTAAATTCGTTTACTTGTTCCAGTTTGGCATTATTAAAAATGAAATTCAATTTTAATGGGATGGGGATGAAAAGTAATTAATTTTGTTTTGGTGAAGTTCATTTCTAGATTATGGTTATCCATCCAAACTGGATGTATACAGCTGTCGAAAGAAGGGAGTTTAATTTGGCGTTTACATCGTCATCGTTCTGGCATGGGGTGAGCAGCGAGATATCGTCCGCAAATAGAACACATGGTCCGTTTATGATTTTAAGAAGGTCGTTTATATAGATAAGAAACAAAAGGCAGCCTAATACACTCCTTTGGGGAATTGACGCGTTAACTGCTTTACTATCGGATCTCGTTTTTAACCGACTTCTAAAAAAGGAGGAGGTTCTCAATTCGGATGTTTGTATTTTTTTTTTTTTTTTTTATGTTTGTTCGCGCATAACTCCGTCGCTTGCCAACAGATTTGAAAAATTCTTTTTTTGTTGGAAAGGGTATACTTCCCCAATGGTCCCATAGAAATTTCATCAAAAACGGTTCAGTGGTTTGGTTTTTAAACCAAATTTACTGGTAAAAATTACAACTTAAAAGTGTAAAATAAAAACTTTTTTTGCAAAAAAATACAACCGACTTCCAAAAACGACACTACAAAGTGAAAAATTACTTTAATTTCGGAAGTCGGTGGCAAACAACGAAAATGCGAACCCAACGACACCGACTTCCGAAATTAAAGTAATTTTTCACTTTGTAGTGTCGTTTTTGGAAGTCGGTTGTATTTTTTTGCAAAAAAAGTTTTAATTATTTCATTTGTGTTGTCATCAAAATATTCAAAATCTACTAGTTGTACTCTATCCTTTAGGTATGATGCAAACCACTCATGAGCTTTTCCTCGTATTCCTATGCTATACTATTTAATAAATATGGCGTTTGACATAATATATTTCAGCTACATATTTCCATTTAGTTTAGAGGTCTGCCCGCGCTTGCCGTTCTCCAGCTCCAGGTAGACTAGTTCATGAGACGTAGTGGTACGTCCGGAAGTCGTAGCGGTACGTACCGGTGCCGTCGGGCAGCTCGGGCACGTAGGTGTTCTCCATCTGCAAGCTGGAGGGCTGCTCCCTCAGGCCTCGCTCCAGCTCCTGCTCGAACACGTCGGCCACACGCCGCAGCACGTCGCCGCACAGCACCAGGTCGGCGAGGCGAGCTTCCACCTGGAACACATACGAGAAGTCAGTATTGGGTACCAACCCAGCTGGCTGCCCACCTGATGGCTAGTGGTCACCGCTGACACCACATATATGTATGTGGTGGAGTCAGCACGCTTCAACAGCACCAGAAACATCGTAGTTGCTTGGTCATTCCAGACTGTCTCAGAGACAAAGCTCTGAGACTAATTCAAAATCAAAATCAAGTCATTTATTCAAATTAGGCTGAGAAACAGCACTTTTCGCACGTCAAAATTACAAAAGACAGTCCCCCAAAAACGCCCGCCCTTCACTCAATTACTCCGGTACCCATGCCATTCATCGAAACTGACACAGAAATGGTACTTTCGATAGGAATACGTCTTTATATGATAGTGGCTATCGTGGTAGAGACGTCAGCAGGTCTAGCTACCCGAAACTGGTAAATTTTCCCAATCAACCTTGAACCGAGATAAAGTTGAAAATCTAGTAAAGAAATTTGACAGTTGTAGTAGCTTGATGTGCAGGTGCCTGTACTTCCCAAACGAGTTCCTTGTCACGTAGCTCTACTACTACCATACATAATCATGTTAATTTACAATCACCACGACATGTTCGTGTTATTGTCAAGTAAGGTGTGAGTCGTGCTTAATAATTAAAAACCAATTCCACGTTGAAACTAGTTGAGGAATGTGCAGAGTGTATCATCAATCATAATTTATAAATTAGAACTGCGTGTTTCACCAAGCAACGATACAGAAGTGCTCATTGATCAACTTCGACAGTTGTACAAAGTTGTGACAACGCGAGCGGCGAGCGAAACGAGCGGTGCGACCGACACGAGCGGTGCAAGCGACACGACCAGTTCGAGCGATACAAATGAAAAATTGAGGACCGTTTTGTAGTTATGAGCGCTTTGCTCACACGTGATGTTTCATTGCGGAACTATTTAGCACGTGTTACATGCACTTTATATCTAAACTAGCTGCGCCCCGCGGTTTTACCCGCATAAGTATCGATTGAGTGGGAAGATCGGGATAAAAATTATCCTGTGTTAATCCTGGTTATGAACTATCTGTATGCCAAATTTCATCCAAATCCATTCATTAGTTTTTGCGTGAAATCCATCCATAGAAACTTTCGCGTTTATAATATTAGTAGGATACATACGAGTGGTAGATACTGAAAACACCTGTTACATGATTTTGATCCTGAATCCTGATACTATTCGAATAAAACATGTTTGCGACATGCGACAGGGTCATTGCCGCGATATTCGGTAAGATTATGAAACATTATCCTACGGACAAGATTACGACATTAAATAAAAAGGCCTTAATGAGTAGGCAGAACTATTGCAATATAATCTACAAGTGTGTCGCACAGTGTCGCGCGGATTCACGACACTGATAGCGATGGCTGAGGTAACACGCTCCACACATGCGACATTACAAGAGTATTTCTGATCTTTTCTTGGAAAAGCCCAAACGGAAAGACAGTAAAAGGCAGACCAGCTGCCAGCAGAACGTTGGCAGGATGAGATAGAAGAAATAGTTCAATCTACTGGACTACTGCTCCTTCCTGGGAGCTTTAGAAATAAATTTGATCAGTGAAGTGTTATAGAACTAAGAACTTCTTGGAACGAAGTTTTGCGGTAGGAGTAAACTGGTAGAAATCGTCACGTAACGAAAAAGCGTTATGCCCCCTCCCTGCGAGAGAGAGATGGTTTTCATGGTTTTCGAGGGTGCTAAAGCCGAATGCGAGGTCAAAATGAAAATCCAAGATGGTGACAACTTTATGAGAGCTTCTAGCTGTGTATTAAAACACGTATTAAATTCACACTTTCTCTGTCTGTCTCTATTTATTATTTAGGGGTGTGTGTGCGTGCGAGTATCGCGTAACGAACTTCGATCCGTGCGGGGGTGCGGGGGTACCCCGACCGCATGACTTTATTTTTAATTAGGGAATAATAAAGGCTTTATTTAGATAGTCATCATCATTCCCTGCCCTCATCCCAATGTAACGTTCCAGTCGGTCCGCACACATGACTCTTTCCATAACTCTACTTGCCATCTCAGTAGGTATTCACTCCTTTTACAGTTAGCCATCTACATTCATAATCACATTATACCTAGCATTCTTTTTAGACTCGGAATTTGGGCGAAAGGGAAGGAACTCTAGACTACTACTAGACACCGTGTTGTCACAGAAGTGAGGCGCAACGCACGTGGCGCCACACGGGCTGCGCCCGCGCATCTCTCGTAGATAGCGTTGCCAGGCGTCCGGATAAAGCCGGACATAGGTAGGCTTTTTGATTGCGTGTCCGGCCAAAATAAACGGTATCCGGCTTGTCCGGCTTTTGTTAGGGTTTTTACATTTCGCAAACGCACGAGCGCCGATAACTGATTATGACAATAATCAAAAAAGCTTGATTTTACATACAATTTTTTTGTCGTACCTATTAATACTGAGACACAAAATCCTCAATAATGTAGGGTGTCCGGCCTTTCTACCCAAATGTCCGGCCAAACTGGCTGGTCTGTCCGGCTATTAGGTTTGGCGACCTGGCAACCCTACTCGTAGATAACCTGCAGCTAATATACACAGATAATTACGTGGTGGATGCCAACTAACAAACATGTTACGACACACACACGTCACATCAGATCATCCTGTATGGGTGCTGTCAGCGGGTACCTACGAGTAGTGCCAATTAGGGATATCACACGTGTTTACGATAAAGAATTACTTGGAGTTGTCTTCAGCTTCCAAGCCCGCTATAATTTCTGAGATCAATTCATTCGTTACTTAGTTTATTACCATTGTTCTTAAAAACAAGTTGGTTTTTTTTCAGATGGCAATGTGATAATACAACGTCTCTGAAAAAACTCCATCCGTGGTCTTGAACCCCGTTGATGAACTATATTTATATACTTAGGTAGTTAATAAATAATGAAATTTCGATAAACATCGGCCACTGTATAGGTTACGTGTTCACAAGTTATCTGATAAAGGCCTCCTCGCATTTACAACCGCGGCAATCGCTTTATGGCCTCGTGTCTTTATATCCTCTAATAAACATAACACAATTGTTTTGATAACTAAATCCATTATTTTTTTGGATACATTACACCCGCATTTCGCAGAGGTACAGACGCCAGCAGGTCAAGCTACCCGAAACTGTCAAATTTTCCCAATCAACCTTGAACCTTAATGCTTTAGTGATAAAGTTGAAAATCTATTAAATAAATTTGACAGATTGTAGTAGCTTGATGTGCTGGCGCGTGTACATGTTTGTACCTCTTACTGACTAAAACCCACCCGTGTTCCTTCCTTAGCCCTTTATGTTCCAGGGCAGCGGTAACCCTTTCGGACGATCCCGCTACCCTGGCAGACATTTAGTCCTGACTCACTGACTGACTGATATATCAACGCACAGCCTAAACCGCTGGTCCTAGAGACATGAAATTTGGAGGGTGTGTTCTTAGTGAAGAGTAGTTATCCACTAAGAAAGGGTTTTTCGAAATTCCACCCCTAAGAGGGTGAAATGGGGGCATTTTGTTTGCATGGAAAATCTTATTCCTTTTGTTAATAAACTTGAAACTTGGCACCAATACTTATCTAAGTAAATTATGAAGGTTGCCATTTTATGTTTTTCTTAACTACCCCCTAAAAAGGGATTGGGGTGTTTCAAAGTTTGTATGGAAGAATTTTAGCGCGCGGTCCGATTATCTCGAAACTCACTATTTATACCTACGAACGAAAGTAAAGAATAATGTGTATCAGTGTTTTTCGAAAATAACCAGTGACGGGCTGAAAAGGGGTAGTCAATTTTACAGGGGAGGATTTTACTGCATGGCTTGATTAACTCGAAAATTAGTATAAATAATCTTTAAGTCAAGTTATAAATATATCCCAAACGATTTTTTGTAATTCCACCCCTGTGGGGTTAAAAAGCAGGGATACAGTTTATATGAAAAATCGTCTTTATTAGGTTAATAAACTTGAAACTTGGCAAGAATACTCGCCTAAGTAAGTAATAAAGTTTATTGTTATAAGTTTTTCAAAACTACTCCTCAAAGGGGGATATAGGGGTCTTGAAGTTTGTGTGGAAGTAATTGAATGCGCGGTTCAATTAACTCGAAACTCAGTATTAATAGTTTTGACAGAAAATAATTAATAATAATTATGCAAAGTAGTCGAAAATTGACCCCTGACGGGGCAAAAAGGGGTAATTCGGTTTTTAAGGGGAGTATTTAAACTTGAAACTGTATGTTACATTTTCACACGTAAACCACTGAACTTCTGATTTGGCAAAGAGATAGATGGCATCCTAGGGAAGGACATACTTTTTATTAGGATAGCACGTTCCCGTGGGATAGCTAACTGAAAACCTGAAAAGAGGTCATTGTACTTATCATTATTATATTATATTATGAATAACTTTGCTAGGGCCAACCCTGAAGTCGCGAAAAAATAATCTTGTCTATACATAACTCAACTCGATTTTTATCGTAATTTTGGTGTTGGTCCTACATGAAAATTTGTTCATAATATGAATGTCGCAGCCAATCTGGTCTAATCAGCCATTTAGTTAACTTGTAGTAAGTAGGTTTTAGTTTAAATAGCATGGTTTGTAGGGATTATTATTTTTTATGTGTATTCCGTATCTTTTTGTATTTCTTCCTATAAAATGTAATGTGTCACTTTGTTTTCCCAAATAAATAGAATAAAAACAAACGGCGGCGCCGTTCAAGTAGCGGCCTGAATGGCATTCAGCCATTCAATCTAACAGTTAGGCAAATTACTTGGATCGCTAACGTTAAACTACTTGCCTAGCCCAGACATTTAAATCGGCAATTGATTGATTGATGCTTGACTTAAAGCGGCATGTTGTTTATTGTATGTTTATTATCAAGTTCGACAGTGTGTCATAACAAATATTTAAATACGTAAGTTAATAATATTTAACATTAAAATGACTTACTAATGAGTTACGTGTAGGCAGTTAACAAATCGGAATTAGGTGGTGGGAAATCTAACTTGGAAGCAGGGGCTGCAGTCTCGACATTCATAGCGATCGCTTTACGACCGAATTCGGTCGCAAAGTCCTCTCACTCCATAAATTACAGCTGTCAATCCGAGTCTTTGCGACCGAATTCGGTCGTAAAGCGATCGCTATGAATGTCGAGACTGCAGCCCCAACGCTCGCCGGCCGCTGCCGCGACGCCGCCGCCGCCGCCGCTCGCTACGCTTGCTCGGCTGGAGCGCTTGGTCACAATTCTACCCATTTTTTTTTTCTCGCTGAGAAATGCTTTATGCATCCCCGTCTCGCGGGGGACGAGACGGGGTATGTGGGACTCCCTGTCGGAATGACAGTATACCCACTAAAAATCAGCGGTGTTCCCACATCGCCGTGATGGGAGGGCCATGGGAAACCGGCATAGCCTTTACTTCCACAGCCCTCCCGGCGCATGCCCGCCAAGATGGTATGGCGGGCCCCACATGCCCCCCAGGTTGGGGGGCTACGGGAATGGCCGAGAACACCTGGCCATTCCCGTCCCACACTGGTGGAGGCCTGTGCAATACAGGCAACGGTGCCCCCGCACCCGTTGCCTGCTGGCCTCCACGCCCGCCTAAAAGGCAGGCCCCGCATGCCCCCCCGGGTTGGGGGAGCTACGGCCGCAGAGGATAGAGAGAGCGGCAACGTAACACCGATACTCCTCTTCCCCTGCGGCCCCACCGCGTCCGCCATCTAACGGTGGCGGCCCAGTCAAGGCCACGGAAGGTAGGGAGAGCGGCAACGTAACACCGACACTCCTCTTCCGCCGCGGCCTCCAATCCTCAGCCGCGATGTCTCCCTCACGGGGGACATCGCGGCCCGCCTCAGGTAGGTAGCGATGTCGCTTAAGCGGCACCGCAACCTACCCGCTGGCCGCTACGTCGTCGGCTTAGCCGCAAAGCCGTGACGAGCGGCCTCCGCTGGGGTTCCTCTTCGCTTCACCGTGGTACCCCATCACCCCACCACCAATTCGACTCGCGCGTGGTTGATAACAGTTCCAACCTAACCTATTAACTGCCAAACTATTTACTTAACTGCCCATTCCAACATTTTTACTGGCCATACGTTTATTACACTACTTGAGTATTTCTTATACTGACATTGAAGAATTTAATAACCGACCAATTTTCTTTTTAATCGAACTATTTTTTTCACTGTACTGTATACTGTACTGTATATATTTTAATACAACAACCACCGATAAATACAATGACTGCCCGTTATTTTTTTCAACTGATCATAAACAGATCAATGAGTGTGTGTGGGGGTGTGTGTGTGTGTCTGTGTGATATATGGTGTACAATAAAGAGTATTCTATTCTATTCTATTTTATCAACTCCCTAATGTTAAAATAACAGTTGCACCCTATTATATAAATGGCTTAAGCATCAGCCAGCCAGTTCATTAAATGTTGTATTAGACGCATTGGCTGAATATCATTCAGGCCGCTAGTTGAACGGCGCCGTTTAGTTAAAAGTCTAGATCGTTAACTAAATGGCTGATAAAACCAGTTGGCTGCGACATTAATACAACAACCTCTTTTCAGCTTTCAGTTATTTTAATTCCATCTTATAGGTAATTTAGAAACTTGAATAGTTGGTCTCGTACAGCAAACGATAAGTCGGTATGTGTGATTTCCACCAAACGGCTCGCACCGCATCGGATCGGATCGGAATTTACAATCTTTAAACTATATTAAATCGGGTACATAGTATTTTTAAAATCTACATTACCAAGCCGCGCACAGCAGCTTCACCGCGGGCGTCTTCCGCGACACGCGATCTTA
The DNA here is from genome assembly GCA_951799955.1 of Apamea anceps. Lineage (NCBI taxonomy): Eukaryota > Metazoa > Arthropoda > Insecta > Lepidoptera > Noctuidae > Apamea > Apamea anceps. The sequence continues at coordinate 382,394 of OX637526.1, forward strand.
GCCGAAAGTATGCTGTTCGCCTGTCGTCGGATCCGATCGAATCCTTTCGTCATTAGAACACGTCAACACGGTAGGAATGAAACTATTTGACTAGGCTCACAAACGGATACGTTCGCAAGCAACGGTACGGAGCCTATCGTATGCGTTGACATCCTGCCGGATGCGATCGGCTGTCGCTGCGTCCGTTTTTATCCTTTCCGATCCGATGCGATGCGAGCCGTTTGGTGGAAATAATTCTTTAGTGTTTCCGCTACCGCGCACTGCAGTGCGACATGCCGCACAGGCACTGACGCGTCATCATATTAATATATTGTGCCTGTAACCATTCTGTTTAGCAAGGGATTTACTTTTATTGTCACCTCAGATACCGTATCTGACGCCGTTTTTGATGTTATAACATGGTTATAACTAAAAAATTGTCCGCGTTTGCCAACCCCTTTGTTTTAAAAGTCAATATTTCGCTATGTCGCACGAGTAATTTTCCGCTATACGTAAACTAACCAGTTATTTTCCCAAACGAGTTTTTATTATCCATTTTGGAAAGCATACACGACGTATGTACCTATACCAACTTCAGCCGCAAAACGATTTCACTTCGATTTACAATGTTTTCATTCCCTTACGAAGGCGATTTTCCAAAAAGGAGTGCATCTCTCTCTATACCCCCTACACTCTACAGAGCAATAAGGTTTTATCTTCCGAAAGGACATGTCCAAAAATGGTTATTATTATTTAATAATTCTAACAAGGTAAATTAAATATATTTGGATAGACATCCCGAAAACTAATGGTTCTAACTATATCATATATTTTTAAAGGCCCCCAATTTTGAGAAAAATGTATTTTTATTTTAGTGTGAATTTACCCCTAAAACGAACAAACCTTTCTAATTGTCTAGGATAATAAAGTGAACACACCCCAAAAAAATAATAATCTTGTCAAAATTGACACATGGTACTGTCATTACTGTCAATCAATGTTTGATTTGCGAGTTTATCAATGTGAACGAAACGAATCTAATCAGATTATTTATTTACCTCTGTAATAATCTATACTAATAATAAAGCTGAAAAGTTTGTTTGTTTGTCAGATTATTTTTTTAGTGTGACGTATCAGACGGATGAGGCCGGTCACGGTTGTTGGAAGGTCGTGATGCTGTCCATGTTTCTCTATGACATATTTTTGAATTTGTTTTCTAGAGATTCTAAGTGATTGATGTACGGTGTCATTTTTAAGATTTTAATCTGTTTTTTCTCTTACACAAAATAAACACAATGTTTATAACATTCACGTATTAATTTATTTCAAACCACCAAATATCCCTATCAGTGGTAGCAGAGCGTGGTTGGATAATTAGTGGCAAATGGAATAAAACCGTAAGTAAATGAGAAAATAAATTTTAAAAAATGAGCTCAAGTCGAAGCATAGAACCGCTGACAAAATCGAATTACGATACCTGGTACTCACAAGCACAGGCGATTCTCATAAGATACGATCTATGGGAGTACGCTAGTGGTGGAAAAACGTTAGCGGCAACTGCGACTGCCGAAGAAAAGAGTGCATTCCTAAAGGAAGACTTAAAGGCAAGGTCAGAGCTACTTCTACTTATATCTCCACCAGAACTTAAACAAATTAAAGGATGTAACACGTCCAAAGAGGTATGGGATAAACTAAAATCTGTACATCAGAGTTCAGGACCCGCGAGAAAGGCTACGCTATTAAAGCAACTAGTATTGAAGAAAATGACTTCACAAGAAGATATAAGAGACCATCTCAGTAATTTTATGGACGTAGTGGGTAAATTAGAAGATATGGATGTCAAAATTCATCCAGAATTATTAAGCATTATGATGTTATACAGTTTACCTACAAATTTTGATAGCTTCAGAACGGCAATTGAGTCGAGAGATGCTCTACCAAGTCCTGACATTTTAAAAGTTAAAATCATAGAAGAATACGAAGCAAGAAGGCAAAGCGAAACAAGCGAACCACAGACTTCAGAAGCATTCTATGCCAAGACAAAGAAAAGGGTACAATATTGTAAAAATTGTAAGAAGAAAGGCCATTCCACAGAATCTTGTTGGTCAAAGAAGAGACCAAATAACTCTAATAAAACTAAAGGTCAAGAAGAGACGCATAATATCTGTTTAACAACAGGAACGTCAAAAACTAAAAGCAATTTATGGTGTCTAGATGTCAATGGTCAACACTGTCATCTGTCATATTTAGACATTGTCAAAGTGTGTGGGAGGTTTAATTTGGATTGCCATAACGAATAATGATATGTACTAACATTAAATAGTTTTTAATTTTTCTCTGAAATGGGCCCCCCCATTTCAGAGAAAAATTCTGTGGAATGGCCTTTCTTCTTACAATTTTTACAATATTGTACCCTTTTCTTTGTCTTGGCATAGAATGCTTCTGAAGTCTGTGGTTCGCTTGTTTCGCTTTGCCTTCTTGCTTCGTATTCTTCTATGATTTTAACTTTTAAAATGTCAGGACTTGGTAGAGCATCTCTCGACTCAATTGCCGTTCTGAAGCTATCAAAATTTGTAGGTAAACTGTATAACATCATAATGCTTAATAATTCTGGATGAATTTTGACATCCATATCTTCTAATTTACCCACTACGTCCATAAAATTACTGAGATGGTCTCTTATATCTTCTTGTGAAGTCATTTTCTTCAATACTAGTTGCTTTAATAGCGTAGCCTTTCTCGCGGGTCCTGAACTCTGATGTACAGATTTTAGTTTATCCCATACCTCTTTGGACGTGTTACATCCTTTAATTTGTTTAAGTTCTGGTGGAGATATAAGTAGAAGTAGCTCTGACCTTGCCTTTAAGTCTTCCTTTAGGAATGCACTCTTTTCTTCGGCAGTCGCAGTTGCCGCTAACGTTTTTCCACCACTAGCGTACTCCCATAGATCGTATCTTATGAGAATCGCCTGTGCTTGTGAGTACCAGGTATCGTAATTCGATTTTGTCAGCGGTTCTATGCTTCGACTTGAGCTCATTTTTTAAAATTTATTTTCTCATTTACTTACGGTTTTATTCCATTTGCCACTAATTATCCAACCACGCTCTGCTACCACTGATAGGGATATTTGGTGGTTTGAAATAAATTAATACGTGAATGTTATAAACATTGTGTTTATTTTGTGTAAGAGAAAAAACAGATTAAAATCTTAAAAATGACACCGTACATCAATCACTTAGAATCTCTAGAAAACAAATTCAAAAATATGTCATAGAGAAACATGGACAGCATCACGACCTTCCAACAACCGTGACCGGCCTCATCCGTCTGATACGTCACACTAAAAAAATAATCTGACAAACAAACAAACTTTTCAGCTTTATTATTAGTATAGATTATTACAGAGGTAAATAAATAATCTGATTAGATTCGTTTCGTTCACATTGATAAACTCGCAAATCAAACATTGATTGACAGTAATGACAGTACCATGTGTCAATTTTGACAAGATTATTATTTTTTTGGGGTGTGTTCACTTTATTATCCTAGACAATTAGAAAGGTTTGTTCGTTTTAGGGGTAAATTCACACTAAAATAAAAATACATTTTTCTCAAAATTGGGGGCCTTTAAAAATATATGATATAGTTAGAACCATTAGTTTTCGGGATGTCTATCCAAATATATTTAATTTACCTTGTTAGAATTATTAAATAATAATAACCATTTTTGGACATGTCCTTTCGGAAGATAAAACCTTATTGCTCTGTAGAGTGTAGGGGGTATAGAGAGAGAAGCACTCCTTTTTGGAAAATCGCCTTCGTAAGGGAATGAAAACATTGTAAATCGAAGTGAAATCGTTTTGCGGCTGAAGTTGGTATAGGTACATACGTCGTGTATGCTTTCCAAAATGGATAATAAAAACTCGTTTGGGAAAATAACTGGTTAGTTTACGTATAGCGGAAAATTACTCGTGCGACATAGCGAAATATTGACTTTTAAAACAAAGGGGTTGGCAAACGCGGACAATTTTTTAGTTATAACCATGTTATAACATCAAAAACGGCGTCAGATACGGTATCTGAGGTGACAATAAAAGTAAATCCCTTGCTAAACAGAATGGTTACAGGCACAATATATTAATATGATGACGCGTCAGTGCCTGTGCGGCATGTCGCACTGCAGTGCGCGGTAGCGGAAACACTAAAGAATTATTTCCACCAAACGGCTCGCATCGCATCGGATCGGAAAGGATAAAAACGGACGCAGCGACAGCCGATCGCATCCGGCAGGATGTCAACGCATACGATAGGCTCCGTACCGTTGCTTGCGAACGTATCCGTTTGTGAGCCTAGTCAAATAGTTTCATTCCTACCGTGTTGACGTGTTCTAATGACGAAAGGATTCGATCGGATCCGACGACAGGCGAACAGCATACTTTCGGCTAAGATCGCGTGTCGCGGAAGACGCCCGCGGTGAAGCTGCTGTGCGCGGCTTGGTAATGTAGATTTTAAAAATACTATGTACCCGATTTAATATAGTTTAAAGATTGTAAATTCCGATCCGATCCGATGCGGTGCGAGCCGTTTGGTGGAAATCACACATACCGACTTATCGTTTGCTGTACGAGACCAACTATTCAAGTTTCTAAATTACCTATAAGATGGAATTAAAATAACTGAAAGCTGAAAAGAGGTTGTTGTATTAATGTCGCAGCCAACTGGTTTTATCAGCCATTTAGTTAACGATCTAGACTTTTAACTAAACGGCGCCGTTCAACTAGCGGCCTGAATGATATTCAGCCAATGCGTCTAATACAACATTTAATGAACTGGCTGGCTGATGCTTAAGCCATTTATTTAATGTATCTAAAAATATAATTTCGGTGGTTCCAAGTTCCATATTTTTGTAGCTTTTATTTGGATGTAGTTTGATTCTTGTTAGATTTTTCTCGGAATAAAAAACCAACGTCCATACAAAAAGCGGACATCTCCTTTGTTTGGTATTTTCAATAGCTTAGAATTAGATTGTCAAGTAAATCAGTCATTCACGGAACTGCGTGACATAAGTAGATTTATTTTATGACTGAGATAACGTCACACGAAATGTACTCTGTGGTCACACGCGCAAGTCAACGTGAAAGTAATCTGTCAGTATAAACATCATGTTGAGTAGTAGCATAAAGTAACAATTACTTACATACAACAGTGCGGAACGTGTTGTGTCGCATCGCATCGCATCGCACGGTGACGCTCGCTGCGCCGGCGCAGCGCCATTCACTCAATTGCTGCTGATTGCTTTAATTGTGGCGCTGAGAGTGGTCGCCGGTTCCGCGACAGTAGCAATAAGATTTGAACATATTGTATGATGCATGTAATACTTAATATGAACATCTGTACCTACTGATAGATATATAGTAGGGACGGAGGATGACCACTCAAGCTGCCAGCCACCTGTTGAGTTTACTGTTAGTAGTAAACTAAAAGTTTACAAGACAGACCTTTTTGGTAAAAGCTAACATTACACCGAAACATTGTAATCCTTGTGAGCAAGAAACTATAATGGCGACCACCAGAATAGTCCCAGAAAAATGATTTGCCTTTTTGGGACCCGCCGCAACGAAGTTAACCATACCAGAACTAAGGAAAGAAACAAATACCATATTGATCGATACTTACTCGAAATGTGTAAAAAAACATCTCATATTTTGATTCGTTAGCAGATCTCTACTTAGCCTAACATTCTGTATCCATGTAGGTCGGTACTATTGCGTCGGTAGCTAATATTGCTGCTGCGCAATAATCGTGTTGATCAGTAGTAAAAACTTTGTCAATAAGACGATCGTCAACTCTGAGGTCGCTGATAGCCGATAGCTCAGCCAGGACCGTCGACATCGGTCTCACTAACTCACTAAGAATCACGATGACTTTTGACCAATTGTTAAATCAAATATATTTGTCGGCCTCAGCAAGCTAAGCATACTGTCCACTAACACAGACACACAAGTTACATCACATTTAATCTTACTTGTGAGTTTGAGTGACAACAGAACCAAAACCATTGACAATCGAGACTGCAGGCAGCACAGTGAATGTAATTGGAAACCAATTGCGAGGAGATAGTCGCACTCGTCACTCGTGTCGTGTATCGCGAGTAAATCGCATCTCATCATAGTTTTCTTGGATGTTCGTTGGAAGCTAAATAAGTAACGCATGAAGTAGTACCTAACAGAAGACGACAATATGAGGCGAGAGAAGTCGAGGAGTCATGAAGATATCAATGTAGAGCTACATGTTTGATATAGGATTTGAACTCTGGGAGTAACTGAACAAACGCAAACAGGGTTTTATAAAACTCATAGTAAAACTTTTAATAGAACATTTTGACTTTGACGTCTGACGCATAGTAATCAAGCTGGAACAGCACGTACTTTTTTCTGTTGGAAAGTCCTCTCAGACATCCTCCGTCGACAACGGAGGGTTATGTATGTCGGACTAAAACCCCACGGTTTCTTCCATTTTCATGAGTCGGGAGATACTCGTACATTCGCCGCACCCCCAACTGACCTTCTCGTCGACTGAGGATCGAACCCAGGATTACAGGCTCAGCTGACGCTCTTGCAACCAATAGATCAGCAATGGGGCAGTTCAGAGAGCATACGTTCAAGGCTTTTTAAAGAAAATTACTGTTACCTTCTGTGTGCGTATCTTGTCGTCAAGCCGCAGCTCGGTGGGCAGGAACTGTTGCTCCCATGGGCGCGGGTCGTGGTGCCCGTTGGTGCCGCGCGGGCCGCCGGCCCCCTCCGCGCGGTGCCCGTTGACGCGCCCGTTCAGCGCGCGCTGACTCTCCACCGCCGCAGACATTGTGAGTAGCTCTAATGGGGGGATCTGAAGACAAAGACACAAACTCATTAGTATAAACAGACAAATAGACCGACAAGTTAAGTTTTTAAAGCTTCCTCTTTATTTTGCTGAGCCTGGCAGGCAGGGTCCATGATGATCTCGTTCAATGTTAAGTCACCACCGAACCATTGTGGAATGCAGTCAATAATTGAGTATTGAGTTCGTGTAACGTTGTTACTCTGTTTGTATGAAAATAATAAAATATGGGTGCACGGCAGTTCACCCGCCAAGTTCAACAACAGTACGGAAGGATTTTTAGGAAAATGTTTCCTTTTCCTTTTGAAGGAACAATATTTGTTTATACCTACATACGAATATTCGATTGATTAGAATGATTAGATAGACAGAGGGCTGATTTCTCAATTGTCGGATAATTGTAATCTGAACAATAAATACGACACTTTGACATATTATCGATACTCATAATCAGCCTATAATGTTCCCACTGCTGGGACACAGAGGCCTCTCGTTGAGAGGGAGTGCGCCATAATACACCACGCGGGCCCAGTGCGGGTTGGTAGATGTCACATGTCTTAGAATTTTTAGCTCTAGGACATGCCGATTTCCTCACGATGTTTTACTTCACCGTTTTAAGAGCAATGGTGATGAAATTGTTTACACAAAGTAAAGCGCCTGACTGGGTTCGAACCTACGACCTACAACTCGTAAGGCGCGGTCGTTACCACTGGACCACCACTACTTCGCTATCGATACAAAAGCTGTCAAACCGTCACATTTATTCTTCCGATAAAAGTTATCGGACTATTGAAAAATCAGCCCAAAGAGATTTAGATGATTGACATCGCTTGGAGTCTCTCAAAGTTGGAGAGAGTTCTTTGTGTCCGAACATATTAATATCAGTCGACATGCTGACAACGACCACGTAGGTCGGTGCAACCATGTGCGATACGAATCGTTTATCGGAACAAATAAATTTTATTTCACAGTAATTGAACGACAAATCTTCTCCGATAACCTGCCCGCCGTACTTGACTCCGTGACACAAACAATAAAATTAATTAGTGTGCCGACCCCACATTCGCGAACTTTTCCATCCATAAGAAAAAATTATATAAGTCACTAATTAACCATTATGTAACCGAGTTGTGTTTTGGATAACAAAGTTATCGAGTGATTGATGTTTTTAATATGGCTCTATAAATAATAATCTAAATGAAGTTTAAACGACGGAAGACGGAGCTTCTTAATTTACAGTAATGGATATAAATGTTTGAACTGAGATTAGCAAGTAATGGGTTCCTTAAGAATCCCATGAGGACCGAAAAATACGAAATAGGAAATTGAAGCCGACATTTGGACGACGCATTGATTTAATTATTTACATAATTAATGGTTCTAACTCCCAACCAATAAACCTTCTACAGTTCTTTTCTAGAAACGTTTCCTGACCCAACGACAAGGAAACCCCTGACTGAGGAGACACGCTTTGTCATAGACACGGTAATAATATTACCGTGTCTATGACAAAGCGTGTCGGTAATAATATTACCGTGTCATAGATACCTACGTCGACTCTCGCGAGATGGAGTGCCCACGAGTGTTTGCTGTGAAAGGCTTGTCTCGGGATGTACCTACTAGCTCATGTTACAGGATTGAGTACGTCTGTCAATATACTCGTAGGTATCGGTCTAGCGTGTATGCTCCCTCTAGGGATACTCTAGGGATAGCGCAAAGGCTTTTCCTAACTTCTGTTCTTTGACAAAGCAGGTCAGAGCAGTACGTAAGTATAACTCGGCGCGTCATCTTCGCATTAGTTTGCCGCGTGTGTTCAATGGCAGACATGTCTGTCTGTATACAGTAGAAATACATGATATATTAATCAGCACAGTTTCGACAGCGAGGGGAGCACCGGGCACTTTATGCTCAGTTAGACTATGCAGTATCCCACGCCGCGCACGTCGACTGTCGACAAACACATTAATGTCGCAGCCAATTAGCTTAAGCAGCCATTCAATTAACTGCCTGGCCTTTTAACTTAACGGCGCCGTTCAAAGCGGCCTGAATGATATTCAGCCATTCAATGAAACAGCTAGGCAAATGACTTGAATCGCTAACGATTAACTACTTGCCTAGCCCAGATTGGTCATTGATTTAAAGCGGCAGTTGTTTGTTGTAGTTTTGGAAAATATAAAAATTACAAAATGCATGTTTAAGTATTAACAAGTAAAAACAGAGCAGTAAATAAAAAATCTTTTTTACAAAAAAAAAAAAACAACAACCGACTTCCATAGTCGTCAGTTCCGCATTTTCGTTTTTTGACACCGACTTCCGAAATTAAAGTTATTGTTATTATTAAAAAATCAGTTGATCTACATTATGTCGAGTTATGCGAACATAAATCTATGGATCAACTGATTTTTGTTTTTTTCACGATTTCAGGGTTGATCGCGTGCGTAGTAAAAATGATGAGTACAATGGACCCCTTTTAAGGATTAAAACGATCAAAATTTAACGGTGTATACAGGGTGGAAACTTTCAGCGGGGCAGTAAGGGGAAGTACCTTATCCGCTGCAGCTACGCGAAAATGGTCTTACTATCCATAATTTTTTATGGAATTTTGATCCCCATTCACAGGTTTTCAAAAAAAAAATACAGTTAGCAAGAAAATAGCCATTTTACACAAAAACATTTTTTGATGCCAATCGATCCTGTTTCTAATACTGATCAAAAACTTCTATGGGACCAACCATCGTTGGAGTACTCAAAAAGTCACAAATTGCAGAAAACTTTTCCCTTACATTTTGTAAGTAAAGAATTTGTGTAACTGAAATACAAAAAATAAAATAAAAGACAAATGATCACGTAGAATTTTACACATATCAAAAAGAAGGCGTATTAATTTTCTTTTTTTATTAACTAACATAACTTGATGATGTTATTCTTATTTAAAATCTTGCTGTTTTTGCCCTACGATATCAAGTGCTCGAAGTGACCGCCATTTTGGTGAATACATAAATTGATTCGTTTCTGTACCGACCTAGTGGCTGCTGACAATTTATTTGTATGAATTCCATACAAAATTGTGGTTAGTGAGTCTTTAAGTTCTTGAACACTATCGTATTGCTTTTTGTGAACCTCAGTTTTCAGGTAGCCCCACAAAAAGAAATCTAGAGGTGTCAGATCTGGACTATGCGCTGGCCAAGAAATAGGACCATGTGTTCCTATCCATTGATCACCAAACTGTCGGTTCAAAGTCGAACGCGTACTGCGACTGTTATGAGGTGGAGCGCAGCGCCATCTTGTTGAAAAAACATTCTTCTTGATTCCGACAGTGGTAAATCATCGACGAGGTTTTCAAGATTCTCTAATATTCTGTTGTTATAAATGTTGGAATTCAAGGTGTCTCCATAAAATTCCACCATTACCACTCGGTTCCACATTATACCACACCAACAATTAAAAGAAAATCGCACTTGATTATGTGTTTCGCGAAACCTGAGAGGATTTTCTCTACACCAATAATGGTGATTTCGCCGGTTGTACATTCCATTATTAGAAAAATTTGTTTCATCAGACCATAATATGAAATTCAGAAAATGGTAATCTCTGCTTATTTTTCCTCTTAACCACCTGCAAAAAGTAAGTCTTCGAGCGGCATCCCCTGAATGTAAGGCTTGAACTAGTCGCCCCTGTCGGTAACATTTATAACCATACTTCTTCCATATCTTTAGTACGAAACGATGTGAGACACCTACTTCTTCAGCGACTGCTCTTGATGATATTTCGGGATATGCTTCGACAAGTGTAAGAACAGAAATGTTCAAATTTTCATCTAGTATAAATGGGTGGCGTACAGATTTTTTCTTGAAAGAGCCACCTTGTGCAAGATTTCTTAAAATATTTGTAATAACCTTTCTGGTTGGCACATGACGATTTGGATATTTGATCCTATACCATTCTAACGCAGCTGATGTATTTTTATTATTTACGTAATATGCTTCTAGCAAGTCTAAACGTTCTAAATTGGAGATCATTTTTCTCTTATCAATAGCTGTTCAATTATGCACTTAATATAAAATTCACAACACACTCACAGCTTTTCGGACGCAACAAACTGTCAGATTGTTTTTTATTTAATAATAACGAGTTCGAAATTTGAATTGTTTTTAAACTTATCGTTTTATTCAGTCAACAAAAAGATCTCAACCGTCACTAAAAAAGCTTTTACGTAAAATTTTCATACAAAATGTACGGGAAAAGTTTTTTGCAATTTGTGACTTTTTTAGTACTCCAACGATGGTTGGTCCCATAGAAGTTTTTGATCAGTATTAGAAACAGGATCGATTAACATCAAAAAATGTTTTTGTGTAAAATGGCTATTTTCTTGCTAACTGTAATTTTTTTTTGATCATTGAAAATCTGTGAATGGAGAGAATCTGAGAATCAAAATTCCATAAAAAATTATGGATAGTCTCCTAAGACCATTTTCGTGTAGCTGCAACGGATTAAGGTACTTCCCCTTACTGCCCCGCTGAAAGTTTCCACCCTGTATATACATCCGAATTGAGAACCTCCTCCTTTTTGCGAAGTCGGTTAAAAATAAATCATAACAAATAAAAAATACGTAAGTTAATTAATAATTTAGCAGTAAAATGGCTTAACGGGCAGTTACGTGTAGGCAGTTAACAAATCGGAATTAGGTGGTGGGAAATCTAACTTGGAAGCAGGGGCTGCAATCTCGACATTCATAGCGATCGCTTTACGACCGAATTCGGTCGCAAAGTCCTGTCACTCCATACATTACAGCTGTCAATCCGGGTCTTTGCGACCGAATTCGGTCGTAAAGCGATCGCTATGAATGTCGAGACTGCAGCCCCAGCGCTCGCCGGCCGCTGCCGCGACGCCGCCGCCGCCGCCGCCGCTCGCTACGCTTGCTCGGCTGGCGCGCGTTTGGTCACAGTTCTACCCTAACCTAAGCCATTTGGTCGGGGTGTCCTGGCTTACTTACTGCGACCAATTCGACTCGCGCGTGGTTGTTAGCAGTTCCAACCTAACCTATGAACTGCCGAACTATTTACTTAACTGCCCATTCCAACATTTTTACTGGCCATTCATTTATTACACTACCTACTTGAGTATTTTTTGTACTGATATAACCAATTTTCTTTTTATTACCGTTTCCGAAAAATAAAACTACTATCCGTTATTTTTTTCATCTGATCATAATTACCTTCCTAATGTTTAAATAATAGTCGTCAATATGATTACCCATTTAAATTTAGTTTAATTTTTTTCCTCACATTTTCACCCCATTATATGTACAGTATAAAATGACCTAAGCATCAGCCAGCCAGTTCATTAAAATGTCGTATTAGACTTATTGGCTGAATATCACACATCTATATACTTATAATAAATCTGTAGAAGTGAAAATTCTGTACATTGAAAATATCAAAAAAATAAATGGCAGGGGGTGTTACTAGACCGACACCGAACCCAAAAATGTGATTAAAAAATTTTTTGTCTGTCTGTCTGTCTGTCTGTCTGTCGGTCTGTCTGTCTGTCTGTCTGTCTGTCTGTCTGTTTGTTCAGGCATCACGCAAAAACTACCGGTTCGATTACGATGAAACTTGGTATAATTATTCTTTAATATCCTGGGCACCACACTGGGTACTTTTTATCCCGGAAAAGTATATACAATAAAAAACAAACTTAATTTTGCGGTTCGATCCCTAGATCCGATTACTGTACCAACCGCAAATAATAAGTTTGTCGTAGGTTAGGTCACACGCAGTGGAGTTCATTTTTATTCCTTTTACTTTTTAGAGTTATTTAGGTTTATTTTTATATAAGTCGTAGGTATAGATTTTAATTTTAAAGTATAGGTAGTATATTTGATAGTGTACGTAGTGACCGTAGGTTATTTTATAATACTGTTAGGTAGGATAGTCATTCGTATAGATATTAGTTTTTAGAGATTTTGCTTATTTATTGAGTTTAGATTGAGGGGCCCGTGGCTAAATAATAACAGCCGCACAGGTCGATCGGTCAGGTTAAGCTACGCTTGCCGCGGTCGGTCTGTGGATGGGTGACCATCTTTACATACCGAGACACCTCCGTGCCTCGGAAAGCACGTTAAGCCGTTGGTCCCGGCTGTCATTCGTGGATCTTTGACAGTCGTTACGGGTAGTCAGAAGCCCGAAAGTCTGACAACCAGTCGTACCAAGGGTATCGTATTACCCAATAACTGGGTTGTGGAGGTCAGATAGGCAGTCGCTCCATGTAAAATACTGGTATTCAGCTGCATCCGGTTAGACTGAAAGCCGGCCCTGAACATAGTTGGGAAAAGGCTAGGCAGATGATGATTGAGTTTAGATTAGTTATCGTCATAAATAGGTTTATTTAGGTAGGTAGTATTTTATTTTCTGTTATTGAGTTTATTTATTTTTTTAATTAGGTAGGTACTTAGGTAAAGATATCATATAGGTACCCTCTTAATCACCATTAATGAGACACAATTGGTTTTCTATTGTAATTAGCCACAAAGGGCCCGCGAGATAGATGGCATCCTGGTGCACATACATTTTATCCTGTTAGCACGTTCCCGTGGGATAATTTCCGACATCCACGCGGGCGAAGCCGCGGGCAGAAGCTAGTCATAGAATATAGTTGTAAGTTACAACAATATTCTATGTGTTTTTTTTGGGACAGATGTCCCGGAAAAAATTTAGTCCTAAGGAAGTCTCCGTTTCTTGTCTCTGTTCTTCGAAGTTTAGGCAAATAGGCACTACCTATTCCTATGATTAAGCTAGTTGGCGGCGACATATACATAAACATTGCCATAACTAGGTAACTACGTATTATTGCCATGAGATGTCTGTAAGGCTCCAAGTTTTTCTAACATTCCATGCTCTTATTGAGGGTAGGAAGTGATCGACGAGGAATGTCGGAAGTAGCCGGAACACCTCCGTCGATGAGTCACACACACACCGTAGGTACACAGACCGCTATGTAGGTATATGGGTGTCGTAATTAAATTGCTTCGGCGCACAGCACAGAAGAAAGGCACTTAATTTTTAGCAAAACATTACAAATTCACAATACTGCCAAGAGTAGATTCTCAGATTTGAAGAACCTAGCAAGTTTGACATGCTTGACTTTTTTAAATGTCAGCTGCACAATCGTTGAGTTTCACATTATTCTACGTGTAGTAGTGTTGATCTGAGGCCTTACCACGAGCTCTTAACGCGATCCAGTTTAGGCTGTTGGAAAGAGACAGAGCTATACAAGTCGTCTAGCGCCATCTCGATCCCTGAGCGTAAATTGAATCGCGTTAAGAACTCGCGGTAGGCCACCAGAGCTGCCCATTTACCAATTCGTGGCATCCCCGCAGTGCTAAGTGCACACTTATAATATTACGAAAAATAAATGGTTAGTACCACGCGTCGCTATCTCAAACGGCTCGTATCTCAGCTGCCGCCGCGCCGCCCGCCGGTCGGGATTACGCAATCCGTCGATACCATTCACAATTAGTAAGTACCACCAATCATAAGTATTACTTTATTTGCACTTTTCCTCGAACAAGCCGTTCGTACGATTTTAGATCTTATTCAGTCGAGATAAGGGATTCATAACATTTTTTCGGATGTAAAACTGAAAGTTGGTAGAAGTTTTTGTAAAATTCCAATTAAGTCTATCAGTCTGGATCTAATTGTCTACGATTAGTGCGATAATATTCGCCGCAGGGTTTAGCGATAATCGAGTGCGATAGATCGACAGGTGGACGACGGCGACAGACTGATTTAAACTAAAGTCGCGACTGAATGGAGTACAGATAAATATTTAATCACTTTGGTTTATCACAATAATGGACTCTATACAGAATCCGCCCCATTGTCTTAGCTCTGTACTATGACGATGAGTCCGAGTGGTACGCACAGGGTGTGTTGTTGGTAAACAGTTGTATTGTTAATTTTTTTTTTTTTTCAAAATCGTATCTAACAACGCCATCTTGGTTTTTACCAAGATGATGGTGTTACTTCCAATATTGGCCACGCTCCAAAAGAGCCTTTAAAGAGTTGTAAGTCTGCGTGGCGCCGCACACTGGTCCACTTTGGCAAAACTATAGACATAGGAATTGATGTGAGTCAGTGTGTATATTTTAAGTTGATTTTTTTTTACGTTTTCCTCTTTTGATTACAAACAACTTTTGTTAGTTGCGTTTTTTTAAAAAACTTACTATTTCCGAGAAAAAACATATTTTGTGTTTTTTTTGTATGGGAGGGTATGTAATGCGTGTGTGGGTCAAAATAAAACTTAGTAGGTATTCAAGAACACGTCATTCTCAAACAGAAATGACAAAGAAATGTTATTGTACCCCTGCCGCTTTTCGAGCTACGGGCGCTCAAAGATTAGAAAAAAATAAAATATTTTGTTTCCATTTTAAAAGACCTACTGACAATGAAATCTGAAAATGACGTTCAAGATAAGTTTAATTTTAAAATCGCAGCACCCAACACTCATTAAAATGTGTGTATGATATTTTAATTTAGCAAAATCTTGAACATGACCTTACAAAATGTGACTTTAGGAATAATACTAATAAATACTCGATTATGTTCCTAGAACTTTTGGCAAACTGAGGCCCAGTGCAATAAAACATGACGTCATCATTATGGAATGTGAGGCTTGCAAATAAAGATATAATTCATAATTTTTTAGTAAGCTCTGATCCGTATATCTCTAACCTCAAGCCAAAATATAAAAAAACACACATGCTTTTCTTTCCTGAAGTCAACCATCTCTTGGAAGATGAGACCGAAGAACAGGAGGCTGAAGAAGAAGAAGTCTTTATAGATTTGGAAATGAATTTCACTACTGACGCGTTCTTGAATACCTACTAAGTTTTATTTTGACCCACGCACGCATTACATACCCTCCCATACAAAAAAAAAAACACAAATTATTTTTTTTCTCGGAAATAGTAAGTTTTTTTAAAAAACGCAACTAGCAAAAGTTGTTTGTAATCAAAAGAGGAATACATAAAAAAAAAAATCAACTCAAAATATACACACTGACTCACATCAATTCCTATGTCGTATAGTTTTGCCAAAGTGGACCAGTGTGCGCCGCGCGCCGTTGCGGTGCAGCGGTGACGCGGTCGTGACGGTGCGGCGCGCCCACCGCCCGCCCCCGAGACGCGTAAACACACGCTGGCGCCAACGTTTGACAAGCCCGCCAACGCCCACGCCCACGCTTGACTCTCAGCATTCAAACGTAAATACGCCAATATTTGTCACATTTATATTGGACGCCAACACTTTACTCGCATAGTAAAGGTAAATGTACGGTGCACGTACATGGATTTTAAAATATGATTGCAATTAGTTAGCCAGTAGGCTCGCGTACTTGCACTTTGAACGCGACCTACATTTGGCAGTGCATTGACACTGACACAGTGCATTATTCTATGCATTTTATGTATATTATTTTTAGTGTTCAATTAGACGTGGTTTGAGTCGGACAACTTGCAGTTTTATTTAGATTCATCCCGTTGAGCATTCACTGACATCTTATGCATTTAAGTTTAATTTGACATTCTGCATTACATTGACATTTTACATTTGCATACAGTACTTATGTTAGGGATGCACCCTACATAGTTTTTTTGGTCCTTCGTAAATATTGCAAGTACCATACAGTCCGTTACATCGGTCGATAAGTCGTCGCGCGGGATCTGTGTCGTGTCGTGTCATACTGTGCCACGTGTGTTGCCGTGCCATTCGGGGAGGTAGCAGCGGTCCAGGTTCCAGAGCGTCACATTGCATTGCATTTGCATACAGGGAGAGTTCCTGAATTTCAAGTAAGATCGTTCATTATTTATCTTACGGCTTCACAATGGAGGGTTTAATCGTGCGTCAAGCTGAGATCCTCGAGGAAGTGAAGAGAATCCATTCTAATTTTAAGAAGGATTCAGCGAGCAGGAAGACCACCGATTATATTCGTGATAGGCTTGAGCGATTAGATGTGCTATGGGCGGAATGTGAAGAGAAGAACCGGGAGCTGAGTGCAGTACAAGAGAAAGATCATCAATATTTCACCGGTAACATTTATGAGGTCATTAAGAGTTGGTACCATGGAACGCGTCAGGAGATAGCAGCGTTCGAGATGAAGACTCTTGCTGGACCCAGCAACGTCGGCCATAGTAAGGTAAACGTTGAGTTTGATAAAACCCTGTTCGAGACATCTTTAGGAGCAGAGGACAAGCTACTCGAGTTACAGCAGTTGCAACAAGCTAACTTCCGTGCATTCACTAGGTTAGTAAATCGAAGCCTAGACGAGGTTAAGGAAAAATGGGAAATTGAGGATATGCTTAAGACTGTAGAGTTTCGGTGGACTGCAATTGACAAATTGCATTTACAAATTGATGGCATATTAGAGGGGAATTCACATGACTATTATGACGAGTTCTGTCGTTACGAAAATGCATTTACAAAAATAAAACGGGCGTTGAACACGAAATTAAACGCCTCTATACATCAACAGCAAACATTGCCTAAAATTGACATACCGAGCTTTAACGGCAACTATACGTTATGGCCTACTTTTATGGATCTCTACGTAGAAGCGATTCATAATAATTCAGCGATTGCAAAAACTCAGAAAATGCAGCATCTAAAGGGTAGACTTCGCGGTGAAGCGGAAAAGCTCGTGCAGCATTTACACATTGCACCCGAAAATTATGACACGTGTTGGGAAATTTTGAACCATAGATACAATAATAAGTTTCTCTTATTCACCAAAAACTTCCAGGTATTTATGCGTCAACCTAATTTGCAAAAACAATCTGCATTCGACCTAAAGCGGTTATATGACACTAGCAACGAAACCATAAACGCGATACATAACTTGGGCGTAGATACTAGCTCATGGGATCCGATTCTAGTTTACGTTTTATGCGAAAAATTAGACTCCGAAACGTATTCGGAATACATGCAGTCCAGGTCGGACCCGCGCGAGATACCAACGTTCAACAATTTTATGGATTTCGTCGAAAACAAATTTATGGCATTAGAACCATTGCATAGGAAAAAGCCAGAAAACGGTAACAAACCTGCATCAAAACCACAATCTAACACGCCACATCCGTTCGACAAAAATTACAAGTCAGCAACTTCACAACCCAATAAAAGTTCATCAAACTATTCTCGCAAGTTCCATGCATCAAACGCTGGACAAGTCAGCAAGATTATTTGTCCATTGTGCAATATCAATCATGCATTATTCCAATGCTCTAAATTCACTGACATGCCAAGTCCGGAAAAAATGGCATTTATAGAAAACAATAAAATATGCAAAAATTGTTTGTATGTGCATACTAAGGGTTACTGTGCGTCACAGAAAAGATGCAGAGATTGCAAAGAGCAACATAACACACTTCTACACAACGATATTGTGCAGTCAGCGCAAACGCCCTCAGCAACACAAACAGCACCTAAACCGTCGTCATCGACTTCAACTAGGTCAAATAAAAACCTGCAAAATAACTTCGCATCAAATAATGATGATGAAATATTATTACCAACAGCATTAATGCAAGTAGAAACAGCTGGAGGCGACTGCATTACACTAAGGGCTTTAGTTGATCAAGGCTCACAAATTACGCTGATAACGGAGAATGCAGCTCAAAGATTGGGCATAAAACGTCAACAGCTGAGTGCGAACATAAGCGGGATCGGTACTTTATCCAACAGGAGTAAAGGAAAGGTCCATCTATCCTGCAAGTCCTTACATAACGACTTCCGGTTTACAACGGAAGCGTTAGTCATGTCACGGGTAGTAAACAGTCTGCCTAATGTTACATTTGCTAAGAAACCTTGGGCTCATGTGACAGACATCACACTAGCCGACCCAGATTACAACTTATCTAGGCCCATTGACATACTTCTGGATGCACACGTATTTTCCGAAATACTCATGAATGGCTTAGTCAAAGGGGAGGTAAATGAACCCATGGCTCAACAAACACGGTTGGGGTGGATATTGTCAGGCAATGTCACCAAAACATTCAACTGCAACGTCGTAGTAAATGAAGTTAACGACATGGCAAAATACTGGGAAGTGGAAGACGTCAATGGAGATGCATGCAATTCTATGACGTCAGAGGAGCGATATTGCGAGGAGTTCTACACTGCAACAACCAAGCGATTAGGTGATGGCAGATATGCAGTTCGTTTGCCAATGAAACCTAATTTTAATCAGCTGCTGGGCAAGTCAAAGCCACGAGCAGTAGCACAGTTTATGCAATTAGAAAGGAAATTAGACAGGGATGAAAAATTATCGGATAGTTACATCAAATTTATGCAAGAGTACCTGGAAATGGGACACATGAAGGAGAGCAAACCTGACTGCAACACGGCATGCTACCTACCTCATCATGGAGTACTAAAACAGGACTCACTGACATCCAAATTGAGGGTGGTTTTTAACGCCTCCCAGAAAACTGACACAGGTTACAGTCTGAATGACTTGATGGAGTGTGGTCCTAAGCTTCATCAAGATCTATTGACATTACTACTAGGATGGCGGCTATACAAGTACGTCTTTACTGCAGATTGCGAAAAAATGTATCGCATGATTCTTGTACATGAAGAAGATCAATACCTGCAAAAGATCGTATGGAGAGAATCCAACCAAGATCCTTTAAAGGAGTACCGGTTATGCACAGTGACGTATGGCACCAAGGCAGCACCATTTTTAGCTCTCCGAACGCTGAAACAGCTCGCAAGCGATGATGCACCGACATATCCGTTAGCAGCGGATGTCATCGCTAACGAGATGTACGTTGATGACGTCCTAAGTGGCAGCAACTCCATCGAACGAGCACAAGAAATTCAAAAGCAACTCATCGACATGCTGAGTGGAGCTGGCCTCACATTACGGAAGTGGTCAAGCAACGACCAGACCTTGATTGAAAGTTTATCATCTTCAGATCGTAACCAGACGACAAGGTACTTTACAAACGATGGAATAACAAAAGCCCTAGGAGTCCAGTGGAATCCTACAACTGACACATTTTCGTTTACAAACAAAATACAATTTGACAATAAAAACCAATTGACAAAAAGGAAGCTGTTATCGGAAATCTCGAAAATCTTTGACCCATTGGGTTGGCTGACACCTTTGACAGTAAAAGCAAAACTGCTGTTCCAAAGCGTCTGGCTATCGGGATGCGATTGGGATGAAACCTTACCTGACAGCGTGCATGAAGAATGGAAGCAGTTTACTAGCGACTTACACCACATAACCGAATATCAAATACCCAGGTGGCTGGGAGATATTACGAAACCATTCCAAGTCCATGGATTTTGCGATGCGTCCGAAAAAGCCTACGCATGCGCTATATATCTGCTGACAATAAATGACAGAAACGAGCCTGTGACTAGACTCATCACGGCAAAATCGAGGTTATCGCCAATCAACAAAAAACTGACACTGCCGCGACTCGAATTATGTGGAGCGCTACTACTTTCACGGCTCATGAAAAAGGTCCTGACAGCCTTTAAATGGGACAATGTACACAAACATACATACGCCTGGACGGACTCTATGATTGTATTAGGCTGGCTGCATGGTGACGTCACAAAATGGAAGTCATTCGTCAGCAACAGAGTACAGCAAGTGCATGACGTAATTCCAAAACAGCACTGGAGTTATGTCAAATCCGAGGAAAATGCTGCAGATTGTGCATCACGCGGAATCAATTGTTCCCAACTATTACAACACCCTTTGTGGTGGCAAGGTCCCTACTGGATGAAAAATTACAGTGAACATACGCTTGACAAAATTGCAATTACACCGACAACGTGCGAATCAAAACAAAAACAAATGCAAACGTATGTTGTGAAATGTGTACCGTCTTCAATAGTAATTGAGTTATTAGACAGACACAGCGATTTGACTCGTATTACAAGGGTCATTGCCTGGATAAAACGTTACATAAACAGCTGTTCAAATTCCAACACTCATCGTACTACTACTACTTATCTGACATCTACAGAACTACAAAGCGCTGAACATCTAATAATGAAACATATTCAGCTGCATGCCTTCAATGACGAGATTATGAGACTTAAGGAAAATAAAGGGTTGAGCACGAAAAGTAACGTTTTGAGTTTAAATCCATTCCTTGACAAACAGGACATCCTGCGAGTCGGTGGAAGGTTACGTAACTCAAACTTGCACGAAGACACTAAACATCCAATTCTGCTACCACATGACAACAAACTGACAGAGCTATTAATTTGGCAAGCTCACAGAAGAACATTACATGGAGGTCCTAAGTTAACCCTGACACATCTACGACAAAGAGTTTGGATCGTAGGAGGACATCGCGCCGTCAAAAAGGTCTTACATAAATGTGTAACATGTCGCCGATTCAATGCGAAACAAACAAACCAGATTATGGCTGATCTACCAAAGCCGAGAGTGACAGTATCTCGCCCTTTTACACATACAGGTGTCGATTTTACTGGACACGTTGAGATCAAGGCAAGTAAAGGCCGAGGCGTCAGAACACTGCTGGCGTACGTTGCAGTATTTGTTTGTCTAGCAACAAAAGCCATCCATCTAGAACTGGTATCAGACCTATCCAGTACAGCATTTTTATCGGCTTTCAAGCGCTTCTGCGCACGCCGAGGTACGCCACGGGACATGTACAGCGACAACGGTACGAATTTTGTGGGTGCAAATCGGATCCTATTGCAACAATATAAATGCATTGTAGAAAATATTGACAACTTCTTTTTGGGCAAAATATCAGAGATGGGAGTTAAATGGCACTTCAATGCCCCGGTCTGGCCAAGCGCAGGCGGACTGTGGGAAGCCGCTGTGAAGAGCATGAAATATCATCTCAAACGAGTAATTGGAGATCAACGTCTAACTTACGAAGAGTTTACCACACTGCTATGTCAGATAGAAGCTTGCTTGAACTCACGACCACTATGCACTATAACAGAAAACGCCGAAGAGATTAACTGTTTAACTCCAGGACATTTCTTAACTGGCACGTCACTCATGACAATTCCAGAACTCGACACTGACAATATTCACCGGTTAAGTAAGAGATGGCAAATCGTACAAAAACTTAGCAAGGATTTCTGGAACAAGTGGTCGCAAGAATACCTCCAACAACTACAAGCAAGACTAAAGTGGAAACGACAGAATACTGACTTAAAGGAAAATGACATAGTATGCATTAAAGATGAAAGGTTACCTGCAGGAAAATGGGCACTGGGTCGTGTAGCTGAGTTACACCCCGGAAACGACGGCCACACTAGAGTCGTGACATTAAAAACTGCAAAAGGCGAAACTAAAAGACCCATTACAAAACTGGTACCACTAGTTGAGGCTGAGGAACAAAACAACACTGACACTGACAAACTACCCAAAAACAGGCGAAACCGATCTAAAAAGATTACCTGGAACAGCTTGGTATGTTATATGCTGATGCTAGTTATGACATTGATAACGCCTACTGTCCAGCAAGATATGAAACTTACTCAACTGACAAAAAATCAAACGATTTACTTTGACAAGATTGCAGATTTACAAGAAATTAGAGATGATTGGAAACTGGTATTTTATTACAATATGACAAATTACTGGCGCAATGTGGATACACTGCAAGTATTCGTATCTCATATAAAGCAAGCTCGTTGCGAAGAGTGGATGATGCAATTTCATGTTCTAATTAACCAACTTGAACAAAGCACGAGCGAACTAAACTATTACAACGAATTACTGAGGTCGCAGCGGATAATTCAACACAGGTTCAAAAGAGGATTGATCGACGGAGTAGGATATATTGCAAACTCGTTATTCGGAGTGTTAGATCAACACTTTGCAGAACAATATGAACAGGATATCGACACAATTCAACATAATGAAAACCACCTGTTCCAACTGCTTAAAAACCAGACAAGTATTCTGGAAACCGAGAACAACATTGTACAGCGTAACGAAGCGACAATGGTGAAGCAGTTCACTTTAATCAACGATCACCTGATGTCCCTAGAAAACAGGACGCTCAAAGATAAACTTGAGAGTTCAAATGCATTCTATATCATAACATCGGCCATAGCTGCAGAAAGAATGGTTCAAAACTTAAAGGATGTTCAAGAATCTCTCATCAACACACTGACAAATATGTACCAAGGACATATGGACGTACATCTATTATCACCAACCCAAATGCAAAGCGAACTAGATAGAGTAGCCCGACTACTACCTCGCGATTCTACACTACCTGAAGTTCGTAATGACGTAAGAGACATTTACAGGCTGTTCAGAATACATGCACGCATAACACAGCACTACCTGTTGATGGAAATAAAGGTACCGATCTTGAGTGATGCCCTATATGAACTTAACAGACTTATCAGCATTCCTCAACGTATTGACACTAATCGGGTAATGTACGTTATTCCCAACTCTGCATTAACAGCATTTAACGCCAACCAGTACTCATTCATACCCCTAGAACTATATGACATTCATGAATGCCAAAAATTACACGAACAAACTCTACTGTGCAAACTAAATCACCCTATATACAACACCGGCGATCGTCACAAATCTATTTGCGATGTACAGCTGATTCGAGATAACGAAGAACACAGCGTTTATTGCCATACGGAAATAAAAGTATGCGCCGACAAATGGGTTAAATTACATAAGCAAAACACCTGGTTCTATTATTGTTGTGACACGTGCGAAGTACAACTAGTGTGCGGCACTCAAATGACATCGGAGACGTTACGTCACTCGGGTCTGATAACGCTCAAACAAGGATGCAACTTACAAGGCGACTCATTCACATTGCACGCATATATGGAACATACAAGTGACATTTTAGTCACCGAACCATACGCGATGATCATGCCCACGATCTCTCCAATCAATAACATTATCAATACCTCGATTCGTAACTCATCTTTGCATATTGAAACACACGAAGAGACGTTCAAGAAGATTGACACAGAACTACGCTCTATAAAAGAACAGTCCAACCTAGATACCTTATCCTCTCACGACGTTCATCACTACATTGCAATCTATGTGGTTGTTGCGATTAGCATTACACTGTTTGTAACATCGGTATACTTTTGGCGAAAAATGGCAACCCAAAGACAGGGGGAGGGTCCGCAAGACGCGAGAAGCAGAAGCAGACGAGAAGAAGATCATGACATCGAGGACAGGAATATCAAGATCGACAAACGGGACTCAAAAGTGAACAAAGTGTCGTGTGTTAACCCTACCTCAAGTGAAGTGAAATTTGACACTGAAAAACATAGTGATATGTGCTAATTTATTATTATGGTGACATTTTATTTATAGACTTTAGGTTACTTTTTTCATAATAGTCGTAGGTCAAGTATATTTACATTAGAGTCCTGCATTTTTACATTGTTTTTTACATTCTTATTTTATTATTTTTTACGTTGGAATTGTTTTATTTAGTTATTCTCTTTCTTTGTTGTGGCAATATGTACGGTGCACGTACATGGATTTTAAAATATGATTGCAATTAGTTAGCCAGTAGGCTCGCGTACTTGCACTTTGAACGCGACCTACATTTGGCAGTGCATTGACACTGACACAGTGCATTATTCTATGCATTTTATGTATATTATTTTTAGTGTTCAATTAGACGTGGTTTGAGTCGGACAACTTGCAGTTTTATTTAGATTCATCCCGTTGAGCATTCACTGACATCTTATGCATTTAAGTTTAATTTGACATTCTGCATTACATTGACATTTTACATTTGCATACAGTACTTATGTTAGGGATGCACCCTACAGTAAACATACAAATTCAATGTTAGCTCACGTATGTACTGACGCTGTAGTTTGGGGCCGGTCGTAGCGTAAGATTTATAGTTAATGGTATGACTGTGTGGGTTTCTGATTGCTTTCCAATAGGACCTATTTACTAAATTGATTGGAAATTCTTTTGTCTGTGAGGCAAATGGAACCTACAGGCGAGTGCCAAGACCTAAATGGGGTGGTGGTGCGCCGACGCATGCAATAAATACCTACCTTCAACGTTATCGTCAAAAGTAATGTTGATTACCTCGAGAGGCATGTGCCTACTTATTTATGTAATACCGTAAACACCACCGAACGTTACCACACGCACTCATTCATGGATAGTAGCCTCGACTCCTCGAGTCATGCTGTTTAAAGAAACAACCTGTCATCCGGGCCACTCTCACAATGAACACAACATACGATTTCCTTGACCTATCCCGCGGAATGTTGACTGAACTAAAAGGGACAACTCATGAGATAAATATATTTATAACTTGCCCTCATTTGCTGCAGTAACGAGTGTACAGCACGGCAAGGAATAATATGAAAAACGCAATACCGTATGTACAATGCTGCAACTTTGCCAACTAACCCCAACTTTGCCTATTTCGTTTCAATTACGATATTTCGCGTTTGCTTAGTAGTTTCTTATTTTCTACCATTTGGTAGTGATTTTACATTATTAGGGCAACATATGTTTCATTTTTTGTAATGGTAACTTCATTGTTACTCTGTCAGTTGTGCGACAAACACAAGCGCGGGCGGGTGAAAATTTTTAGTGTCGTGTAACTTTTGAAGTTTTAGCTAAAGAAAAGGGTGTTTTTGTGCAGCTATAACATCCCAGGGTAAGAAAATCCTATCTACTTTCCGTATTGCTTGATATTTTTATTAAAGGGACACAATTTCATTAAAATATCTTAGTAGGCAATGTTGTGCAACTGTTTTGGAAACTTGAGTGACACAACTTTGCCTGGGTCTAAGGTTGTCACTAGTCGCATTTTAGTAATGATAAATAAAATAAATAAATAAAATAATAATAATATCCCTGGACATTTCACATGATATATTTTTACTATGTAAATGTCATATTTGCATGAATTTACCCGGTCAAATCGAAACTCAAAAGCTTGCATGCACTAAATTCCCTTCGTTTTACGATATTTTAATTCTATTGCATACATTGTTAATGTTCCGCTATCGGATGAAGACTGACTCCTGTAACACAGGTACCACCTAGCTCAGGATAACTCCTGAGCTAGGTAGTACCTGTGTTCGGAGTCCCTAATGGCTTCAATTGAAAATACACGTTTTTTATGTCCATAAAACATTTTTTATTTAATTTTTATTTCGCCAGTTATGTCTTTAATTGCCTGTAAGGGAGAGGCAGAGGTGTATCTCTACCAAACCTTTCGGGGATTACAGGCATGATTTTGTATATAAATAAGTCTTAATTCTATTGCAGTTACATGAAAAAATGCCGAATAATACACAACGAAGCAGGAGAAGATTGCCTTTTGTTTATACCAATTTTCACAGGTATAAACTCAAATATTTTCTGGTACTTACTTAAAACTGTTTTATAAAAAAAAATGTTTTTTATTTTATTAGTAGTTACGAGTCAGTATAGATAAAAAAAGCATTACATTTGTGATTTTTACTCACAAATATTAGTAATTAGTTTTATTTTAAAAAAAGTACTTACTTAAATAAAACTTTAAGAAAATAATCCGTTTTTTTTTGGGACAACCAACGACAACGACAACGACATTCAACGACATTTTTGTATGAAAAGTTTGTGGAACCTGCTACAACATTGCCTATAAGCTGTAAAAAAAATATATTACACGGTGTCTCATGTACAGACGCCAGCACATCAAGCTACTACAATCTGTCAAATTTCTTTAATAGATATTTAACTTTATCGCTAGAGAATTAAGGTTCAAGGTTGATTGGGAAAATTTGACAGTTTCGGGTAGGTTGACCTGCTGGCGTCTGTACAAATATGTAAAAAAATTAAATTAAAAATTTAAAAAACCCCCGACTACGTGAATCTATAAAAAGAAAAAAATAACCTTGAAATTATTACCCTACGTAAGAACGTATGAAATTTTTTGATTAAATGTTGTCCCGTCGAGGGACCGCTCTAATTATTAGCCTAACGTTCTGTTAAAGTTTAAAATAGTAGCGGTCCCCCGACAGGACAATATTTATTCAAAAAATTTCATACGTACTTACGTAGGGTCATAATTTCAAGGTTATTTTTTTCTTTTTATAGTTTCACGTAGGTAGTCGGGGGTTTTTAAATTTTTAATTTAATTTTTTATTTCATGCTTTTTATAGGGACTCCTTATTATTTCTTTTCTTTTATTTTCTTTCTTAATCAGGTTTTTGTAATTCGCCATTTTGTGGTGGTGGCCATCTTGGATTTTAAATTTGTCATAGTGTATAGTATTCTACTAGTCAAGCCCTTTCATTTGATACCCATATTGAGGGAGTTGTGAAAAAAAAATGTTATTTGCCATTTTGTGGTGGCGGCCATCTTGGATTTGAAATGTATCATAGTGTATAGTATTCTACTAGTCAAGCCCTTTCATTTGCTACCCATATTGAGGGAGTTGTGAAAAAATATATAATCCGCCATTTTGTAGCGGCGGCCATCTTGGACCGATTTTCATCAAACATAGCTAAGAACACTCCCGACAAATTCACCTTTGAAATAAAAAAAACAAAATTAAAATCGGTTCATCCGTTCGGGAGCTACGATGCCGCAGACAGACATACACACACACACACACCCCCACACACACCCCCACACACACGTCAAACTTATAACACCCCGTCGTTTTTGCGTCGGGGGTTAAAAATGCTTGGCTTAATGCTGGTCCTGCTCCACAGGCACTTGGGTACGCTAGTTGATCGCAATTTCAATATTTGGAAGAGATGCTTCCCCTTTTTGTTTTTTTTTTAATATTTTGACATTACGAACTTAATGTATATTTTATTCATTCAAGTTTTAATTCTTAATATACTTCAATATTTTATACCTCTTCCTGATTGGTAGTAATTTTTTCTTTTTTCTCATATTTAAATAAATTGCAAACTATAGTTTTGTATAATTTAGAAGCATTTTTTTTAATTTTGTAAATGTAACAACCATGGATTCGTTTCTTTTTTTTACGATATTTTGATGTTGACTTGACAGAGCATGGCAGTTAAGAATATGTCATGCTCACTTATATGTCTCACTGGTGGTGGCGCGTGTGTTGGATCATTAGGTTCCCTACGAAATGGTTGAGCTGGATGGTGCTGATCCACGCGTCATGTTCGTGAACGGGCGCCGTCGGTTGAGACTGGTCATCTCTTAACTGCCTAAACAATTTAAAATATGAAATTCAAAATAAGCCCTTATTTTGAATTTCATATTTTAAATTGTTTAGTTTTTTTGCATTGTTCTCACATATAGAAGCAATAAAAATAATGTACCCAGGATTTTGTAATAATATCTTGATTTAAAAGAGTGTCCGTGGAGTTTCTTGCCCGTTCTTCTCCACAGAGATCTACGTTTTGGAATGGGCAACTAGCTATAACTTTCTGACTAACTGACCGACAATTTAATTTTGACAATTCAAAAGTGCCTGAAAGGGTTTAGTTGAAATAAATGTTTTGAGTTTAAGTTTTGAGTTTGAATCAAGCCCCACAGTAAAATTCACTCCTACAAAATGAACTACCCTTTTTCACCCCATCAGGGATAGATTTTCGGTAAAACTTGATACAGGTTATTCTTTATTTTTGGTCTTTAGCATAAGTACTGAGTGTCAAGTTAATCGGACCACGCGTTAAAATTCTTCCATATAAACTTTGATACCCTCAATTCCCCATAGGGTGTAATTTAGAAAAATAAAAATATCAATCTTTATAATTTACTTAGATATGTATTCGTGCCAAGTTTCAAGTTTATTAACTCAAGGAATAAGATTTTTATACACATACTGAGTTTTGAGTTCATCTGACCGCGCGTTTTAAATTTCTTCCATATACACTTTTACCCCTTATCCTCCCTTTGAGGGGTAGTTTCGAAAAACTATTCGTGATAAACTTTATAATTTACTTAGATAAGTATTCTTGACAAGTTTCAAGTTTACTAAACCTATAAGTCTATCCGCGCTTTACGATTGATTAAATTCTACCCTTGTGGGAGACCACAAGGGTAGAATTTAATAAAATCGTTTGGGATGTGTCCATAACTTGGCTCAAAGAATATTTATACCAATTTGCGAGTTAATCAAGCCACACAGTAAAATCCTCCCCTGCGACCCCTTTAACTTTAACGGAGTAGTTAGGGGTAGATTTTTGATAAACCTTGATACAGGTTATTCTTTATTTTTGGTCTTCAGTATAAGTAGGTACTGAATTTCAAATTAATCGGACCACGCGTTAAATTTCTGCCATACAAACTTTGATACCCCCAAATTCCCCCATAGGGGGCAGTTTAGAAAAATAAAAAATAACATTCTTTATAATTTACCTAGATATGTATTCGTGACTAGCTTCAAGTTTATTAACTCAAGGAATAAGATTTTTCACACAAATAAAATCCTCCCTTTTCGTCGAAGGTCGAATTTCCAAAAACTCCTTCTTAGCTCCCTTACACTAAACTCAAACTATTTATTTCAACTAAACCAGGCACTTTTGAATTGTCAAGGGTCAAACAAAGTCAAAGTATTTATTCGTGTGCTTTTTGGTGATACAGCAGGTCTTACAGTTATTTTATGGAACCTCAAAAAGCTACCCATTGGGCATACACTCTTTAACAATATAAGAATTTAAAATTGATGTGGTATACAAAAAAAAATGTCAAAATTTAGATTATAATACAAATTAAAATACAATTAATTATTATTACAAACATTAAAAGTACAATCAATAATAATTAGTCAAATTGTCAAGCATAAATATACATATTTGTCAGTTTATAACATTTTGTCAAGAAGGAATTCGTCAATGGTATAGTAGCATTTTTCAATTATTAAATCATTAAATTTCCGTTAAAATTGTGTCAAATTCAAATCTTTGATAGCATTTGGTATTTTATTATATCTTTCTGGAGCCATGCAGAGAATGCTTTTGCATAAGGGCCGTCTTTGAGGCTCTTAGACGTAATTCGTGTCGATATTCTGATCTTGTTGATCTATAACATTCCTTTAAAGCTTTTTTAAACAATTTACTGTTTTTCTTGACGAACAATGCAGTCTCATTGTAAAGGCAAGGCAATGTCAATATTCTAAGGGATTTCAAATACGGTTTACAACTATCCGTTGGTTTTAAATTACACAACCGATTTAAGAATAATAATAATAAACAAGTCAACGCCCCGATATTTCATATTTTTAGTCAAATACATTTTTAGAAGCAGTTTTTATACCTAATTATTGTGAATTACCAACCATAAACCGAATACTCCAACCAATTTTCCGTTTAAAAAATACAATGAACAATAATGCAACAAACTTTCACCAAAAACTGCCGAACCGGAGGTGACATCTGTCATGTTACCTCCGGTAAAACACAAGGAATATCTTAATATCGGAATGCAAAAATGTTGACAAGATCTGCCGCAAGACGTGCACGCCCACCACCACCTGACTCTTCGCTCAGCTCCGCCTCGCCGCAGCCGGTACCCAGCCCCACTGTGAGCGCTGTGACGACACCGGCCGCGGTAGTTGCGTCGAGTTCGAGCGACGAGTATTTCTCTCCGCCCACGACGCCACCACCTGTTCGTTGACGGGGAGGACGCCGGCCGCAGGACGGCTTAGGACCTCGAGGCCCACTGGCCTCTGATAGGGTCCCAGCTCCCGGCGGAAGTGTGCAGCGCATGAGATGGACACGATCCATCAATGAAAATGTCATGCGCTCATACTATGGGGCTACAGAGGGGGGAAACAATCTGACCGCGTACCGTGTTCGGATGCTCTCTCTATTTCAGGTGCTTGAGCCAGCTGTCAACGTTACGGCACAACGACTATCGGATCAGGTGCAGCCGGTCGATTCTGTGTAAATCTCACCGTGAAATCTTGCGTGGAGTGAGCTGTCAGTGTCTTCCCACTGACGCTAGGGATTGACCAAGCAAACATTTACAATCATAATCACAGAACAGATAAAAGAGGTTTTATCTGTTCTGTGATCATAATCGAGATTTGATCGAGGTCATCCAGCGTAATCACATGCTGGATGACACTGTACTTGATCGCCTGCGAAATGAAACACAGAGTAGCCATGTCATCGCCCCCCAGTCGCAGACTGCTGTAGTACTACCGCAGTTCAACACAAGTCATGCTGACGAGGGGAGTTATGACAGGGCCACAAACGTAAGTACCCAGTGCAATGAGGAATTGAGGAGTGCTTTGGAAGGTGCGATTCAGGAATATCGGTTCATGTCGCCTGAACTTAGACCACGCTTACCTCGTTTTCCCATGCATAACAAAAATAGGGCGCTGGTGGCGGTCCTGGATTCGCAGTTGTCAAACTATTTTGATACCTGCGAAGACCTCATCGATACTCATTCGATTCTGTATTGCGCGGCTGTAGCGGCATGTCGTGTAGCTCACGTCAAATTTGCCAATGATTCTAGAGCTACACGACCGAAACCAACCGTACCAGCTTGGCAGTATAGGATTGAACGCCGTATTGGTGGGGCCAGGACGCTCATCGGCAAACTAATGTGTTTCAGGGAGGGCAATACTCGCCCTAGAGTGATGCGCTTTGTGAGACGGGCGTTTTCAGGGACTGATATCAGTCCTCAAGACTATATGTCTTGTGTCACAGAGCGCATTGACTTCCTGAAGCAGAAAGTGTATGCATGGGCGAACCGTATTCGTCGGTATTAGCGGCGAGTAGAGCAATACACTCAGAATCGCACCTTCCAGAACGATGAAAGGTGGGTTTATAGGGGTTGGGAGCGACCGGACCAAGGTGTGACTGACACGTGCCTGCCGGATGATGATGCCATGTGTTCCTTTTGGTGTAGTATCTGGTCGGCGGCTGTCAGTCACACCAAAGGTGATTGGGCTCGGGAAGTCGAGCGAGCCTGTGATCCAATACCAGAAATGGAGGCTATTACCATCTGCCCCCAAGATGTAGCTCGTGCAGTCCGTCCGTTACCTAACTGGAAGTCTCCAGGGCCGGACGGGCTGCACAACTTTTGGATCAAATGGTTTTCAAGGTCGCACGCTCGCTTGGCATCTCAGTTCCAGACTGCTTTGGAGTCTGGTTCGCTACCCTAATTCCTAACGACAGGAGTTACCCACCTGCTCCATAAATCAGGTAGCACCGCGGAACCCAAAAATTATAGGCCGATTACGTGTTTACCGACGGTCTATAAAGTTCTTACATCCATTTTGAGAGCTAAAGTTAACAAACATATAGACACCAACTCCATTATGTCTGCCTCTCAAAACGGATGTAAAAATGGGTCCCGCGGGTAGCGGGATTGTCCGAAAGGGTTACCGCTGCCCTGGAACATAAAGGGCTAAGGAAGGAACACGGGTGGGTTTTAGTCAGTAAGAGTCTGACACTCCCTTCTGCTCCACCCAGAGCGGGAGGGGTCATTTGATGATTTCCCATCCTCAAAAAAAAAAAAAAAAAAGAATGGGTCCCGCGGTAAGGAGCTACTCCTCATTGATATAGCCATTAGCCAACAGGTTCGTCGTTCCCGAAAGGATCTGTCGACATGTTGGATAGATTATAAGAAGGCCTATGACTCGGTGCCACATACATGACTCATGAGGGTTCTGGATTTGTATAAGGTAGATGCAACTCTGCGTACCTTCCTGATGTCGTGTATGGGGCAATGGAGGACGGTTCTTCGCTATCCAGGATGTCGAAATATTCAGAGGAATAGCGAACCGATAAGGATCGAACGAGGCATATTTCAGGGCGATAGTTTGAGTCCGCTTTGGTTCTGCTTAGCCTTGAATCCTCTAAGCACACTGCTGGAGGACTCAGGTCTAGGCTATCGGCTGAGGAGAGGTGGTCAGGTTATATCGCACCTCCTCTACATGGATGTCCTGAAACTCTTTGCTCCAAACAATTTGCAACTAATGGAGCTACTGAAAGTAACTGAAACTTTCAGTAGCGCCATCAGGATGGAATTTGGTGTGGACAAATGTGCGGTCATGCATGTAAAGCGAGGGGATATTGTGGAATCCGTGGAAAGCCAACTCTCGGATTCCACAAACCTTAGAGCCCTCTCCGCATCCGAAACCTATAAGTATTTTGGGTATGTCGGAAGCGTTAGGCATCAATGACAATGACATGAAGCAATCGTTGAAGGAGCGCTTCTTTGGCCGCCTGAAAAAAGTAGGTACCTACATAATAGTCTTCTATCAGGCGAAAACAAGGTGCGTGCCTTCAACAGTTGGGTCATGCCGGTTCTGATGTACTCTTTCGGCATACTCAAATGGACTCAAATCGAACTAGACGCCCTGGATAGGAGGGTCCGGACGCTGCTGACTGCAAATCGAATGCATCACCCACGGTCGTCGGTAATGAGGCTGTATATCCCGCGAAAGTGTGGGGGTCGAGGCTTTTTAAACGCTAAGACCCTCCACAATCGCGAGGTATGCAGTCTCAGGGAATATTTCTTAGAAACCGACGTGGGGATGCATCGAGATGTAGTCGTGGTGGACAAGGGCCTCACCCCGCTCTCCTTGGCTAAAGAGAACTGGCGCAAGCCAGTAGTGCTTGACACCAATGATCGCATGGAAGTATGGCAGAGTAAGGAGCTTCACGGACGCTTTTACCGGGCCCTACATGGACCCGATGTAGATTTACTAGCGTCCGTAGCCTGGCTGCGTTTCGGTGACGTCTTTGGAGAAACCGAATCTGAGGTGCCGTACTACAGATATGTGCCCGACCCAGTTCTCGAAAATGGAAATATCACATTGTACTGGGATCGATCCATCATCACTGACAGGACTATTGTTGCCAATAAGCCTGATATAGTGGTGATGGATCGATCAGAGCGGCGCGCAATGATTGTTGACATAGTCGTCCCGCATGATGAGAACCTCGTGAAAGCCGAGAAAGATAAACAAATCAAGTATCTTGACTTGGCTCGCGAGGTTGTCGACATGTGGGATGTGGACTCAGCGATCATTGCGCCGATAGTCGTGACAGCCAATGGCTTAATAGCCAAGAGCCTCGAACAACACCTGAGGAGGCTCTCGTTGGGCAGCTGGATCAAGGGCTTGATTTAGAAAGCGGTACTTCTGGACACGGCTCGCATTGTCAGGAGCTTCCTCTCTCTGGAGCCCTGACCGCCGGTAGCTTGGACCCTGTTCCCGATACCGGTGGGCTACTATTTTTTATATTTTTAAATGTTTTTATACTTTTTATATTCTAATATTTAAAAATATAATTTATATGGTTACTTTAAAATAAAGGAAATAATAATAATAATAACTTTATTTCGGGTGGCATAGACCCATAGAAACCTTAACCTAGTACACATTACATAAATCTTTACAATTTGCCATGACTCGCCACACCTACACACGACATGACCCACTTATTCTGAAAGGGACAGTCAAAACGTATTGCTATTGCGTTCAGAATGCCGTTGTTGCTACCCCGTATACGGGCTAGCAGGGAAGCTGCTTTTTTGCGCATGATGGCCTGGAAACCATCAGTGCGCGCTTCAGCAAACATCCCAGACGCGCTGCACCGCCACGGCAGACCCAACAACATTCTGAATGCATTATTGTACAGACGCCAGCACATCAAGCTACTACAATCTGTCAAATTTCTTTAATGGATTTTCAACTTTATCGCTGAAGTATTAAGGTTCAAGGTTGATTGGGAAAATTTGACAGTTTCGGGTAGCTTGACCTGCTGGCGTCTGTACTGAGTGCGCAGGGCTCTGTAGGCTCGCTGCGTATATCTCACCCACAGGCCGCTTGAGTAGAAGGACTGGCAATAAGCTTTGAATAGCGTAACTTTCACTTCTCTCTAATGCACCTCTTCTGTGCTTTAAAAATGTTATTTTTCTCGCAGGAATTCGCCCAAAAAATTACTCCGTAGCGTAATGTGGAATCTACATAGCCATAATATGCAGCTATAACAGCTGCCTGATTAACTATTTTCTTAAGCTTGTATCGAGCAAAGGAAAAGCGGCTTAATTTTTTTATAAGGCAATCCTTATAAAAAAATTAAGTCTAAAACTGACTTGGAAAGAACATGCATCAATATGCATGTTCTTTCCAAGTCAGTTTAGGGTCAACAGTCAAGCCTAGAAATTTTATATGCTCTACTTCTTCACTTCTGTTATCGTCAAATAATATATTTATGTCAGGAGTAGTTAATCTTTATCTAAACTGCATAATTTTGGTTTTACTTAAATTTAATTTTAAATTATTATGAACAAGCCAGTTAATTGATTGTTGCAATGAGTCTTTGATGTCACATTCATAGTTTCTATTTTTATTTTGTCTAACAATTATCGTACTGTCATCAGCAAAAAGAATCATAGGAAAAGTGACGTGTTTTGTAAAGTCATTTATATAAGCCAAAAGGTCGGTCAGTCAAAAAGATGAAGCTGGTTGCCCATTCCAAAGCGTAGTAGGTACCTGTGGAGAAGAACGGGCAAGAAACTCCATGGACACTCTTCTATATCACAATAATATAGTTACAAAGTATTGGTTACATCATTCATATTAAAAATTAAAGAAATATCTTGACTTTATTACTCGCCAGTAGGTAAGTACGTAAATTGCTGATACGAATTCAGCAATTTATTTTGTCATGATTATTTAGTTCCACTAAGTCTGTCTGTTAGCTTTTAAACTAAATAAATAAATCGACCGTTAGACTGAGGCATTCGATTGCGTTCTTCACGAAACTTTAATCAGGAAACTCCGCCACTACGGGATCCGGAACGCTGCTCTGGATCTTCTTACTTCATACTTGAGTAAGAGGATTCAGAGCGTTGATGTTAAGGGAAAAAGATCTCCCGGATCTTTAGCAATGGGAGTCCCACAGGGCTCAATTCTTGGTCCTTTCTTGTTTCTTATTTATATTAATGACTTGCCGTACCTCATAAAGGATAATCATGATTATCCTTTATGAGGTACGGCAGGTCATGTCATATAGTGTAGTTTGCAGATAACACTTCACTTTTGTTTAAACTTAAACGTCAGCAGCAGGTTACTGACGATGTAAATAGCGCGATCTCTAAAGTAGTCCACTGGTTCAATGTTAATAATTTACTTCTAAACGAGAAAAAAACCAAATGCATTAAGTTTACGTTACCTCACGTTAGACAGGTGAAAACTAATGTGTTGATAAAGGGCGAAGAATTGAATCCTGAAGACAGCACAGTATTCTTGGGCATAACTTTGGATGCTAAGCTACAGTGGGGTCCACATATAGACAAATTGTCAAAAAAGCTAAGTTCCGCAGCATACGCTGTTAGAAAAATTCGTAATTTAACTGATATAGAGACAGCCCGTTTAGTGTACTTTAGCTATTTTCACAGTGTAATGTCGTACGGTATTCGATTGTGGGGAAATGCCGCTGATATTCAGACTATCTTTGTTTTGCAGAAGCGAGCTGTTCGATCAATTTATAAATTAAGTCCGAAACACTCGCTCAGAGACAAATTTAAAGAAATTAATGTTATGACTGTGCCTTCTCAGTATATTTATGAAAATCTTTTATATGCCCATAAAAATATAAAATTGTTTAAAAAATACAGTGATATCCATGATATAAATACTAGGAACAAACACAAATTTGTTGTACATACAACAAGGCTCAAGAAAATAGGTGGCTCGTTCAGATGCCAATGTATAGTATACGCTTCTACAATAAAGTTCCAAGCCTCGTTCAAGATCTAAGCCTTAACAAATTCAAATCATTCATTAAACGTAAGTTGTGCCAGAAAGCCTTTTTAACCCCCGACGCAAAAACGACGGGGTGTTATAAGTTTGACGTGTGTGTGTGGGGGGGGGGGGGGTGTGTATGTCTGTCTGTGGCATCGTAGCTCCCGAACGGATGAACCGATTTTAATTTTGTTTTTTTTGTTTGAAAGGTGAATTTGTCGGGAGTGTTGTATGTTTGATGAAAATCGGTCCAAGATGGCCGCCGCTACAAAATGGCGGATTATATATTTTTTCACAACTCCCTAAATATGGATATCAAATGAAAGGGCTTGACTAGTAGAATACTATACACTATGACAAATTTCAAATCCAAGATGGCCACCACCACAAAATGGCGAATTACAAAAAACCTGATTAAATACCAAATTACCTGAATCTTAAAACGCAAGAAAATAAAAGAAAAGAAATAATAAGGAGTCCCTACAAAGAGCATGAAATAAAAAATTAAATTAAAAATTTAAAAAACCCCCGACTACGTGAAACCCTATAAAAAGAATAAAATAACCTTAAAATTATGACCCTACGTAAGTACGTATGAAATTTTTTGATTAAATATTGTCCTATCGGGGGACCGCTACTATTTTAAACTTTAACAGAACGTTAGGCTAATAATTAGAGCGGTCCCCCGACGGGACATTTAATCAAAAAATTTCATACGTACTTACGTAGGGTCATAATTTTAAGGTTATTTTATTCTTTTTATAGGGTTTCACGTAGTCGGGGGTTTTTTAAATTTTTAATTTAATTTTTTATATACCTTTAAGGCTTATATCGAGGACAAAAAGGCTTGGGATTAAGCTGCTTCCAATTTTTACATATTGAATGTTTTTATTTTTTTGTTTTGTTGTATTTTTTTTATATTTACACTTTGACATTAATGAATTTGATCTATGGCATTTACTTACTTTGTAAAGTATTCTATTATTTTAATTATTGTGAATGTGAAGACTGTGTAGGTCATTTTATTTTTATTTTTCTCCCTGTTCCGTTAGTTTTTGTCATGGTCTGGCAGTTTGAGTAATTAAAGTGGCCTACCCAAATGTCCTTTCTTAGGTATTGTTCGTCGAATCGTTGAGCTCCTTAAGTTTTGAGTTGAGCTACACGATTTCTGACAAATGCGTGCACTGACTGGACAGGTCCTCTCAATCTGTGTGGTTCTTTCCTCAAAAGACCATCTCAGACATCGACCTACATGGTCTTCATATGATCTGACCAAGATTATGTCTGGACTTTAAAAGAGACTGTGACGTCTGAGTTTGTTTCGGCCTTTCTTCTCGGGCTAGTCAGATAGGAAACGACGACCTCATCTAGTTTTAAAATATGATTGACGTGTAAAGTGTTTGTACAAACCTACTTACAAAATAAAATCATTTATCAGTACAGCGGTGACCTTGTACACCGCTTTAATAGACAAGTGTCAAACATTTCATTATTTATTCATAAATCAAATAATTACTGTACCCGCGTTTATCTGCCGCGCGTCACAAGCCGCCACTGAACGCCCTATTATGAACTATTTAATAAACTAATATCATGACAGTGTACGTAGGGATCAATTAAGGCATGCGTCTCACTAGGGCGGAACGCGCGCTCGACGCTCGCGCGTTGTTACGTAAGTTTCGTGCGGTAGTTTAGCGGCATATCGCGCGGGCGCTGGTTATCGCGCGACCCGCGATACGGCCACACTATCACGGCCACTGGATCACTCTGGATTCGTCTGCCCTCCGCCAGATTCACTAGATTTTTGTTCACAATCATCTAGCAATGTTCCTCCTAACATTAGGTGGCTACCAAATAATGTGTTATCCTTATCAGTGTTTTGTGTATTTAGAAGATAACAAACATGCGTTAGAATAAAGTACGTTATTATTGTGTTGTTATTTGATTAAGAAGAGTCAGGCAGCACTCACCTAAATTCATGTTCAGCCAAAATAAGTCTCTCTAACGAAATATACAGGGTCAAAT
This sequence comes from Apamea anceps, assembly GCA_951799955.1. Lineage (NCBI taxonomy): Eukaryota > Metazoa > Arthropoda > Insecta > Lepidoptera > Noctuidae > Apamea > Apamea anceps. The sequence continues at coordinate 421,008 of OX637526.1, forward strand.
GAATAATATTATCGATATCTAAATATGATTAAAAGAAGAAAAAATGGGTTACTTAGATTCATTGTTTTTGTTTTTGACTGTAGTTACTTGAAATATCAGTTTCAAAACCAGTTTCCTCTCTGTGTAAGCTTCACAGACGTGATAGGTATCAGTACGTATCTAAATCTAAACACAATAAATGTATATTAATAGTAATTAATATAGTATATATATAAGATATATGCTCTCGTATCGTAGATGTAATAATAAAAACCAAAATGTGTTGCTGAAATCAAAGAAATCTATTCATAATAAAAGTAATATTAAATAAATATAAACTAAAAAGATATACTAAGTATTTACAAACTATAAAACATACCTGAAATCAAAGAAACGACATTTTAAGTATTATTTTACACCTATTCTTTATAATAAAATTAATTAAAGAAAATGTTTAATAACTATTCTATTCTATTTTTCTCTATGGCAATGGTGCCGATGTAACTAATGTGTAATCTTGACATCATTCTGTCCACAGACAACTATCTGTAAGTCAAAGATTCTGTCTCCCTTCTTCAGTTGGCATCCATACAACTGTCACCAAAAAGTATTAATTTCACATTAATTAAGAAATACATTTTCTTTACATCTCCCCCCGTAAAGAAGAAAATTTACAACAAATTTTCGTTTTAAACTACTCATCCTATTCTATTGCTTCTTCTTTATTTCCGAATGCAGGGACTGGAATAAGTTTTGTGATATGGAAAAGATTTGACTCATTTTTTCTGTGTCTCGTTCCTATTCTGTATAAAGAGTTTGAATTTTTTTCTAAAATCTCATATGGGCCAATCTTCAGTTCATCTAATTTTTTCCTGTTTAGTTTGTTTCCATTTTCTACATAAACCATGTCTCCTATATTAAATTCATAGTGCTTACGGTTTTTATCAAATTGTATTTTGTTGTAACTATGTGATTTCAATGTATTTTCAAGGGCTTTTTTTCTATCTCTAATCCAGTCACTGTTTGATTTTTCTTCTTTGAATTCATTCGGTAAAATTTTGAAATCTGCACCATATAAAAGATAACTTGGTGTAAAACCAGTGACGGAATGATAAGTTTTATTATATTTACTAACGCATTCTTGAGCGATTGTTGCCCAGGCTCTCTTTTTTTCTGCTCCATTGATTTTGCATCTGATTTTGTTGACTAAAGTTTGATTCAACCTCTCATTTAGGCCATTTGAGAATGGTGTATTTACTGCTGTGAAGACTATTGGTATCTGCTTGTCCTTTAAAAAATCCTTAAATTCTTTCGAATTAATTCCCGGATACTGATCAGTGAGAAGCATACCAATGTGATCCGTTTCTGTTATATTCTTGACTAGTTTTATGAATTCATTGGCACTTTGCGTCTTAGAGGTGCGAATAAATGCGTACCTAGTGAAGTGATCTACCCTCCAAAACCTCCAATTGTATCCATAGATATTATTTCGAAAGGCTTTGAGGCCGGGCCTAGGTGAGACATCAAGCCAAATCGATCGCGTCCTCTTGATTTATTTTTAATACAAATTTCACAGTTTCTACAAGTATTTTTTATATTTTTTGTCAAATTTTTGGCAGCATAAAGTGGACTTACCATTATTTGCATTTGTCTAATTCCAATGTGGCATAGGTATTCATGTATATGTTTTAGGAATTTGATGCTAAACTCTTCTGAAAGCATTATTTTTTCTTTTCCCCTGTCTTTTCTTAAATATACATTATGTTTTTCAATCAATTTGTTTTTATTACTTTGTATTTCTTTATTTTTATTTTGATCTAATATAATAATCCTGTAGTTTTATTAAATTAACAACTTTTAATTGTTCATCTCTATTTTCATCTGATTCTAACACCGGATTTCTGCTTAGACAGTCTGCTTCTAAGTTGTTTTTTCCTGGAGCATATTTTATTTTAAAGTCATATTGCGATAGATAATATGTTAAATCACCTAACTCTTCATCGGTTCTAGATTTTAGATTCATGTTTTCTAGTAGTTTGTGATCTGAATAAACTGTAAATGATTTACCTATTAACCAGTATTGCCAATATCTCACCGCTTCTTTTATAGCTAAACATTCCAAGTATATTACTTTCTTTTTCTTTTGAGCTTCATTAAGTTTTTTTGAAAAATAAGCGACTGGTTTCTCTTTACCATCAGGCTGTGTTTGTTTTAAAATAGCTCCAACTCCTTCTAAAGAAGCATCTGTATAAATATTGATTGGTAAATCTTGATCAAAAATTTCCAAGACTGGTTGAGAACATAGCAGGCTTTTTATCATCTCAAATGTTATTTGGCATTCATCAGACCAAACGAATTTTTGATTTTTCCTGAGTAAATTATGCAATGGATCTAATATTATTGCACTTCTTGGTATATACTCATGGTAAAAATTGATCTTTCCAAGAAATTGTCTTATGTTCTTTTGTTTTTGGAACAGGAAAATTCTTGATTGAAATCAAGTTATCCTTTATAGGTCTGACCGAATTATTTTGTATTATATGACCCAGATATTTAACTTGGTCTGTCGCAAAGGTACATTTTGTAAACTTTAACCTGAACCCCTCTGTTTTTATGGCTTCCAGCAACTGTGTTAAATGATTGATGTGTTCAGAATACGTTTTAGAGAATATTAAAATGTCATCAATATAATTTACAGCAAAATCAGTAAGTTTATATTTCCTCAATATATTGCTTAATATTCTCTGAAAAATTGCTGGAGAGGTCTTTAATCCGAATGGTAAGCAGGTCCATTGGTAATGTCCGTCCTGTGTTATAAATCCCGTCTTTTTCCTGTCTTCAATTCGTAAAGGGATCGACCAAAATGCAGAATTTATATCTAGACTAGAAAAAAAATTACAATTTCTCGCTTTTATCATTAGATCATCAATCAACGGAAATGGTTGAGCTTGTGGTATTACTATTTTATTCAAGTCTCTGAAGTCTATACATAGTCTGGATTTTTTGTTATCCTCTTTTTTGAATGCTAATGTAACTGGTGCAGCAAATGGACTTTAGGATTCTTCTATTAATTTGCTATCGAGTAATTTTGCTATTTGTTCTTCTATTTCTTTTTTATCTTCAACAGTACATCTGTAAGGTCTCTTACTGCAATATTTGTCCACCAATAAGTCTATTCTCGCTTCATATCCATTAACCGTGCCCACATCATATTTATGTTTCGCAAAAATCGAATCATATTTGCAAATCAGTCTATCTATTTCAGACTTTTGAAACTGATTCAAATGATTAATTTTTATTTCGAAATCTTCTTCTTTTACATGCTCATTAAAATTTATTTTGTTTTCTTGTATAGTGTCATTGCTTTTTTTATCCATAGAAATTTCTTCCACATTATTTAAACTCTGCTTACGAGTTATTTTTAAATCTTCATCTTGAATGAGTTTGAAGTTTTTTATCAAGTCCAAACCTATCAGAAAATCGTATTTGAAATTCTTGTCATCAATAATGTATACATCAGCACTTTTTTCTAGATCAAATATTTTAATACACAAAGTTGTCAAACCACTTGTTTTTTTAACACCATTAATCGTTATTAAATCTGCTTTATTCATATTGTTTCCTTTTCCTTTTATATTCAACAATTTTGAATTTATTAAAGAAACATTTGAGCCTGAATCATAAACTCCATCTATTTCTACTTTTCCATTCAGCAGTAGTTTGACATTTATTAATGGTGTTACAATTAGTTTTTTTGGTCAGTTTCATTTAACTCCGCTTCTATGACTGAATTGTTTACATGTTTGATGAAACTTTTCTTTACCTCATCATCTACCTTTATTCTAAACCAACAAGTAGCTTCAGAGTGATACCGAGTACCCTTATTTAGCTTTTCACAAATTTTACATGGTTTTTGATCTTCATTTTTACCTTTGGTTCTTTGATATAAATTTTTTTACTTATCCGCAAAACTCTTTTTATTTACCATCTGTTCATATTTGCTTATTTCATTAAATAAATCCACAGTGTCTTTTAACGTTTCCCTATCAATTTTATTAAGAATAAATTCCGGTAAACCAGCTGCAATAAGATCTATCAAGGTACCGGTGTCAATTGATTCTCTCATATCCAATAAGAGTTTTTCTTTCCTCATAGCATAATCCAACAATGAACCATCCTTGTATTTAAACAATAATGCATTAGTAACTGAAATCCATCCCTTGTTTGCAAATGTTTCACAGAATTTATTTTTCCATATTGACCATTCGGAGTTCATTGTTAATTTTATCATCATTGAGCCGTACCAATCCATACAAGACTTATCCATGAATAATCTGAGTATTTCTATTTTAGTTTCATCTGTTGTCACATCAAAGCGTATACATTCTTTTTCAAAAATATTCATCCACTGGTTTGCATTCGAAGTTTTGCTTGAAAATTTTTCAATTACAAACTGTTCTGCAATATATTTTAAGTTCTGCCGTTTATGTTGTTGTGAATTTTCCATTAATTTTTCTAATAATCTCTCCAATGTACCAGGATCAGTTTGATGTGCATCAGCAAATTGTTCTTGATTTATTTCCTCTAAAAATTGATCCCCAAATTGTAAATTATCATCTTCATCCATGTAAATTGTTCTAAGTTCTTCTGTCATTGTTATCCAGACTCTTCTTGTCTGGTACCTTTTTTTTAAACTATTTTTTATTTTACGATATGCATCCGTTTTTATTATTGCCACATGGAAAGAAGCTGGTTGTAACTCTTCTGGTATTGCGTATACTTTATTATCACATGTGCCTATTGCGCTTATAGACAAAACATTTGATTTTCCATCACTTCCAGGCAATAGTGTGAATTCAAAGTGAAGTTTCGCCATTTCGGACATATTTTTTTAACAAAAAATGTCGTTTTATAAGATATATGCTCTCGTATCGTAGATGTAATAATAAAAACCAAAATGTGTTGCTGAAATCAAAGAAATTTATTCATAATAAAAGTATTATTAAATAAATATAAACTAAAAAGATGTACTAAGTATTTACAAACTAAAACATACCTGAAATCAAAGAAACGACATTTTAAGTATTATTTTACACCTATTCTTTATAATAAAATTAATTAAAGAAAATAAAAGAAAATTATTAAAAAAAGTTTAATAACTAAAAATCTATTTTATAAGTCTTTCATGTCATCTTGACATCATTCTGTCCACAGACAACTATCTATAAGTCAAAGATTCTGTCTCCCTTCTTCAGTTGGCATCCATACAACTGTCACCAAAAAGTATTAATTTCACATTAATTAAGAAATACATTTTCTTTACATATATATATATATTAATACTAATAGTTTATTAGTATGTATGTTAGTATATTCTCGTAATTTTTGTTTAGTTTTTAAGTGAATTGTTTTTTTTTATTCTATGTATTATTTTTTTTGTCTCCTTTGCTCTATCACACGCTGTCTACATCTATGTATCTATTGTCCAATCTCAGGTATGCTGGAAGAGATTTCTTACGAAATAAGCATCACCTCTGTACCTATTTTTTCTGTTCTGTTTTTCAATGTCTGTTTATATATGTGTGTACATAAATGGTAAAATAAATAAATAAAATAAAACAAAAATATAAAAGATTTTATATATTTATTTTACAATACATTAAGCACACAAATGTACAGAGGCGGACTAAATGCCACATGCATTTTTTACCAGTCAATCTTTGGGTGATTTGTGGATTTTCTCAACTATTTCTATCCCGTGGAGTTTCAATAATCTAATTAAATTTGACCCCGTAGATGGGCAATAGGACATAGACAATAGGCCTCTTTCTGATAGCATCACTGCTTGCACAGAAACCTTCGTATAATATACATTGAATGAGTTAACTTGACACACTTCCACGTTTGGTGGTGTGATACGGACCTGCGTTATTTTTAACTAATGTAGAATCGGCAAAGTATAATTTTTTTTACATATTTTTTCAAAGAAGTGATCATGACACTTTCGAAATTCAAGATTATATTAATCAAATCATTTGAAACGGAACGCCATGTAAAGGGAATAAAACAGTATCAACACTTTTTTATTTTAAATTAAATTCCCTGTTCAAAAATCAAATCCCCGACGCGTAATGTCGGAAACAATTATGAAAATAATTACTATAATATTTATATCTTGATGCATGAGACTTTTTGACACGACTTTTGATCATTGTCCTTTAAATTATTGTGGTTTCATTGCCAATCTTAATCGGTTGTATAACTACAGCCTCTAGCAGAAATCACTTCATATTTTGAGAAAAGGACCGATTGCAGTTATTAAAAAACAAGTAGGTACGTAAGTAGCTACATCATTCTGAGAAGTCAATTTCAATCAAGTTTATATCAATCTGTGTGTTATACTGTCCATATGTATAGAGCACAGTTTAATTGAAGATCTCACCAGATAAGATCGGCCACACAACATACAATGCGGCTGTCACAATGTTAAATGGTTTCCGTCGAGGTTACGCAAGCGACGACATCGCGAGTGCGACTGCCGAGTAGCTGTAGCGAATCAGAACACTCCCGACAAACGTACGAAGATCGTTGAAGATGATTCAATTAAACATTCATTCATTTACATTGCTTGTATATAATCAATGAGTATTTTATAGACCACACACTGAAGTTAAGTATATTTGTTTTAGTCGATAATCTATCAGTTCGTATTTTAACACTCCACAGTTTGTTGTGAGTTAAAAGTGGGTTAGGAAGTTAATTAATAAAACTGCACTTAATACAGAAGACATTTCTGAATGAAATAAAAATTCATTCACCAGATAAACTCAAACTCAAAGCATTTATTTCAAACTAGCTTCTGCCCGCGGCTTCGCCCGCGGCTTCGCCCGCGTGGATGTCGGAAATTATCCCACGGGAACGTGCTATCCTAATAAAAAGTATGTCCTTCCCTAGGATGCCATCTATCTCTTTGCCAAATCAGAAGTTCAGTGGTTTACGTGTGAAAATGTAACATACAGTTTCAAGTTTAAAGCCTCCCCTTAAAAACCGAATTACCCCTTTTTGCCCCGTCAGGGTTCAATTTTCGACTACTTTACATAATTATTATTAATTATTTTCTGTCAAAACTATTAATACTGAGTTTCGAGTTAATTGGACCGCGCATTCAATTACTTTCACACAAACTTCAAGACCCCTATATCCCTCTTTGAGGGGTAGTTTTGTAAAACTTATAATAATAAACTTTATTACTTACTTAGGCCAGTATTCTTGCCAAGTTTCAAGTTTATTAACCTAATAAAGACGATTTTTCATATAAACTGTATTCCTGCTTTTTAACCCCACAGGGGTGGAATTAAAAAAAATCGTTTGGGATGTATTTATAACTTGACTTAAAGATTATTTATACTAATTTTCGAGTTAATCAAGCCATGCAGTAAAATCCTCCCCTGTAAAATTGACTCAGTCCGTCACTGGTAATTTTCGAAAAACACTGATACACATTATTCTTTACTTTCGATCGTAGGTATAAATAGTGAGTTTCGAGATAATCGGACCGCGCGCTAAAATTCTTCCATACAAACTATGAAACACCCCAATCCCTTTTTAGGGGGTAGTTTAGAAAAACATAAAATGGCAGACTTCATAATTTACTTAGATTAGTATTGGTGTCAAGTTTCAAGTTTATTAACTCAAGGAATAAGATTTTCCATGCAAACAAAATACCCCCATTTCACCCACTTAGGGGTGGAATTTCGAAAAACCCTTTCTTAGTGGATACCTACTCTTCACTAAGAACACACCCTCCAAATTTCATGTCTCTAAGACCAGCGGTTTAGGCTGTGCGTTGATATATCAGTCAGTCAGTGAGACTTTGAATTTCTGCCAGGGTAGCGGGATCGTCCGAAAGGATTACCGCTGCCCTGGAACATAAAGGGCTAAAGAAGGAACACGGGTGGGTTTTAGTCAGTAAGAGTCTGACACTCCCTTCCGCTATCTGACACTTCCGCCAATAAGGTAACATAGAACGTATTAATCAGTCAGTAATTAAGCTAGGTAGTAGCTAGCAAGTAGGTATTAGAATGATCGGCATTGCCGATTAGTCGACCGACTAATCGACATTTTGAAAACCGATTAGTCGGCTAGTCGGTTAGTTGGCAAATACTATATGTAGTCGGCCCATCTCTAATCTTAAGATAAAATATTACAGTATCTTAGCCGTGTGCAGAACTCCACTGCGGGTGACATAACCTACGACAAACTTATTATTTGCGGTTGGTACAGTCATCAGGTCTAGAGATCGAACCGCAAAATTAAGTTTGTTTTTTATTGTGTATGTTTTCCGGGATAAAAAGTACCCAGTGCGGTGCCCAGGATATTAAAGAATAATTATACCAAGTTTCATCGTAATCGAACCGGTAGGCGTCGAGCGTGATTCAGTATTCACGCGCGATGCCTTATTATTAGCGTATTTCATGTATAACTTTGTTGTTTCTATACCGATTTCTATGATTCTTTTTTATGGAATATTTAATAATGTTAACTTTTATAATTAGGGATGACTGAGAGTGTTATAAACGTAAGAGTAGACAAATATAATCAGAAAGCTTCGAACTGCTAAGCTATCGAGAGTTACACGTGTTATTGTGAGTCAACCATAAAAGATAGACATATGCTGTCGTGGGATATTTTTTATATAATTTTAAGGAGAACGTTTCCGTCATACATGATTTATGTGTAACTTTAACCATTAAGGTTGCACACGCGACGGAAGCTTAAAAAACCGGCCAAGTGCGAGTCGGACTCGCCCATGAAGGGTTCCGTTACGTTACGATTTATGACGTATTAAAAAAAAACTACTCACTAGATCTCGTTCAAACCAATTTTCGGTGGATGTTTATATGGTAATGAAAGAAAGAAAGAAAGAAAGAAAAAGTATTTATTGCGACTCGTACAGGATCATAAACTAAACTAAACACAGTTAAAAATAAAAATAAAACAAATTGTATAAAAAAGTAACAAAAGGAAAAAAAAAATGAAACAAAGTCCTATACGAGGCCAAAAGGCTCCTATCTCAGCATGATGCTTCGACATTTAAAAAATAAATGTCGTAGCGCTGGTATTCTGATAGGGCCCGCTGTGATGTCACGGGCAATCACAGTAATAAATAAATAATAAAATAGATATAATATAATGTAAAATATTAGCAATAAAATAAATATTATTTATTTTTAATTCGCGCTAGACGTAACCTTATTACTTGTCTATGCCCTGAGTGTCAGAAGCACTCTGTGGCATTGTTGTGACATCGTAAATGTACACGTAATGTACATCATATATTTTTTTTAGTTTTATCATTCTCTTATTTTAGAAGTTACAGGGGGGGGGACACACATTTTACCACTTTGGAAGTGTATCTCGCGCAAACTATTCAGTTTAGAAAAAAATGATATTAGAAACCTCAATATCATTTTTGAAGACCTATCCATAGATACCCCACACGTATGGGTTTGATGAAAAAAAAAATTTTGAGTTTCAGTTCTAAGTATGGGGACCCCCAAAATTTATTGTTTTTTTTCTATTTTTGTGTGAAAATCTTAATGCGGTTCACAGAATACATCTACTTACCAAGTTTCAACAGTATAGCTCTTAGTTTCGGAAAAAAGCGGCTGTGACATACGGACGGACAGACAGACAGACAGACAGACAGACAGACATGACGAATCCATAAGGGTTCCGTTGCCATTTGGCTACGGAACCCTAAAAATGGAGTAACTTCTCCCGTTTTCCCAACATTTCCCTTCACTGCTCTGCTCCTATTGATTGTAGCGTGATGAAAAGTATACTATAACCAGCTCAGGAGTATGAAAAATAATTGTACCAAGTTTCGTTTAAATCCGTCGAGTAGTTTTTGTTTCTATAACGGTTATACAGACAGACAGACAAAAATTTTACTGATTGCATTTTTGGCATCAGTATCGATCCCTAATCACCCCCTGATAGTTATTTTGGAAATATATTTCATGTACAGAATTGACCTCTCTACAGATTTATTATAAGTATAGATAAGATAATCCAATTACAGGCACTTTTGAATTGTCAAGGAGTCAGTCAGTCAGAAAGATGAAGCTAGTAGCCCTTTCCAAAGCGTAGTAGGAGTACCTATGGAGAAGAACGGACAGGAAACTCCACGGACACTCTTTTAAATCATAAAATTGTTACAAAATATTGGTTACATCATTTATATTGAAATTATACATGTGAAAACGATGTAGAAAGACGTGCACGTTAAAAGAGTCCGTAGTAAAAAAGGAAAAAAAAATGTAAATAAGCCGTGGCGGCTAAGAGATGACCAGTCTCTACTGACGGCGCCCGTTCACGAACATGACGTATGAATCACCACCATTCAGCTCAACCGTTTTGAAGGGAACCTTATAAACCAATTTGGCATGAGTATGGACATAAAAGATGCCAAAAAAATGGTAAAATAAAATTTTGAAAATAACAATTATTTAGGGTACCTACCTACCCTACATCTATATACTTATAATAAATCTGTAGAAGTGAAAATTCTGTACATTGAAAATATCAAAAAAATAAATGGCAGGGGGTGTTACTAGACCGACACCGAACCCAAAAATGTGATTTAAAAAATTTTTGTCTGTCTGTCTGTCTGTCTGTCGGTCTGTCTGTCTGTCTGTCTGTCTGTCTGTCTGTCTGTTTGTTCAGGCATCACGCAAAAACTACCGGTTCGATTACGATGAAACTTGGTATAATTATTCTTTAATATCCTGGGCACCACACTGGGTACTTTTTATCCCGGAAAAGTATATACAATAAAAAACAAACTTAATTTTGCGGTTCGATCCCTAGATCCGATTACTGTACCAACCGCAAATAATAAGTTTGTCGTAGGTTAGGTCACACGCAGTGGAGTTTATTTTTATTCCTTTTACTTTTTAGAGTTATTTAGGTTTATTTTTATATAAGTCGTAGGTATAGATTTTAATTTTAAAGTATAGGTAGTATATTTGATAGTGTACGTAGTGACCGTAGGTTATTTTATAATACTGTTAGGTAGGATAGTCATTCGTATAGATATTAGTTTTTAGAAATTTTGCTTATTTATTGAGTTTAGATTGAGGGGCCCGTGGCTAAATAATAACAGCCGCACAGGTCGATCGGTCAGGTTAAGCTACGCTTGCCGCGGTCGGTCTGTGGATGGGTGACCATCTTTACATACCGAGACACCTCCGTGCCTCGGAAAGCACGTTAAGCCGTTGGTCCCGGCTGTCATTCGTGGATCTTTGACAGTCGTTACGGGTAGTCAGAAGCCCGAAAGTCTGACAACCAGTCGTACCAAGGGTATCGTATTACCCAATAACTGGGTTGTGGAGGTCAGATAGGCAGTCGCTCCATGTAAAATACTGGTATTCAGCTGCATCCGGTTAGACTGGAAGCCGGCCCTGAACATAGTTGGGAAAAGGCTAGGCAGATGATGATTGAGTTTAGATTAGTTATCGTCATAAATAGGTTTATTTAGGTAGGTAGGTATTTTATTTTCTGTTATTGAGTTTATTTATTTTTTTAATTAGGCAGGTACTTAGGTAAAGATATCATATAGGTACCCTCTTAATCACCATTAATGAGACACAATTGGTTTTCTATTGTAATTAGCCACAAAGGGCCCGCGAGATAGATGGCATCCTGATGCACATACATTTTATCCTGTTAGCACGTTTCCGTGAGATAATTTCCGACATCCACGCGGGCGAAGCCGCGGGCAGAAGCTAGTCTAAAATAGAGATGATTACTTTTTTTTCGTCCTTCCCATTGTGTGGGATATCGTTGCATAGGTCTTTCAAAAATATTAGGGCTTTGGGAAGACCGTTTTTTGATTAAGTAAACCGTTCGTGACTTATCAAGCTTTAAAGTATGTACCAATTTTCGTTAGAGTCAAGTGACCCCCCCCCCCCTCTACCAACTAAACGGTTGTAGTAAGAAATTCAAATGTCACGGCAGTAGTACCTATATATAACGAAGTTTAAAGGAAAACTATCACACTTAAGTGGGCTTTAAAAGTTTACGAGTAATAGTCGACCAATTGTATTAGACTCGAAAATTTCGAACAACTCCATAGAAATGTCGATAGATGGCGCTAAGCGTCAGTTGTATCGCGCTATTGTTTCATCTATACTTATAATAAATCTGTAGAAGTGAAAATTCTGTACATTGAAAATATCAAAAAAATAAATGGCAGGGGGTGTTACTAGACCGACACCGAACCCAAAAATGTGATTAAAAAAATTTTTGTCTGTCTGTCTGTTTGTTCAGGCTGTCTGTTGGTTCACGCAAAAACTACCGGTTCGATTACGATGAAACTTGGTATAATTATTCTTTAATATCCTGGGCACCACACTGGGTACTTTTTATCCCGGAAAAGTATATACAATAAAAACAAACTTAATTTTGCGGTTCGATCCCTAGACCCGATTACTGTACCAACCGCAAATAATAAGTTTGTCGTAGGTTACGTCACCCGCAGTGGAGTTCACTAAGGTTATGCTCTAAATGTAGTGCTGAAGGTTGAATTTGGCTTGCACCGTTCGCAGCACACGCGTGGCGCGCGGCCGCCACGGATCGCTACCGTATATAAGGACATTTTTTGAACTTTGATTTGAACGGACGTGTTGAGTGGCGAGCGTTCGTTCTTATTTTAACTGCTACTTGCAATTCTAAACCGTGTTTTACAGTGCGACCTTTTTATTCCTATTAGTTTTTAGAGTTATTTAGGTTTATTTTTATAAGTCGTAGGTATAGATTTTAATTTTAAAGTATAGGTAGTATATTTGATAGTGTACGTAGTAACCGTAGGTTACTTTATAATACTGTTAGGTAGGATTAGTCATTCGTATAGATATTAGTTTTTAGGGATTTTGCTTATTTATCGAGTTTAGTTATCATCAGAAATAGGTTTATTTAGGTAGGTAGGTATTTTATTTTCTGTTATTGTTTTTTTTTTTTATTAGGTAGGTACTTAGGTAAGGATATCATATAGGTACCCTCTTAATCACCACTAATGAGACACAATTGGTTTTCTATTGTAATTAGCCACGGGCCCGCGAGATAGATGGCATCCTGGGGAAGCACATACATTTTATCCTGTTAGCACGTTCCCGTGGGATAATTTCCGACATCCACGCGGGCGAAGCCGCGGGCAGAAGCTAGTTCCTAAATAAGTTTAAAATAAAAACAGTTGCTACACTGGCTATGACAAGTCTTATCCAAATCTCAAAAAAAAATTAAAACTTTCGTGCAAAATTGTCGGATCAGGTGAGGATTTGTATAGGAAGTCAAATTAGGTAGGTAGTCATGTTTGGCTTTTAGTTAGAGCTAAAAGAGCATGGTACGCAGCGAATACGACCCGCACTTGGCTGTTATAAAAACTACGGAACCCTACACTGCGCGTGGCCCGACACGCACTTGACCGGTTTTTATTTATTTTATTTTCAGAACCCCAAATTTTTTTCAGTACAATAATAAATGGGAGAATCAATAACTTTCCGATTTAGTCAATCACTAGCGTATATGTAAAATAAATTGCTTTTGCAGAGCACAACGATAGCGACAGATGTTTTTGTGTAAGTTCTACGGTGCATGGTAAATGCACGCCATGTTTGATGTGAGTTAAGGTTTATAATTGATTGTGTAGTAGGTACGTTCTGATTTATGAATTGCAAGTGTATGAGCGACTTTTTAGCTAATGCTTTTACTGAACTACATGTGTAGTAGTGGCGCGGTAGTGGGATCGTCTTAGAGACATGGAGTTCTGATACACTTTCAACTACAGGGCATATCTCCTTCTATCCTATGATACTTACAGAGTTCGACCAAAACTAGTATATCGATAAGTAATTTTGCTGCGGTTTCACATCCTAACTATCCAATATCCGCGAGTACCTACTTACTAGCTATTATCTAAAACAATATTATGATAACATCACGAGCTAGCTGGATGCTCCTCATCATCACATATTGCAATCATTTACTCTAGACAGGAAACACCTGGCTGAGGGACATACAGAATCGGGAAGTATGGCAGAAAGGAAAGAAGGCATACACCCAACAATGGACGATGCGATGATGATGTTGAAGTGTATTTTATTCACGGAGTTCTCAAAAGTTAAGTCATGTTGAAGCTGCAAAAGCAACATAGTGAAGCACAACATGTATAAAGTAAGTAATAGTAGTAAGTAGGTAAGCAATTAAGTAAAGTCTAGGAAGACGTTTATTGTATAAGTACGTAACCGAATGTTGTAAACATACATACATTACATACGTATCTCCGATACAGACACATATTAGAAAATTGATGACCACGCCGTCAGGAAGATTGGTCGCGTGTTCGCGCCGTGTCACAGTGTCACTGCACCAATTGGCCTGGACATTGGACATCGCTAACTGAACGAAATTTCAATGAACATGATCCAGAGAAGCCACAAAGAAACCAATTGCTCCCAATATAGTCATCACAAGAGAGGAGCTGTCCCGCAACCCGCTTTGTACCGAGCGACGGTCTATAAACGGTCGATGAAACGACTTTTTGACTATTCTGGATGTCTGGTTTAAATATAGGTAGAAGATCCGACCAAAATTGGATAACTGAGGTCAGATATCTAGTACCTTCGTGCAGACAACTGAGGTCAGATATCTAGTACCGTCGTGCAGATAACTGAGGTCAGATATCTAGTACCTTCGTGCAGATTCACATACATTTAGTTGGACTAAGAGCCTCATAAACATTGTCATTGGAGGCTAGTCTGACAATGATATGGCACAACTAGACAATGCAGCTCATTTACTTGTCAGCGATGAATTAATTGAGAAACTACTTGTCATCCCACACAAGTATGAGCGTCATGTTTTCTCACAAATGACGCTCGGTCGCCACTCAAACAGATTGACAGACAGCTACTGCGGCTGTCCAAGATTGAGGTACCTGTGGTCTGCGCCTAGGGTCAGTGAAGAAATGCAATGCTGATTTGATAGTGTTTTCGTTCGTAATGTTGTGGTAAAACTTTATGCCTTTGAAACCTTCGATGAGTGTCTAAGATTTCACTTTTGGCTACATTGCTACACAGCTGCGCTGCTGGGGAGTTTGTTGCGCCACTTCTTCTTCCAAGCGAATGCCCTAGGAAGCGGTGAAGGGCCCTTTAGGGGGGCTGTCTTAAGTAATTTCGACGTCCAAAAAGGGCTGATTTGAATAAATAACTTTTATTTTCATTACCATCACTATCTTTCCTAGCGATACTTTCTATCGAAAAGATTGCGAACGATCTGGGGTGACTTTACTCAAGGGCCCCGCTCTGGCTGTAGGTCATGTTCGTTAGGGCTGACCCCCCCTCATCCTCACCCCCTGGCTGCCAGCACCTCACCCATGCGAGTCACACACGTCGCCGATAAGGGCGCGATTACACGCCGATACGAGCTGTCCAAATAATTTATCATCAATAATGATGACACACTAAATGTACGCGACGGACGGCGGCGGCGCGGCGGCCCGGCCGGGTGGGGAGCTTGTTACATCGATTTGTCTCGGAAATTTTATTGACGATTACCAGATTGTAATCTTTAAAATATATGAATAAAATCTCAAGCGTATTAACTGCATTCTTATGATTTTTATTCCCTGTATCCCAAAACGGAATGTAGCAGTAAATTCAAATAAGTGGTCGGTCGGTGACCTCTGGCCCTCAATCAACTCTAAGAGCAAGCAGAGTACATACAACAGCGCCATCTGATTTATTGGCTTAAATGGCTAATTTGCGAGGACGGGAGGTCTGCCGGTTGGGCTCTGGGAACAATCGCAAACGTCGGCTAGTTGAGCAAGCCAATCACATCGCCACAATCTTTAGAACGAGTGGAGCGATGAGCTGAATGATAACGTGAATGATGGAGGGAGATGGAAGGAGACTTTAATAATGCCATATGTTATGTGACACAAAGTAAGCAGACACAGAAGCTCAGCCCCAATCAATGTGGTAAGTAGGTATCTAACACTAACAAGCTCATGGGAAAGGACACATCACTGACGAGTCTGCAAGACAGTGCCACCGGAGTTATTGACATAGGTAAAGTTTTATAATTATTGTTGTGATACTTGTCCATTGCGTTTTTTTATTGGCGAGCCTTCGTAAAGTTTCGCTGTGTTGGCATTATGTAAGAATCGTTCGATCACTATAATATGGTAAACACGAGGAGGTGACGCGAGCGGCGCACGCGCAGCCGGCTAGTTAATGAACTTGGACAGCGCGGCCTTGCTGACAATGAGTAAATACTGATACAATACCTACCGTGATTAGGTACTACGTCGTGCCGACTACTACCACGCACTCCCCTTGATTACAAGCAGGGACCAATAATGTTACAATTGACACAGTAACTGTAGCGGATCTTACGATAACATTTATGTTTTCTTAGTATAGAAAACATAAATGTTTGTTGTTTGCATAATGGGAAATTAATACCTTATCTCCCGGCATTCAATTATCAAGGATAACAGCGGAATTAGATAATAGATAACATAAGAAACCAAATATTTGGGCACATTTTTTGCGTTAGATACAATTACAATTTTTGAATGAAGTGAAGTAGGTAATGTACATACAGTTAGAACCAAGCACCAGACGCTATGAATGTAGGTATATGAGTAAAGTAGAATAATGTAGGTATATGAGTAAAGTAGAATAATGTAGGTATATGAGTAGAGTAGAATAATGTAGGTGTATGAGTAGAGTAGAATAATGTAGCTGTATGAGTAGAGTAGAATAATGTAGGTATATGAGTAGAGTAGAATAATGTAGGTATATGAGTAGAGTAGAATAATGTAGGTATATGAGTAGAGTAGAATAATGTAGGTATATGAGTAGAGTAGAATAATGTAGGCATAGTAAAAGCAAACAAGTACGCCAACTCAAGCCCCGAGCGAGCGATAATAGCCTAAACTCGTAGGGCTGTCACTTATACTTTATTCAATCGTCAAAAATGCATAGTCAATCTCTATACAAAACAATGTTCCCCTGTAGGGTAAGCATCAGGGACCTTTAATACAAAGTTTTTTTAATTTATTTTTTCTACACACGGCTACACATCAAGCTATGCAAAACCAGTAGTATTAGTTGACCGTTCATTGTGAGAAAATATCATGCAAAGTGAGGCCAAGACAAACTGGTTTTGTATAGCTTGACGTGTAGCCGTGTGTAAGTACATAGACCAGAGCCGACTACATTTTTTTCATTGCCTACGTCATGTTATCTGTTTAGTTATTTGAAAAATTACGATCGAAATATATGACTAATAAAAACGTGGTTTTACTGAATCATGTATTTATTCAAATAAAATTAAATGATTATGAAGTCTTTATAGTTAAAGGAGGTAGGTAGGTACACGTATAAATTATTTATTACGAGCAGCAGGGCAGCGGCGAAGCGTGCGCGGGCGCGGGCGATATTACCGGCGTCACAGCCAGGACTGGCGCACCTTTAGCAGCGATAAATTTTGTCAGTGTGTGCGTGCGACGACGCATACGTACGAGCGCGCTCACATACAAACCGCGCGCGGTGCGAATGTATGAAGATGTCGTACTTGTTTGCTTTTACTATGATGTAGGTGTATGAGTAGAGTAGAATAATGTAGGTATATGAGTAGAGTAGAATAATGTAGGTGTATGAGTAGAGTAGAATAATGTTGGTGTATGAGTAGAGTAGAATAATGTAGGTATATGAGTAGAGTAGAACATTTAACCGAGTATAACAAGTGGGCTTCTCATTAGTCAAGTGGACGATGATTGCTACCGAGCACTGAGCAGGCGAGCAATCTAACTGGCGAGCAATCTACCCGGCAGGCAATTTACCCGGCGGGCAATCTAACTGGCGAGCAATCTACCCGGCGCGCAATCTACCCGGCAGGCAATTTACCCGGCGGGCAATCTAACTGGCGAGCAATCTACCCGGCGCGCAATCTACCCAGCAGGCAATTTACCCGGCGGGCAATCTAACTGGCGAGCAATCTACCCGGCGCGCAATCTACCCGGCAGGCAATGTACCCGGCGGGCAATCTAACTGGCGAGCAATCTAAACAACGCTGAGTTTATTTAACTAACTAGCTTCTGCCCGCGGCTTCGCCCGCGTGGATGTCGGAAATTATCCCACGGGAACGTGCTAACAGGATAAAATGTATGTGCATCAGGATGCCATCTATCTCGCGGGCCCTTTGTGGCTATTTACAATAGAAAACCAATTGTGTCTCATTAATGGTGATTAAGAGGGTACCTATATGATATCTTTACCTAAGTACCTACCTAATTAAAAAAATAAATAAACTCAATAACAGAAAATAAAATACCTACCTACCTAAATAAACCTATTTATGACGATAACTAATCTAAACTCAATCATCATCTGCCTAGCCTTTTCCCAACTATGTTCAGGGCCGGCTTCCAGTCTAACCGGATGCAGCTGAATACCAGTATTTTACATGGAGCGACTGCCTATCTGACCTCCACAACCCAGTTATTGGGTAATACGATACCCTTGGTACGACTGGTTGTCAGACTTTCGGGTTTCTGACTACCCGTAACGACTGTCAAAGATCCACGAATGACAGCCGGGACCAACGGCTTAACGTGCTTTCCGAGGCACGGAGGTGTCTCGGTATGTAAAGATGGTCACCCATCCACAGACCGACCGCGGCAAGCGTAGCTTAACCTGACCGATCGACCTGTGCAGCTGTTATTATTTAGCCACGGGCCCCTCAATCTAAACTCAATAAATAAGCAAAATCTCTAAAAACTATTAACTATACGAATGACTATCCTACCTAACAGTATGATAAAATAACCTACGGTCACTACGTACACTATCAAATATACTAACTATACTTTAAAATTAAAATCTATACCTACGACTTATATAAAAATAAACCTAAATAACTCTAAAAAGTAAAAGGAATAAAAATGAACTCCACTGCGTGTGACCTAACCTACGACAAACTTATTATTTGCGGTTGGTACAGTAATCGGATCTAGGGATCGAACCGCAAAATTAAGTTTGTTTTTTATTGTATATACTTTTCCGGGATAAAAAGTACCCAGTGTGGTGCCCAGGATATTAAAGAATAATTATACCAAGTTTCATCGTAATCGAACCGGTAGTTTTTGCGTGATGCCTGAACAAACAGACAGACAGACAGACAGACAGACAGACAGACAGACAGACAGACAGACCGACAGACAGACAGACAGACAAAAATTTTTTTAATCACATTTTTGGGTTCGGTGTCGGTCTAGTAACACCCCCTGCCATTTATTTTTTTGATATTTTCAATGTACAGAATTTTCACTTCTACAGATTTATTATAAGTATAGATATAGAAGATTAGTAATAAGCGACACTTGGACTAAGTAGGTATTGATTTGTTTTTATTCATAACTTATTAATTGCTACTCTGAGGTTGCTTGACTCACAACCATGATGTTGCAGAATTTCATTAATTCTACTTTTTGTTCATGTATCATTAATTCATCACAATCACAATATTTATTTTATTCAACAAATAACAAGAAAGATGGAGTGGAAACTTTAAAAAACGCCTTAGTTTATACCCCTATCAACATAGGTAAGTTTGTGTAGACCCTTATCAACCTATGTAAGTTTTCAAATAAAAACGCGTTACTGCCAAAATACTGGTTCCGAGGGAAATAGTGGCCAATATATCCTGTCACATCAACATCTCAACACAATCATTAGAAATCGATTCTAGATTTGTACATATTTGTATTCGCAGGAGTCAGAGAGACAACATTCCTACTTTCAATCTAAAATGAATCAATGAAGACTGATGAGTGTTGAGAGACATCAGTCGCGCCCTCCGTGCTGCTAGTAGAGTAGAAATACATGAACACAATTAATTAGCTGTGTACCTAAACAATGCCGCGAAAACTCGCGTAATTTTGAGGCGGATACAGGAGTAGAAAAATATTCTGTGCATCGTAAAGCACAGCTGATAGATAACCCAGATCCTATTTGATTGAGTATCGCGTATCGCCAAGTACGCTTTTGAAGGTTCCTATTCAGAAACAGGCTAGAGGATACAAAATCGAAAGAGGTCAGGTACTCACGGGATACTGGGAGCCAGGAGATCACCTCACTGTATCACTAGCAGTCGTATTTCACGATATTTTGGTGGTTTTTCACCGCGCGCGCGGTTTGCTGCCGGCCGGTCTTACGTTTCGTTCGAACTCGTTTTTGCGTCTTTATGCCGCCAGATGGCGGGAGCGAAGGGTTGTCTTTGGCCCGCGCACAGCGTTGGATGAGTACGCGTGGCGGCAAATTTAAAATAGGAAGGAAAGGGAAAGGACTGGGGAAAGCATCCCTAAGCCTGTTCATATCCCCCCATTTGAAATCACCCAGGGATTTCATAAGATAAGATAGATGAAGTTCGAGACTTACGGCCTATGCAGATTCATTTGTCATCATGCTGATAAGATGTTAAGTTTAAAGTTAAGCTGATAAGAACAAAATAAGTTTAAATGCAATACATAATTTGATATAATACTAAATACTTGAAAATGTTGATATGTTATAAGTGCGTTAAATTGTAAGTATAGAAATATGTGTAGATAAGTTAATTATTTTGTTCGATTGGAAGAGGACAAATTTTGACAGCAGGTCTTACAAGTAAGCCTTTCAATGTTTTGACTGTCACAACACGAGTAATGTCATCTTTACCCGGATGGAGCTGTACAACGCGTCCCAACCTCCATTCGTTAGCAGGTAAGGTAGGTTCATAAATGGTTACAAGATCGTTCAGTTTTGGGTGACGGTTGCCGTGCTTAAACCATTTCATTCGCTGTTGTAAGGTATGCAAATAGTCCCTTTGCCAAGTGCGCCAAAAGCTCTGTGATAGGCGCTGTAATAGCTGCCAACGAGTACGTAATGTCTCGTTTTCAGCATACCTCGGTTCAGGCAGAGATACTAAAGGTCGACCGATGAGGAAGTGACCAGCTGTAAGTGCGTCAACCTCGCCGGGATCGGAAGATATTTCCACTAAGGGTCTAGAGTTTAACATGGCTTCCACCTTCGTTAGGATGGTATAAAATTCTTCAAAGGTAAGAATCTGGGAACCGATAATACGTTTGAGATGATATTTTGTCGATTTTATACCGCTCTCGAAAATGCCTCCGAAGTGAGGACCGGAAGGAGGATTGAGCTTCCACTTGATTCCTCGAGAAGCGAGGTGACTGGAAATACTACCGCTTTCGCGGTTGAGCATTTCGCTAACTTCCGACAAGTAACGTCTGGCACCCACGAAGTTAGTACCACCATCTGTGACTATGGAGTGACAAAGTCCTCTCCGCGATACAAAACGATCTAAGGCCGCTATGAATGCTTCAGATGTGAGCTCAGTAACCAGCTCAAGATGAACGGCCTTGGTCGCGTGACAGACTATGAGGCAAAGATACGCTTTGTAAGTTTTAGCGTTACGACGTCTACTTTCCTTTATCATAAAAGGACCTCCAAAGTCGATGCCGATTGTTTGAAAACAATGACCCGGTTGTAGTCGGGAAGATGGAAGATCACCTTGTGAAGGTTGAAGTGGAATAGGCTTGACTTTAAAACAGGTCACGCATTTAGATAAACGCGATCTGATAAGATTTCTAACGCCGAGTATCCAAAATCGACGCATGATTAAAGATTGGAGTAGGCGAGGCCCACAATGAAGATAAGTTGTATGATAGTGGTCAATAAGAAGAGTACTCAATCGAGAAATCTTAGGTAAGAGGTATGGATGTCTGACGCGATCTGGTAATGACGCGTGCTTGAGACGTCCCCCCACTCGCAAGATTCCGCGAGTGTCAAGAAAAGGAGAGAGTTTAGATAAATGTTTGGGTAAAGGTTTCTTGGATGATATTAAAGATATGACATCATTAAAACTTTGATGTTGAACATATCTTGTTAAATGATCTAGAGATTGGACTAGTTCAGTGGCTGTCAGATAAGGGAATAAGTTACGCTCAGAACGTTTAGCTTTCGCGTTGTTGATGAAACGGTAGATCCATGCAACCACTCTTTCCACTCGGGAAAGAGAGGAGTGGCGTTCCATGATGGACTCAAGCAAGTCAGCTTCACGTGTCACACCAGTAAGACATGCGCGTGATGCGGGCTTAAGTTCTGGCACGGTATCTGACCCTTCAACTGCTGAGACAGGCCAGTTGCAGGGTTCATTGGACAGCCACTGAGGACCAGACCACCAGATTTGAGAAGAAGATAAAGATAAGCAAGACAAGCCACGACTACAGATGTCGGCTGGGTTGTCATGGGTGGACACGTGTCGCCATTCAGTTGGCACAGTACTGTCGTTAATGAGGACCACTCTGTGGGCAACGAAGGTCTTAAGCTTATGTGGTTCAGTGTTCAACCATGACAATACAGTCGAGCTGTCTGTGAACAAGATAGATTTATTCAAAATTATTTTTGAACTAAGCAAAGAATGAATGCGATTTATTACTTTGGACAGTAATACAGCACTGCAAAGCTCTAAGCGGTTGACAGTCAACACTTTTAGAGGTGCTACTTTGGACTTAGCAATTAAAAGATAAACTTGTACGTCGTGAGAGGTAACGACACGAAGATAAACACAACATCCATAGGCTTTAGTGGATCCATCACAAAATCCGATGAGTTGAAATTCCTTAGAGTGAGAAGGTATAATTCTACGAGGGATTTCTATTGTTTTTAAGTTATGAAGATCCGCTATAAAACCCTGCCATTCTAGAGCTATGTCTCTGGGCACAGGTTCGTCCCATGAAAGATTCAGACGCCACAGATCTTGAAGGAGCAATTTGGCTTTTAAGATAAAAGGTGTGAGCCACCCAAGAGGATCGAAAATACGCGCGATGCTAGATAAGATGGAACGCTTGGTACATTCATTGTCCTCGATTGGGGACTGTGAGTAACTGAAATTGTCACTCACAGGATCATATTGGACTCCTAAGATTTTTAACGTTGGCTTATCACTTTCTTCAGAGAAAAGTTTAGGTGTTTGACAATGATCTACAGGCAAAGTTCCAAGTAAGGATTGTGAATTGCTACTCCATTTTCGGAGCTCAAGTTGAGCACAACCTAATAAACTGATAAGTTGATCTTTTAGTTCTATGGCTTCGCGTACAGAGGGCGCGCCGGTCGTAATATCATCGACATATGTCTCATGAAGAAGAGCTTCAGCTGCGCGTGGATACGCGGCGCCATGATCGGCTGCTAATTGGTGGAGGGTGCGGATAGCCAGATAAGGCGAACTACTAACTCCGTAGGTGACAGTCGCAAGTTCGTACTCTTTAACTGGATCACTAGGAGATTCTCGCCATAGTATGTGTTGAAAGTTCCGATCCTCCGGTCTAATCAAGATTCCTCTATACATCTTTGAGATGTCACAAGTTAAAACTACTGTGTGTAATCTGAAACCGGTTATGATATCTACAATATCCACTTGAAGCTTAGGGCCAGTGAATACAATATTATTTAAAGATAGACCGTTAGTAGTTTTAGAACTGGCATCGAAAACTACTCTCAATTTAGTGGTCGTGCTCTCTGGGCGAACGACGCAACTGTGAGGGATAAGATAACGATTGAGAGTAGGTACCGCAGAGTTAGGTACGGGATACATATGGTTTAAATTCTCGTACTCGCGCATAAAATTAACATAATCGGATTTAAGTTCAGTCTGACGATTAAGTTTCTTTTCAAGATGAGTCAAACGCGACAGGGTACTATTGTAGGATTCACCCAAAGAACGATCGCCATCCTTTAAGAGGATAGGTACGACGTATCGTCCGTCAGGTTCGCGATAGGTTAAATCAGTGTAAATGCGTTCACAGGTATCATTCTCGGGTACGGTGATAACAGCGCGCGGTGGTTCCTCCACTTCCCAAAATTTTTGAATTTGCTCATCTAATTTAAATGTGGTGGCCACTAACGAGCACGCGGTGTTTAAAGGTGCAGAATTAGAGTTTACTGCCCCTGACAGAATCCACCCGAAAACGCTATGCAGAGCGGTAGGTAAACCGGGCCCCAGATTGATACGTCGACCGTCATAGATTTCGTGGAATAGCTCCGCCCCAATTAATAAATCGATTTTGGCGGGAACATCGTAGTCGCGATCGGCTAACACTAGATGGTTGCTACGTTCTCGAACGACTGATGGTACTTTAACGCTAGGTATTAGAGCAGTGATGTTATCTAATACGACTGGCTTGATATTAAAGTGTGGAGCATCACCATGTACAGGTCGTATAGTGCATTCCGTCAGCCCCCTTACTTGTGTGACTGAGTTTTGTCCTAGTCCGGCTATGCGAAGATTACATCGGCGGAGTTTTAACCCGAGTGTTCGCGCGCACGCAGCGGTTATAAAACAATCCTGCGCCCCACTGTCTACGAGTGCACGCACGGTACATTGAGTGCCGGCGGCGGTGTTGAACGCGCGCGCCTGACATGTTCCTAGTAAAACCATATCGCGGTTGGGAACAGCGGCGTGAGAATGAGCCGTAACGTTCACTCCAGTGGTTGCGCTGGCGCTGGATGACGCTGGGTCAACATGCAATAGGGTATGATGACGTGATCCACACACCGTACAAGACATTTTTGATACACAGTTTTCTATGACGTGATTTGTCCGTAAACAATTTGTACACATATTGTTTTTACCTTGTACTAACGCGAGTCTAGCACGAGAATCTAAGGATTGAAAGGTAGGGCACCGATAAATCGAGTGCGCATCACTGCAATGAGCACAAGCCACATTTGCAGGTGGGATAGATTTTGCGAGATAAGATGAGCGTTTGGATCCGCTGCTATTTTGCCTACTAGACGCGGGCGAAGGTTTTTTCCCTTCAAGGTTACGGGGGATAGGATTGTTATTGATATTAGATTTAGAAGATATATGACTAGTTTCTAAGATTTTAACATAATCTTGAAGAAACTTTAACAATTCACAAAAGGTAGGTATTTGTGAAATGTTTTTCTGAGATTCGAAACGATTACGCGTGTCCGAGTCCAGCGCGCGTGACGTTAAACAAAATAAGATAAAATCACCTAAATTTTCAATTTTTAAAGCTTGGAGTGCATGGTATGACTCATAAATTACGTTTGTTAAAGTTTGTAGATCTTGGAAGTTACCCGATTTTATTACTGGCTGGTTAAAGAATTTGTCTAGATATGTTAAAGCTATAATACGCTTGTTTTGATAACGCTCGATCAAGCTATTAAAAACTACTTCGTAATTATCGGCGGTCATCGGAACCCCTTTGATAATAGACAAAGCCGGGCCTTGTAAACAAGACGCTAAATAATGAAATTTTTCTATTTGCGAAATCGAATTATTATCGTGAATTAAAGTTTTGTAAATATCATAAAATGTTTGCCAGTTTTCTATCTTACTATCAAATTTAGGTAACTCAAGTTTAGGTAGCCGCACGTTACGTCCCGTTTGCATGGAGTCGGACTCACCCGCCCGCGCGGGCACCTGCGACGTCCCGTCGATGTTTCCGCTCTTATCAGCGATCTGCAAGTCAGCCGCTGCACTGATTACGGCATAGTACAAATCATCAAACGAACGCAAAGACTTTTGACACACTTGTGCATCAGGTTTCATGGCTAACTCCAAAGTTTGAATTTTACTACATAACTCAATAAATTCTTCGCGAATTGAATGTATTCGAGTATATCTCGCCTTGAACGACGATACCTTTGAACGATCTTGAATCATAGTTTTGGATAAGTCGTAAAGGATTTGAATATCACGATAAACATATTCGCGTTGAGATTGAAGAAGTCTAAGTTTACCCTCTTCCATTTTGTATTTTTATAAAAAGTAATGTAGGTATGAAAATACGACACTAAGTTGAGATTTATTAGGTGTAAATCAATACTTTTAGGTGAAATAGTTATTTAATAACGTTTGTTAATGTATAAATAACGTGAATAGATAAAGATAATAAGATTACAAACAATAATTTCCGTAAATTACGTGAATTATTGTGCTATAACCCGACTTAATTAAGATGACCTCTGAATCCGCATCGGTTACACTGCGAGTATGACCAACACAATTTTGTAGGATAATACTTTAAAAATGCGTAAATCTAGCAATTCTCAGAGTTTTCTATTGAAATTGAACCTGTGAATGCCTGAAAAAACTGTAATCTACAGGTATTCGCGCTCGAAATGGACCAAAAATATGATTGAGTATCGCGTATCGCCAAGTACGCTTTTGAAGGTTCCTATTCAGAAACAGGCTAGAGGATACAAAATCGAAAGAGGTCAGGTACTCACGGGATACTGGGAGCCAGGAGATCACCTCACTGTATCACTAGCAGTCGTATTTCACGATATTTTGGTGGTTTTTCACCGCGCGCGCGGTTTGCTGCCGGCCGGTCTTACGTTTCGTTCGAACTCGTTTTTGCGTCTTTATGCCGCCAGATGGCGGGAGCGAAGGGTTGTCTTTGGCCCGCGCACAGCGTTGGATGAGTACGCGTGGCGGCAAATTTAAAATAGGAAGGAAAGGGAAAGGACTGGGGAAAGCATCCCTAAGCCTGTTCACTATTATTACAACTTCGACTTCACTTCATGTATTTTCGCAGTCAGGAGTATTTCAGAAATGCGCAGAATGTTGTTTGAATTTTCATCAGTTTTTATAACGCGTTGTACAGACGCCAGCAGGTCAAGCTACCCGAAACTGTCAAATTTTCCCAATCATCCTTGAACCTTAATGCTTTAACGATAAAGTTGAAAATCTATTAAAGAAATTTGACAGATTGTAGTAGCTTGATGCGCTGGCGTCTGTACAACAGATTGCTGTTTCAAAAAAAGACATATTTTGGGCTCATGCCGCTCATGAACATATTTCTTTTTCTATTTTTTAGCTTCTTTCAGTTACTTTAGTTTGAGAATATTATTATTATATTATTATAAGTCTATACGTGAGGATTTGTAATTGGCTTTCGGGTGAATATGATTTCCTTTTGTTTGTTTTTATTAGCTGTAAGTCCTCCATGTACTAAAATAAAATAAAATAAATACATATATAATTAATATTATGTCTTTCTATCTCACGTTGTGATGGATTTTTGTTATCTAAAGTAAACCTCGTGATAGCCAGTGCTAACTCCACGCGCGGGCTATCTACAGAGTGTAAAACCAACATTTGTTTGAGCCCGTCAAGGCAGCACCACGTCACGGTAGTAGGACGTATGATACAAATCGCACATCGACGAGTAAACATTATGGTGGACGGTTAGTTCCGCTGGCTGCAAGTGAACGCCATTACAACCTGCCACCATTACAGTTCAATTATGTATACTGCCATTGTAACATTTGTAACCGGACCTACGTTGTTCATTGGTCTAGAACTTGCAGCTTGTGTGTCTGCTGTAAATGAAGGACGGATGGATTTAACTCCAGAACCTTTTCGATAGGACCGGTTGGGGCCACCTCTCTCCTCTCTCTCCCTCACAATCCTCTTGCTCACATCAACGGTGGCTGCAGCATGTCTTCTTCCATACTTCGTAGTCCACCGCACCCCTAAGCCATAGGTACCTCTTTCTTTTCTACAATCTAATCTTAGTTTCCCAGTCTGTGAGTGCATCAGTACATGGCTCGTAAATCTCCGGAGACATATCGATGACGTCTGAATGGCTAATGTTCGCAACAATCCGTCCACATGCTGTGACCTGCGACCAGTGTCCTCATCTGTCGGGTTCGCGTCTTCAATGAATATTTAGTGCAGGACGCGACCCGTGCGATTCCGAACAGATCCCTGTTGGAGTTGCAGTTACGATCGCCTCCGGTTATTTATATCTTGTTACTCAATCCCGCCTCCCCGTTGTAACGTGAATTATATTCTATGCAATAAACTTCCATTCAGTCAGTACATACCTACCTATCATTCAATTCCAGACATTTGGATAGCGGTCGCGGAGAACGACAACGACCCTATAAGTACCGACTTTGTGGAGGCTGGGAAGCTTTTAAGATTTGAGTTAAAAATTATAATGAGTGAGGATAAACCATCAGGTCGTCCCGCACTCTTAGCCATAGGATAGACCGGGCGACTAGTGTAACAAAAAGTGGCAAATCATCAGAAACCTAAGCAGATTCATAACAAACAGAATCTACATATATTATAACGAACGTCATAGATCAAAATCAAAAGTCATTTATTCAAATTAGGCTGAGAATCAGCACTTTTCGAACGTCAAAATTACAAAAGACAGTCCCCCAAAAACGCCCGCCCTTCCCTTCAGTAAAAGTAACCACAAGACGCGAGCTTTTCCAGCGTCCATTGTAAAACACAAATAAAATGGATGTCGATTGCCGAAAATAGATCTACAGATAATATACCGGAGAAGAATACACTGAATACACTGCTACAGCCGAGAGAGTTTAAAATGTAAATTTATTATCTCTGTACGGAAACTTCAGATGTTCGCGTTCGCTAAATCAGAAGCCATTATCGTAGAGTTCAAGTGCAAGTATGAGTGATTTGGGTAAACAGCGGTCCGCGGCCGTAGCGAGTCGCGAACGTAGCGAGTCGCGGCCGTAGCGAGTCGCGGGCGTTAAATTATTTTGTATCTATTTACGCAATCAGCTTAGCTAGCGTGCGCGATCTATCGCGCGAATTCCTTCAGATAAACTTTATTGTAGAACGCAAAACGCCCTACGCTATTTTTTAATGTCGTTGATGAAAAGAATCGTAGAAATATACCATACGGGAAGTATTTTATGAAGTTTCAGCGCACTTACCTCTGTATCATTGCAACTGAAAGGGTAACTTTAGTGTCACCACTCAGAGCTTCTGCTTTGAAAGTGTTTACAGTAACGTGGGCTTCAAACGCACCTTCTGTTGCTCTAGTCTCTAGGGTAGTTTATTTGTGCGTCACGAACATAAGTAATTACTTCTGTGGTAATGACTGCATGTGTTTGAGATGTTTTCAGCGCACTTCAGTGTTTTGGTTTAGATAACACTATCTGTTGACGGGTTCTTTCTCTGGCGAGGTCGCGGGCGGGTCGCGCTGAGGTCGCCGGGGTTACATGGGGCCCACGATTTAGCTCTGATTGAGACGTCCGTCAGCATCATTCGTAGATAACATTTATCAATCCTTATTGCGTATTTTAATGAAAAATGTAGTTGGAGGCGCGTCAGCACATTTTTGTAAATGTTTGTTCGCTCATCTATATTAATTAAGTACTTTACTAATAGAAGTGCTTCGGCAGGCGACTCTGATTCGCGGGCCAATGAATATTAATTACATGCTAATGGCGGACGAAGGCAGGCAAAAGTAGATTTTCTCAAAACATTATTTTAATAGTAAACATATTTACCGACACGTTGTTTTGGTAGCGCTGTCTAAAAGTTTTATTCGATTCTTAAAATAACTTCATTTCTATCAAAAAAATTCCTGAAAATGTTCTCATGATGGAGTAAAGACAATGGTTTTTATTTTTCAGTTTATGTTTTTATCCCACTTTCATGTTTGAAAATAAAGTTGTGTTCACATTCAGATACCTGGCTATTTACGTAGACCCCTGATCTTTGAATTAGGCAGTTATAATTATATCTCTTCTTCGTGGTATCTTATAATATCCTGTTTCCTGAAATTGGCCGTATGTAGGAGTATTGTAGTAAATCGAGAGATACTCACATGTGGGTCCGGAGAGTGGACGTGTGAACACCGGCGTCGAAATAGCGCCAAGGCCGGCTGATATTATTGTAGAAAAATACGATGTCGCGGTGCGTGCAGCTTCGACAACGATCACAGGGCTACTGGCGACAAACAGACGGGTACCTCGGGCCGCGCTCGGTCGCACACTGCGACTATCAGCCGCCTCTCATCAACAACACTGGTCAGCAACACACCACTGAATGAAGAAGCCCGCTCACTGCTCACAACTCTCCGTCAAGCCAGGTCCTTCCTCCGCGGTCGGGTAACAGAGGCGCCACAACCTGACCGACCGGCTCCCCGAGCTCCGCAGTAGATGCTTACGATCAGTTTTTTAACAGGTGCCATTGATGCAACAAATTGAGTAATACAAACAAACTTTTAAGGTAATGCGCTCTTTGTATGTCTTACCTAATGTGGAAACTTGACTTAACTGTACGTGTAGGGTAGAATTTGACGTACGGTGGAATGTAGTGCAACAGGTGTTCGGTATCATATTATGTGGGCAGAGCAAGCAGCACCGCTACTGCACTAAAACGCCATAATCCGGTTATCCGGGCTGCTACTGAGAAATTCCTACAAACAAAACTAGCTAACACTGCCCTAAATGGGAATCGGAGACCGGAGAGAAACCAGGTGCAGGACCAACGGCTTAGCGCGCTTTCCGAGGCACAGGGATGTCACTCCGCCAACTTCCAAACTCCGGGCTGTTACTAATTAATTTTAATGGGAAAACCCAATAACACTTTACCCAACCTGGGAATCAAACCGAGGACCCCACGCTCAGTAGTCGCGCTTGCGCCGACGATACCAACCGGGCAATCTGATAAGTAAGGCGGTTTAATGATAACGTCGGCAAACTGGATCTTCCCGAACGAAAGTGGTTTCTAATCTCGCCTGGCATTTGACAAGAAGTCCAGAAACTTCAATAAGAATACATAGTATCAACTGCTTGCTCGCAAGTAACGGCTGTTGATAACAAGATGCCTACTGGACTGTACGAAGTCTAACCGCGTTCATTTAGTTACAAGGTGTGTAACTCGCTACATTATCACTTCTTTGTAAGCCCGTTGCCCCGTTTCCATCCACGAACATATTTTCCTGTTTTGGCAACATCGGAACATTTTATCTAACTTATAAAAAGTCTAACCGAACTAACAGATAACTGATAGATGTGAGTACCTAACGTTGTTGTTGAGATGCGATCTGCTGCTGTCGAATTGTCGAGCAATTAATTATACTCGCGGATATAATAAAATATAATGATGTCGACGGCGACACGGTTCAGACGAGCCGTTTGATTACTGATACACAT
Organism: Apamea anceps; assembly: GCA_951799955.1. Taxonomy (NCBI): domain Eukaryota; kingdom Metazoa; phylum Arthropoda; class Insecta; order Lepidoptera; family Noctuidae; genus Apamea; species Apamea anceps. Next base: position 452,072 of record OX637526.1, read on the forward strand.
TGCTCACTAACTGTGCGAGCACGTTTACACATCTAGATCTGAGCGTGTGACTGCTTACCTATTACTAGATATGTTTTAGGTAACTGAATAATTAATTAAGTTTATGTTTTGTATGTCATATTATGAAGTAAACGTACCTATGAATGCTGTTTTGTCGGGCCATTTACAAATTGAGTGCTTCGGTTAGATTATCTAAATACTTAACCCGAAATTATAATTTCAAATTACCTTAAGGATGCTTTGCATTTAGACAATTGATATCATTTTATAACCTCAATTTCCGTAGATGATTTTTCAATTACAATCCAATAAACCAACAATAAATTATTGTTTATTGCTCAAACTATAGTTGTAAGAAAAAGTGGTGAGATATAAAGTTGAACCTTCTAAATACAGGTGTACTAATTCCTAATGATTGCCTAAGAATCACCTAACAGTAAACCTGAACAGTGTTTACTCTTTCATCGAACAGTTTTGGAACAGACAAGAGTCCGTAACCCCTCATACATATAGCCATAATGTGTCAAAGATCCGGACTCCGTCCGTCTGAATTAAAAACATTATTTTCCAATTCCAGGTCGAACTCGGATCTCGAATTCGTCGGATGCTGCGAGCAACTCTTGAAATAGCCTTCGCATGTCGGTGAGCTGCTTCAAGTGAACAGAAACAGAAAATGTACCTACTTCATAATAATTATATTTATGACATTGTTTAAATAAATATTTATCGTTCATTACATTTAAAGTGAATAATAGTGCAAGATAGCCTCAGACAATATTTACATAATTTTTAAGAGGAACTACTAAACTAAACTTTTTTGCCCTCTGTATTTTTTCAACCGATGGCGAATCAATAATTAACAAAATACTAGGATTGACCGCCTCATCATAGTGTTAACACTAGAAATAAGGACCAACTACGTGCCCGCTTTCCACGGCTTCATAAGGTTCATAACTCATTTGTTGAGCTTTGTTGACCTTTTATAACAAGATACCCTCTTCTTTGCTAGACTTGCCTTTTAATGCGTTTAAAGCTCAAGTAAAATCCAACCTTTGTTCAAAGGCATACTATTCCATTATCGACTACTTACACGATAAGAATAGTTGGTCGCCCTAATTTAACTCAAGACAATGTTTAGGTTCTTTCTCCAGGATTAACTTACTGACAGGTTATTGTTAATAACTTATTTATTTATTTTACTTCGATGGTCTTAGTTTATCATTTGTGACTTCAAGTGACAGCTATGTGAACAGAACCCAGAAATGCATAAATATGTAAGCTGTCACGCCCTTTATGCCGGGGGGCTTTTATTTGGGTAGTAAGTTTTTATTTACATTTTAATTTTAATTAATTATTTTTTAGCTTGAGTAGGTACGTATAGTTTTATTATGTTTGTTGGTATATATTCGGCGGCTATATATTAGGCAAAATTTGCACTTGTACACTAAAAACAGTGATATTCACAGTGTTAACACTAGAAATAAGGACAAACTACGTGCCCCCTTTCACCGGCTTCATAAGGTTCATAACTCATTTGTTGGGCTTGGTATAACTTTTTATAACAAGATACCGTCTTCTTTGCTAGACTTGCCTTTTAATGCGTTTAAAGCTCAAGTAAAATCCAACCTTTGTTCAAAGGCTTACTATTCCATCAACGATTACTTACAAAATAAGAATAGTTGGTCGCCCTAATTAAAGCAAGACAATGTTCATGTTCTTTCTCCAGAATTAGCTTAGGTACTGACAGGTTACTGTTATTAGTATTAACTCATTTATTTCACATCTATGGTCCTAGTTCATCATCTGTGACTGCAAGTGACAGCTATGTGACGAACCCAGCAATGCATAAATATGTAAGCTGTCACGCCCTTTATGCCTGGAGGCTTTTATTTAGGTAGTGAGTTTTTATTTTTATTTTAATTAATTATTTTTTAGCTTGAGTACGTATAGTTTTTATTATATTTGTTGGTATATTGGCGTGGCTAGCTGACATAATATGGCAAATAATTTAAGCTTCTTGTAATGTTCATTACTGAACATAGGTTCCTAGTATTATATACATGCAACTAACTATATTCTAACTGAACAGACAGATGTGCTGCTGGGGAGTTTGTTCCGCCACTTCTTCTTCCCAGCGATAGCACAAGGAAGTGGTGAAGGGCGGGCGTTTTTCGGGGATTATCTTTTGTAATTTTGACGTTCGAAAAGTGCTGATTCTCAGCCTAATTTGAATAAATGACTTTTGATTTTGATTTATCCAGTATAGTAGGTATTTATATCAGTCGGCTATCAGTTGCGAGCCCGCCAGATAATTAATCTTCTGATTAAGACCACTGTAATGATCATGCATGATCAAAAGCCGCTCATCAGTTCAATATAAAGTGTATTTATCAAAAGGTTTGTACAAGACGTAACTAGAAGGCGTTGACGTCGAATTAGAACTCGCAAGCGTTGTGTGACAATGATTTTGTTGGGTTCATGTGAATTTCAGCAAAATAAATATATTATAAGCTATATAACAGTAGGTATACAGTTTGTTCGTTTTATTCAGACCTCCAACCCTACCAGTATACACATAAGGTCAACATTTAAATACTGAGTAGAGTACCATACCAGGTGTTCGGTATTTAACAACCACTACTCAGTACCTACTGATGTAGAATTGTAGATACAAACACACAGCTATCTCTACATGCCGGTACTGAGGCCGAAGCGTTAATACGTCACAATCTAGTCGGCTAAATATTATCTGTCTGGCTTAGGAAATTGGTGTTTAAGTCAGTTTCATAAGGTTGGGAGTACACAGTACTTAATGAATACGTTTGAAAGCTCTACGAGCAGCTATCCAAATGGTAATGTGAACTGTTTCAACTCGTGCCTTCATTGTCAATAACAATTACATGATAGGTTATACCACTCTGAACTCTATTACGTACATCACAGACCACAAAATCCGAGTCCATAATGTTATCGCGATTAGATCTTCTAATCAACGGAGGAAGTTAAATGAAAATCCCATTAATTAATAAGTCCGTGTTATCATAGGAAACATATCACTCGTTAGTTTAGTTTGCGCTTCTTACTAAGCTACCACAAACAGTTGCAAATCATATGAAATCATACAATGGTAGTATCAACACGGTGGAGTCGTTATTTATTACATGATTGTGTTCGACAAATATTTCCATTCATTGACAAACACGATTAGGTATTAAATGATAACCAGTTTAGTTCGACAACATTCAACCCTTTGGCAATTATAACTCAAATAAGTACAGACCACTTAGGGCCTGTGCACACCACGTTTTTTAAACGCGCCATTGACGCGCGTTTGTAGCGATACAGACGCGATACGCACGCAAGTCAGACGCAGCCTGTAGACCTTTGCACACCTGCATAAATTCAAATACGCGTTTGAATCGATACAGACGCGCGTGTGTAGCGATACAGACGCGATGCAAACGCGCGTGTGTAGTGATACAGACGCGATGCAAACGCGCGTGTGAATCGATACAAACGCGCTGGCATTTTACGTTTTTAAGCAGAACTTCGTCAACAGTAGCGAGATGGCGTCGGTCGAGACAGCATTGATTGCATGCGCTTTGTTATTAATTTTTGCAAAATTAATAACCATTTTTGGTTCCAAAGACGTGCGGTGCACCAAATTGCTCGATTGCTACTAGCGTAGATTCACACTTCCTTCCCTCGTTGCGGGGGAAACCCCGCCCGTAGGGAAGGCGCGTGCGCTAGCGGTCGCATCGGTGTCGGGCGTTTGAATCGATACAAACGCTATACTAACGCGCGTGTGTATCGATACAGACGACAACAAACTGTTCTGTAGGATAATAGCGCACCGTCGACGCGCGTTTCTAAAACGCGCGTCGACGGCGCGTTTGTAGCGATACAGACGCGATACGTACGCAAGTCAGACGCTGCCTGTAGACCTTTGCACACCTGTATAAATTCAAATACGCGTTTGAATCGATACAGACGCGCGTGTGTAGCGATACAGACGCGATACAGACGCGATGCAAACGCGCGTGTGTAGCGATATAGACGCGATGCAAACGCGCGTGTGTATCGATACGAACGCGCTGGCATTTTACGTTTTTAAGCAGAACCTCATCAACAGTAACAAGATGGCGTCGGTCGAGACAGCATTGATTGCATGCGCTTTGTTATTAATTTTTAAAAAATGTATAATCATTTTTTGTTCCAAAGACGTGCGGTGCACCAAATTGTTCGATTGCTACTAGCGTAGATTCACACTTCCCTCGTTGCGGGGGAAACCCCGCCCGTAGGGAAGGCGCGTGCGCTAGCGGTCGCATCGGTGTCGGGCGTTTGAATCGATACAAACGCTATACTAACGCGCGTGTGTATCGATACAGACTCGCCGGAGCCGCGCGTTTGTATCGATACAAACGACAACAAACTGCTCTATAGGGTAAAGCGCGCCGTCGACGCGCGTTTCTAAAACGCGCGTCGAAGGCGCGTTTAAAAAACGTGGTGTGCACAGGCCCTTAACTGTTAAGTATATGCAGGTAGTCGACAGCTAGCGAGCTAGCGACATCTGCCTTTGTAAGTTGGCGATGCCGAGGTCCAAGTCCGATTGTCGGAGTTATTGCAGATACTACCAAGTACCTGCATACTTGACTGTTTCTAGCAGGTAGATTAAATGTTAAACAAATTGACACCCCACATCAATCTTCCGCCTCTTAGCCATTTCATACAACTTTCAAAAGATGACATTTCTTATTTAAGTATACGGACAATTTAGGTTGATAGTCAAAATCGTAAAAGATATAGTAGAGACGCCAGCATATCAAGCTACTGGAAACTGTCAAATTTTCCCAATCTTGAACCTAATGCTTTAGCGATAAAGTTGAAAATCTATTAAAGAAATTTGACAGATTGTGGTAACTTGATGTGCTGGCATCTGTACATTTCTACATCACATGTATTTTTTTTTTCTTTTGTGTCATTCAAAAAATATCTTGGATAAAGACATCAAATTAACATTAAATGCAGTTAATTGCGAATGTTTTACAAAAATATAACGTCGTAAGTTGTAATTAAGTTAATTGCAATATAATTAATTACTTAGTAGTTTTGTGTGGAGACGCGTTTACGTATATCTTAGTTTATTAATTTATTATAGTTACTTTACAATAGGTACAACCCAATTTGGGAAACATCTCTCCTCTGCCACACACTGGTAAACTAAAACAATACTATATTTTTTTCATAAAGACAACTTACGCAAAGTTCTCGTACTCTCGGAAAATGGATCTCAACACACATGGGTGTAGTTGCTACAATGTATATCAGCGCAAGATTTCGATTTTTATGGCAGTTTATCATAATAATCATATAGGAGCGTTTCAATTATAATGATGACGATTATGTCACACTGCATGAATCATATTTAGCTCATTCACTATAGAACAGTTCTGAGATGAAGGGAGATGTGTCCCATGATACAGGGCGCTGTCCCAAAACACAACTACACAATTTACATATTATCACATGGTGAGGCACTTGTGTCTACATACTATGTTTGTATTCACTTACTATTTATTTCACCCACTCGGGTGAGGAAGGTGACTACTGACCATTTTCATAACATTATCAATTTAAATAGTAGTCAAATGCCTATTTAGTAGGGTTTTGATACATCCAGCAATGTCAAATTAAATATAATCATATTTTAGCAATCTGTTATACAGGTTGATCCGTTAAAATCTGTTTTTCTCCACTCGAGGTTTCTTAATACAAACTCTACGTGTATTAGTTTCAATTTGTCCATACTAAAACATCTAAACATTTTTTCTGGAAATTTATTACCTAGTTACAACAACTCACTAACGTAGGTTTAAAGTTTTTGTACCTAACTAACTAACATACGGATCATTGTTGTCTAGATAGACAAATAAATACATTCAATTTAATGGGTCACCTGTATAGCATTTAAGAATGTTTTTAAATGAAGCAAAGGACTCTCTCAAAGTATTGTCAGATGTATCAAACTGCTGGTAATGCACATGACATGTACTAGACGCACCGGCACCAGGTACACCGGGAGGTACGTGTACGTGACTAAACAATATAATTACACACCTTATTATAAATTATGAGTGAGGACTGGACTTAATACTTATCATTATTTAACCATATATATAATACAAATTAAATCCAAAACATTGTGCGCTACGATTTACAGACAGTCGTGAATTCATCATTATGGTCTTAAAATAAAAACCGGTCAAGTGCGAGTCGGACTCGCACACCGAGGGATTCGTACAAATTTGTAGATATGTAAATAGTTTATCACGGAAAATATATTTTTTGTAAACTACAAAACGGTTTTCCGATTTTTTTCCTTTACTTGTGCGACATGACATTGCTTCTTGCCAAATTTCATGGTCAACGGGAAGTACCCTATAGGTTTTGATTCCGGAACATAAAAGCCCGTATCTTTTAATTGCGTTGACTTGAAGTTAGATTCAGCTTCAAGGGATTGCAGCCCTGAGTATTTGATATAAATTTCAACTTGATAACTCTACGCGTTCCTGAGAACAAGGGTCTTGACAGACGGACAGACAGACGGACAACGAAGTGATCTTAAAAGATTTCGGTTTTTCGTTTTGAGGTACGGAACCCTAAAAATAACAAAGTTTTCTATTTACGAAAGCAAGTATTCCATCCATATAAGCAGACATCTCAGTATATCTGTAAATGTACTAGTTCTGTATATCTGCTTCAATTGGTTTGGTAACACTACCAATTGACAAGATTTCAGGACATAGATGCAAAAAATAATTAATTTTAAAAAGATTTCCTGTGAGATACATTTCACGTTCAGCGAGTGAAGCAGACCCCTAGGACCTCAAAAGAATTTCTTCAAAGTTGCGATTACACTAACACAGTTACTAAACTAACGCAGTATTAACGTACATAAAAGTTGTAGTATGTTTCTGTTCCAATAAAAATATATGTATATTTGTATTTGATTAATTTGTTCCCTTCATAGAGGACCTGGCTGCAAATGCGATACTCGACTAGGTTTTCTTTAGAAAAAATTAAATTAAAAATTAAAAAAACCCCCCGACTACGTGAAACCCTATAAAAAGAAAAAAATAACCTTGAAATTATGACCCTGCGTAAGTACGTATGAAATTTTTTGATTAAATGTTGTCCCGTCGGGGGACCGCTCAAATTATTAGCCTAACGTTCTGTTAAAGTTTAAAATAGTAGCGGTCCCCCGACAGGACAATATTTAATCAAAAAATTTTTATAGGGTTTCACGTAGTCGCGGGGTTTTTTTAAATTTTTAATTTAATTTTTTATTTCATGCTTTTTGTAGGGACTTCTTATTATTTCTATTCTTTTATTTTCTTGCGTTTTAAGATTCAGGTAATTTGGTATTTAATCAGGTTTTTTGTAATTCCATCATTTTGTAAGGCCATCTTGGATTTGAAATTTGTCATAGTGTATAAGTAGTATTTTACTAGTCAATCTCTTTCATTTGATACCTATATTGAGGGAGTTGTGAAAAAAAAATGTAATTTGCCATTTTGTGGTGGCGGCCATCTTGGACCGATTTTCATCAAACATAGCTAAGAACACTCCCGACAAATTCACCTTTCAAACAAAAAAAAACAAAATTAAAATCGGTTCATCCGTTCGGGAAATACGATGCCACAGACAGACATACACACACACCCCCCCCCCCCCCCCACACTAACACACACACACAGACACGGCAAACTTATAACACCCCGTCGTTTTTGCGTCGGGGGTTAAAAACAAATCTTCAATGTCAAAATGTAGCGTTCTTATCCGGAGTCTATAAGAAATGTTAACGCTAGTCATATGTTACTGACTGCGACACGTTTCAGCAACAAGGTAGCGTGCAAGTGCATCTCAAGTTGCGTCACTGTCGTAAAATATAAACGAGCGACTATCGACAATATTGTTTATTGCTGTCGGATAAGAGACTGTGGCGCAAGCGAGATAGGCGAGATCTTCCTACAGCCACAGAGTAGATACCTAGCTACAGAAGGTCGGCTACATAATGTACAACGACGCACGACTCACAGACGTCTACGTGCAGCGAGTGCAGGTGGACTCGTCACGAGCATTCAGCATATTTTATTTCACGCTAGCTGTGCCCACGACTTTGTTCGCGTGCATGTCGGAAAACATTGTATTTCATGGGTTTTAATGTTTGCGTGAAATCCTAATTCTTTTTCTAAAAAAAAGTAAGAGCCTAAGTTACTCCTTATAACATCCGCTATTTGCCAGTGACAGTCCGTGGTTTATACAGGATATTTTTTTATTCAGTGCGTAAATTTTTACAGGGTGTTCTACCCATGAATATGAACAACATTCACTATGGGACCATCTCTGAAATCACGAAAAAAAAATCAGCAGATTCATACATTTTGGTCGAGTAGGTATTGAACTTTTATAAGAAACAGCTGATTTTTTTTTTGTGATTTCAGAGATGGTCCCATAGTGAAAATTGTTCATATTCATGGGTAGAACACCCTGTGAAAATTTACGCACTGAATAAAAAATTATCCTGTATAACGTCAGAAGCTGTGGTGCACGGTTCCAGTTGGTGGTTTCCTATAGAGAAGAGAGGCGAAGAAACACATCTGAGTCTATAAAAAAAATGGGCTTTTACTATATTTTCCAATTACAGTGGTAATAGGTATGGGAGGACATGTCGGCATGTCAACAAGTAATAGGTATGGGAGGACATGTCGGCATGTCAACAAGTAATAGGTATGGGAGGACATGTCGGCATGTCAACAAGTAATAGGTATGGGAGGACATGTCGGCATGTCAACAAGTAATAGGTATGGGAGGACATGTCGGCATGTCAACAAGTAATAGGTATGGGAGGACATGTCGGCATGTCAACAAGTAATAGGTACGGGAGGACATGTCGGCATGTCAACAAGTAATAGGTACGGGAGGACAGTGTCGGCATACTCGGCATGTCAACAACTATGGGGTACTTAACAAAATAGAAAATAGATGCATACATTCGTTCGATGTCGCCGTACGTACGTAAGTGCGCGTGCGCCTGTTTACGCTCGCTGTTTGAAGCCAACCTTCTGTTCCTATGTATTTAGTGATGCTGCGCCTCGTTTATGTAATGAACTACTGTCTCTTCTACTCGCATACTGTAGTAGTGTCGAGTAAACACATATTTAATACTTTCCATGGAATAGAATTAATTGATACAATGCCAATTGATTTTTTATATAATTATGTAATCCACAATGTTACTATAATAAAATAAGAACATTTATCTTCAATTCGGAAAACGAATATTCGTTTAAATTTTGTGCTTTTATTGTAATTTATTTATTTGTGCTTGGTGCAACGTCTTTTTCTTCCATACTTCTCTATTAGTCGTCATCTCGGTAGTCACCCGCTTTCTAACCATATCATCATTCACACAGTCCATCCATCGTTTCTTTGCTCTTCCCCTACTCTTATAGCCATTGACATTCATACTCAAAACTTTCCTCACGACATTTTCCTCATTCCTCCGTAACACATACCCATAAGTAATAGGCAATACGGGCTGGTGTCCGCAACTCCACGACAATGCGCGTATTTGCGTACGGGAACACATGCCCATACCATGACAACCGGTTTACACACAACTTTTCAGTTACCGGTGCCACTTTCAGACTTCCTCTTATATACTCATTTTTTATTCTATCCATTCGTGTCACACCACACATCCCTCTCAGCATTCTCATATCAGCTGCATGCAATTGCCTTTCATTCATCCTTTTTATGGCCCAACATTCTGATCCATACAAGGCAGCTTTTATTGTTTCAGTTTTTTCTTTTCAACTATTTAATACGATTTATTTTCGACCAGAGACAGTGTGTTGCGCAGTGAGAGTGCGGGACTACGATCGCTACTCGCTCGTCACTACAAACACTTCTCATTAAGTTTATCATTGAATGTGTGTTGCGCAGTGAGAGTGCGGGACTACGATCGCTACTCGCTCGTCACTACAAACACTTCTCATTATGTTTATCATTGAAAGTGTGTTGCGCAGTGAGAGTGCGGGACTACGATCGCTACTCGCTCGTCACTACAAACACTTCTCATTATGTTTATCATTGAAAGTGTGTTGCGCAGTGAGGGTGCGGGACTACGATCGCTACTCGCTCGTCACTACAAACACTTCTCATTATGTTTATCATTGAAAGTGTGTTGCGCAGTGAGAGTGCGGGACTACGATCGCTACTCGCTCGTCACTACAAACACTTCTCATTATGTTTATCATTGAAAGTGTGTTGCGCAGTGAGGGTGCGGGACTACGATCGCTACTCGCTCGTCACTACAAACACTTCTCATTATGTTTATCATTGAAAGTGTGTTGCGCAGTGAGGGTGCGGGACTACGATCGCTACTCGCTCGTCACTACAAACACTTCTCATTATGTTTATCATTGAAAGTGTGTTGCGCAGTGAGAGTGCGGGACTACGATCGCTACTCGCTCGTCACTACAAACACTTCTCATTATGTTTATCATTGAAAGTGTGTTGCGCAGTGAGGGTGCGGGACTACGATCGCTACTCGCTCGTCACTACAAACACTTCTCATTATGTTTATCATTGAAAGTGTGTTGCGCAGTGAGAGTGCGGGACTACGATCGCTACTCGCTCGTCACTACAAACACTTCTCATTATGTTTATCATTGAAAGTGTGTTGCGCAGTGAGGGTGCGGGACTACGATCGCTACTCGCTCGTCACTACAAACACTTCTCATTATGTTTATCATTGAAAGTGTGTTGCGCAGTGAGAGTGCGGGACTACGATCGCTACTCGCTCGTCACTACAAACACTTCTCATTATGTTTATCATTGAAAGTGTGTTGCGCAGTGAGGGTGCGGGACTACGATCGCTACTCGCTCGTCACTACAAACACTTCTCATTATGTTTATCATTGAAAGTGTGTTGCGCAGTGAGGGTGCGGGACTACGATCGCTACTCGCTCGTCACTACAAACACTTCTCATTATGTTTATCATTGAAAGTGTGTTGCGCAGTGAGAGTGCGGGACTACGATCGCTACTCGCTCGTCACTACAAACACTTCTCATTATGTTTATCATTGAAAGTGTGTTGCGCAGTGAGGGTGCGGGACTACGATCGCTACTCGCTCGTCACTACAAACACTTCTCATTATGTTTATCATTGAAAGTGTGTTGCGCAGTGAGGGTGCGGGACTACGATCGCTACTCGCTCGTCACTACAAACACTTCTCATTATGTTTATCATTGAAAGTGTGTTGCGCAGTGAGAGTGCGGGACTACGATCGCTACTCGCTCGTCATTACCAGTGATAGGAATAGGTAGTGCCTATTTGCCTAAACTTCGAAGAACAGAGACAAGAAACGGAGACTTTCTTAAGACTAAATTTTTCACTCACTCACTAACACATTGTGTACGTCATATATATATATATACTAATACAATTTTTTATTTTGATTTTACTGTAAATTATTTAATTTAATGTAATGTTAGTATTGTTTAAATTGATTTTAATTCTATTTCAGTATCTGTGGTCTACGTACCAATTGATTTTAATATAATTTAATGTATTGTATGGATTATTATTATCTGAAATAAATGAATTATTATTATTATTAAAAGTGTTGTACCGAATTTCTGGACACATGTCCCGGAAAAAATTTATTCCTAAGGAAGTCTCCGTTTCTTGTCTCTGTTCTTCGAAGTTTAGGCAAATAGGCACTACCTATTCCTATCACTGGTCATTACAAACACTTCTCATTATGTTGATCAGTCGATGTGGAACTATCGAGACGTCCTGGAGGCTTCGATATCTTATATTGTGGAATTTTCTAGAACTTACTGTGCACGACGATAGTCGATACACTTTGTTCAAGTGTACGATGATTGTTCTGTACACTTGTGATGATGGAAACCCGGGGATAAAGAAAACAACCGCCCGCGTTGAGTGTGGTAAAATCAGTGATTTATTTTACTTAGCCAGTTCACTAAATGATCGCACGTATGCAAACGCTGATGTAGCTTAACCTACTTAATGTTACGAAATGTACGGGTTCATCAAATGTATTGTTGAGTGTTTGTTTTCGCGGTAAATGAACGAGTTTCTAAAGAGTCTAGAACTTCTGATACTAGGTTGTTATACATAAAATTTAGTTAAATGATTTTGAAAGGTCATAGGAAGTCCCCGAGACGTCGAATGTTATGAAAACATATTACTCTGTTGACACGACTGGTCGATATCACTGACATTTGCCGTATTTTGATCGTTATGTTTGTGATAAAAGAATTATCTTCCTTCTGTAAGTGAACAAGTTAGTTTTAAGTAATGAAAAAGTGTTGAAACCTGTTGAAACTAAAACGTGTGCGTTTCTTGTTAAAAATTTATGTGCGAAGTTTCTTCAATCAAAACATTTTGGAAACAGACTGGAAACGTTTATTAACAAAAGCTCTCCAAAAACGAGAAATACTGAATTTAAAATAACTAATTAAAAGTTTACGTTTTAAGAACGATTAGGGTTGCCAGACTGACAAAATGATATTTAAAATCGATAAAAAAATATCCAAAATAGTATTTTACAGATTGCAATAAAGCTCTATTTTGTTTATGAGTTGCAACTAAAAACGGATTATCTATTAACGTATTAACGAATAAATTAAACGAACAAACCAAGTGTATGTTCGCAGCGTTACTCCTGTTAACTGGTAACCCTAACGTAACTGTCAAGTACGCCTAGTATTTATTTAAAGAACAACTAACATTATATCACATGAAGCTCCGTGATGTCTCACTATATACTACTATACAGTTACTACGTCACGTACACACGTGCACGCTACAATATACACGTATATCTACTTATCGTACGGATCAGTCTGTCTGCGCCACTCTCCGGGCGCACCTGCAACAAACAATACCAATTTAGAATAGTTCATGTTATGTTTTATTGTGTAGTTAGAGAAATCAATTGTTAAGCACATTGACTACCAACTTAAATCGTCGGTATATTCAATTCACAACTGTCATTCTTTAACAGTTGTATGAAATAAAACGACAAATACTACTACTGCTACTATACTTGTTTACACTGTGTTACAAACAATGATGTTGAAACAATGATGTATGTATTTATTATATTGTGCTTTAATTTTGTGGGTATGACTAGGATATCGCATTAAGTTAAGACCTGTAATGATAATTTTAAGGCATTCAAATAAATAAATTCTACTAAACTAAACTAAGTCAATGAATTAATTTATTTATTTGAATGCAAATGCAATTTGCTTAACTATTAATTTCTCTGGCTGTATTCGTATTATATTTCACATAAACCTATATGTAATGTGTGTTACTAAATATTATATACAGGGTTATTTGTAAAACACTAGCAACCTCTTAAGAGGTCATTGTACTCATCATTATGAACAACTTTTACTATGGGACCAAAATTGAAATCGCAAAAAAAAAAATCAGCTGTTCCCTACATTTGTGTTCGCATAACTCATCAAAATATAGGGAGCAGCTGATTTTTTTTTCGCTATTTCAGGTTTATTGCGTGTGGAATCAAACAGATGCAAAATGTTTGCATTGGTAAGTCACTGAGACGATTGCGGAACTTTCTCCCAACTGCCACTAAAACTGCGCTTGCACAATCCCTTTTACTTCCCATCCTTGACTACGCTAATGTCAGTTCTCCAGATCTTACTAAGGCACAACTAAATAAATTTTAGTGCCTTCAAAATGTTTACATAAGATTTATATCTGAATTTCATATAAAGCTCAAGTGACTTCCCATACGTCTTCGCCGGAATTCTCATATCTTATTTCAGCTCTACAGTATTTTGTTTAATCCTAAGACCCCGTCTTATCTTAAAGAACGTTCCTTCATGACACACATAATAGATAATATCCGAGGTCATCGGAAAACCTGAGACTAGAGATGCCGATGCATTCCACCAGTTTCTATGACAAATCTTTTACTGTTCAAGCAGTACGGTTATGGAATGACTTGCCCGTATCGGTAAGGCGTGCTCAAACATTGTCCACTTTTAAAACTACGATAGAAAAGCACTTCCTTTCTCCTTAAACATCATCATTATATTTTCTTTGCTCCTGTTTCATGTTCATTATTATACAGGGTGTTAAAGAAATTGCATGCCGTAGCGCCACGTGCGTGTGCCGTTGCGTGCGTGTTGTGGCCGTAGGTTGAGTTCAGTATCGATAAAAAAACCCAGGAAACATAAAAAAATAAAAACATTAAAAAACTATTGCAAGGTCAACCTAATTTAGCTATGGCACGCAATATTTATTTAGATTAGTATAATATATTTTATTTATATATTTATTGTATAATGTAAATGGTACACCACAGACTATCTACAGTATTTGTCTCTCCTTCCCCTTTTTAATCCATCCAAAGGTTGTCTAAGACCGCTCTTAGCGATAAGACCGCCCATTATAAGTCATAAGTAAGTAATTTATTTCATAACAATATAAGTAGGTACATTGTGTTGAAAAATTAAAAAAATGACATTAGATATACAATTGCAATTAAAATAAATAATATAAAATAAAATTCATTAAATACATTTAGAGAAGTAAATAAAAACAATAACGGTCAATTAAGAATTCAAGATCATAAATAATAAATGTCAAAGTAATAAAATCAATCACAAGTTACAATGTCATATGTCATATAGGAATTCATTGATACTGTAATAGCCTTTCCCCAATAAATAGGTGAATTATGAAATGATTGGAACTAAAAAATGTTGCTTTATCGTAAAGTTTATATAAAACTTAGGGATACTGTATAAATTCACATTGCCCATATCGATCCATTTCCTTCCTAAAATGGGTCTTATTTGTAATTTTATTAAAATAAAATAGAGTATAAAAACCGGCCAAGTGCGAGTCGGACTCGCCCATGAAGGGTTCCGTTACGTTACGATTTATGACGTATTAAAAAAAACTACTCACTAGATCTCGTTCAAACCAATTTTCGGTGGAAGTTTATATGGTAATGTACATCATATATTTTTTTTAGTTTTATCATTCTCTTATTTTAGAAGTTACAGGGGGGGGGACACACATTTTACCACTTTGGAAGTGTCTCTCGCGCAAACTATTCAGTTTAGAAAAAAATGATATTAGAAACCTCAATATCATTTTTGAAGACCTATCCATAGATACCCCACACGTATGGGTTTGATGAAAAAAAAAATTTTGAGTTTCAGTTCTAAGTATGGGGACCCGCAAAATTTATTGTTTTTTTTCTATTTTTGTGTGAAAATCTTAATGCGGTTCACAGAATACATCTACTTACCAAGTTTCAACAGTATAGCTCTTATAGTTTCGGAAAAAAGCGGCTGTGACATACGGACGGACAGACAGACAGACAGACAGACAGACAGACAGACAGACAGACAGACAGACAGACATGGCGAATCCATAAGGGTTCCGTTGCCATTTGGCTACGGAACCCTAAAAATGAGAATAAAAATGTACTTTTACAAACAGCCCAATATGTTATCAATACAAACACTACTGACGGCCGACCACAAAGGTCGCGCTGTCGGACGCCATCGTTTTTATTTCTCGAACCGTCGAACGTACACAAACATTACAACTTGATTGACGTACTGTATTGTAAAATAACATATCTGCCGATAGAATGCTCGCTCGTATCTCAGGCTCGTATTCACCACAATACTATTTACGTTCATAGCTGTGATTACTGCCCAACATTTTTTCTTTTTAACACACGCAACATATATAAACACACACACACTTTTTTTTTCACTCATTTGCCCATTTTTTTACGTTTGATAACACTCTAACAGCGTACTAAACGATTTCTCATCATATAATATCGCGCCAGTTACATATCTTTAAGGGCCATGTAGAAGGCGAGCTTATATCATGGGAAACAAACCCAGGCTCGGCGCTGCTGCTGAGAATTGTCAAAATAATACAGGTCGACCTGGGGTTTGGTTTGAACCCATGTCCCTACGGACAGCTGTCATACTTGCTACTACCAGGACTACTTATGAGGCAGTTGCGAAGTTTGATGATACAAGTATATTATGGATTTGCAAGACGATAATTATGATGGTTGATAAAATTAATCGCATCACACAGGATCTGCAGTTAACCATCTACTTGGATACACTTCACACATTCATTTAATTCATGATAAGAAAAATAGAAGATTTTTCCACTGCTGGGCCACAAGCTTCCTCTCTATAAGAAGGAGTCAGCAGTACCCACGCGGGCACTGTGCGGGTTGGCGGACACACGTAGTACGATGTCTTATAGTTTTTAGTTCCAGGACATGCCGATAGAAGCAGTGGTGACCCAGTAATAACGGCCCCGACTTACCAGCTGGTTGGGGGTCCAAACCTAGGTATGGTCTGTTCCAAAAGTATATGATGAAAGTGTAAACAAACCCTGTTCAGGTTAAATTCTTACGCAATCACGCGCTAAAGAGGATTACTAACACATTCATCCGTATTTTGAACGTTTCAATTTTATATCTCACCACCTTTTCCAACAAATATTGATTGAATAACATTATTAAATTTTAATTGGAAAATCATCGACGAAAATTGGGGTTATAAAATTAACCTACATTTGTCAAATAAATAATCATCTTAAAGATGATTTAAAATAGAAATAGAAGAAAGGGTTTAAGTATTCAAGTAATCATATCAGAGCACTCAATTTGTAAGTGTCACTACAAATTAGCTTCCAAACGTAAATTTTCTGATCCTTATGTTTACTTTTTCAACAGATACTTTTTGAACCGATCACCTTTCACCTTTTTGCCCTTTACTTCCTGCTATTTATTTCTTAACCACTGTTCTTAAATTGGTGAAGGGAAACATGCGTTACCTATGTGAGCATGCGCTATATGCAGGTGGTCTTGAGATGCATGGACAGCAGCCCCTTGGCCACGAAGCCGCGCCCGCACAGCCCGCACACGTACGGCCGCGCACCCGAGTGGTACCTGCGACAATATTTCATATTTATATTCATTTATTGTGTTCCACAATAATTACAAAAGATGTTACAAAAAGGCTCACAGCCTGGTAGAAATAATCGACCCTCCTAGGGCACAGCAACAGAATAAAATAATACAAAAAAAACAAAATTGAAATTATTCAAAAGAACTAACTACGAACTATGATTTAAATTAAACAATAAAATAGGGGCATACATTCTTAAAATTAGATGACATGTAGATTATAAATTATTATAGCATTTATTAATAACAAACTTCTATTTGCGACCTCGTTTGCAAGGAAGTCGTAAGACACCACAATTTACTAAAATAACATTTTAGTAAACATTTTTATAAAATTTTCCTCAGCGGCCAAAATATGAAGAGAGTAAGGACTGGTAAGGCGGGAGCAAGGGACGTACGTAGTACGTAGTTGTCTGTGTGAGAGCTCGTCTTGTGGTCGATAACTTCAGCCTTCAGTAGTAATTTCCCGTTGCTTGAAAAATCTTAAAAGTCAACTTTAACCCACTTTTAATTGTCGTATCGAAATGAAACTTTGTATGCTTAAATAGTCCGGATGACAATAGTATAATTTGGTATCTTGGAGCTGATCTGATGATGGGACCAACAGGTGGATAGTGGAACTCTTCAGTGGCTACTAGTAAACCCCTCAAGTTTGGGGTCATACGATTTGTTTTGATGAGTACAATATATTGCACTTGGTGTCGAGGGTTTGATGATGGAGTCAGGAGGTAGATTATGGAACTATTTAGGAGCCACTTTTAAAACTCAGAGTTTACTATAACTTCATACTTGTTAACTTAATGAAGAATATACTAGGCACAAAAGTGAAAAATAAAAAAAAATGTAGAAAAAAATATGAGAGGTGTCAAGGGATACCCGGATGGAACGAAGTTCCTTTCGATTAATTAGTGAAGGAATTGTAATAAAATTTTATTTTTTTTAAGTTATTATAATATTTTATCAAGCAAAAAAAAAAAACACGACGCCTTACGCCATCTACCTGATTGCGTGCACAACACTACGCTACCCGAGTAGATCACAACACAAACAAAATCAATCATCAATAACAGCAACAGTATCTACAGACTAATAGCGACATCTATCATTCGACGTGTGATGTGTCCGTGACGTCAACGAAGGTCACGATCACAACCACATACAATCTTAGGATGGTGAAGGCACAAACTACTGTCCAGTACCGGCTTTAGGGGGGGCGACCGGGGCGGCTGCCCGGGGCGCCAGGTACTATAGCGTGCCGCGCGCGCCAGCTCAACTATACCACTTGATTTTAATACCTATTTTTGTCGATCTAAAGGAAAATTAGACTCAATGTATTAACTTTTATACTTATCTCGTAGGAGTGAGTATCAGTATTCTATGTCTAACAAATACGACCTGTCATTTTGTCCCTCGTGCATCTCTCACTAAATAGTGTAGAACGAAATATAAGTACCAGGCCTAGAAATTGCAACTCGTATTAGGCCCGCATTATACATACTTTCTTTGCTTTTTACATACTCGTAAGTTCACAAGCATATCAAAAAAACCTTTTTATAGAACCTGTACGTCAGAAATAACTTACCTACGAATTATTTATTTATTATTTGCGTGGTAGCTAATGTAAGATAATGGTTTAGTCTTGTTTGAAAATCTTTTTACACTTTGTAGTCGGGTAACTCCCCGTAAGTAGAGCGCATGAGCGATTGTGCTGGTTGTAGTTTTCTATTAATTCAATAAAAAATATGGTACTTATATATACAAATTCTAAATAAGTTTATTTAATTGTAATGAAATAAGTACCTATACCTAAAAGGGCGCAAAAGACATGACTTGCCCAGGGCGCCTAGGTGGCTAAGGCCGGCCCTGCTACTGTCTGTCAAATCGACTATATAAACGGTCACCCATGGAGGAACGAGCATGCCCCCCAACCCTTGCTCGATGAAGCGCCAGCCCGCGCCGTAGCTGAGGGGCGGCGCTACGGCGCGGGCGGGCGCTTTGTCAGCCTGTCCCATCTTGCTGCCCTCTCTCAGCGACGCCCTAAGCCGAGGTTCGTACCCCACAGGGGGTGCCCTTAGCGTGCAGTCACTTAGTTTTAAATTAGTTTTAAGCCCTGGCAAGAGGCTCTAAATTTTACTTAAGGCAACCACAGGATAGTCCGGTTAAGTAGTCACGACCTCTCTAGGTCAACTACGAGATGCCATTCATAAAAACAAAAACAAAACAGGAACGAGCACAAAAAATCATATCATTGGACGTTCGTCACCAGTCGCTAACGGTCGTGCCTGAAGCGCTTCGCTCTCGGCTCAGTGCCCCCCGTCCCCCTCGTTGCGTTTACGTAACCGCTCTCGTAGTTGCCCAGACTACACCCGATCTTTTGGTCGATTTTACTATCAACCGATTTATAGATCAATCGACTGCCTTTTTCCAGGCTATCACTGTCTCTTGTATCGCGCGTTGCGAGTGTGAAAATCACTAGGCCCCTTCTGGGCAAAACCACAGTTTCGTGGTCCTCGGTGGAAACCTTTCGGTGCCAACTAAGCCGAATGGGGTGTTGACCTAATCACACCCGCCGAACCCTTTCAGGGCTAGGCAGTTAATTGGACGGGTCCCAGTTTCAGGCCTTGGGGGTCTAGTCGGTACTGGTGACAGTTTTCTCTCCTCAGCTACTCACCTAGCGTCTTGGTGGGTCGCGTAAGGGTGTGTCTACACCCTTCGCGCTAGACTGGTAAGGGCCCCGTTCGTAAGATTAAGATTGGCGACAACATACCAGCTTAGGGCTCACCCATCCGGGTGTCACCACTGTCAGGATCACCCAGAGGACACGGTGGAGCATACGGTGGAGGTCTGCCCCGCATGGGCAGAGCACCGCCGTGTCCTCGTAGAGGCGATCGGCAGCGGCGGCGACCTCTCGCGTCCGGCCCTGGTTCAAGCCATGGTCCGGGGCGAGAGGGAGTGGGAGGCAGTCACCTCCTTCTGCGAAGCAGTCATGCTAGCGAAGGAGGTGGCGGGGTGGGCGAGGGAACGCACCTCACGCCTCAGCCGCCGCGGGAGACGCTCCGGGCGTCGGGAGCCGCGTGACGACTCGCGGCCACCGTAGGCGCGGGCCGCAGGGCGGAGAGTAATGGGTAACTCACCGTCCGATCAGGACCAGGCCCGTGCCGGACGGCGCGTATGTGTTCCACGCGAGCCTCAAAGAGATGTCAGCATGAGTGACGGGGCCCGATAGGGCCGAAGCCTGCCAGGGTAGCGGGATTGTCCGAAAGGGTTACCGCTGCCCTGGAACATAAAGGGCTAAGGAAGGAACACGGGTTGATTTTGGTCAGTAAGAGTCTGACACTCCCTTCTGCTCCACCCAGAACGGGAGGAGTCATTTGATGATTTCCCATCCTGAAAAAAAAAGGGCTCACCCATAGGTACTCACCTCCCTGTCTACACCCGACAGGGAGGGTACACACTCCCGGGCCAATCCACCAGTCCTCCTCAAGGACCCCGACTTTTTAGCCAAGTATGGCTCTAAACTGGCTGCTCCCCTCCACCCCTCCGACCAGTAAATCAAGCGAGCTCGATGATCCATCCAGCTCTGCAGTGGCAATGGACACTGAGGGGTTCTCAGGCAAACGGGCCCCCCACCCCTCCGACGAGGAATCTCTACATTCCTCATCCTCCTCCGCCTCCTCCTCTGACGATGACGGCTTCACGCTGGCGTCAGACAAAGGGAATAAAAGGAAGAAGAAATTCTCTTCCTCTCAACAAGCCAAGTTAGTGGCCACAGACTCAGCCACTCCCCTCCCCCCGCCCCCATATCTCTGGCCTCCCGCGCTGCTACCCTCACCCCCCCCTGTGTTCATCCAGGACAAGGGGAAGTGAAGACCGATGTATCTAAGTGATCAAAGTCCTGAGCGATTGCTCTAAGGAATTTTCAGTGACGGAAGACCGTCGCTGGAAGTTGCCAGACGACGTGCGTGAACTGCTGAATCAGAAGAACGCGGCTGTCTGTGCATACAGCGGCTTTCCCTGTGACACTAACAAATCCCGTCCAAGTCCCGTCCCGTCCCAGTAGACCAAGCTCACGTCTTGTAGGTCGATGCGGAAGTCGAACGTAGAGCCTCCATTCCGCCCTTCGAAGACCCTGATAATCCTCTGCCTCCCGTCACCCCAGACAAAGTGCAGGATATCATCAAAGGTCTCAAACCCAGAAAGGCCCCCGGATCAGACGGGATCACGAACAGAGTGATCCAGCTCTTCCCTGCCCATCTAATAATGCTGGTCACCATCTTCAATGGTGCCATGGGCAACAACATTTTCCCAAAATCGTGGAAAAGCCACTGTTATTGGCATCCCTAAGCCCGGAAAGCCCAGGTCAGAAACGACGAGCTACCGTCCCATCAGTCTGCTGTGTTGTCGATAAGATCTACGAGAGGCTTGTTTACAAGCGTCTCAGAGACTATGCCGAAACAAAGGGCCTTATTCCTGAAGAGCAATTCGGGTTTCGAACCCAACACTCTTGTGTTCAGCAAGTCCACCGCATCACCGAACATTTCCACGCAGGATTCCTACGTGGTATGATGACAGGTGTTATCTACTTCGACATAGCGAAAGCTTTCAACAAAGTCTGGCATAACGGCTAATTATATAAGCTGTACCAACTCGGTGTGCCAGACTGGCTCGTTCTCATCCTACGAAAATTTTTGTCGAACCGCACCTTCCGCTACAAAATCGATTTTTTTTTTTTAAATGTTGTCCCGTCGGGGGATAAAAAAATTAAATTAAAAATTTAAAAAAACCCCGCGACTACGTGAAACCCTATAAAATTTTTTTGATTAAATATTGTCCTGTCGGGGGACCACTGCTATTTTAAAGTTTAACAGAACGTTAGGTAGGCTAATAATTAGAGCGTTCCCCCGACGGGACAACATTTAATCAAAAAAATTCATACGTTCTTACGTAGGGTCATAATTTCAATGTTATTTTTTTTGTTTTTATAGGGTTTCACGTTTATACCTTTCTTGTTCTTTTTGTGGCTATTTTTTCAATAGTTTTTTTTTATTGTTTTAGGCATTTTACTTTCATACTATTTTTATTATTATTTTGTGTCGGGAGTTTTTGAAATTTTTAATATATATTTTTTTTTTTTATAGCGGGATGATAATCATTTAGCGGGATGATAGCCAAAATAATGCAAATAGTTACAGATTTAACCTACGTTAAATCTGTAACTATTTGCATTATTTTGGCTCGTCTTTTTACAATTTCCCGTAGACTATAGCAGAACACGAACAAATTGCAATATTTCTCATCAAATTATCACGCTATTTGCTATGGGGGCAAATATCGTGATAATTTACAGCCTATAGACTGACCACTCTAACAGGCAATATCCATATAAAAATTTGAACAAAATGAATCTGGTAGTTTTAAAAGAAAAAGCATTGGATATCTAAGGATCACTAACAAGCACAATAAAAAATAATTATAGAAGCACTTTGAAAAAGTCAGAGTTTAACCGAGTGCGTGCTAATAAGGTTTTTGTGTTAATGGGTCTAATAATAACTCTACAAAGAATATCAAAGTTCGTACTCGTCATACATAACATACATACATAACTCCCAGGAAAAGTATGCGCTTCAGCAATCATCATCTATCTTCGGAAATACGAACGCGCGGTGATGAGATCTAATATAGAGCTGTTATAACCATGGAAGTACTTGCCTATTCTGTATTACCATGGTTGAAAAATTATAGATAAACAACTCTACGCAAATCCAAAAAGATTAAAAACTTACCGAGTCGTCATCTGTGTGACGAGATGCGACCGGATTAGTTAACTAGTTGTTTGAGACAAAACTTGTTACAAACGCGCAATGTACTTACAAAGTGCGGCAGTACAAAAGAAACATTGCTTCTGTGAGGGGTTACTCTGTGGCGCGATGTTCGTGGCAATTCGGAAATACGAAGATTACCCAAGCTCATACCTTTTCCGGTCTAACTGTTACTACGTAAAGCGATTGAATGAATGAATGAATGCTCGCATCGTGCTCTTACCGCTCGTGAATGACCAGTGTGGATCTCTGACTGAACGCCTTGCCGCAGTGCGAGCACACGTGCGGCTTCTCTCCGGAGTGAACACGTTCATGAAGCGTCAGGTTACATTTCTTCACGAAGCCTTTGCCACACGTTCTGAAATCAAGAATACCTTACTCAATAAAAATTTCTTAGAAAAGGTTACGTGAGAATCTGAAAATTCTGGCAGATCTGAAATATTTTTAGACTTAAATTAAGCGTTTAAAACTATTTTAATACTATAAATCAAACAAATTCAAGTCAAAATATGCGGAGAATTGCGTAAAAAATAATCTACAATAAGGACAATAGATGTTGTTGAGGACACACAGAATGCCTGCCAATTTAATTAAGAAGTAGAAAAAATGCTATAGGATTCCCCAGGGCAGCAACGTGGATCCAACTATACAGTTACGTGTACGCTTCGTGCGTCTGCTGAGCAATGTTCGATACTCAGATCGAGTGAAGTATTGTTATGCGCACGCCGCACACGTTCTGCTAGTGTGTACTCACTTGCACACGTTGGGCTTGTAGCCAGTGTGGATGCGGATGTGGAACTTGAGGTGCTCGCGCGAGGACAGCGCCTTGCCACAAACGTTGCACAGGAAGTTGCGCTCGCCCGAGTGCGCGCGCAGGTGGCGGCGCAGCGAGTTGATGTGCGCGAAGTGGCGCGCGCACACGCCGCAGCGCAGCGCCAGCGCGCGCCCGGCCGCCTCCGGGTGCGCGCGCGTGCGGTGCGACAGCAGGTAGCTGGGGAGGCACAGGACACACTCGTTGCTAACATCACCACTACTACTACGCTCTCAAACCAGCGCGATCGCTGTTGGAGCGTAGCGGCCTTAGGGTACAACTAAACCGCAGTCGATCAACGATACCGTGAAATATTGCGAGACTTATGATATTCTGGATAAATGTTTTAAGTAGGTACCTATTTGAACAAACTTAGTTCAAATGGTCCTACCTAAAAAAATCCTCTGGTGTTGAGTTCAACCAACCATCTGATTGTGTCTCATAAGAATCAAAGTCTGAGATGTACACAAAACATACACACAAAGTAAAGTGTTAATTTTTGGTAAACTGATCCCTTTTAGGGGGGAGAGATGTGAAGATTCGAATGACGTTATTGCGACGCACGCTATTTCGATCAACTTTACGAGTGGTACGCCAGTTCGAAAACACATTGGGTCGAAAACCGTTATATCGAATGACGTTGTCGCGAACACGTGGATTCGAAAAACTGTTTGAATGGTACGCTAGTACGAAAGTCTTGGTATCGTGGAGTTTCTTGCCGGCTTAATTAAAAATCAAAATCAAAATACTTTATTTCACATAAACCAACACGGGCGCTTATGAAACGTCAGAAGTTAGGTGCACGGTTCCAATTGGTCGTTTTCTATGGAGAAGATCCGGCAAGAAACTCCACGATACCAAGACTTTCGTACTAGCGTACCATTCGAACAGTTTTTTGAATCCACGTGTTCGCGACAACGTCATTCGATATTTGGTTTCCGACCCAATGTGTTTTCGAACTGGCGTAAGTACCATTCGTAAAGTTTTTCGAAATAGCGTGCGTCGCAATAACGTCATTCGGATCTTCATATCACTCCCCTTTTAGGGTGCCGTACCCACAGAACAGATAAAAGAGGTTAGAAGGGCCTTGTGGGCGGGGCAGGCGCGCCGCAATGTTGAACAGACGCTCAAAGTCAACCGAAATTTGAATCACCGCTCAACAATCGCGCTCTTGTTGTGACAGCGTTCGAAACTCCGCGGAAAAAAATAATTATGCCGTCTTGCGCTATTATAAAGTGTCGGAAAAGAAGTTAGGGGTGTAATGTGGCCCGAGGAGGGATTTCTTATCACCGGTAAATCCAAAAACCTTAAAATACGAGTGATATTTGTAATTATTGCAAAAGTATTATGTACTTAGTAGACAAAAACGATAAAATCGCATACAGATGCAAAATTATACATTGCTTGCAATACATGGGTACGATCTTGTACGACGTGAGCGGTCGCGCAATGTATTGCGTTCACTGCGAACGTCGCGTGTGTCGAGCCAAAGCATCTATTCAGAGAAATCTATACGCATGGATAGTGTTGTACCAAATTGTAAACAATGTCGATATTAAGTATATGTATTATACGAATGATTATTTTCAGTAATGTTACAATTAATACGACTTTGTTTTTATTAACCCTAATTTTATTATTGTATAATGTGGATTATGTTAATTCGACTTAGCATTCGATGTGGCTGTGAAATTTAAAATTTCGTTTTAGTTGTTTGCAAATTGTAGCTTTGTTTTACGTTTTATGTTATTCAAAATGCTATTTTTCTTGCTTTCTATTATTATGACGTAAAACAGAGCTGCAACTAGCATAAAACGAAAGAAAATTTAAATTTCGCGGCAGTATCGGATGTTCCCTCTTAAATTGACTTTGATTTAATTTTATTTATATGTAATTAGGATGTCCACATTATTCGTACCGTACCCGCAAATAAAAAAATTGCAAAACTTTAATTAACAAAATTACAGTAATTTCATCGATAAGATTAATCGACCTTTTGGTCGCCGTAACTATTTGCTTTTACACGTGTGTGAGTGTACGTCCAGAGCAGTATTTGTGTTAGTGTGAGAACCAATAGCAAACACGCGATCTAAGTGCATGTGGTTTATTTGTGTGCGTAATTCGCGTACGTATTGATGTCTTGCTTGTAGTGGAGAGACAGGAGTGGGAGACGGGCGGCGACAAGCGTTTTAATACAAATCAGGAACTATTTCCTTTCTAACCTCTTTTATCTGTTCTGTGGCCGTACCCAAATGGTGCCAGAATCAGAATGGTTTATTTGTAAACACAGGTCAAATTACAATAGTGTGCGAGATGTTACAGATAGGTAGATCCTTTATGTTTTGCCCAGAGGCGTACAAATATATTTAATTAACACTGTCGAATTTTTTACTTTTAACACCAATTTAACTTGTGAGTTATCATAAAGTAGTAAAATTATGAAAACTTTCACATTAGTAATAATATTAATAGGTACATGCATATCAATACAAATTCAAAATAGAATCAATTTCAATAAAATATGTCAAATATATTAAGTTACATGCCATATTATATAAAACTAGCTTCTGCCCGCGGCTTCGCCCGCGTGAATGTCGGTAATTATCCCACGGGAACATGCTTACAGGATAAAATGTATGTGCTTTCCCAGGATGCCATCTATGTCTATGCCAAATCAGAAGTTCAGTGGTTTAGGCGTGAAAATGTAACATACGGTTTCAAGTTCAAATCCTCCCCTTAAAAACTGAATTACCCCTTTTTGTCCCGTCAGTGGTAAATTTGCGACAACTTTACATACTTATTATTAATTATTTTCAGTCAAAACTATCAATACTGAGTTTCGAGGTAATCGGACTGCGCATTCAAATTATTCCAAACAAACTTCAACACCCCTATATCCCCCTTTGAGGGGTAGTTTTAAAAACTTATAATGATAAACTTTAATAAACTTGAAACTTTTCAAGAATACTCGCCTAAGTAAGTACTTAGGCGAGTATTCTTGAAAAGTTTTCTTGAAACTTGAAACTTTTCAAGAATACTCGCCTAAGTAAGTACTTAGGCGAGTATTCTTGAAAAGTTTCAAGTTTATTAACCTAATGAAAAAGATTTTTCATATAAACTGTATCCCCGCTTTTCACTCCCACAGGGGTGGAATTTAAAAAAAATCGTTTGAGATGTATTCATAACTTGACTCAAAGATTATTTATACTAATTTTCGAGTTAATCAAGCCATGCAGTAAAATCCTCCCATGAAAAATTGACTATCCCGTTTCAGCCCGTCAGGGGTAGATTTTCAAAAAACTTTGATACACATTATTCTTTATTTTCAATATTAGGTATAAATACTGAGTTTCGAGTAAATCGGACTGCGCGCTAAAATTCTTCCATACAAACTTTGAAATCCCCCAATCCCTTATCAGGGGGTAGTTTAGAAGAAAAAAAAACTGACAATCTTCATAATTTATTTAGATACTAGCTGACCCGCGCCCACTTCGTTGGGCGGTAAACATTTTAACTTGTGATGAAATTATGAGTGTGGTTCGGTTAGTATTGAGTGCTATCGTGTTCTGACTGTAACTGCCCGCTGTCTTTCTGTTGCTAGGCGTTGCGCATGCTCAGCGCTAGATTCCCGAGCATACGGGCCTGCGATGTTCTCACTCTTTGGTTAGCGAGCCGCTGCGAGCGCTCAGCGCTAGTCTCCCTATCCCTTGTTGCTGAGACATGCTGCCTTAAATCATTGAGACGCTGCGCACGGTCAGCGCTGGATTCCCGAGCACGGGCCTGCGATGTTCTCGCGCTTTGGCTAGCGAGCTGCTGCGAGCGCTCAGCGCTAGACTCCCTATCCCTTGTTGCACAGACATGCTGCCTTAAATCATTGAGACGCTGCGCACGTTCAGCGCTAGATTCCAGAGCACGGGCCTGCGATGTTTATTTATTTATTTATTTTTTATTTATTTATTTATTTATCTACTTACAGTTACCATTACAGGATATAACCCAATGCGGTAAATGCGCTTATCCTAACTTAAACTATACTAACACCTATAACTTATTATAAATAATGCATTCCTTGTGAATTCACTTAAAGAACAACAGAATAAGTCCGTCCCACTCGCTATGAGGTTGAGCGTGCGGAGTGCGCGCGTCAGGGGCGCCTCCCTCAAAAGGTTGGTCCGAGCGCGCGGTTCCACTAGCAGTGGCGGCTGCCGTCGTCGCCACACGTACCTGTCCGGAACACACAGACTCACTAGCTCTAAAATAACTGCATTATGCACCTTCCCTCTCAGTAACTTAAATATGTATAAGGTGAGTGCAAGATCCCTCCTAACCCTTAGCTCATTGTATCCTACCATACCTAAAATAAATAAGGTTGGATACATTAACGGGTAAAAGGGATAGACTCCGTAATAACGCTTATATAAATATCTTATAAACTTATTTTGTACCCTCTCCAGCATAAGACTATATTTAGCTTCATGCGGAGCCCAGATGACTGCATTACATTCTAACTGGCTCCTCACCAATGCATTATATAATGCTATAATAGCTTTCACATTCGTGAACCCTCTGACCGTACGAAGCATGAAACCTAAATTTCTAAACGCTCTTTTACAGCTACGCATGATGTGATCACGAAAAGTCAAACCTGTGTTAAAACCTACTCCCAAGTCCTTGACTTCTGTGACCCGCGCCATAAGCAACCCGTCAATATGATAGGTGTGTGTTATGGGACTGTGCGCGCGAGAAAAAGTGATGGTCACACACTTCGAGCTATTAAACTGCAAGAGGTTTTCCTTGCTCCAGCTCACTACTCTATCAATGTCCTCCTGCAGCCTGACACAGTCATCACCGCCCTTTACCGCGAGGGACAATTTGAGGTCGTCCGCAAACAACAAACAACTAGCGTCTTGAACTACTTCTGGTAGGTCGTTTACCATCAGAAGGAAACCCAAAGGGCCAAGGTTACTACCTTGGCTTACCCCGGACCTCGTGAAATACGGATCTGACACGTGCCCCGCATATTCCACATATTGTTGCCTGTCCCTCAAATAACTGGCAAAAAACTGGAGTGAGTGTGGGGTGAAACCAACCCCTGCTAACTTTTTAAGCAACATGTCATTTTCGACTAGGTCGAATGCTTTCCTGAAATCAAAGTAAGCCGAATCAGTTTGTCCCCCACCATCCACTGTCGGCACCAGTTGAGCCATGTGACAAAGAAGATTGCTGGTCGTACTTCTTCCCGGTCGAAACCCATGCTGAGCGTCTGACAGCTGCGCGCTCACCTGAAGGTATATGCTCCTGTGAATAGCAGTTTCTAATATTTTTGCCGGCGTCGACAATACTGCGACTGGCCTATACCCATCCATGTTCTCGCGCTTTGGCTAGCGAGCCGCTGCGAGCGCTCAGCGTTAGACTCCCTATCCCTTGTTGCAGAGACATGCTGCGCTGCGCACGTTCAGCGCTAGATTCCCGAGCACGGACCTGCGATGTTCTCCAGCTTTGGTTAGCAAGCCGCTGTGAACGCTCGGAGCTAGATTCCCCAGCGCGTGCTTGCGAAATATTTTCTCTATTCCTCGAGAGGCGCTGATGATGTTCAAGAGCAGACTCTTCCGTACGGGTACGGCGTACTCGAGCTGCTCTTGTCTGGGATGTCTGACGGGAAAGTTGTGATTTCCTTTTAGGCATGATAAACAATCGCTGAAACTGTCCGATATCCCAAAAACAGAAATACCACAGCTTCGAACTCGAAGAATGAGAACGAAGTAGTGTTTGTGTTTTAAGAAACCGAGCAACCAAAACAATTTTGAAGACCAACAACGACATCCAACCAACCGCGTACAACACACCTACCTAACGACGAAAGTTAAATTTAATAATAACTGGAGAGGGTCATTAATCCGCGGAATCTTTACACCGCGATTCAGAAAAATGACGTAATTGCACAACGCCATCTATGGGTAAATGGATAAAACGTCCATACAAAGCATGTTCTAATGCGGTTCGTAAATGGACGGCGGCATTTTGCGATTTAGTAATTTTATATTATCTTAGAAACTATTTAACCAATTGACATACTGTTTTGGGAAAATCGTATCTCTATGATGTTCTTGTGATCAAAATAATATTTTTTTCGATAAGCTTTAATATTTTGTTGTTTAAAAAATCGTCCGAAGATAAGTACGTCGAAAAATACTTTTTTTAACACATAAAAGCTACTATATCTGCTAAAATATAAAAGATAGAAATATGGTGTCGCGGACTTTTTTGTAGAACTATTCAAAGCGGACCAGTTTGCTATACATTGTTTTCAATTATATACAACTGTCAAAGCAGCGCATGCAAATAACTCTGTTGTAAGAGCTATTTTTTTCCGCCTGGCTAGACAAAAATTGAGGTAGTTCGGCTAATATGCATGATATCTTTATAGTTTCTAGCCTATAGCACTCACGAATAATGTAGCTTTCTACCATTAAAACTATTTTTAAAATTGGTTCATTACTTCCGGAGATTACCCCCTACATACAAACTTACAAACAATTACCTCTTTATAATATTAGTATAGAAGTATTTGTGCCAAGTTTCAAGTTTATTAACTCAAGGAATAAGATTTTTCATACAAAGGAATTCCTCCCTTTTCACCCTCTTAGGGGTGGAATTTCGAAAAATCCTGTCTTAGTGGATGCCTTCTCTTCACGAAGAACACACCCTCCAAATTTCATGACTCTAGGACCAGCGGTTTAGGCTGTGCGTTGATCTATCAGTCAGTCAGTCAGTCAGGACTTTGAATTATATATACCTATATATAGAAGATAGAACTGAAACCATTATATAGTTTACCTGTATTGTAAATGTCCAACAATAGATAAAGTAACTTATACGAAATATTTAGGAGTGGTTGTTGACCAAAGTCTATCTTGGTACCTACATCTCGAACAAGTTACAAGCAGAGTTAGAAAGCTTAGCTGGTTATTTAACTCTTTACGACATGTTGTCCCAAAATCTTGGTATACTCGCCACAATTCACCAAGAAATCTTCCGAATGAAATATACACTCGAGAGCAATGAATCCCCCGGGTGTCACCACTGTCAGGATCGCCCAGAGGACACGGTGGAGCATACGGTGGAGGTCTGCCCTGCTTGGGCAGAGCACCGCCGTGTCCTCGCGCGGGCGAGGGAACGCACCTCACGCCTCAGCCGCCGCGGGAGACGCTCCGGGCGTCGGGAGCCGCGTGACGACTCCCGGCCACCGTAGGCGCGGGCCGCAGGGCGGAGAGTAATGGGTAACTCACCGTCCGATCAGGACCAGGCCCGTGCCGGACGGCGTGTATGTGTTCCACGCGCGCCTCAAAGAGATGTCAGCATGAGTGACGGGGCCCGATAGGGCCGAAGCCTGCCAGGGTAGCGGGATTGTCCGAAAGGGTTAACGCTGCCCTGGAACATAAAGGGCTAAGGAAGGAACACGGGTGGGTTTTAGTCAGTAAGAGTCTGACACTCCCTTCTGCTCCACCCAGAGCGGGAGGGGTCATTTGATGATTTCCCATCCTCAAAAAAAAAAAAAAAAAAGAGCAATGAATCCGGGTCACTTGAAGAATCCTAAAAATCTCGGAAACTAAAAATGCTAGGTTAATGCAATAAATTGTATTTAATAGACAATGTAATACTCCTTAAATGAAGGTATTAAAACTTCTTAGTTATTGTAAAGTTATATCATAAAAAAATCAAATTTGAAAAAGGGCCACTTTCGAAGATGGAACTACGAAATTACAGCATTTGGTTT
Organism: Apamea anceps; assembly: GCA_951799955.1. Taxonomy (NCBI): domain Eukaryota; kingdom Metazoa; phylum Arthropoda; class Insecta; order Lepidoptera; family Noctuidae; genus Apamea; species Apamea anceps. The sequence continues at coordinate 483,573 of OX637526.1, forward strand.
TGCTTTTGTTTGTAATCTGTCATTTATGTGGGTACATAAACCATGTTGATAGTGCTCTATATTCATTATTCAAGCTGAAATTATGTCGCTTACGCCTGAAGAATGCACCAGAATACTTACAATGCTGGAAACCGGCCGGAGTCAGCGCGATACAGCCAGGACTGTCAGTGTGTCGCTGTCAACAGTACAAAGAGTTCTCCGACGTTACGAAGAAACTGGTTCTAACCTACGCAGACCAGGAACGGGCAAAACCAGGTGTACCACAGCACGAGAAGACCGATACTTGGTGAACACCATGCTTCGAAATCGCTTTCTCACAGGAACTGAACTCACAAATCAGTTTCGACGCCTCGGAGGAAGTAACCCAAGTGCATGGACAGTAAGACGTCGGCTTGCTGAATCTAACTTAAAACCCCTTAGACCTGCAAACGGCCCTAAACTGGAGCGTGGGCATCGTATTTCAAGACTAAGATATGCCCAGAGCCACGTAAATTGGAGTATTGAAGATTGGTCAAAAGTTATGTTCTCCGACGAATCAAAATTTATGCTCTACAAGCACGATGGAAGACACAGAGTGTATCGAAGACCAGGGGAAAGATTCAAGCAAGCATGCATCGAAGAAAAAGTAGCCTACGGTGGTGGGTCTGTACTTGTGTGGGCCGGAATTTCTTCTGAAAGTCGCACAGAGCTGGTGATCATAGAAAACGGTTCTTTAACTAGCGTAAGATATGTGGAAGAAATCCTCAATGATCACGTTGGTCCATTTATGGTCAATTTAGGTGAGGATGCTATATTTATGCATGACAATGCCCGACCTCATACAGGTAGGATTGTGAATGACTACCTTCAAGAGATGAACATTACTCGTATGGAGTGGCCAGCGCGCAGCCCGGATATCAACCCGATCGAGCATGCTTGGGACGAGCTAGGCAGATGCGTAAAACAACGAAACCCTCCCCCAATCACGCTTCGTGAGCTCAAAATTGCTCTCACAGAGGAATGGGAGAATACTCCCCAAAATCGTATAAGGAACTTGGTGTACAGCATGCCAAACCGCGTAAACGCAGTAATGGAAGCACGAGGAGGCAATACGAAGTATTAAAATTCAAGAAAATCGTAATAAAGTTCAAAAATTTCATGTTTCTATTTTTGTTTTAAGGAGAGATCAGCAGTTTTTTTCTTTATGTAATTTTGTGTTAATAAAATGTATGGTGACTCATATTTTTTTTACTTTCATTTAAGGAGTATTACATTGTCTATTAAATACAATTTATTGCATTAACCTATCATTTTTAGTTTCCGAGATTTTTAACATTCTTTAAGTGACCCGGATTCATTGCTCTCGAGTGTATATTGCTCTAGTACAGTCAGTTTTGACGTAATGCATCCCTGTTTGGGGAGGGGCTAGTAAATCGAAATTCATAGATGTTGAGCGTGCACAACGCGCTTTAATAAAAATTATGTATTTTAAGAAATTAAGATTCTCCACCGGTGAATTATATCAGATCAGTGATCTGCTCTCTGTGAGAAAATTGTATATTATGCAGACCATCTTGAAAACGCACAAATCTTTACCGTTAGACTCCTCCAAATTAACAAGAAGACGAAAGGACAATATTATGCAAATTCCCCAATCACGAACTCGTTTTGCTGGAATACAATTACACAAACGTTCTGCCCAATTATATAATAGGATAAATAAGGAAATAAACATATATACGAAACAATACTACGACTGCAAAAAAACTTTAATTAATTGGTTAAAACTTTTAAACTATGATGAAACAGAAGCACTGTTAATACTGGTATCATGAGTTTCATGACGCATGGTTTCTGTCCACTCGAACTGCAATGGAGTGCAACCGTTTAGGTGATGAGGGGCTAGCGTAGTGTGGTGACACGTCCACACCTCTCATCTCATGTTGGCACTCATATTATACTCACACACAAACTTGCACTCACACTCTCGCACATATACTCACACACTCCCACATATTCTCACATACTCACACATATACCAATTACTCACCCTCACACATACTCACACACTCACACAAATAGTGTATTTTCTATTAATTTTTATTTAATTGTTATCCAAGTAGCATACGGTATGGAAGAGCGGAGTCTCCCAATACAGGCATTACTTGTTTAAAGGGAGACTCCAATCACTAATCTGTTTAGAATAATTTATGTTGTAGAAATAAATAATTTTGAATTTGAATTTGAATAGTGCTGAAACCACTGTATTAAAACTTTTTTGCAAAAAAATACAACCGACTTCCAAAAACGACACTACAAAGTGGAAAATAACTTTAATTTCGGAAGTCGGTGTCGTTGGGTTCGCATTTTCGTTGTTTGCCACCGACTTCCGAAATTAAAGTTATTTTCCACTTTGTAGTGTCGTTTTTGTAAGTCGGTTGTATTTTTTTGCAAAAAAGTTTTTATTTTTCACTTTTTAGTTGTAATTTTTACCAGTAATTTTGGTTTAAAAACCAAACTACTGAACCGTTTTTGATGAAATTTCTATGGGACCATTTGGAAAGTATACCCTTTCCAACAAAAAAATAATTTTTCAAATCGGTTGGCAAGCGACGGAGTTATGCGCGAACAAACATAAAAAAAAAAAAAAAAAAAAATACAAACATCCGAATTGAGAACCTCCTCCTTTTTTAGAAGTCGGTTAATTATAAAGTACTCTGTGGACTAAATTAAAAATGACTAAATGGACTAATTATTAAAATTATTTTTAAATTAAAATGAATTTAAATGGAAAAAATGGACTTTCAGTATGCCTATATAGATGAAGTACTGAAGAAAACCCAAGTAACAGGAAACACAACTTTATTCCTTTTTTCACGTCCAACAGCTCGAGTCAGAATGTTCAATCGACCTCTTCCCGCCTCGCAGGTTTTCCATCATTACCGCAGTAAAATCGAGTTCTGTGATTGATTAACGATTTAAGGTGGATGCTCCAAGGTAGCCCGCGAAATTCAAAATTTCATACGTTTTTTGCAAGTTGCTGGTCAGCACTAAGTTGTACGATGTTTAAAATATTATTCGCGGCTGTAAGAAATATGTATTTACAGAACTATAATTCCAAACCACGCTAAAGGAGTTTTCACTACAAAAAAAATGCGTTTGATAGCCTATTTATTGACGAAGGTTGTTGGTTATTTAACATCACGCTACAGACCTTAGGAGCCGAGCACAAAAAAAAATTCAAAAAAAACGCCAAGCAAAAACGAGGTAGCGTCAGGCCTCCGTCACTCCATGTACTTGCGCGCTATAATTACCTATCGCCCGGCCGAGCGGTCTTGGGCCGTCTGCGGACCAAATTCAGTGCGATTTTCGCAAGCGAAGCGCACGCACGTAGTTAAATTTTAATCGTTCCTTTCGTTCGTACGCTTACCTATTATATACACTTTATTGCTGAATTACGGAACATTCTTGATTTAAATGAATCTACGAATAGATTGTTTATCCATTTTAAAGCATTCAACAAAACATCGTCTTTTTAAAGAAAGTTAAAAGTGCCAACAGATGCTTTTCATAATTATGTAAGAGAACTTGAGACTATGTTTATTAATAATTTTGAAAAAAAATATGAAGAAAAACAAAAAGGTAGTACTCTTATGAAATTTTAAATGACATACATTTTGAATCTCCCTGCCCTTGTTTCCCAAAACAATATCTAATAAAACTATTTATTAGATTCAGGGTTTTTTCTACACTAAAATTTAATAACCGAGAATTTAGAAAGGGTAAGAAATTTATAAAAAATTATATAAAAATAAAACAACTTTTTTTTTATTTTACCTACACACTGATCTCTATAATTATGTTTTACCTAGATGTATTGCACAGCAGCACCAATTTACAACATACAATTTTAAACTACCACCAGTCAGAACATATTCACAGTTCTCAATAACATAGACACAAAAAGTTATGTTAATTTAATTTTATCGAAGAGGCAGCCCTGCGATTGCTGTGGGATCGCGCGGTGCGAAGCAATCACAACTGTACGCTTGAGTATTTAGGCACATTTTAGCATGCAGCGGTTGCTAACGCGACGGAGTAAGCTATTATAGCAGTAGGTATTGGAAATTTTCTACTGAGTGAAGTATCTGTTATGTAGTAACTATTTAGTAATCTGTGGTAGCGTGGGCGGGCGACGCAGTGCGACGCGGTGCTTCGGGGCCGAGGGAGTCTTATCAAAAATTGGCTGTTAGTTTAGTATATTCTATATCCTACGACTTGCACGCGAATGAAGTCGCAGGCAGAAGCTAGTTTACTAATATGTTTGATTTCTCAAGTTAGTTATACAAGGACTTATAAATGACTTTCTCAAATATTTTTGAAAAGATCAACCATCAGGTCGGATCAACGCATCAACATTTTTGTTTTTGTGCAATAGTACAATTATTGACGTTTTTAATTCCTCAGGGAAGATTCCGCTAGAAATACTCATAGGTATTAATTATATGACTGAGATGTGAAGCTATGTAATGAGACACTTTTTTGATAACTTTAGTTCATACTCCGTCATAACCAACACTATTTTTATTTCGAAGTGAGTTATATGATTATTTATGTCTTGTGGTATGGTGGGCTCCATAAATAAAGAGTTTGAAGTATTTAAGCGTACGTTAATTTCTGGTATAGTTTTATTTTTTGGTTCGGTAACTTAATTAATTTAAAACTTGTTAAAAGCCTGAGCTATATTTAATGGGTTCGTAATTTTCTGTCCGTCCGTCCGTCTGTCAGCGGGCTGTATCTCACGAACTGTAATAGGTAGACAGTTGAAATTTCTCCAGTGTGAAATAAAAATAAAATAACGTAAAAAAATTAAGAAACATGTTGTCCATACAAGAAACTTGTTTTTTTTTCTTGTGGTACGGAACCCTTCGTGTGCGAGTTGGTCTCGCACTTCGCCGGTTTTTCAAGTAACAAACATAAACGTAAACATTAACTGTCATGAAATAAACATTCTAAAATCGAATGGTGCACTTTAAATTTTATTAAAATTAGCCCCGAAACTCTTTTGAGTGTTTTTCGCTATTTCATATTGCTTTTGATTTGGCCATCCACGCACTCTTCACCCTGTATTCATGTGAGGTGAATTATTTTGAAGCGGCCGCGACACGGCCTTTTTACACCCGAGCGTACGTTAACTTCTCGGTATGTTGTCGTACCGTTTCCTTTTCTATTAGTCTACTATCCATCATTGTCACCGGATTTTTCAACCTCGTACCAGCTGCAGTATACCTTTACTTCTTCTTTAGCTCTTTCGCGATGTACACATGCGCACGGCTGATCATATAGAACATTAGAGTTCTACAAGGATTTAGTTCCTAAATGACAGGGAATGACAGGGGAACATTGTTGGTAAACTTTTGTGAAAAGGGGATAAAAACTGCCACTAGCTCACTTCAGATGTCGCTGCTATCACTAGTCCACGAATTTGACAGCTAACTGTCAGTATCCATATTTTTTGTAAGCAAGCAACTTCTTTTACCTAATTAATATGCCGCGTTACTCAGTTGTCGAATGCAAAATTACGGAGTTTTATGTATTTCCCAAAGCTGTTATGTTAAAAGACGAAAACTGTGGGGGAAAGCTCCCCGAAGAAGAAATAGAAACCCAATAATTCGTTGAGTTGTGTGATATCCAGTGCTATCCATTTTAAACCTGAAGACTTTTATGGGACCAATTCGTAAACAACAGCAAAACACATACACAACAATTGCGGTTACTATTACGAACTAACAGCAGTACTGCCACTTATGGCGAGCTTTCAGTTAGTTCCGATTTTGGCCACGCGTCCAAAGATCCTTGCCCAGCTATAAAAGTAAGCTGTCACAGTATGAGCCTCACCGCATATAGACGAAGGCCTCTGGACACAGGTCGCACACGAAGCGCTTGTTGACGGGCTCGGCCGACGCGCCCGCGTCGTAGTTGTGCGTCAGGCCTGCAATGTGTTACAATGACTTTCACAGATCACACGACCCTTACAATTACATAGATTTTTATTTGGTACAAGTATAATAAAAGTAAAAGCAATATAATGTCAATAATTGAACCATATATATTTTCTCTGAATAAAAGAGTAATATTGATTGGTGGGAAATTATTTTTAATGGCTGAAAACAAAAGTTGCCGAAAATGGCGCATGGACAGTTGGTGTAATTTCAGTTTAAACGTTTTTACTATTTTTATTCAGTATACTTCTGCCAAACAAATACTTATCTACAAAGAATTTCGTTTCTACTTTTGTTTGTCTACTAATTTCTTCGTGACTCCCAAATAAAAGTAATTTCTTTCTTTGTACCGTGTTTGAGTATCTGGTGCGGGTCGCGGAAGGTCTTCTCGCAGAGCGCGCAGCGGTAGGGGCGGCGGTCGCGCTCCCAGTGGCGCGTCCAGTGCGCCGCCCACTCCGCGCGCGGCACCGCCTGCGGCAAGCAGGGTGCTTGTTTATTTGGGACATGATACGAGGACTAAAGCTACAGTTTCCTAGAAGAGTGGTGACCGCCACATAGCGTCTGCAATTTACTGGCGAATGACGTCAGTAAAACGTTATTTCTGCAAGAAAGTTGATTATGTTTTCCTAAAGGGCGTTTTTTGACATCGTAAAGTCAAACCTCGGTGCCATCATTTGTATGACAGCGATTACTACGGCCCCTATGTGGCGCCGCTCTTCCAGAAATCCGTATCTTAAGAGCGCGTATAAAGCAAAATTACCTACTCTTATATTTGATTTTACATGAAAAATTCCGGACCAAATCTTAAAATAAAAATGTATGAATAACTACATGATATTTCCGAGGGTTCGTTTTGATCAAAAACATGAAATAATAACATTTCCTCGATAGAAAAAAATCACGAAGTAACCTCTAATTCTCATATTTTTACGTTTTGTACTGAAGACGGTAATGCCTATTCAAAATCAAAAATCAAAATCAAAAGTCATTTATTCAAATTAGGCTGAGAATCAGCACTTTTCGAACGTCAAAATTACAAAAGACAGTCCCCCAAAAACGCCCGCCCTTCGCCACTTCCTAGTGCTATCGCTGGGAAGAAGAAGTGGCGGAACAAACTCCCCAGTCGACAAAAATTTGATAATTAATTATATTTATATAAGAGTAAAGGCTGTGCTTAGGCATTTTATGTAATTCCTTTTAGTTTTGGATTTATTAAGATATAACAGTTTTGGCGCATACTACGTTTTTTTTTCTATACTAATACTGGCTTCAGGCGCGCTCTTAATAGTTCAGCTGAAATTTATATTTCGCCCCCACTTCCCCGCGCCATGTGTCTCTACCCCGCTCGCACTGTCAAACTGATTCAGTTAGGGTGAACTAGACTGTTACTACACTAGCTTGTAACTATATTATTATACGAAATCGATGTCTTCTGTATAGAATAAAATGGAAATACATATATTGAAAGTTAAAAAAAGTTAAATTATTCATTAGTACGTTATAAATTAATAATGATGATGATGTTGATTATAATTCTGTAAATACATATTTGTTACGGCCGCGAATCATATTTTAATCAACGTACAACTTAGTACTGACCAGCAAATTGCAAAAAACGTAAGAAAGTTTGAATTTCGCGAGCTACCTTGGAGCATCCACCTTAAAGCCCGGTTTCCACCGCGAGCGGAACGGACCCATTAATGACTCGCAAGCGCAAACTGCATACATGTATTTCAATACAAGTATGCAGTTTGCGCTTGCGAGTTTATCGAAGTCATTAATGGGTCCGATCCGCTCACGGTAGAAACCGGGCTTTACAGGCTGAACTGGAAAGGACGCGGCATTAATTTAATTCATACGCATTGGTCTCCGGATAAACTTGAACAAAACCTAGGTTATGTTCAACGGTTGCTGTCTATGTCAATGCTTTCAAGGTTGTCCGAGAATACTTTGCAGGAAAACCTACGGAAAACTCTGCAGTTTGGTAAGTGTATGGCTCAGAGGCAGCCAGTTAGTTAAAGTTGAGTTGTTGGATGTGAGTCGACGAAAACCACAGACTTCACGATAATTTCGTTTATTTGCAAAAGTTACATGAAAGTTCCGTTGAATGCTAATCCGCGGTAATAGCGCTACGGCAGCTATTGGTCAACTAACAATTATAATAAAAGTAAATAAAACGCGTAGCGAAAAGTAGGTCACGGCGTTAGCAATTTGCCTGTACGTGAACCGTACAGAAAGAACCACTTTGAGAGGTTACCAAAAGAATTTAGCTGAGCTGGGCAGCGTTTACGAAGCTTCATCGAATCTTCTCGTTGAGTATTTCACAGAGCCTAAAGCTACTAAGGTCTTCAATCAGTGCGTCCTGCCCTTTATGGCTTACGAAGCCTGTTTGTGGTAGTGCGCAAACACCAAAATTTCACACCGAAAATAAAAGTCGATTCCCAGCAATTAGTTTTGTGCAATGTTACTTAGTTTGATGTACGGCGGAGAATGAAAGATGATTTTATAAATGAAAATTACAAAATTTGGAAAAAATAGAAATCATCATCTGCCTAGCCTTTTTCCCAACTATGTTGGGGTCGGTTTCCTTTATTTGGAAAAAATAGAAATACGGGTGCCTTATTTTTACATCTTTTAATTTTACATTATTATATAATTTCTTTAGAACATAAAACGTTGTCAATCGGGTCTTTTGAGCGCAAGTGAAGTGACACGGGTTCCACGTCTGATAGCTGAAGCGGTACTGACCATGTACTGACACTGTCTGACACGTACTGAATCGGGGTCCTGTCGGGGGCCGGGCGGCAGAGCGTTTCAAGGTGTGTGGTTATAAATCTTGATATTTCCAACATCATCTTTTTACGTTAAATGTAACGATTAAAAAATAAAAACTAACAGATGACACCTGCTTTATGCATAGATCGATTAGCCTGCAAAGTTTCATGACCTAATTTGAAAATTTTCATTGATTATTCTTCGGTTTAGAGGTAACTTTGAGATTTCTTCGTATCGAGAAAATTGTATGCAATCGTGTTTTCTCAACAGACGACACCTCGCAGTAGTCCTCGTCTTTATTGTATACTAGCTGACCCGGCAAACGTTGTTTTACCATATAAATTATTTCTAGCTGCCCGGTGCTACTTCGTTCGCGTGGTGTCCTACCCCCTACCCTATCCCTACCCTAATTCTACCCTATTCCTACCCTACTCCTAACCTACTCCTACCCTACTCCTAACCTACTCCTACCCTACTCCTACCCTACTTTTACACTACCCCTACACTACTCCTAACCTACCCCTACCCTACTCCTAACCTACTAATCCTAGATAATCCGAGTAATGTGGATATATGTATGTTATCGAATCAACACCCTTAATTTAATACGTGCTTCAATTCGAGTGGACCCGAGTCTACCGTACCGAAGGGACAAACGTCAAATGTTTGACAGGAAAGTAGGTAGAACAGTTTATATGGGAAAATGAAATTGTTGTTTTTACTATCTTCCTCGCAATTTTTCCATATTTTCTCACTGTTTAAACCTTCCCTGGACCACGGCAAACATTTCAAAACCAAAATCAGCTAAATCGGCCCAGCCGTTCTCGAGTTTTTGCGACTCAAACGAACAGCAATTGATTTTTATATATATAGATAGATAGATAGATTAATTACAAAGTGAATACTGCAGTATTGTTGAAACCTCAGCCATTAATGCTAAGACCATTTTCGCAATCTGAGGTACTACAGGCCCTTAACGGGAAAGCGTCCGGGTAGTCCGCGAAATTTAATATTTCTTAGGTTTTTTTTTCAATTTGTAACCCTGGTGAATGACTATTTCATGAAATATCAATCAATAGGATTAAATGAACTTAGAGGGTTGTATTTATAATTTTAATGATTATAATTCTGTTAATATATACTTGTTACGGTCACGAATCATATTTTGTTCAACATACAACCTGGCACTGGCCTGCAAATTGTAAAAAAAGGGCGGGCCACACTTGCGCAGTTTCTAAATTTAAGTTGAGATCTTATCAAACTCTACTGCAGCATGACTTAATGTAAAAGCTCAACCAACTCTATTTTATTTTACAAAAAACGTATGAAATGCTGTATTGCTTGGGCTACATTGAAGGAATTATCAATTATACTAAATTAGACTTTGATAAGATTTAAATTCAAATATTTATTGGACTCTTGTGGAAAAGAAGTTATTATAGTAAGGCACAGCAATTATTGCGATGTTAAATGTAAATGAATAATTATTTGAAATAAAACGATTACCGTTTAATTAAACACATAAGTAGGTATGTAGTTGTTAATACTAAACAGGGGGTTCATTTGTACTTGGAATGTATTTACTTTTTCGAAAAACTCATGAAGCAATAAATCCGAATATTATTAACGGCGAGCAATAGCAACGTTGTCACTGTTACACATCTTTAAAATATGGTGTTTGGGAACCTTACCAGTGTAATTCTCGAAATTCCCACTTTTGAACACCGGTTTCATCTGTTAAAAATCCATCTTATCTGAACACATAAATTGTTACTAGCTTCGGGTTCGTGACAATAAAAACTGCCGATAAAAATTACCAAAAGTTACACTTTAATTAATCAACACTAACAACAACTCGAAACACACTAATTATAAAACACAATCGCTCTTAAGTCGCACTTGAAGATCGCTTTCGATGTATTCGCTCCTATAGCAGAACCAAGTCCGAGTGCTCGCGGCTAATCCCGGCCTTATATAGTGCCGCAGATAGTTCCAGAACCTTCTATTGTAGAAACGTCTAGAATGTTCGAGTACATACCGGCCCCGACTGACCAGATGTCGATAGTTCTAGTAAGTTCTAGCTGCGTCATATCTACTCGTCAATAGACGGCGCTAGTATTAGTTCTACTATTTCACAATAGATGGCGACTCTATCAGTTCCGCTATTCCACAATAGATGGCGCTAGTGGTAACTAATGTCACCATGTATCAGGCATTAATTGCGGCGCGTAACACTGCCCCCTCCTAAGACATGCTCGTCCCGAGCATTATTGGCTCCATAATAACGCGCCAGTCGATCCACATGGACGATCTTAGGAGTACCTCTTGCACCTTTCTGTATCCGGTAGGTTACGTCATTGATCTTTGTCACAATCCGGTACGGTCCATCCCATTTAGCTTGAAGCTTAGGAGATTTCCCCTTACTGCGGACTGGATTGTGCAACCACACTAGTGAACCTTCGTCGAACCCTTTACTGTTCATTTTGCGGTTATAACGGGTTTTCATCTTTTCAGACATTTGCTGGCCCGATTGTCTGACGTGCTCACAAATGTCATTCATTTTGTTCCGCAAGTTATTCGCATAATCGGTTATACTGCGTGGGGCATCAGGTGGTATTCCGGTGATCAGGTCTGCAGGCCAACCGTAATTCTCTTCCAAAGTTTGCGAAAGCTGATGTCACCGATGTACTTTCATGAACAGCGCTTCGATATGACATCAAAAACGGTTGTATGTGCTTGTCCCAATCTCGTTGCCGATTTTCCACAACTTTTGCTAGGTACCTCTCCAATGTCTGATTAAATCGTTCCACCATTCCATCTGATAGTGGGTGGTAAGAAGTTGTTCTTGTTTTGTGAGTACCCATAACTCGACAAGTTTCCTGGAATATTTGGGACTCAAAATTCCTTCCTTGATCACTATGAATCTCTAAAGGTACTCCAAAACGACAGAAGACTTCATAAACTAATTTATCTGCAACTGTCGAAGCTTCTTGATTTGGAATGGCGAAGACTTCCGGCCACTTAGTGAAGTAATCCATCACAACCATGAAATACTTGTTACCACTTTCACTTTCCGGAAACGGCCCCGCAACGTCAAGGGCTATCCTCTCCCATGGTGCACCAACATTGTACAATTTCAATGCACCTCTACTACAAGTCTGAGGTCCATTTACAGCTGCACAACTTGTACATTTACGACACCAGTCCTCGACATCGTCCCGACAGTGGACCCAGTAACACCGTTCTCGTATCTTCAGTAGAGTCCGTTTTACTCCCAGATGAACTGATAACCTGTTCCTGATCACAAAGGTTCAGCACACGTACCCCTGAGATGTCGGTGGCTCTGACCAAAGTTCGTGCCACTTTCCATGGAAGGTCATTGTCTACCCTTTCCACGAGTACACAACGATGAGTTTTTCCAGTATTCCGAGGAAGACTAACCGGCACAATCGTTTCCGATCTCGGCGGAAGAACAATCTTCTTAAAGCTGTACACGTTCCCTGGTAACGCCCCTTCCACGAAAAGTTCCTCTTGTCCACATTTCAAAACACCTTGCTTGACGTCAATTTCGCAACAATTCTTCCTCATAAAGTCAAGGCCCAGGATGCAATCGTCCATTATATCAGCCACGATGACATTATGCAGGTAGTTTCTGTTGCCTAGCTTCAACCCTATCTTCTTCTCTCCATGGACGGGTATGCGCTGACCGGTGGCTGTTACGAAATTAATGCGTTCTCGGTTGTATGCGGACCGTCTTATCAGTTGGGAACTGACAACCGTGCGAGAGGCTCCAGTGTCTATGGTCAGCTTACACGGCGTTCCGTTGACCTCGCCCTTGATGATTAGGCTGTTCCCGTCTTGGGTTTGTGTGATCGAAACCCTTGGGGCTCTTTGAACATCAGCCAGCACCCGCCCCGCAGTCCTGGCTATTACTCGTTTCCCTGCTGCTAGTGCTGGGCGGTGCTGTTAGCTGCACTGCCCTCTGGAGATCGGCCGTCTTCTCTTTCTGCAGTTCGCTTGGGGCAACTGGATCGAAGGTGGCCCCTTTCCCCACAGCCGTAGCACCTAGGGCTGTACCCTTTATTGCGGTCGCGAACTGTAGCCGCTGCAACCTCCCTGACGCGATGGAAACGATGATCCTGCCGCACGGCTTCCACCTCCAGTGCATGGGCCAAGGCGTCCTTAAGCGTCCCGTGGTGCCCGAGCCTCACAGCAGCTCTAACTTCAAGGTCGTAGATGCCGTCGATGAATGCCTGCACCAGGTTCCCTTCAATAAGCGCAGGTACGGACTGGTAAGCTTTACGCACCAGCTTCTCCACTTCCAGTGCCTACTGCTGCAGGTTTTCATTACTGCGCTGCACGCGATCCTTGAGCTGCGCACGAAACACGTGTTCCAGGTGAGCGTCGCCATACCGAGCCTCCAATGCCTCAAGAAGCTGCTCGTAAGTCACTTCCTTACCGAGAGCTTCCCAAACAGTTAAGGCCTGGTCGCGTAGGCCTAGGGTGAGGGCAGTCATGGCCTGACTTTTATTCCAACCGTTCGCCTTCATGACAGCCTCAAACTGGATTTTGTAGGCCGACCAGGAAGAAGTTCTGTCGAACGGTGGCACTTTGAATCCACGTAGCGAAGGTGTTGTAGCTACGGGAGCTGCGATTCCATCCCCAAGTTTAAGGTAATCCAGCGTTTTCTTTACGTCAGCCATCACGGTTTTCTTCACGTCAGCCACCACGTTGTCAACCCGATTATTCACATTGTCGATCCGGATTTCCGCTTCCGACAGGCGGTTATCATGTTGAGCAAACTTATCCTTCACCTCCTTCATGTCTTTCCCTAATGTAGCGTGAAGGTCCTTCATAAGGAGCATCTGCTCTTCCTGGCGGCGCGCTTGCTCCTCCTTATCACGTTGGAGCTGTCCTTCCAACTGACGAGCCTGTTCCTCCTGTCGGCGGGCCTGTTCCTCCCTGTCACGCAGCAGCTATTCTTCCAACCGACGGGCCTGTTCCTCCTTGTCCCGCTGGAGCTGTTCTTACCGACGAGCCTATTCCTCCTGTCGGCGGGACTGCTCCTGCAGCATCATCATCAGGGCAGCAAAGTCTGGTGCTGCTGATGCTGGAGCTGCTGCGGAAGGGTCGGCCTCCGTGGTCGGTAGCAGGCCCTCCGACCTCTGCGGCATAGCTCTACCAAAACGCCTCTGGTCCATCTCCTGTTGGCGTTGACTCCGGGTACGGATACCCTCCGTGCTCCGTGTCGTCTTTAGGTAAAATCGGCATGACTTTAATCCCACTTCTGACACCAGTTGTTACGAGCTTCGGGTTCGTGACAATAAAAACTGCCGAAAAAAATTACCAAAAGTTACACTTTAATTAATCAACACTAACAACAACTCGAAACACACTAATTATAAAACACAATCGCTCTTAAGTCGCACTTGAAGATCGCTTTCGATGTATTCGCTCCTATAGCAGAACCAAGTCTGAGTGCTCGCGGCTAATCCCGGCCTTATATAGTGCCGCAGATAGTTCCAGAACCTTCTATTGTAGATACGTCTAGAATGTTCGAGTACATACCGGCCCCGACTGACCAAATGTCGATAGTTCTAGTAAGTTCTAGCTGCGTCATATCTACTCGTCAATAGATGGCGCTAGTATTAGTTCTACTATTCCACAATAGATGGCGACTCTATCAGTTCCGCTATTCCACAATAGATGGCGCTAGTGGTAACTAATGTCACCATGTATCAGGCATTAATTGCGGCGCGTAACAATATATTCGCGTAAGCCTTTAATATTCCCACTGCTGGGATACAGGCCTCCTCTCTGTGAGAGGGAGTGTGCCGTAATCCACCACGCGGTCCCAGTGCGGGTTGGTGGATGTCACGTGTCTTCGAATTGTCGGTTCTAAGACATGCCGGTTTCCTCACGATGTTTTCCTTCACCGTTTTGAGATCAGACATGATGAAAAAATTTGCACAGAGTAGAGTGCCTGCCTGGTTTCGAACCTACGACCTACAACTCGCGGCCGTTTCCACTGGGCAACCACAACATACATTATAGTGAATATAATCATAGTTCATATTTTCTTTGTATTTTCCTACATTTCTATATACCCACATATTCTAAAAGAGTTTAGGCAATATCCTCCAACAGGGGCATTATGAAGCCATGTAATAAGCACGTACCTTCCGACAGCGCGTACAGCGCAGCGGCTCGTGGTCGGACGGCGGCGGCGCGGCGGGTGGCTCGCCTGCGTGGGACTCCGCCGCATGCTGCCTGAAACAGGACAAGCAATGTCTTTACATTATCTATACATATTATAAATTAAATTCGCTTTTCGTATCTGTCTGTGTGGCCGTGTTGTTCTCAGAGATTGATTAATATATAAATATGGTAGATAATTTGGTAGCAGTGATGACTATGTGTGTCTTTGAGCCAAGTATACCACATACTATTTATTCCCACTACCACACTATTGAACATTAGTATATTAAAATAAAACTATTTAGAGCACCAAGCACATTTGTGATGCTACCTGTAATGCTGCAGTGCCCCAGTCCTGCTAAAGCACTGAGTGAAACAGATACAGCAGTTGAACAGATCTATATCCTTGAGCTGCGGTGGCTTCTCATCCAGCAGCTCCTCCTTGATGCTGTCCAGTGGCACTCCGCCGTCATCTCTATCCACCACTGTGATCGTCGCATCAGGCAGACAGTTTATCAGCTCCCCCCATTCTTTCATGTTATTAGCCTTCTTTTTCCTACCTTTTTTCTCAGTAACTGACCCATTGACAGATTTTTTACCCTTTTTCTTTTTTAAACTTATTAAAGATATATCATCGCTGCCTGAGGAGGCATTGTCAAAGTGATCAGTGTCTATATTATAGTAACAATCTTCTTCTTTCTTGATGGGTGTAACTGGTTGAGGTTCCTCTTTGACTTGTACAGAGACACTACACTCATAGGCTGCATCTGTGCTGTCTGTCTGTGTGCTTCTCTCGCAGTGCTTGGCATGGACGGGGGGAGGGGAGCCACTATTTTTGACGAGGGTGAGATCCACTGAGCCATCAATACAGGCCCCAGATGGCAGGAATAAACTACGTAACCTGAAATCAGAGACAGTTATGTTGAATTAATACTGCTATTACTACTGTGTTGGCTGGAAATTAAACTTATAGCTATTCACGACGAGTAATTGTTTGTTTATTTAGAAATAACTTAAACAATTTGCTTTGTTATTGAATGAAGCAGTTAAAACTTAATTAAGACCTGTAAGTTTCAACTGTATTCATTAGCTTTTAAATTATAACATTGCTATTCTTTGACACATACCGAATTAATTAAATAAATTAAGATATGTACACCGGTTCCTGCTAACAACTGATGATAATCGAACGTTTCCAACACAACACTCACCTATTTTGAACTTCAATAGTTTCATTACAAAACTGATAGAAGTCGTTCACTTTGCAACTACACTTGTCGCACACCTTCTGAGGGAGCCGGTCGTTCTTGAAAACCTATCAATGAACACCATTAATATCTTATATTAAAATATCACATGAAAAACGTAAGGACACACCAACGAATATTACCTTTATTGGCAGATATAACGACAATTTGAGATACAACGCATTTTCTTCATCAAATATGTCATTATTGACAAACTTCGTTGAACAACATAATCGACAAATTTCATCCATTATTAATTAAAAAAATAAATAAACGATCCGTCCGTAGTGTTTATTCCGCAGGAAAGTGACAGATAGCGGCCATTTGTCAAATATTGACCTTTCCAAAGTCTGGGTTGCCAAGTAATATATGGAGGAATGGAGTATTGTGCGAGACCTAAAACATTAAATATATTTTCTATACATTTGTTTTCAAGAGAGCAGGGGTGGGCGGAGGCGGAGTTGGAGGATGTGAGGCGCTGCGCCAAACTTTTGATTAATGAACACAATGTTTGTAAAGTTAACTTACTTTAGTTAAATTGCTAATATTCACAACATTGAGAACTTTCGTAATGTGCTGTTAACTTTATATTAAGAGTTCTCGATGTTATTGAAGATTTATTCAGTGAAATATTTATTTATGACCTTCAAAACAAAATACTAATAATCTATGAACATCAAACCTTTATCCCCTTTAGGATTAAAGGCGTTCTGCAGATAGGCCTGATTCCTGGATCAAATGTTTTTTTTTTATATCAAATTACCTAGGTAAATATTCTTGTAAAACCCCTTCTAGTGGATTTTTTTTCTCGTAAAAAATAAGCTCACAGCATTTATTATTTTAAACTAGAATCTGCCTGATTTATTTCTAGTTTTTACTGCGTTATTAGGTATCTTACACATTACCTAGATTTAATTTTAGACTACCTACAGTATACTTTGGTTAACGTAAACAGTTCTATACTTACTTTACAGTAGCCACAGTCAGACTAGAGAACACCATTTATTTGGTAGGTAATAGAAACATAGACCACTTATAAAATACCCCAAAACTAGTGGGATGGTTGATGATGTGGAAGTGTATCTTGATTACTCAGTAACACGTTTGTCAACAAGTTCTAATGATGACTAATGCACGCTCGACACTTATGACACGTGACCGCTCCGTAGCTGGCTGAAAGGTCCGGAGGATTTTGCTAATAATAAACAACAACACCTAAACTTTGGTCTGCAGCAAATCGTGGCCAGGCTAGCTAGAGAGCTAATTATAATGATTACCTATATCATAACATAATAATATGTGAAGTAATTACATTAGAATGAGCACGGCATAACTTCCTGAAGCGAGTAGTTTTCGCGCGATAGCTCGCGATAAAAGCGTTGACTGCCACTTATCTTTATCTTTATCGTGCGCCTTCAGCAAATAAAGTGTAAAAAACGAGATAAAGCCGAGGTAGGTACTATTGTGGCTGAAGTGGCGATGCATACGTTTATATGTTCTCTCGGTAGCTAATATCTTCTAAATTGCGGCAAACCTCCTGAAGGAATTAGTCGCGTGCGCTGAAACAGGTAATGGCAATGAGAGGACAAACTTTCATGTTACACATTAGCACAGGTAAAACAGTAGGTACCTATATGATCCAAACGTCTATAAAATGCAAGAAACGTTGGCATTAATGATCGGTTTTGGTTTAGTGTCATAAAATATTAACCATCCATTAGAGCTGCAGACTCCTGCTACCTTTACCTCTACCATTGCAACTGAGCTATCCCCAAATGTAAAAAGTGCCATTTTAACATGGTCCTTTTAACTTTAACACCTTTCATAGACTTCTTCGAAATACGGGAAAAATCATGGCGACCCACAAATACCAACGAGGTACCTATGATGTCATTGGTAGTTCGTATTAAGAATAATCGATACGTTTATCTTCATATCTTCATCAACATGTTTGATGATAAAACAGAAGCTACTACAAGTACCTAATCAATATAATTAGGTCGACCTCTAGTAACTGAACGATGAAATAATTTACCGACCGACCGATTTATTTTTTCCGACTCGACACGTTTTGTTTATTAGTTAGTTATCCTGTTAAAATTAAACACGTGGATTTTATTATTAAAAAGACACGTTTTTATAAAAATAAAATAAAGATATGGAGGATGATTCCAATAATTAAGACCATTAGCAACTCTATATAAATAAAAATGAAATGCTGCAGCGCATCACTAGAGAACGGCTGATCTGATAAGTTTTTATAAGTGAAAACTTCTTTAGCGGCGTTGTGCACTTTTTTTGTGATGGGCAAAAAATGTTAAACTCGCGTCAGGACACGTGACCAGGTCGAAAATTCGTAAGACGGAGAGAGAGTAGACCGCATTCCAAAATATCAAAAATGCACAACGTTAATATTCAAGTTTTCACTTCTGCCGGCACTCCCGGGAGTGCAACCCGTTTTTTTTAATGATCCTTATTATAGTCCGAATAAGGTTTTTCGTTACACGTTGCCCTGTCCTGTCCTGTGCATGTCTCAGCGTCTCAAATTGGTCCCAGATATTGATTATTTGTCTATATTATTCCTCATGCACTTCTCTCATTTCCGACATAAACCTTTACTCATCCTTACTTTGATTTACTAAAGGAGTTGCATACATACCGCCAAGCACTGTTGCATTGCGATGTGAAGGGTATGGGTGGCTACTGGATTTATTACACATGAGATATTTTAAATTTTCAACGTATCTGCAATGCTTCTGGTATTGCAGGTGTCCTTAGTATAGACAGTAGCGAGTTAGTGATTACTAGCCAACAAGTGGATAGCCTGACTGTTTGATTAAGTTAATTTATTATCCTGTTCAAAGCAATACAAAGGTATATACCAACTTAACAACAGATCTATAAAGTACGGGAAAACCTTAACAGACACTTGTGTTACAATAACATATCCGTAATAACACTCCGCCTGCCTATTTTTAGCATTGATAAAGGATATTAAGATAACAATACTTATTGCTTGAATGTAATTGGTTCATGGAATCAGCTGGCAGGCTGGTGGAGAGCGGCCTATGGAAACCCACTGTAATGTTGACTGGTTTCGTTTTTCGGAAAAGCGATACGTGTCGTATCTTACATAACTGTTATTTGTTAGCCTATAGCAGTTCACTGCTGGACGGGCCTCTTCATCTGCACGCTTGAATGTCGCCGATCCTCGGGACCGTCATGAACTCGCATTGAGCTTCATTCCATGGAATGAGTTTATATTGACATATATTGACATGACACACAAACACTCACACACTGACCCCCACACACAAAAATTTAGGATATAATATATCTCTTAATTTTTTTTTTTCTTTCTTTTATTTTGTTATGGTTTTCAAGTCTTGTCTAATTTAATTTTAGATTTTACCTAGTTTTTATTGTTTAAATTCTATTTTCTTTTGGAACACTACTTTTACCATTATGTAATTTGTCATTTAAGAGCGGGACCTCCTAGCACTGGTATATCGTTTACTTAAAAGGAGGTCCTATTCCTATGTAAGATTGACTGTAAAAGTTGAACAAGTTTCTGCAATAAACCTTTTTTTTATAATACAGTAACTATACGCTTACGACACACCTTACATTCATCATTGTCTTCAGCACAGTGGTGGTTCTATCGTTATTGTAAGCAGTTTTGCCAAGCAAACTTATCAGGTCCACATCTAAAGATACAGCAAATGTTTAATCATCCTAATGTTCAATTTGTTGAAGATATTATGAGAACAAACATGACTATAAAACACTTTTATACACATATATTAATGGATACTCAACATATTTGAATACATAGTGAAGATTACTCCAATCTTAATTAAATTAAGATAAGCAAAAAACTAGGTATTATAGTACCATAGTATGTATTTGAATATACTAAATCGATTCTTCGACGAAATTATTAAAATTGTCGGCGAACTCCACCAAAAAAGTAATTTAGAGAAAGTTTATCTGGAACCTGTGTAGTGATAAGGAAAAATAGGTTCAGGTGTGGCTGTTATCAGATAGTGTAGCGGGGCCGATGTGCACACGATACGCGCACTCACACTCAAATTTAATGCGTGTTATGTGGCCAGGGACACAGTGCGCAATCACACGTAGATTGTCAGGTAGCAAATTTCAGGATCTGTTACTGTTTGTAACGCCTTTCAGTCTTCTTCTGTGACTCTACCTTTAGGTCCAGCTGATCTGCCAATAAATTTTCACGAAACCACTATGTCCACATGCACGCACCGCCTGAATGAGTTCATGTTCAAGCCCTGCCTTTGTAAGGGTCCTCCCCAAGAAAGGCAGTGCTTGATCATGAACTCCTCAGCTACCCTCATGCGATGCTGCTACTTTTAGGCTACCTAGCAGATTTTCCGATTTTAGGCTACCGAGAAATTCTCGGTCATTGAGAAGTATTACTTAAACTCAAATATTTTATTGCACTCAAATGATAAATAGATGTTACATTTTTAAATAGTTCCAGCACCTAACATGACCCCTGTGTCATGAATTGATTGAAAAAACTTTTTACAGCTGGCCAAAGACCTCCGAAGATCAATGATTTTCAGTTATTTCAAGGGACATTGTTTTTGGTTTCCAGCTCATCCATCTGCATTAAATTTAACTACCCATCAGGTAGAGCCACACTAGATACTATATATTTCACTGGCGATGGCATACTGACTATACTGAGCCCTAGCTTGCTCACTTGGTTTTTCTCATGCTCATTTGGTTGGACAGAATCCAGACTATATAGAGACAGGCGACATAAAAAGATGTGCAGCAGGTAGTTACTTTGCAAGTACATTTTGAAGCCTATGATAACTTGAATAACAACATCATACATGAATAGGTAATTATGATAACGTTTAAGATATCGAATTGAAGCTGAATCAAATCTCCAGCAGTTATACAGTCATTGGCCCTACCATATTAATCTGCAAAGTAGGCGATATGCAGGATGTGCAGGTCAAGGAGAAAGTTGGTGAGCTTATGGCACAAATTCACATGATTTTAAGTAATGACTCTTCTCTTTACATCTAATATTGACCTACTATAGGAGTGCAAGAGTATGGTAAGCTCTTAGGTAGGTCGATACACAACAAATCCAACAGCAGCTGCAGCCACTGCTGTTCCCTTGACACAGCAATCTGGTTGTTCTTGCTATAGTTGAGTTACATGTACAGACGCCAGCAGGTCAAGCTACCCGAAACTGTCAAATTTTCCCAATCAACCTTAAACATTAATGCTTAGCGTAGCGATAAAGTTGAAAATCTATTAAAGAAATTTGACAGATTGTAGTAGCTTGATGTTCTGGCGTCTGTACATGATGTACCATTTCAAACTAACTACTTTTCCATCAGGTATGTTGGTTTTTCTATAAATACTAATGTTATGGAAATATAATCGTCGTCACGTGTGCGAGGAGAGGTCGTCTCATTGTGACGTCACAGCCGCGAAGGATGTGAGACCTGCATGCGCTTGCGGCGCCTCCACTCACGCTATTATTTTGTTGCTGACTCAAATTCATAATTACATGGTTTTTGCAAACTCGGATTAGTTGTTTTAGATTTTGACAGGTTTTTAAGTTTTTTCTTCCAAGATTTAAGAAAGTATTAGGTATTTATTTATTAAAACTTTATGCACAAGTAAAAAAATACTGCAAAGGCGGACTTAATAATGCCCGAGGCATTTTCTACCAGTCAACTTTAAGGTGATTCAGAGAATAAAACACAAGAATAAATACTAATACATAGGTAGATACCTACACCTACATACATATCATCATACATTATCTGCTTTACCATGCTCTGAGGTTTTACCTGCTCGTGCAGTCGTGCTCGTCGGTATTATTCGAGCATTCATGTAGAGTAATATGCAAAATTAATTGCAATTTCAAATTAATCTCAAGTACCTGCCTATCTAAGCTTACTCGTAAATTAGTCAACAAGTGGAGTATCGACCGCTACAGTCGGCCCTATGGAAATCGTAGACTTTGGTAGATCGTCGAAGTACTTTTCATTAAAAGTTTGTGAAGCCAGCTTGTCTACATCACATCCGATCATAACCTAATATCAGAAAACGTCTGCAACCTTGAAACATTTGGTAAACACGAGATGAAAATCGATATGACAAACTTGAGAGTGAACTTTGCAATCGAGTAAAGCGGGCGGCACACACGTTGTGAACTCTGGCTTAACTTTAACCCACATAACAAAGTTCAATGTAAACACAATACGACAGAAGTTTCCGAAGTTCCAGTTCACGGCCGCCGCCGCCGGGGAGCCCCCACCCCCGCGAGGGCCTGCCCCACCCCCGCGCTCGCAGCGCTACCACCGGTCGCCGGCTCCCGGCCGCCCAGCCGCCCGCCCGCTCGCGGGTAGGGCGGCTCGCGATATTCATACCGCTCGCGATTTTATTTCTTATTTTGTATAGGTTTGATTCATCGACTGCACTCGGACAGTGCATCGATTGATTTTACCTCGTAACATAGTTGTTTTGTTTATGTTTTATGATGAATGGGGTCGTACGTTTGTATGTCGCGCTCTCACTCTAGGGCTGTGAGCAGACTGTAAACGGCAACCGAAATAGATTAATGCAATGATTAATGAATGCAGAAATAATGGGAATTTTTATTTGTAGATCCAGCAGCAATAAATTCATTCTGTCTTTCTTAAAATTTTTCATCCGTTGTTATGTTTTTTTCAGAATCCGAACAACCGTCTGATCCCTCGATCGTGTCTTACTTAAGGTCGCGACCTTAGACAACTACCATACCTGACTACTTGAGCCTACCATGATGCTGCTTAGCTGATCATATTTTGCCTTCATCCGCAAATGGAAACGCAAATGTTTCGGGATATCCAAAAACAGCATGTTGACGAACAGTTGTCACTGCTTCTGAGGAGCTAGAACGTTGCAAATAGTTAGTATCCATTATGTTTACAGCGTTAGGATTATATAAACAGGATTATAGGTACCACACATGTGACTATGTATTTGTTGAGAAATCCTTATCTTACACTCGGTGTTTACCTGTTTACCGTTTATCAGTTCACGCTGAAAGGTGGCACTCAAGAATTTGGATTTTAATAATAATTTCTAAGAACTATAACAAGTTCTAGAATGGAGAGCATCACACTTTGCATACGTAGACCTCAGATAAGTAAACTCAGATAGAGATAAACCTTTTTAGTCAATCAAGTTAGTTAAACATTATGTAAAAAAAAGAAGTTTTGTAGAAGTCGATGACATTAAAATTTTACAAAATTATTTAAAGAAATAAAGTGGAACTTAAAATATAACACCGAATTATGATAAAAAAATATTATTGTGCTTTTCCAGCTTAATATTACAGATATATTTAAAAAATCAAATGTGAGTAAGCGAAAAGTGCAGGTTCCGTTTCCACCAGCTCGTAGCCGGCACAACCCCATAGACTACGACTACCACTAATACTTGCTTTTCTGTTTTCAGCCGCCGCCGCCGCGCCGCGGCACGGCGGCTAACAGCCTGCAGTATAGATTCTTACTCTTATTTGACACAGCTTTCAGCCATTAAAAACTAGCTGAGTCACTATTATTAATAATTTATTTAATAAAAAACGTTTACAAAAGGTGTACATTTAGCCAAGAGTGGCAAATTTCCCATACAATTATAGTGCCTGAAGGATGGATGGATCATGCCCATGGATGACCTCGGACATGTTGATAGTGTCCGTTGAAGGCGGTGGATAAGTGGGTTTAGGTTTTAACAAAATACACGTAGTGTGATGGTTGCATCAGCGACCAGCTCTTAGGTTCGGTGCTCCTAAGTCTTTTCCTTCTATCTCTAACAATGAAAATCTCTGTGTTCACTTCTTTCCTTGCCATTTCATCATCATCATCATCATTTTCAGCCTTTGTTCAATGTTATTTGGGGTCGGTGCAGCAAGCTTTTTCTTCCCCTGTCAGCCGTCACTCTAATATGCATATATTCATTAATTTTTCTCTATCCATAAACATTATCAATATTCGTCTTTCTTTTAGTTACCTCTTTTATTGATATTTCTTTGGTTCAGTGGTTGGTGGATGACCTTAGCCAGCCATAAGTGGGTGTTTTCAATGAAATCTTTTTGGGTTAGCAGAAATCTGAAGCATTCATACATCATCGGCAATATATATCAGTCAGCAATATTATTTCAACATTTAGGGCGAGCCTATCGTTGCTTATCAGGCACTAGTCCATCCCAGGCTATTCTAATTGAGATTTTTTCCCACAGAAAAACCCAAATAAGTACCTATATTTATTTGTTTAAACTTGGAAATAAACTTTGATCGATAGTTCAAATCACTACCTCGAATTTAATCTAAGCCTTCTCATGCTGAGGCATGCAGGTTTCTCCAGTTACATGGTGAAACCAAGTAGTCGGTTAACAGCGAGACGGGCGAGCCTCCACTTAGTTCTATACTTACTACTTACTTACTGAAGAAGGATTTACTACCCGTCGCGTAAATTCACAAAGTATTCATAAATGATAGTAGTGTGTAGTTGCGTACCTACTCGCACAGGTGTATGATATGCTCCAGAAAGCACACACCTTGTGTCTTATCAAATGACACCGTTTGATATACGCCTTTACCACCTTATCTATCGTGTCGAAATTCTTTCACGTATCACGTATCCTAGTATTGTGGTTACGACGTATCAACCATGATATTTTCGCATTTAATAATACTTTCTTTGGGTTGATCTATTATATAACGGACTCTAGAAGCTGACACTTTTTTTTAGCTTTGTGTTTATTTTGATTAGTGTGCTTGTGTTGTCATGACGCAAGTATCGAAATAGTGTTATCACCATGAATCATTGGAAAGAAATGTTGCATTTCCTACTCTCGCATCTACTGATAGAGTTCGCGTCTCTCTCTAAGAACTATGAAAAAGTAATGAAATTATCTGTCAGCATCAGCTAGATAATAATTATAATGTAATAAAGGTGTATCTCAACTGTAAACAAGACACCTAGTCGAAGTGGTGGTGTCGTCGCCAGCAGATAGGCCGCGGTCGCCAGGCGCGTGGGTGCGTGGGGCGCCGGCGCAGCGCCCGCGCCGTCACCACCGCTTATCATCGATACCTTGCCGATTGGCTGAGTGGAGTGTTTGCGTGCCTGATACGGCTGACGGGGGCCAATCGATTCCCCGTTCCGTCAAATCTTATCACGATCATGGTGGACGTTTGTGCCTCGTGTCGGTACACCGATATCATATCTGAAGATATCGACGAAAGTATAAATATGGGCCCATCGATCGATCGGGTCTCTATCGGAGTGTGAGCCGTGATTACGATTGACTGTGCAGACAAGCTGCGCGTGTTATACTTGTGCTGGACCCTCACCACCGGGACCCGGGACTCCTCACCGGCGCACAGTTGACGGTGTCGTTCCATTTGTCGGATCCTGGTGATATCAAACCTTTTATTATTATCTTGTACTTGTGCCTCGATAGGAACTGTCGACGTGGCAGCCATACCTTGATCCAGCAACTTATTGCGATGTTCATAATTCGATCACTGTCCATGCTTATCCCGTGGTCGTTCATTGTGCCGACAGTTTTGCGGTTGAATTAGTGTCACTGTTAATACAAAACGACAACGATTACGTAATAACATATGGTGGTCCAATGGCACATGTGTGGCTCGCTCCATGTGATTTGTCGCTCAGAGTATGTACAAATTATCTTCTTAATGTGGCGATAATTAAATTGCGGCTACATTCGCTACACAGCTATGCAGGGTCGCTGACGCGACAGGGAAAAGCGTTGCTCTTATCAGAAAACATTAGCCGCACCTTTTCGAGCGGTGATAGCGAGTCGCCCGGCTCCATATCGAGTGCGCGCGCTACGATTGTCACACTGAACAAACACGCACCGCAGACAACATTTCATGTCGTATAAATATTAATTTTGTTTTGCAGAGTTCACCGGACAGCGCCACGTGCTAGGCCTCACGTCTGAGTTGGACAGGGGATCTTGACAGTTTGAGCCATGTGCTGCCAGATCTATCTTTCCAGCTCACGCGTGAAGCCGCCTCGTCTCGACGTCGACATCATCGCACCGGCCACTCAGGAAGACTACAGCTCCTGACACTGACTCTGGACCATCGACGCGTGAAGGATCAAGTGGAGGTGTGATCTCTTCACTTTTTATGCTTAAAGTGAGATTCAACTCCTCCAACTTAATTCCGAAACGCTTATACTACGCAAACGACGCAAGATCTACCCTTTCTGGATTAACTAATAATTTTGCTGTGTATGTACTACTATTTATTTATTACATTTTTTATCAGCAAAGAGATTCTAAGTTGCGAGATTATTTCACGCTGTTCTTATAATATGTAAAAAATAATATAAGCATGCTTTCAATCAATTTATGGTTATAAATAAATATTTAACAACATTAATCCTTTGTTATAATTTCATAACTCAAACCTCGAGCCCTATATTACTATCAACGCCTATAGTTAACTATTTCAAATAGTGGCGCCACTGTACACCACACGCGAGCATTATGGAAGACCCAACGCTACGCGACTAGAGTGAAGTGCACCGCAAATCACTAGAAAAAAATCACAACACCCAAAACAAAAAATGGGCAAAAAAATGTTGGTAACACCGGTGCGCTAAAAAAGCTTGCAAACTTCACGCACCTAACCTGCGCTGGACATCGACTCGTCCGTATCTCTAAACTCTGGGAAAATGTATATTGATTTTTCAAAGAAAAGTCAACCGATGTAACAAAACACCGTTCGCGGAGTGTTTATACGCGTATAGAAGTGCCGCGGTCGATGTGCTGTGTCGTCAAGATGATGCGACGGTGTTCCTCGTCGCGTTCCGAGTGAGATCGGAGAGAGTGTTGCGTCGCTCGGCCGACGGCCCGGAGCCCGGCCGCGGCCAGGGCCTGGGCGCGCCATGGACGCCGGCGCTGCTGACCCGCTGCGAGTGGCCAGGCCGTGAGTATCGTGTCTCGTCGCCCGCACCCATCGCCTGCAGCGTGCCGTGCTCGTTCCGCCCGCGTTCTTACGTCGTGGATTATTTCGGTCCCCGCGAGCCCATCCGAGGTTGCGAAACGGCCCGTCCGCGCTCGTTTCTCGCTCGCGCCGAGCGGACATTCTCTCGCTCGTGCGGTCGCGGCGTCACGGCCTCCGCGTTGCGCCATTTCGAAACGGTCGCATCGTCCGCTCGCGCTAGTGCTCGCGAGCCGAGGCGAGGACACCGCGGCCAGGCTGATAGCGATCGAGCAGCGAGCGCGGCGGCCGAGCGTGACCGCTCCGCCCGCTCAGCCCCAGTGCCTCCCGTATGAATGACTCGGCCAGCCGGGATCGTAAATCAGAATCGTGTTTACAGTTTTTGCGGGGCGCACGAAACCTGTCGCGCCGCCCCCGAGACAAAGGGCGGCGCGAGAGGCACTCGGCCTCGCTGCGGCCCGACCGTGGCGCTCACCAAACGCCCGAGTGAATTATGGCTAGGTGCATATAACCCGTGCACTACACACTACACATACCTAACATACGCGCCTACCTATCTATATCTATATGCAGTGAAGGCTGCGAGTACGTACCTACCTACTCAAACAAAGCATTTTGCCCACAAATCCATACTGCTAGCCTCGCACGGCCAGCGTTCGCGTTCTTTGTGAAATTTCGTGCGACTCCGCGGCGGGGGTGATGTCATGAGTGTGTTTGTCGTCTTTGCTAACATCTGGGTGATTGTCAATTGTTCATTTTAGTGTGCATTTTGAGGTTAGGTCGTGACTGCGCCTTCGAGTGGTCCAGGAGAGGCGCTCGGCCCTCGACGGCGCAGCCCGGCGCGCGGAGCCCTGAGTGCAGTGTGTGTGCTACAGTGTGTCACGTGAACAGTGAGAGTGTGCCGCTGTGTGAGCCAGGTGCTTGTTATGTTGTCTCAGCTATTAACTGCAGCAATTCCAAGTTAATTGCTCATCAAACAGTTTCAATCAGTGGTTGATGTGATTGTGTCAGTGAGCGTGCCAGGTGTGCAGTCCATGAGACACCGGCGGCCCCATGCTCAGATGATGTGTAGTGGCTGATGAGCAAGTGTGTTGGCATTGTGATCCATACCTACCTACACGCAGGTCATTTACCTGCTTAGCAAACTATTAACAAACTGGTAGGAGTGATAAAGCTAGAAGGACTACAGGTTTTCAAGTGACTGAGTTACATCATGCTCAAGATTGCACACAAAGTTGTTTTAGCTCTGCATTCTTTGTGGAACAGTGTAGAACTGGATAGTAGTATCAGCCACGGCCGGGCTAGTTTTTAAATTATTTGAATTTGCCTTTAAATGTTAATGGTTCCTGTGTCACACACTTTGCATATTTAACACATTTGGAACATGTTTGTTTTTCACTCACAAGCTCCATCTATCTATTTTATGAACAATTCTAACTTCACTGTCTACTCACTCAGAATACAGGAAAAATTGCCACTGTTTATATTTATAAACAAATAATCTACGAGTAAGTCATCACTTGCCAACATTCATGTGTATTAGGAGCACTTGATTTATAGTTATTATAATTAATTTAATGATGTAATAAACATCAATCTGAAGTTCATTTTGATTTACAATTTGTAGAACTCAGCTGATAAATGAATGGCTAAATAAAGCATAAATTGACAATATAAATAAACAAAACGGCGGGTGAATTGAGTCAGTCCTGGTGATGAGCAGTGATTGAATGTGATGAGAAACGCTTCGAGGGATATCAAAGTGAAGTCATTGATCTTTAGGAAGATACAGTGTGTGCTGTGTTGTGATGCTGTGTCTGACTGAAATTGAGTGGCTCTCCTCAAACACTAGCCCCCCTGATTTCGGTGCACCTAGTGCGGGGTAAGTTAGTTGACAAGTTATTACAATCACACCCAACATTTGTTTACATACAGTAATAGGTTATCTTTCATATTGACATAATATTTTAATATAAATTCACTGTGTTTGCAGATGATTAGCTAAATACTACATAATGCATGTGCAAAGTATTGGCACACATTACTCAGCACAAACTGATACTATTCAAATAGATGTCAGTGCATTGAGTATATTGTGTTTTAAGAAGTTGTAAACTATGGTTTACAACTTCTGCTTCATGCTGAGTGAAATAATAAAAACAAAACTTAGTACCAATATGTACTAGAGGTAGGAGAAACTGCACAACATGCTATGATCTTAACATACAAGTTTTATTTATTTTTTATTTATTCATTTATATTTATGTATTTTACCTTTCCTAACACTATAATAGCTCATCTTTAGCTCTAGGTTCTATTCATTTGTTATCTGTCAAATATTGATATTGATGACTGTAATGCCTGTCTTTAAAAACTGAACAGATTCTAATTGAGCACACAAAGCACTGTGATCATTTACTTAAGCTTTACAACTTGTTGCCAAGTGTAGTACCACCAAATATACTTCACAGTAAGGCTATGATGACACATGAGGTACTTGTAGAAGTACATGTTCCTATGAATATAGCTTTATATACCTATTGTTGTATACAGTGGACACTTGTGCGTGAGGACATAATGTTTCACCACTTGATAAGTCGACCTCAAAAACAATATTTAGAATGGTTTTCCTTTACTGATTGTTACATGTTCAGGAACTAAGTTTTCTCTTGAATTATAACTATTTAACAACTGTCCAAACCAACACAAGTACTGTTAATGGGTACTTTCTGTGTGTTAGTCGTTGTAAACAACAATATTATAGTCCAATACTATTATTAGCACTATTAGTAGTCTGTACACACACAATTACTCATACACATATTATTATGCTATATGTAGCCAGCAGGAACACATTCAATCAAACAATTTAGTCATTGTAAAGTGTATTTCAGTTTCTTTCACAATTTAGTATGGGCAGAAAGTAAGTTGAACCAGTGTTTGGTCTGAGTGCAGTTAGTGCTTGAACTTAGCAGTTATGTAACAGAACTAAGTCAAATAAAATTGCTTAAAACTGTGGTCAGTTATATAAGTAGTTATGAACTCTCACCTGATTTCACTCACAAGTTAGCACATAGCCAGTGTGTTTAATTATTTTGTTTTATACCTCTATGATACCTGCAGCATATTTCCATAAAGTCATGATGTGTGAATGAAAGCCAAATGCTATGAATCAACTCAGCCTATTGCAGCCTTTTGGTGGATAGTTAACAACATACAAACACACAGAATAATATACAGAAAATGTATATGTATACTTAATATTTTGCATATTTACGTGTGTATTTTTATTAAGGTATAACTCATTGTCTCATTATAACTAAAATGTGGGAACAAAAACCAAAATAAGTGATAATTCTATGCAGCAACAATTTGATGATCAAAACAATCTTTATAGAAGGTACATGTTTAACAGTGGATATTTATGTCAATTCATGGCTTAAAGACAATATTTATGTCCTGACTCCAATCCTCCCCCCCCATACCTGACTATAGTGAACCATATTGTTAATGTCTGCACAAGGCTAGTATACAAATACTCTGGAGCAGTTGTCAGGATTCAAGGCCTATATAAACAACAACACTCATTGTTTCGCTGTTGCCTGTAAGTTTAAATCTATGCAAAATGAGACATAAAAGTACAAAAGTAATTGCCAACTCTTTGTAAACCGGCACAGTTAACTCTGTCCTCTGGGAAATTATTATAATGTACAAAAAGTCTCAGCACGCATAATATAGTAATTATATTCCAAGATCATAATAATACTCGTTTGATAGCGCCAAAGATTGTTGCTAGTCGATCGACGAGCGAACAAGAGGAAATCCTGAGATAAGCTGGCACTATGTACTGGTTATCTGATAAGAAAAACAAAATACAATCCAAACATATAAAAACTCGTGTTTGGACATTTGTGTCGGACATGTTTACAATTTGTTCGTGTGTATGCTCGCTTATCTAATTTGGAGTCGAAACAAAGACCTCGGGCTGCTTCGCCTTGACCGACATGCATACTTGACCAGGATGTCTCGAAAGATGCATCTTCGCAGTACGACACGTGTCAGTAGACGAGTAACACACGTAGGGAGCTATTATAAACCTATTTGTAACGATTCACCTTCACACGGCTCCCCTGCAGCTGTATTTGAAGATGTGGAGGCTATTCTTTTGTTAAAAGTTTCCAAGTGGACAAAAAAATGCAAAATGCCACGCTCGAATGGAGTTTCTTCTACCCATTTTTCTCCAGTTTTAGAATCAACATGTGTCTAAATGAACCCTTATGATTTCCAAATAGCTAGAAACTCGTCAGCCCCCGCTAATCATCGCGGAATGCAATTGTTATGCAATCACACTTCAAACAAGTCATTGAGTGATGCTATTGTTTAACAATGACTTCTGCCGTGCTCTTCGGATGTTAAACATAGCCTGTGGTGTCCTAGAAACAGAACCTAAGACGTAAAAGAAACAAAATCTGTACAAATCATAAATCCGTTCCAAAATGTTCGTTGATTCATCTACCCAAAATTTGTCTTTGCCTGCGATACGAGAATCTACCACAATGCCAAAATAATTACCTGGAATTAGACATACGCACGCTGTTAGCGACAGTGCTGTGTAACATAAACTTGAGTGACATGGCGTTGGAAACATCGGAGCGTCGTCAAGGCTCCAAGCAATCATGTCGGATGACTTGGAGAGCTAAAGTCATCAGTGACGTCACATTGCGCTGCACGCGTCTGCAACCGCGCTGGACGCACCGACCAAAGTAGCGCCATCTATGGGCCAACTATGAACTTTGAGTTACAGTCAGAATCATTGAAAATAGTTGTCCTGAAATGAAAAAGCCATAGGCTGGGAAAATTGTTATTGGGTTATTTCATTATGAATTTCTCTTCTCAATATCTATGCCCGAATTCTGGATTTGTGCCCGGTTAAGGGTAATAGGGCCATGGACCTAAATAAAATGGCCATATATGGGTGTACTATACACTTCTGCCTAGTGCCTTGGGGAACACAGGCGTAATGTTATGTTATAAAGCCACGCTTAGTCCCAACATAATTGGGAAATAGTTTCGTTGTTCTGACAAAGCGCTTGCGAGCGTAGAGTTGCTCATGCAGACACGTCGATGTCGATGCGCCCTCCACCGCACACGTCTCGCAGACGCACTGCCCATTCCGTGCACCTGCGCTTTGTGCGGCCAGCCTTTACGGTAACTTCACATACGTACTATGCACGTATAGTCTAACATCAACCAGCCGGCTGGAGGTAATGTGTTTCGAGGTCCAAATTCAAGGGAGACACACACACAGTAGGCCCACACCCCAGATATTATGTTTGGTGTGGTGTTTATGACCTATCATGCTACATTCAGTCCTCAGATGTTGGTCATTCATAACATCACGCTATTTTATACCCCTTATTATGTATTCAGAATTTGCAAAATGCTCTAAGTCATTTCTTATTCGAACATCAATTGGAATAACTCAAAATAGTCTAACAGGAAATCTTGGGCGTGGAAACTACACAAAAGGCTGAAATACGCAAGCCCCCCACTCGCACAGTTGCTCAGCTAAGCACAAAATGGACGTAGCAACAAGAAATGAGATCCCGAAGTAACGGGACCCCGTCAAATCCGCATGGCAGTGTGATTGCAATTCTCAATGACCTAGAAGAAGATTCAGAATTACCTAAGTTCAACAAAATACGGATTCTTGAAAAGTATTGCGACATGAGCAGGGAACAATGCACCATAGCGAGTACGTAATGTCACAACATGCTGATTGTATGTACCGAGGCGCGGTACATACAATCCTGCCAGTCCGTGTGCAGCCTGAAGGCAGCTTGGTTGCTATTTTATGATGGTACCTTGCATTATTTGAACGTGTTACGAGCTAGCTTCCATACTAATTAATTTTAGAAAAGCTAATTCGTTAACTTAATGAGAGAATTTCATTAAATTTAATGCGTTTTTGAATTCATGTTTTTACGCGATAAACTATCCAGTCGCTCACCTGCCTGCATCGCATTTCCCAGACGCCAGCTCATTATGACAGGGGTCCTATTCGCGTCTTCTAGTTAGGTGGTCCGTAGTACACGAGTGCTTGTTTACTACCCGCTATGATACCTCTTCAATTTTGCTGTAACGAATTAGTTTTTCTCATACATTTGTGTTGTTTCCTCCCATAGTGTGACATCCGTGTATCCTTCCGTGTCGACCCCAATCATATTGAGGATTACATTGGGCCATCATTAGTGGTAATGAGCATTAACACTTTATGGTCCGTTGCGTCAAATTCAGTTTGTCGTGACGTAGCGTGCACGTTACGTGACTAATCTGAATAAAAAAATCTCGCGTTGATACCACTTGCTATGATTAGCCCATAAGCAAGAGTTGACGTGTGGAAACACTGAGTATGAATAAAACTAGCTCACTGTCGTTGTCTTCGTGAATGAAAAGTGTGTCGGACTGGCCCAAAAAATCGATTCTCTTATTCTTGTCTCAAAGCTTCATCCGTTGGTTATTCAAACCTAAACATCGTCTCATCTAGTGTGGGTTTCATTGCCTCACTTATCTTTGCGTGTAGTGGTTCAAAGCCAAGGCTCCCGACTATGCCATGGTGTACAACGCGTTACTTCGGAAGTAAGGATTCTGTTTATATCAGTCCATAGCCCATACATGGGTATTACTGCTTCTGCTTAATCATATTATTATGTCCTCTCACTGCAACTGCTTATCAGCAGCCCAGTCCACTATACTAATAGAGCCCCCATGCTTTGAAGGAGCTCCTGCTCGTCGCGCTCTACAACGTCTGTTCATACCCTGCGGCGGTGCGCTGCCAGTCGAATCCCATTCGCCTTGCTGTTCGAACTTGCCCGTCTCTCAGAATTCTGTCTTGAAACGCAATTACCTAAGCGTTTACACGTGGTAGCTACAGATAAAAAACGCACAATTCCGCCGCGCGCTCTCCGCGCAAATTCGCATTAGACATTGGCCTATGACCCGAAGGTAGGGTTGCTAGGCGAAAATGCAAATTCAAATCGTTTACGGCGGTACGCGACATTGAAACTTAACAATAGGGGAAGTAAAGGAATTCGAATACCTAAAATTAGTTGCAGCATAAAAAAATCGCTTGGTTACCCAAATACGGTGTTATACGAGTTTTTTTTTATAGATTTTTTGCGCTGTTCTAGGCCATTGGCCTTTGTGGTAGCTCAGTTATTGATTGAGGAAACCTAGGACTGTATTCCAAGGCGCACAGTCGTGTCGTTTTCACAGACAGACGAATACACTTAACTAGACAGTATTCTATCTAGGCAGAAAACCTGTGACCTCGGTCCTTTTTGAAGCGGAAAGAGAATTTTGCGTGTTTGTCCAAATGATATTAGTATTAAAATACTCTGAATGTGAGAGCTAAAAAAGCGATCAACAAAAAAATAATTCCAGCTTTTTAACAACAAAAAATCTGAAGCTGATTTAGTTTTAGCTGTCGACTTCAGTTAATTGACGAAATGTGCACAATGCCTAAGTAGCTTCAACCAAGACAAGAGACAATAAGGAAAGACTCGGCGCACTAATGCCAGCCCTACCCTTGACACTTGACATTACTCTATCAAGCACGATTATGCCGAACACACGCTTGACTCACTTATAAAAACTTTTTCCGTTGTGAACGGAAACCGTACCGCCACGCAAATGTATTCATCTCGGAGGTATACAGATACCTACACATAGTACGTCCAACTTGAAGACTTGTTACTTCGGCCACCTGATGTTCTCAACTATATACGTTTACGTATAGTTTTACGCCAAGTGCAAGTGTTTATAACTTGCTAATGAGCTCAAAACCAGTTTTTGAAGCAAAACTGAGGCTGGCAATCTGTCTTCTTAGCTAACTGCAGTCCAAGGCTGGGTAGGCGTTCTAAAGAGGGATCTATATCCGACATGAGAGAGACTTACGACGCGTAAGACAAGAATTATGTCTTTAGTTACCAAAAAGTAAAATGACATTGAAACCAGCTGTTTTACTTTAGGAAAACGTACTTATGTATTTACTGTTCTGTAATTGAATTGCGACAAGTTTACTTATACTCAAAAAAAATTACACATTTGCGACTGCGCTCGAATACTTTACGATTTACGATCGGGAAAACTTTCTGCTGAACGGATTACCAGCATACTAAGTGCGAACAGCTTGATCTAGGTAGTCTTCAATTAATTATGAAACTCTTGCTTCATCTGATGTTCCAGAAGTTGGGAACGTAAGCTAGTTGTTGACCACTTTATAGGCTTCTAATTGTTTATACAAAAACTTGGAATTTACGCAACAGATTCGCTTGGAAATGTGTGAACAAAGGACATTGTTTCAAAATTATACTTGAAAAGAAGTCCATCAAAAACTTTGTAGAGCTTTTTTCTTAGCTATAGTCGCAATTGGGTCCTCAACTCACCCGAGAAGCCTTAAAACTACAAAATGTTTAATAACACAATTCAATCGTACGCTACGTAATCGTGGCGTGCCACGCAGGCCTCGTCGACAACTAGTAATTTATAAGTAAGGAGGGACAGGACAGCGTTTATCACATACAATATTCAGCAGCGAGGTACAAAGATACTGAGTACTTAATAAGTGTGTGCCGTCAGATCGGGCGACCGCCATCGATCCGAACCATAGCAACGGCGGCGTCGAAACAAGACACATTGCCTCTCCCAGCCGGCTCCGTGTGCTCGGAGCTCGCTTGCTAGTAGCCTGCTCGCCTGCTCCTACTTACATAACTACTGTTCGCAAAAACTCATTTACGAAACGCAGTATCGTTTCGAATACTCGCCTAATTAACTATTTGCAGATAGGTCCGTATGCTCTTCACTTTTGTTGCTAACCTAACCGCCTTTTGAAGTGTTTTAATCCGATAAGTGTCACGCTTAGGTGTACCATCGTGGGATCATTTCTTTATCTGCAGCTGGGTCTGAGGGCTGTATCTATAAACACTTTCGTTTGTATCGATTTTGGGTAGCTATGCTTACTCTTAAAATGATAAGTAATTTGATTCATAAACTTGTATGAATTCGTTGAGATGAAGTTTTGACAGCCACTAAAGTGATACCGCTTACTGACGTTGAGTGATTTCATAACTCAATCCTTAGTACCGGCGCAATAAATGAAATCCTGGAACATAGGTTTGTATAGGTCGGTCGGGCTCACTCCCACATAGTGTGCGAGTACAGCTGTGGGTACTATAGCTAGGTGTGTATAGTGGCGGTTGGCGTGATGCGGCCGGGTTCGTTTTTACGGGCGGCCGGTCACCTCCCAGTGTCTCCCTGTCACTTGTAGGACGAAACCTTTATCATAGCATCGACCGACACCACTCACTGACATTCAAGCATCCACGTCCACGCGCAGGCCACAACTACGTGATTTAATAATAACGCTGGACAACTAAGCCAAGCCTATTTGCAAGGTGGTTAAACACACATTTTCGTTTTACTTTATTTGTCCGCGAATCCAACATCGAACATGTGCATACGAATTTTTGACGAACTAAAGAGGTTAACGGTACCTAGGCAGGCATAACGTTAATTTACTTCGCAGCAACCATTTAGAAAAATCGCTAAATTGTGGATTCTATGCGAACGACGGAGTTTATGTAAAATGCGTGTGTGCTTGTAACAATAGCATACAGCACACACACGTACTCTGTATCTGCAGGAGGAAGTGTCCTCCCTCGCTGTCGATGACGTGTCCGCACTCCGCACCGAACTGCGTTGCAATTAAATTGTACACCATTTCTACTCCTAAATACAACGTTTTCAAAGCGGGTCAATAAGAGTTTGGAAATGAGGCTCAGCTTTACGTGGTTTCCTATTTGCAGTGCGCAGAAACCATTCCAAGTGGAGCTGCTAGCAACGAGCGTCGAGATAAATAGCTCGTTCGTCAAGCGCCGACGACTCGCTAGGATATATATCTATACGTAGCCGTATAGCAGTCGTACGTTCTATAAGTAATATTGTAGGAGTATAGCGAGTTACTGAGTACAGTACGCCTTCGAGTTATCACAACGTGCAGCGTATAGTGTAATCTTCGAGTCAATATCTGCGGCGTTATCTGCTCAGAAGTGGGTCGTTGCTCTTCTGGCGAGTGCTGCACTGTCCCACTGTGCTACCCGCCACGTCACGTACACGTAGGTGACTGACTGCGAGCTCTGAGCACTCAGTTTACTTGAAACAACAAGTCTCACACGTTACACAACGCATTGTATCTTGACCTTGGAGGTCAAAGCATATTGAAATGAGGTATTTTAAAACCTAAAAGAAGTATTCGTTAAGATTCCCAAATATGGCGAAACTTGGAATTGTATGGTGGTAAAAATCTGGCCACCAATGCGCCGTCTTGCCAGACCTGAACCAAAGTGCACATAATAAACTGTAAAAGTGCGTTGACACAGTATGCAATTAAATAACAGTCATTTGCCCTCCATAAAGACTGTAAGAGTGCACAAGCTGCAACAAAGAACCGACAGATAACTGCGAAACGCTTGCGCTCATATCGCACAATACGACTATTACAAGTAGAACAAATCTGTTGCTCCCACCGTGCCGTCCCTCTCCGGGATTACACATCACACGTATTCCTCAACACGGGGCTACGGTATTCGAAGCGCTCGTATTGCGCTTAAAATGTATAAATACATTACAAACGCACCCCACCTGCCGCCACATTCTCAGATTCCACCCCTCGCCCCTCTGCCACGCACGCAGCACCGACAACACTGCCGAGTGCCGACCCGACTGCGACCCACCAACCACTATCACATTTTATACATTTACGTGTACGCGCGTAGGTACCGTAGTACACGCCACGACAGTTCGTATCGCCATAAATACTCTTTTAATAACATTATTATCCAACAAATTAGCATTAACATCTGAACATTTAAATAAACAATTCATTTTAGTTAATAGTTCATAAAAGTTACATAACGGAATACTAATATCGGCTACTATGTGTTTACTACATCAATTCCAATAATAAGTAAGTAGCGAGCTGGTAATAATTCAAGAGAACACTTTTATGAATGGAGCTCGTTCAGCGCCGTTTATGTTTATTACATGTGGCATAATGTCCGATGGAGTGCACTCGTATCATCAGCTGATCTAAATATTCCATTTGGAGTTTGTGTCGTACGCTGGCTCCACACGGTCAAGTTTGCTCTGACGTCTCACTGATTCAATCACTTACACTTGTCTTGAATCGATTGCGAGCGTATATTAAAAAGCTTTATTTCACGATGGATATAATTGTCGTTCGGAGTGTGCACTGGCTGTGGGCACTGGCAGGAATTTGCGTGAGAGTGATGTGAAAAATGTGCGTGACGAAAGACGTTAGGCCGCTGCTGGCCGTCCACGACGAACATTTGTCAAAGGAACGATGATCCGTCGCCACAAATCGGCTAGCTAGACGGCACGATCAGCGGTTTGGTGCTTTTTAAAACGAAATTTTGTATGGCGAAGATATTTGTACCGAATTCTTGTCTGTGACTGCACCCACGACGCTGGAAAAATTCTAGTGTAGGTTAAAAAACGTTACGAACACCTACGAAGAGCCCCGACCTTTGTTCGGCTCAAGCTACTTTAGCCGTTTCTCGTAATAAACTCGATCCGAATCAAATGATGGTTTAATTCGCTACTCGTTGCGGTAATAAAAGTAAAATAAGGTATTTGTTTAATGAACATAATGGCGGCTAATTTGTTTAAGATTAATTTTATGTTATAGCATGTAATCTGTGTTGATGTGTTCGGAACGCAGCACGCTGCTCGTTATTACGAGTTTATGACCTAACGAGGATTTGTGGGTTTATGTTTAAAAAGAATTTAGTATTCTACACTCCACAAGCTACTAATCGCAGCCAGTTCCGGAGACACCCCTAACTGTCGACCTTTACTATAAATACGCACTTTTTCTACCTGCCCTTGTCCTATGTTACCTGGGGTCGGCGCAAAATGTTTTCTTCTTCCTTTCTCCCCAATCAGCTGACACGATATTGTTTACTCACTTTTCATTCGTCCATCGTCCCTCGTGGATGTGTAAAGTAGCAACATTCGACCGACATGGTACAAGATTCTTGCAACAGACCTATACAATGTTGATATACCAAGTATTATTTGTCTTTAGTTGTGTGTGGTGAGAACGTAAAACTAACTGTGTTCTGTGTGTCTTTCAGGGAGGAGGGCGAAGAGAAGCCGAAGCCGACGGAGAACCAAGACGACGGGTACGAGACGTCCAACAGCGGCGAGGCGGCGCGTCGCAAGCCCTCGAGCGCGGAGGGCTCGCCCGCGCCGCCGCCCGAGCCCTCGCCGCCGCCCGACGCGCCCTACGAGCCGCTCATGAGGCACTACGAGCCCGAGCCGGAGCCCTACCGCCACTTCGAGCCGCCCGCGCCACCGCCCCCGCAGCCCGAGCCACAGTACCAGCACTTCCCCTTCCCTAAGTACGGCAGCGACCCGTATGCGTTCAAGCGCGAGCCGGAGGTGCCGTACGACATGAGTCAGCACCATGGCTACGGGCCGGCGGTGAAGAGAGACGATGACTTATACAATGGCATCAAGCGCGAGTGCGAGGACCCGTACTCGTTCGTGGAGGAGGAGGCCATGTGCGCCATGCTGGGCCAGCCCGCGCACCACGCCGTGCCGCCGCACCTGCAGCACCACGACCACCACGCGCACATGATGCATCCGCAGCAGTTGATGCTCAACCAGCCCAAGAAGAGGGGTCGCAAGAAAAAGATTAAGGACGAGAATGGGTCAGTACTACCTTCTGATACTGTAGATTTACACGCGAGGGACCTTAGCGGAACTAAGTATTGGACTTTTCAGCATCAATTAGCAACTCGTAAGAAGTTTTCTGTATTAGTGACTGGAGAATGGTCAATATGGTCATAGACTGATTCTTCGTCATCAGCGAAATGTTGCTGACCCCTGAGGCACAATGCTCTTGATCGTTCATAACGTTGATAGAAAGATGTTGAAAGGTGAAAGTTACTCTATTTTCTGCAACAAAGTTCTGAATTGATGCTGAAAAGTGTGATAAGTTCCTAATCATATAGATGCATACAGATTGAATCTTACACTAAAATTAAAATATCAAGAAACCGAATGAACTCAAAGAAAATTACTCCAACATCTCCAATCTGTCTTTGGAGCTTATCAATACTAATAACCGTTAATGAACTGCATAAGATTGTGCTATATAATCGGCCGTAAGAGTGAGGGTAGACGGCGCAAGCATGGCGGCGTGTCATGGCGGTGCAGCATGGTGACACAATTAGTGCGTCGGCCGCTGACCCCGCCCGAATTAGCGATCCGCGCGCGCGACCCACTTCCCCACGGAACCCGCGCCCCCACACAGCACGACGTGCTAACCCATAGCCACCAACACCTTGATAATGTATTTAGTATTTCCGCGCGGCTATATTCGGGATCCTTCTGTAATTGCGTGCTGGAGGTCAGATGGAAAACGCTCTGTCGAAACTGAATCGGTCGCATCCGATTCGATTTGTTCCCCCGACGCGGCTGCTGAAAGATTCTGATGTTTTTGTGCAAACATTGAGAGAGTAGGTTCATTAGCAGGCTGGTTTTAGAATCACACGTGACTGTAAGCTCCGTTTACTGCGCCTCACATTAGTGCCGCGGATGAATGAGGCCAAAACTGCTATCAAACGAAATTAAAGATTTCTTAGCTGAGCTAGTGATGCAAATGACAGTAGAACCGTGCGCACGCATGCTCAGATATTCATGTATATGTAATGTTGATGTGGAGTGATATGCGCGGGCGCGGGTGCGCGATTGATAGCGGCGTCAACACAACCAGCTAATGAACGTTTGATGTTGTGTTGTAGTGCGCGCGCGCAAGAGCCCCGCGCCTGCGCGCATGCCGCCATAGTGTTTACGTCGGGGGTATTTCGGTACCGGAACCGATGCCGCACTATCGCTAGCCAAAAATCCGAGCGAAATAATCAGATCAAGGTAGAATCGTTGAAACGGAAAGCTGATGATTTTCACTTTCTATCACAATCTATTTGTTTAGGGCCGCCAGCGTGGTGGCCGATCGTGCGCGGTGACGGCGGGCCGCCGCGCCCGCCCGGCTGCCACGCGCAGCCGTTGATAAATATCGCACCATGAACTAAACTAATAAACAGTATCGTTATCCGCAGCAAGCGTAACGACCACGCTACGTATTACACTTTCCAAAATTAACAATTTTGGGTCACCCAGCCGAGCAGCAGCTGAACACTGGAAGCTGGATCCGTGAAAACGATTACTGGGTCAAACGTATAATGTTTAGCGAAGATTCTAAACATAGTTCGGACTAGTGCTCAGGCG
Organism: Apamea anceps; assembly: GCA_951799955.1. Taxonomy (NCBI): domain Eukaryota; kingdom Metazoa; phylum Arthropoda; class Insecta; order Lepidoptera; family Noctuidae; genus Apamea; species Apamea anceps. Next base: position 525,174 of record OX637526.1, read on the forward strand.
CCGCTGCACCAAAGCCTCTAGAAAGTAAAATGCAATAGAAAAACGAAAGAAAGACGTCAGTGAGGCAGACGAAGTGTGACAATACTTTCACGGCGACGAATGCAAATGTGCTGCACGCTTTTATATGCACTTTGTTGTGGGACAATGGTGTCTGCCGTGGTGGCCGACTGCCGGCGATCAAAGCCACCGTGACCACATGTCGCAAGCATATTATGTACATATCGGCTCCTATATTTTACTGCGTCCGAGACCGTTTGCTTTATGTATTGTCGCTGTCTCGCCAACGTTATCTGTTAAAACCAACACGAGGGTGTATTGGCTAATATTGAAGTGCAGTCCACGGAGCTTAGCAGTCGGTCCATATTGATAACAATTAAGTAGTTTTTGGACATAATTATAAACTGGGCGAAATGTATTTTCTGGTTCCCGGCAAAGAATAACCCATCCTGTATTTCGCGTGGCTAGCGAAAGAGGCAACTCTGGCTGCTTAAATCTTGGTCAATCATACATGCCTATTGCCTTTTCCTAACGAAATGGAAAAGTAGCATTCTCCATTTTGTTTTTCTCCTTCCAACATTAGTTCTTCTGGCAGGTATTATAAGAATCAGTTTATCGATTGCATCATGACTCACCAGCCAATGATGATAGATCTAACGAACAACTGGACATCATGAAAAGTCTCGCTATAGTCACAAACTGCACATTTATCGTGTAGTAATAAATTATATTCTACAGAAAACTCGCCACCAATGAAAGTTGCACAGCACTCGATAGATTTCATTATTGTATAATGGATATCTATTAAATTTATACGGCAGGCCGCCTGATTAGCTGAACACAATTGGAAAAGCTCTCCTCATTGAATGAGAGGTAACTTTCACATAAGCGTTCCACGTCCAGTGACCACTGCTGACTGAGACCAGACCACATCGTGGACAGTCAAAGCAGTATAACAATAATAATACATTCACCGGATCATACAATCCAATTTTTGTTAGTAATTACATAAACAACTGAAACACCAGTGCACCAATTAAACAATACAATAAACAACATCATTTCGAGGCACGGTTTAAAAGCAGTACTTTCGTCTTGGTGCAGTGTCTGAATATTTGACAATAAGGTTTTGATAACTTCATCATCTCATCATGTGGTTCCAGCCAGTAACACTGGCTCTATGCTATGGTTTGCTGACCGCAGTATGTTTTGTGACGCTTCTGCTCATCCTCTAGTTATAAACTCACTGTCACCCTGTTTCGACCCTTCACACGTTCTTTTCTCTGTCCATAACTGACTTAACTCAAGGTTATAATTGTTGTAATGCTTAACATTGCAAGCCCTCCTAGTGGAGTGAACTACATGACGTGGTAAGTTTCAACACTTGCAACCACTTTTGATACTCTTAAACTTGTATCTGTTCTGATAATTTCTGTAGTTCGACATAATGTTCATGCTTTTACTGGAATAACAAAATGGGCGGGACCTGTGTCCGGCGCTGAAAGTTAAACTGTGCCAATTACAAGTAAACTAGGAAGAAGTTCTGTTTCACTTTGCGTCAATCAAATAAACAATACATTTCCCTGGCCTGCTTCAAAATTATTCACAATCTGAATAATGTTGAAGGATATTGCTAATCCATTGCTTCATATGTTTGAAAAATTTGTCGGCTCAGCGACGTAAATATAGCAATGAATGGTGTTGGACTGTTAAAATGAAAGCCATTCCTGTTAGTGTGTTAGGCAATTCCCCCGCTGTAGTGCGCCCGCGAGCTGTTTTATGACCAACTGCTCACAGAGAAGCCAGTCTCAGCAGTTTGAACATTATAGGCTGTCTTTAGCAAAAGATCTGACTACTTTCCCTTCTCAGCATGGAGATCAAGACAGAGCCAGGGCTAGAGGGCACGATAGTGCCCCGCGTGGTGAAGGAGCGCAAGAAGCACGACCGCTTCAACGGCATGAGCGAGGAGGAGGTGTCGCGCCGCACGCTGCCCGACCACCTGGCCGAGAACCTCGACATCATCATTGTGAGTATGATCAACGTTTACTGACGCTACTTTTATTAGCTAGCTGTAGTTTTGATGGTTATCTATACAGTTCATTTTGGTACCCCGACTAATCTTCACTTTCTGAAACTCTGAACATTATCTTACGTGATTGACAAGCAAACAAACCCTGTCAAATGTTTGTGAATAGCTTTTATTCACATTTGTTGATGTTCGATTCGGCACGGAAGCGTATCGAATTATTATGAATAGCTATGCAGAAGAGAGATGAATATAAGTTCATAACTGGTGTAGAGCTGCACTTAGAAAGTTTTGTTGTTCCTCCACCAAAGACTGAACAGATAAAAAAATATAAAGTTAAAATGCAAACTTGAACAAATTTGCAAGCGGCGAAAGTGTTAACTACTTTAATATAGTTTTGTTAAGTTGATACACCAACAAGTAACATGAGATTTGTCAGACTTTCAGAAACTGGAGGTTAACATACGATCAATCTGCGAGGTGTGGAGCCAGTTTCTCGAACGAAAATGTTCGCAAAATTAATGTGACAAAATTATGAAGCGCGCCTAAACTTCTGTGATTGGTTGAATGATTTATCAACAGCCAATCGCAGCAGTTTACGCGCGCTTTGCTAACTGGTTGGTGGGCAACTGCTATTCGCACATCAAGAAATGGGAAATGTCTAGACTTGAACACACAACAAGTATCCGGAGTTCAGGGTATTGTTGCGATTGCCGCGCTTCTGTAGTGCCTCGGGAATGTTTGCAGACGCACGCACCGACGGCTTTGGTGCACTGTGGCGTAAGAAATCTGCCTCGCTTCTCCGCAGGCTGCATGGCAGTCCCAACACTATCCTGCAATCGATATCCGGCCGGGCAGAGAGCCCGCTAGTGTAGGCACCCGCAAATAGGACCCGATCTGTTTTAATAATTAACAAAGGCTAAGCTATTTTGTTGCTAACACTAGACCGCATTGCAGTCTGGATAAACAAAGATTAAGTTAAAATAAATTATAAACCATAAATTCTGCTTATGATGAGTAGCAAGTCCTGGAAACTGGTTGGTTGCACATACGCGACGCATTAGGAACCTGTTAGCAATATTAATTATAAATTATACAGTGTATGACCCCTGCCCCGTGTACCCGTGCTCATGCTAATTCTGAACATACGTGTTTTACTGATGGGGCGCATTTACATTATTGTGCCCAGCTGTTTACTACACATTGTTATTCAGCCCCTTTACACATGTCAAAAAACCTTTAAAATGTAGTTAGTAACATCTTATCATTGACTAATGAAAACTCAATTTTTTTTTTTTTACTTAAATTCACGTGATGTTTGAGATTTCTAGACTTTCGGAAACCTAAAACCGATATTTTTTAGTTTACAAATTAAATTAGTGACTGAAAAGATGCTAGTAAATCGGTTGTCATGGTTTGTGGACGCACGGATGTCATGTATGTATATGGATGGCTATTAGAGTTGGGGAAGGCCAAAGAAACGATGGATGGACTGTGTCGAAATCGAAATCAAAAGTAATTTTTTTATTGTCATTTATTTAGGCTGAGAATCAGTACTTTTTGAACGTCAAAATGACATGACAGTCCCCCTAAACGCGCCCCCCTCACTTCCTAGTGCTTTAGCTGGGAAGAAGTGGCGCAACAAACTCCCCAGGTGTAAAACATGATATGGCTAGAAAAGGGGACTACCGAGATAATGATTAATAGAGAAGTAGAAGTGGAAAAATACATGTCGCGCCGACCGCAAATAACTTGGGAGAAGGGCAGGAGAATAATGTTGTTAACATGTAACAGGTTGTCAGGACTCGGGATGAGCACATTGCCACGATGTAAACATTCTATCATAGTGCAGTTCGGTTCTTCACGAGTATGCCAAACGATTAAAACTGTAGTAAAACTTCTTCCACTTTGTATTAAATATGAATACTCTTTCTTCACAATAATAATCTGCCATTTATAACTCAGAAAAAAATCAGTGCCTATTTGGCCGCGTTGTTCTTCACAAGTTTTTTTCGTTGTATTCCTCGACAGTCGACTGACAGTAAAATAGTTTTTGCTACTTTCCTTCCTTTATTAGGTACCTACAACTTGTGACACCTAGATAGATAACATAGGTATTATAAAAAATAAATTGGATCAGTGGTTTCAAATTTAGATGTTTTAATGGACAAGGAAATCATATTTCGATTTTTGCTAAATCCCCGATGTGTTTGTGCTGGAATGTTTTAATTGAAAGTATGCTCATCATCGTCCTGCCCTTATCTCATTACATTTAAGGTCAGCATCAGTCACATCTGTCTGACAAGTTTGACCACCGATGAGAACAGAGCGGCCGTCCGTCTCTTTCCACTGCGAAGCTCACGTGTTGCTGACGACTGCACCTCCCACACATTACGTAACATGTCCGGAGCACAACGTCACGCTTGTCATTCACCCGAAGGACAGGCAGAGGCGCACCTATAGTATACCCACATTTTGCTAGTAATGTTTAAGTCTCACGTAAAAGAGGGCGAATCTAATGCCATTAACCAGGGCACAACTCACAAGTCCAGATTCCGGGCAATAACCATTACGCAACATGTATAGTCAAACACACGTCCATGTTAACCATTTGACATAGACAGCGCGTTTATGTCGCAGCAGTGAGGGCGTGCGGTTGACCGTACATTATATCCACAATAGTCTGTTTGGTACAGTAGTAGTATAGCATTGACAAACCAAAATGGTAATTTTAGGGTTCCGTAAGTTAAAAGGTAAAACAGAACAATTTTTTCGCCCGATTCTGAGATGAACATTATCGACGCGTCAAAATTAAACGCAAGTCAAGTGATGCGATTGGCTGTTGATAATTTAATTCAACCAATCACAGCAGGTTACGCGCGCTTGACATTTTGTGTTGATCTTCGTTCTAAAAACAAGACATTTCTGTCACAGACTTCTTTCTCAAAAAACTATGTAACGTAGGAATGACCACATGTACGTACACATATCTACAAAAGTGCTTGTGCTACAGATCGGCATCAACCCCGGGCTGTTCGCGGCGTACAAGGGACACCACTACGCGGGCCCCGGCAACCACTTCTGGAAGTGCCTTTACCTGTCCGGCCTCACACGGGAACAGATGAGCGCCGATGAAGACTATAAGGTTTGTACTATTTTTTTTTTTAAGTATATTTTATGGCAAACACACCTATCGCGACTGTTGAAATTTGCAAAACGAGATGTGTCTGCATCTCCTGTCTCTGTCTTGCGTCTCGGTCTCCGGTCTCTGTCGCCGCGCGAACTGCCACCTTTACGTTTGTAAATAAGAAGCTAGTAAACTTTTGAGGTAGTTAATGGCTTTAAAATCATGTGCACTCATATAAAACGTGTTCTGCTGAACATAATTTTACTACTTAAAATAACGGCTAAGAGGATGTTTATATAACGAGCACGCTCAACAAACGGATCAGAGATTCTTATTATTGCAAAAAAGACGACAAGGGTTGTCTATTGTACGCCAAGATAATCTCCAGAAAACATTTGGGTCTGCACGAGTGCGTTCGCACTGCACATCGTGTTGCCTGCACTTTCTAGTTTTCTAAGAAGAGGTCTATGTTCGACACTGACGAGTGATAGGCGAAGTTTTATTTCATCAGTCAGTCTATAAAAAGCATTTGTCGTTCAATAACACATTGAATGATTGTCGCCATTTTTTTTGCAATTTCAAATTGAATTGAACCAAGGTAAATGCACTTTCAGTGTGACTGGACTGTTACTCTGTTAGTTAATTTGTGTCGCAGATTTTTGTAGCTGACTCGTAGGTGACTGTCAGAGTGATAACCGTACATTCAGTAAAAACGTCGGTGCCTTTATTTCGTCACGATGTTACTTCTGACGTGTGGTGGACCGTTCATGTTATGGGTACAGTCAATGGCAAAGATTATGTATCAAAATCAAAAGTCATTTTTCTTACGTTTTTGCAATAATTTGCAGGTCAGTGTCAGGTTGTATGTTGAACAAAATATGATTCGCGCCCGTAACAAGTATGTATTTACAGAATTATAATCATTAAAATCATCAATACAACCATCTAAGTTCATAAAACCCCATTGAATGACTTATCAATCAAACACAATCAATACTGATCTGCAAATTGCAAAAAACGTAAGAAAATTAGAATTTGGCGAGCTTCCGTGGCGCTTCGCCTTGAGGTGTGTAGACTCCACATAGTTCATTCAATCAGTCTGTATCTAGTTGTATAGCTAAGTACAACGGAGATTCATTAAGCATATTTCACTGCTAGGTACCTATAGTACGGCACTCGTTTACAAACAATATTGGGCGGTCTGCAGCGAGTACGCACGCATTACTATAAGGTTCTATTTACATACACGTCGCCGCTTGAATACAAATAAGCAAGTGATTATAGGTTTTAGATGACTCAAAACGTAATTATTTAAATTTAACACACGACAAAAATCTTTGTATGCCTAACGTTCTCAGGAAATACTAGGCCGTTCGCTTAGATTGCTATTGAAAATAACTACTAAGATCTAACGAACCATTCTTTTGGTTTATTCCAAAATCGCCTCTCCTAACAAATGTTTACTTGAGTCCTTCTTCGATAAGTGTTGCATTCAGTGTTATTAGAACAGTTGGCTAATTGAACAAATCTATTACGGCACTGTAACCACAAGTCTATGTTTAGCATGAGGTGGATGTGAGCTGATAGTATTACTGACGTCCGAAGTAAAGGAAAATATTGAAGTATTTCAATTAGACTAAATAGTAGTTAGAGCTTAAACAAAAGAAAATTGTGAGTCTATTACATTCTAAATAGTTCGCCCGCTCTTACTGAGCTACAGGACGGTTCTTTAATATGGCACTTCGAGTTATAGACGATGCTCTAGCTCTACGAAGCCGAAACTTTTCAAAAACTCGATCTGCCATGTTAACTGCCGCTTACTGTAAAACTAAGACTGAATGGAATTGTTAAACATTTAACAAAATAAAAGACTAGTGCCGACTCCCGTCCACGTTTCGTAATGCTCAGTAACACATGAGGCACAGTCTCTTACAATCGTGGAATGAAGTACTACATTACCTATAAACTATGTTAATTTTTAAGGCAATAGGGTATTACATAAAATTAGATTTCTCGGAACCTAGAAAAAAATTAAGCCTCGGTAAAAAATATTATTAGGTATGTATTTTTTTAATGACGAAGTTGTATACTTTTAAAGTGTATGCTGGACAGATACAGCACTGCTGCAGTCTGACGTCACTCAGTAAATTGATCGTTTTGCTTGACAAGGATGGAAGAATAACTCCAAAAACGTCTAACTTCTCCATTTTTCAACCGATTTTATATATTTTTTCACAAGTCAGCTTCTTTAGTAATATCTGTGAAATAAGTATTAATTCCTCAATTATTGTGAAGAAAGAATAAATGAGATTTTAGTTTGATATTATGCAATTTCTTCACCAACACATCCCACTTCTAGCTGCTGAACTTCGGCATCGGCTTCACAAACATGGTTTCCCGGCCGACAAAGGGTAGCGCTGACCTGACGCGGCGCGAGATCAAAGAGGGCTCGGCCATCTTGCTGGAGAAGCTGCAGACCTTCCGGCCCAAGGTGGCCGTGTTCAACGGCAAGCTCATCTATGAAGTCTTCTCGGGGAAGAAGGACTTCTGCTTCGGGAAACAGCCCGATACTATTGCTGGGACTAATACTGTGAGTGGCATGTTCATTTCATATATCTGATGTCATATATCTGATGCCGGTTTTTTTTCTAATTTTTTTATTCATATTCACTAATCCAACCAGTTTGACCAAGGGGTCTGGTTTATCCAGTCACTGGGTTGTGGAGGTCAGATAGGCAGTCGCTCCATGTAAAAAATTATGTTTAGCTGCTTCCGGTTAGACTGGAAGCCGATCCTACTATAGTTGGGAAAAGGCTAGGCAGATGATGATGACCTTAGTGCTGATAGCGCAGTTCTATTAATTAAACGAAGAACCCATTCCTACCAAGTAGCAATAATATTGCTTAAGTTGTTAACTGCTAATAAAATGAACTGCCTAGAGTTTAGAATGTTAAACAGTCTTGTGTCTAAAATATACCATGGAGGGTCCTGGGCTCGAATTCCGGTTCGGTCGGGTGAAACATGGTTCAGATTTTCCTATTGGAATTTCTCAGAAGAGTTAAGCTTAGGCTTAGTTTATGGCAATTGATTCCATTTCCATTCCATTCCTATTACTTGGGACTTATTAATGGAATAACTGGCAAAATGTGGATGCATGCAATATATCAAAGACTGTCTTTAAAGATCGCTTGTAGCGATAAGCCCGCCCGTTGTGTCAGCCGACGTAAAATGTCTACATTTATACATCTGTAATTTGTATGGTGTACATAATAAAGGGTATTCTATCTATAATCTCTCGGACTTGTGGAGCTTCATTGCCTCGGCGCTTTCCTGTTGGTCGCCACTGTTTACTCTGACTTTCAAAATTGCAGAAGTTGAGAAAAAGTGGTGCACTTGCATGTCATAAAGAAATCAAATACAACTAGTAAGAAAATAAAGAAAAATTGTATATACTGCACCACAGCCTACCCCTTCGAGCAAAATAATGTCGATACTGTATTATGATGTGACTAACCCTCCCTTGTGCCGCTCCAGTACATGTGGGTGATGCCGTCGTCGTCGGCGCGCTGCGCACAGCTGCCGCGCGCGGCCGACAAGGTGCCGTTCTACGCGGCGCTGAAGAAGTTCCGCGACTACCTCAACGGGCTGGTGGCGCACGTGGACGAGAGCGAGCTGGTGTTCCCCGACAACACCAGCCGCCGCCCGCAGGAGGAGATGGAAATACGACGGTAGGTCATGCTGCAGTCGAACACGGCCGGTAATGAGACTTATCACCAAGCCGAGAGACACGGTCTTCTCCATCAGAACCTTCTACGCTTTGGAATAGACAACTAACTTTATCTTGCTGACTGACCGACTTCTTGACAATTCCAAAGTGCCTGTAAATGGTTTCACTGGAAAAAACTTGACTTCCCATCATTACGAATGCTTTTAGCGCGCTACTGTCATTTGTGGTTTGTCATACCAAAAATAAAACTCGCGTAGTTTCCTGGTAGTTAGTCTGTTTTGTTTAATATAACTTATGGAATGCGTAGATTTCGGCTTGGTGATGGGTCTTTTCAAAACCTGTTTATAAATATACTTTAGTAGATGAGGATTGCTTGTGTTTAAGATAGAAATTCCACTATTTCGGGATCCTGACGCTTATAACAGATAGTTACGTTAGTGGAGATAGGGGGAAGCCGTAATAAACGGCCAGATTTTCGTAATGGCGGAGAATAGTGCATTTTGCTACTAGTGTGCGATGACCAACGCTCACGCGTATCAAACGATGTTTTTCAACACTCTTTTCGAGCAACTGCGTTGAAAATTCAACAATGTTCATAGCATTCTTTTTTTTGTGGTGAATTTTGTTATATTGTCTATATCATAGAGATTGTTATTCCGATTGCGTTCTACAATACTAGGGCGCATAGTTGGGTTCGGTCACTTTATAGAATTATTTGTATGTATGACTCTAATTTAGGATTATTACAGGTTGTATGTGTATGTGCTGTGAACTGACGTCTTGTATGAATTGTGTACTTGTATGGTTACGTGATTAACTCCTATTAGATCGTTTATGAAGGTCGGCAAGACATAATGAAGGAGAAATTTAATCTAAATAAAATAGTAATACCCCTTGTGACTATCGACAAAGTGTTCCAAATAAAATTTATGGAATCGATAATCATTTTCATACCGTGCTGTCTGAACATAATATTTTACTTGGCGTTCGAATCATAATATATGTATATAGCGCCGTGTGGCCTCAGCGCCGCCAAACGTACGCACGCAGAGTGCGGCCTGCTGCTCGCTCGGCGCGGCCACTGCTCGCTCGGCGCGGCCACTGCTCGCTCGGCGCGGCCACTGCTCGCTCGGCGCGGCCACTGCTAGGCATTACGTTAGGGTCTCCTATTGAACACTCTCGGGGTCGTCTGGCGTCAGCGTATGCGTCACTCAGTATTTTGTAATAGCTGTACAAGGATCTTTTGGTGCGTAGCCAAAATCGAAACAAACGCTGCCATCTTGATTTTCAATACATTTCACAAAACAATTGCATAAATGTTTAACAACAGCGCGCCCTGTCGACGTTATTCGAGCGCCAAAAGGTCCTTGCAGCAGCGTAGCTGCAGTGGGCGTTTCAAAGAGACCACAGCAGTTCCTATAGCACCCAACGACGCGCGTCGGACAGCAAGACGCAGTTGGCGGCCGATGACATTTGTAGGAGACGTTATCCTTGTAGCGAAGTTAGCGACAGGATGTATAGTGTAGGATAAGTGACCTAGCCTGACTAGCCTAGAGAATCTGTGTAGTCGTGTTGAGTGTCCTCTCTGTATGTAACGTAAGTCAATTTTATGTCCTTCTCGTTAGTGTGATAGATTTGTCACCAAACTGGCTCACGAGCAATTCCAGAAAACTGCCCTTAACTTTATAGTTTTCAGTCTTGATCATATTAATAATAATCCCAAAATAAAACTAATATTCATTGTAATGATCTAGTATCAAATCTGTGTTAGCCTTGTAACTAATTATATAATTGAGACCAAATGATTAAATAACAAGCAATAATATCTTACCAGTAGAAAGAAATGATACAAAATGTTCCGTTCAGTAGACGTTCCCTTTGTCCCGTGACGACACGCTGGCCTCTTCCCATTTGTTCAAGATTTTTAGTTTTTGTACTGATTGAACTTAGCCCATTTATTTCAAATTGTTCGATTGTTTCAGCCAAGCCAGCAGGTAATATAACTCGCTGCCAGTAAACATAACTGTTGCTAGTTCACAATACATTCGATTACTAAACATTTTCATTTAAAACAGACTATTTGACATCAATAATTATTTTAGTTAGAACCTTCACGGTGACTAGTGAGTAGGTAGTAGGTAACTAGTAGGAGTAGACAGCTCAGCGTGAAGCACAGAACTTGCTAGAAGTATGGAAAGTGCGTATTATTTTTAATTGGCGTAGGAATTGAATTGATGTCAATCTGTAGACGAGGGTTGAGTTGGACCTGCACGCTTTGTATGTTCTGTAGGCGATCGTTACACTCACTATGTTACGGCTCAAACTGCAAGAGTTACATGACTGTAATTTTAATAACAGAACTCTTCTCTATCTCTTGGCTTTTGTAGTTGGTTGTCGTGCATTCCACGGTTGTATATCTGTGTTTTAGCCGTGATATAGTACAGATAGCCCGCATGGCACCACGACCGCTATTGTCTGTTGGTGCTATGCTTATTGTCAAGTGCTGCTTCCAGTAGTCCACAGCATCCCGCGTCCTCCACAGCTCTCGTACGTTCACAAGCAAAGATACCTTCAACTTCCGCAACATTCAAAAGCGATAAAGTATTGATAGAAATGTCATAATGTTACAAACATAGTCTTTTCAATATGAAATAAGTCTTTTATCAAAGTTGCAATTTTAATTTCACGTGTAAAGCGCTTGCTTAGAATCTTGCGTAACTGTGAGGTATTTCTGCTCGTGACTGTACAGTGATGCATGCTCAACATGCTACGTAGACAGGCGCCTGTCCGGACGTGTCGGTTTGATTCAACCCTACATAAGCTCTACCTCTTTCTGGGATTAAGTTTGGTGACAAATATATTTACACACTTATAGTTCCAATTCTAGCCCTGTCAGTGGCCTATACTATTTTACTGCCATATCAGGGCCTCGTTCAGACGAGTACGTAAGCGGGGCGGGCATGAGAGTAGGGCAGTAGGTGAGAGGTGAGCAGACGAGTGAGCGAGGCACGTTGCAGACTGACGATGGAGCCGGAGCCGGGCGACACCATCATCCTGGAGGACGGCACGGAGGTTCCGCTCAAGAAGAAGCGCGGCCGGCCCAAGAAGGTCAAGCTGGAGAACGGCGAGGTGGCGCCCGCCGCGCCGCGCCAGCCGCGCCAGCCGCGCGCGCCGCCCGCGCTGGACGCGCCCGACCAGCCGCCCAAGAAGAAGAGGGGCCGCCCCAAGAAGATCCGCCCCGAGGAGCAGCAGTTCCTGCTGCAGCACCAGCAGCATCAACAGCAGCAACAGGTGAGTACCCACATACGACGCTGCAAGCATCTTTCGGCGCGTGGCCAAAGTCGGAACTGACGCCGCCATCTTGTTTTGTCATTACAATTTTTGTGGCAATTTTACAAATATTTACCAACAACACCTCCCTGTCAATGTCGTTCATGCGCCTAAAGATCCTAGTTGCACTCAACACTAGTATGCGGTAGGACTAACATGTTTTAGTCAGTGATCTGACTGGAAATGCGAATTTTAGTAGGACACAATTTTTTTTTACTAGTAAATATGCATTCCAATAATTTTGAAAAGTAAAAGAAATGATAGGTGGTAACTTAAAAGGACATGACCAAAAATATTTTTTTTATTATCCAATAATTGTAACCAGGATAAATTAAATATATTTGGATAGACATCCCTAAAACTAGTGGTTCTAACTGTATCATACATTTTTAAAGACCTCCAATTTTGAGAAAAATCGTTTTTTATTTTAGTGTGAATTTACTCCTAAAAGGAACAAACCTTTCTAATTGTCTAGGATAATAAAGTGAACACACCTCAAAAAATAATAATCTTGTCAAAATTGACACATGGTTCTGCCATTACTGTCAATCAATGTTTGATATAAGAGTATTTCAGTGTGAACGAAACGAATCTAGTCAGATTATTTATTTACTGTAATATTATAATCTATACTCATAATAAAGCGGTTATCAAGAAGTGCATGCTTCAGCATAGTCCACATGGGTAGCAGGAGTAAATGATAATAGTATCTATTGATCGAGAACATTTTTTAATTACGTAGGAGAATTCCTTTTTAATGACTAGTAATCGAGCTCGGAAGTGGATGAAAAGCCTTTCGACAATTATCTCAATTTAAAAACTGGGGGTCTACTCCGAAGTAGTATCGGCCGAATGTTCGGCCGTTTCCTGCTACGAAGTTACTATTTGGTTCGGTCGGTTCCGATCCTACACTCCTACACTCTTTTGAATATTGACTATGGTCCCGATCCAACTGAGCCGATCCGAACTTTTTTCGCATTTTTCAATAATATTCGGTTCGACCATGTGTTGGTCTGATACGAACATTCGCACTTTGCACTTCGGAGTAGGCCCCCAGAATTAATATGCTATAGTTGGACGCTAGTGTTACAGTTTTTTTATGAAATAAAACTTTTATTTTTATATATTCTTTTATTGATTTTCCCCATCTGGTTGTACGTCCCGCCAAGGTTATGCACGATGCAAGACGTAAAACAACGTGAATAGGTACGACGAACGTCGATAATTATTATTATTTACTTGCTTGAAACACTTTCACGATTTATTGAAATTTAATCTTTCATGATATTTTTTATTTACGTATTTAAAAAAAACAAAATTCAAAACCTCTTCAATTTTTTTTCTCTCTTTTGCTGCTGCTGAAAACATCATCATTGAGCAAACTGGTAGCATTTCATTTAAAATCAATAAAACACGTGCGCCATTTAATTCGTTCGATTACATCTAAATTGCGCGCACATTACTGCGTTATGCTATATCCAGCACCGCGGCTTTGAGCGGACGTACAGCTGATATGGACCGTGTATAAAAGGCTTAAGATATTGTCAAAGTGTGTGTGAGGTTTAATTTGGGCTGCCATCGGCAAATAAAATATATGTACTAGTATTAAATAGTTTATCATTTTTCTCTAAAATTCCATATTTTTTGGAGCTTTAATTTAGGTGTAGTTTGGTTCTGGTTAGATTTTTCTCGGATTGAAAAACCAACGTCCATATAAAAAGCGGACATCTCCTTTAATGAGATCATTATGGACACAAGAAAATAGTAGGAGAGAGGAGGCTTTACAACTTACGTATTGTTCCCTCCTAGCAAACAAACGCGATGGTACAACAAAGCAGCGGATTGTCATCGCTACAGCCCATCCACGGCCACCCGCTGCCCCACGAGCAAGGCTACCTGGCGCCGGGCGAGTCCTTCCCGCCGCAGCTGCCGTCGCCGTCGCTGCTGTACCCGCACCAGCAGCACCAGCAGCTCACCAACGACTCAGGGAACTACTTCCAGCAACAACCAACTAACTCAGGTATGTCGGGTAGACTTCTTGCCGCAAAAACATGGCAACAGTTGGACCTTCAAATTGTCTTTATTTCGTTAGCAGTAAGGATTGTGCTGATGAGCTTCACCGCGTTAAGCGTCACCTTTCACAAGCTCTAAGCTTGTTAAAACATTAAAAGCATCAAATCTGCCCCCTTAGTGGATGTTTTTGGTGACGATTAGGACAAGCATGTTACGACAAGAAGTTAAAAATAGAATCAAAAAAATTAATAACAGTTTGTAAAATATATTTTCTTTGCAGTCAGGTAAAGTTTATACAAAAGCTGATTATTGATATGCTATTTTGAGATGTAATGCAAACGGTGGAGGAATCATGGCTACGATCAGTGTAGGAGTCATCTTATGTAATTTTATAATGTGCACAAACTGTCGATTCTCAGCCTAAATTGAAGATTAATTGTTGATATTAACGGGTCACAATATCGGTAGATCGTAAGTTCATGTCGGTCAACAGGAATGGACTCCCCGCTGGACGTGTCGACGCCGCCGATGCTGGGCAGCATGGCGCGCGGCTACGGCTCGCCGGGCGGCTACGCGGCGTCCCCGCGCGGCGTGTACGCGTCGCCGCGCTCGCAGGGCTACTCGCCGTCGCCCGCGCGCCGCGCCGGCACGCCGCAGCCGCAGGTACGTGCGCGCCCGGCCCGCCCCACACTGGCCCGAAATTCGCGTTTCATAGACATTCAACATTTAAGTGTCGCTTTTTTTGCTTGGTAACGATTGGGAATACCTACTGTATGCCTTATAAAATGAACTTTTAGGTTTTTAATCGGAAACAGCGCATTCAGAATTTTTTCCAAAAAAATTTGTATGGAGTCGTGCGATAAAATATCCTCTTAGCTTATTAATATATGAATTATTTTGGATTTTTTGACATACTCCATGCCAAGGTCAAACGTGCGCTTTTTAAAAAACAAACATTTTTTTTTGTTTAAGTATTGTTTTGTTTTAACTAGTATCAAGCTTAACATTATGTATATAGATTAGACATTTACGCAAATTGTGGACCGATTTTCAAAATTCTTTTTTGTTCGTAAGGAGATACTTCTGAAGTGGTCCCATATAGATTTCATCAAAAACGGTTCCGTAGTTTGGTTTTGAAACCAAAATTACTGGTAAAATTACAACTTTAAAGTAAAAAATAAAAACTTTTTTGCTTAAAAAAACAACCGACTTCCAAAAACGACACTACAAAGTGAAAAATAACTTTAATTTCGGAAGTCGGTGGCAAATAACGAAAATGCGAATCCAACGACACCGACTTCCGAAATTAAAGTTATTTTTCACTTTGTAGTGTCGTTTTTGGAAGTCGGTTGTTTTCTTTTTAAAAATTTTTTTTTTAAAAAAAGCGCACGTTTGACCTTGGCATGGAGTATGTCAAAAAATCCAAAATAATTCCTATATTAATAAGCTAAGAGGATATTAGGCGCAATTGTGCGATAATGGAGATATCATCATTTATTATGCCGACTCCATACAATTTTTTTCGAAAAAAATTCTGAGTGCGCTGTTTCCGATTATAAACCTAAAAGTTCATTTTACAAGGCATGTAGTAGGTATTCTCAATCGTCAAGCAAAAAAAGCGACACTTAAAAAAAAAATGTTGAATGTCTATGAAACGCGAATTTCAGGCCACTTTGCGCCCGCCCTCCGGCCCCGCGCTCACGCCCGTGTGCCCGCAGGAGCCGAGCCTGCTGCACCAGTTCCCGCCCAGCCCCGCCGCCTTCTCCGCGCCCTCGCCGCCGCGCGCCGGCTCGGGCGGCGGCTACGGCTCGCCCGCGCCGCGCGCCGCGCCCTTCAGCGGCCGCTCGCCGCTGTACGCGCACAGCCCGGCCTCCTACCAGCACCAGCAGGCGCAGGTACTGTTCCCTCGAGCGCAGGTAATGCGTCGCCGGCTCGGGCGGCGGCTACGGCTCGCCCGCGCCGCGCGCCGCGCCCTTCAGCGGCCGCTCGCCGCTGTACGCGCACAGCCCGGCCTCCTACCAGCACCAGCAGGCGCAGGTACTGTTCCCTCGAGCGCAGGTAATGCGTCGCCGGCTCGGGCGGCGGCTACGGCTCGCCCGCGCCGCGCGCCGCGCCCTTCAGCGGCCGCTCGCCGCTGTACGCGCACAGCCCGGCCTCCTACCAGCACCAGCAGGCGCAGGTACTGTTCCCTCGAGCGCAGGTAATGCGTCGCCGGCTCGGGCGGCGGCTACGGCTCGCCCGCGCCGCGCGCCGCGCCCTTCAGCGGCCGCTCGCCGCTGTACGCGCACAGCCCGGCCTCCTACCAGCACCAGCAGGCGCAGGTACTGTTCCCTCGAGCGCAGGTAATGCGTCGCCGGCTCGGGCGGCGGCTACGGCTCGCCCGCGCCGCGCGCCGCGCCCTTCAGCGGCCGCTCGCCGCTGTACGCGCACAGCCCGGCCTCCTACCAGCACCAGCAGGCGCAGGTACTGTTCCCTCGAGCGCAGGTAATGCGTCGCCGGCTCGGGCGGCGGCTACGGCTCGCCCGCGCCGCGCGCCGCGCCCTTCAGCGGCCGCTCGCCGCTGTACGCGCACAGCCCGGCCTCCTACCAGCACCAGCAGGCGCAGGTACTGTTCCCTCGAGCGCAGGTAATGCGTCGCCGGCTCGGGCGGCGGCTACGGCTCGCCCGCGCCGCGCGCCGCGCCCTTCAGCGGCCGCTCGCCGCTGTACGCGCACAGCCCGGCCTCCTACCAGCACCAGCAGGCGCAGGTACTGTTCCCTCGAGCGCAGGTAATGCGTCGACCAAAAAATACACATTTGGCGTCCAAACACTGATACATCTGTAAACAGCGACCGTATCTATCGTCACATTAAGAGTGTGCATTCTAAAAGTTGGCAACGTCGAAAATAATCAGCTTAATAATCAGGCCTCCTCTCTACGAGAGGGAATGGGCTGTAAAGTTTTCGTTTTTGAATTTTTAATTCTAGGCCATGCCGGTTTCATCCCAATGTTTTCTTTCACTGTTTTCAGAGCAGTGGTAATGAAATATTTATACAAAGTAAAGCGCCTGCCTGGGTTCGAACCCACGACCTATAGTTTGACCGAAACTGTTGTACCGCGCCTTAGGAATGCGCGGCGAGGCGGGGGGCGGGACTGCCCCCCCCCGTCTCGCCGCGCACATACCGAAGGCGCGGTACAGCTGTTTTGGTCAAACTATAGTACCTCGTTATTCAGGGCTGTTACCACTGGACCGCTGCTGTCGTCAAATGTAACGATGAAATCCAAAATAGTCAAATATGTATATTCTTTTGTTAACATTAGGGGTTAAAGTATGAAATTGCCGATTTGTACTGAAAAATTGAAATTCTTTTTTTTTATTTAACATATTTATTTAATCAAAATAATTACCATTATTACAGTTTGGCAAGAAAGTCCTGAAACGGAACTAAAATATTTAATAATTGGCAACACTCGCTCTGCCTTGTCGAGTAAGGTACATTATTCTGTCATTTCTTGTAATCGGTGACTGTTTCTCGTGTTTATTATTTATTTATTTGCTTTATCGTGGTGATACTGGTGACCCACTGTGTTCATAATGAACAGATCTGTTATTCGCAGCTCCGCAAGAGCGACAATTTATAAAGTATACGTGAGATGTTTGGCGGAACTCGATGCCGGACAAATTTTATCCTATCTCAACGATGTGTTTAAAGAACCGCTAAAATGACAGGTAGAATTATATTTTATACGTGTAATTAGATCTAATGTGTGTATTTCAAGGTGCAATATCTATTATAAATCTTTCATACAATTATTGAAATGTACATTCACGAATTTGAGGTTATGTTTACAAAACACATTCGGAATGCAGCGCGTTCGTATAATTTTGATACTTTTTGCTAATACTGCATAAATCACTGAACAAAAATAGCTATAGTATTTTTTAGATAAATCCATCAGTACTCTAAGGCGAATTGCGATATAAGGACAAGGTGCGAAGTGTTTTACAAGACCCCAGGTTTTGTAAAACATAAAATTGTCTCACATAATGTGGGATTAGTTGACATCAAAGTATTTTGAAATACCTAATAATTTTATTTTTAATTAATTAAATTAAATAACTGCAAATTTTATCGTTCTAGGCAGTGGCTGAACAAACGTTTCAGAGCTTTTCTTGTTTTCATAAAACCCACCAATATTCACATTAATTTTCAAAAAAAAAACTCAGTATCAAAACCGTTTTAGTCGTACTTATATAGTACGACTAAAACGGTTTTGTCTCACATAATGTGGGATTAGTTGACATCAAAGTATTTTGAAATACCTAATAATTTTATTTTGAATTAATTAAATTAAATAACTGCAAATTTTATCGTTCTAGGCAGTGGCTGAACATACGTTTCAGAGCTTTTCTTGTTTTCATAAAACCCGCCAATATTCACATTAATTTTCAAAAAAAAAAACTAAGTATCAAAACCGTTTTAGTCGTACTATATAGTGTTACAACATGCACGATAGTGGCGCCACCATTATTTTCACGACTTTTTAGCCAAGCTGTATATATACATTGCTGCCATCTAATAGGAAGGTCATTTATGCCTTTGCGATAGAACTCTCGTGATCTAGATTCGACAAACTGTGTGAAAGCATTTTGTACTGCCTCCTGCGAAGAAAACTTTTTATCACGTAGAAAATTGCCCAAATCACGAAAAAAATGATAGTCCGTTGGAACAAGGTCTGGCGAATACGGAGGGTGACGAATGGTTTCTAATTGCAGTTCCTGTAGAGTTAAAACGGTTTCTCGTGCTGTATGAGGTCTCGCGTTATCATGGAGCAATAATGGTGGTAAAAAGCAGGCAATGGTGATATTTTTTGACATGTCAAAAGCATCTGACTTCGTTTCTCATAACCTGCTTCTAAAAAAATTAGATAACTATGGTATCAGAGGCCCAGCGTTAGAATGGATAGAAAACTACTTAAATAATCGTGAACAATGTGTCGAAATATCTTGTGAGAAAAATGCAGTGGTAAAACAAGAGAGGTCTGCGTATCTTATTAATAGTTACGGCGTTCCGAAAGGAAGTATACTCGAACCCCTTCTTTTTCTTATCTATATTAATGATTTACCTGACATTATTACCAATAAATGTATATTATTTGCAGATGTTATATCCATCATATTTATTATTTATTTAACTTTTCGCACAAAAAGGTACAAAGGCGGACTTTAATGCCTTAGGCCATATTGACATACGACAACCTAATTAATAATACTTTTGACATTGAAATAAATAATACTATTGATTTAGTTATAGGGTGGTTAGTGAGGAACAATTTACAGGTAAATATCGGTAAGACGATTTTTTTGCAATTTGCAACGTGGATCAAAGATCGTCCCAAGGCATATTTCATATGACAGTACAAAAATCAACGAATCCAGCAATGTCAAATTTTTAGGATTTACCATGGACAAGTACCTAGATTGGAAAGCACATGTTGATGGAGTCTGCAAGAAAGTTAACTCTTTCGTATATGTTTTAAATAGGCTAAGAACTACATCGACCGAACATACGGTATTGTTAGCTTATCATGGGTAGGTAGCTTCCGTGTTACGATATGGGTTGATACTATGGGGAAACTCAACGGACAACCAGCGGGCCTTTATATCTCAAAAACGTTGCATAAGAGCTATTGTTCGAATTCCTCCATATGAGTCTTGTAAACCTCACTTTAAAAATCTCAAAATATTACCACTACCAAGAATGTACATTTTTGAAATTTGTGTTTGTAAAATCTAATCCTAACCTGTTTGTGAAAGCTCGTGACATTTATAAACGTGATAATATTTACCCTCGTAGTTTAAGACATGGTCAACGACTGGTGTTAGAAATTGTGCCAAAGACTGCGGTGTTCAATAAAAATTGTTTAGCTATGTGTGTTAAAATTTATAATAGGTTACAAACAACCATCCAAGATCTTCCTCTACCAAAGTTTAAGAAAGTGCTTAAAGAGCTATTTCTAATAAAAATGATTTACTCTGTAAACGAATGGTTACAGGAATAATATATAATTATATTGTGTGTAAAAGTGTGACATTTCCTAACGTTAAAAAAAAATAAAATAATATCTGACTTTGTATTTGTATTGGACTGTACCTATTTAACCAGGTACTATACTATTGACATGCACGCCGAACTCCAGAGACATTGTGACTAAATTATTATTAATATTAAATTCCCATTCCTTTTCTATCTGTTTATATACATATTTGACAAAATAAACTTCACATGCCATAACACAGGCTAAATAGAATATAAGACCGAATAATGTAACATGAGAAACCATCGATTGTAATTACTCTATTAAAATGTGAATAAATGAATTTGAATTTAAATGGTGAAGATTGATTCATGAGTCGGGGCTGTTTCACTGCTAGTTTTGCTATCATTGTTCGGAGTTCGGCACAGTAGACATCTGCCGTTATTGACCAGATCGGAGAAAGCTATAGTGAATAACACCATGCTGAGAGCCTGAGACCACCAAACAGTTACCATTACCTTTTTATTGGTAAGCTTTGCTTTAGGACAGTTGCAGCGTTTGACCTGGTGTCAGCCATTGCATTTTTCGCTTACGAGTATCGTAAAGAATCCACTATTCATCACATGTCACAATTCGATCCAATATTCCTTCATTTCGGTATCGATTCAACAAGACAACACAAGTTTCAACACGCGCTTCTTTCTGTAGATCAGTCAAATCATGAGGCACCCATTTCTCATTTTTTTTTTTTATTGATTTGACGCAAATGAGTCAATATTGTTGGTAAGGTAACGGTAAACCATGCCGCTAATTCCTGGGTAGTTTGGTTCGGATCGGCTTCCACCATCTCTTTCCATTCATTGTTATTCACCTGCGGTCTTCCACGTGGTTCGTTCTTCAAATCAAAGTTTCAATCACGAAAGCGTTTAAACCAAAATCGCACGGTGCGTTCATTAGCAGTCCCCTCTCCAAACGCAACATTGATATTGCGAGCTGTTTCTGCCGCGTTAGTTCCGCGTCGGAACTCGTATTAAAAAATAACTCGAATTTTCGAAGTATCCATCTTTCTGGTCTAAGCTGAATAAAAAAAGCAACTGAAAGTCGATAATCAAATGTTGCACATTTTTTAAAAGAATAACTCATAGGTACCATGTGAAAAAAGTTTCACTTAAAAATCTCAAACCATGAAGGTTCTATGTCAATTCGAAGTACCTATTACAATAAAACGACAATTTCATACTTTAACTCCTATTATTAGTGTATAGATATAAGATATCGCTCTTTAGTATAAATTATTAGTCTTTATTATAAATTGCAATAATAACACTGAATTAGGTGTTGAACAGTTTTAGTTGTAAAAACGGCGTTTGGAATTATTCTAAATGTTTTTTTTTTACATCTCAAAACTAAACACTATGTTATTCAATATAAGCCAGCGGCCTTAATGATATTATGAGATGGCATATTTTGAAGCTATTAATGTAGACTGGTCGATGTCGGTCGACCTGTTACGACATGTGTGCAAAAGCAAACCCCGGCAATCACAGCCCTCCCCGCCCGCAGAGCCCGGCCCCGCAGGCGCGCTTCTCGCAGTCGCCGCACCCGCACCACCCGCACCCCTACTCGCACTCGCCCGCGCCACAGGTACCTACTAACACTTTATCCTATTCAGGGTGAACTTTTTTTCACGTTAATTTCTTCTGAAATATGGGAAAAGTCTTTTAAAGTGGAAGTCTTTTAATCCTTATACAAAATTGTATTGATGGGCATCGCACAAACAAAACATGAGAAATGATGTTTTTCTAGCTGACAGAACTAATTTTCCTAAATCTATGAATGCAATTACTCTAAAAAAAATATCGTAAATAAATTTAATTCGTTTGTAACGTATTTTAAACAAGACAGTGGCGCTGATTCCCTTGTTCACAAACTAAACTAAATTTAAGTTCAATGCATCTTTTTCTTTCTATTTAATTTAAAAAAGGACAGAAGATAAATATTAGTTTAGTCCTGTCAAATTAGTCAGCGCCTGACGTAAATTGACGTATTTTTAGTAGCCATGTTTTTAATCGCGTCTAATTTGTCTATGGAGTATCTTAATTTGACAGGACTAAACTAATATTTTATTTTCTGTCCTTTTCTTAATGAAATAGAAAGAATATCAGCGCCATTGGCGCCGATTCCCTTGTTCACAAACTAAACTAAATTTAAGTTCTGTGCATCTTTTTCTCATTAAGAAAAGGACAGAAGATAAAATATTAGTTTAGTCCTGTCAAATTAAAACTACTGGCTACTAAAAATACGCCAATTTACGTCAGGCGCTGACTAATTTGTCAGCTCTAAACTAATATTTATCTTCTGTTCTTTAAATAGAAAGAAAAAGATGCATTTCAACTTAAATTTATGTCATCTATAAAAAACCATTTTACGATTTGTTTACTTTTAGTTAACTACCTAAACCAATGGAGTATAAGAATGCTTTTCTGTATAATGATTGAGGTACCTACCCTTACTGGGGCAGTACCCTTACTGGGGTATCCCTGTGGATGTTTGAGGCCTACCCTTCTATCTACAGTTACTATACAACCGTATAGTAACTGTAGATAGAAAGAAGTTGCCTAAGTGTGGAGAGGCCTAATAGTTCTGAATATTTTTTAAATATATCTATTAAATCCCCTGTATACTTTTTTTCTGAATTATATCTGATGATTACATTATCAATGTACTTCTTCGTAATTTTCGGATTCTATTTTGACCTCTTTTTCAGTATCAGCACCCCGAAATACCCAATACTTTTGTACAAGGTTTTTACATCTTGGATCTGACATTAAAATAGATGCTAATGAGTAATTCGAATAAGTTTCGCAACAACGTTGCTCAAGTTTGGTTCAGCACTCCTACCTGCGAGCGCGATTTATTTGCCAAAATGTGAACAAATATCAGTTCATGGAAAAATAACTTTAATTCCTACACAATAAAGTTCAGTTTACGCTACAACTTCAAAAAAATGTATAACTTTTTCAATACTGCTAGTCACTCTGAAATCAACCTAGTTACCATTAAAATAAAGTTGATATTAGCTTAACTTGAAATAACATAAATTTGAAACATTAGTTTGAATGGAGTACGTTCGCCCGCAGCCGCAGGCCCGGCCGTTCTCGCGCTCGCCGGCGCCCGTGGGCCCGGCCAGCGCGCCCTTCCCGCAGGCCTCGCCCGCCGCGCTGCACTCGTACACGCCGTCGCCCGCGCACACGCCCTACAGCCAGCACTCGTCGCCCGCGCCCTCGCGCACGCCCACCTACTCCGACGCGCACCACTTCCAGCAGGTGAGCGAGGTACCGGCCTGGAGCCGATGAAGGACGGTGTTTTGGGTTTTAACCGTCTTGACGTATTTAGCGTTTTGAACGTTCCTCAGTCGCACGCGCTGAACCGTGTCTCTGTCCAGGGCGGCAACAGCACGAGCGGCAGCGGCAGCGGCTCCGGCTTCGGCGGCGAGCTGTCGCACGACATCGGCGCCGCCATCTCGTCGCCCGCGCCCGTGTCGCCCGGCATGGCCGCGCTGGACTTCGAGCCGCCGCGCGACGAGCCCGAGCGCGACCACAGTCCCATGGGCAGCACGGACATGCACCCCGGCTCCAACTCTAACTCGTCGCTGTCGGACTACAACAAGGTGAGCGTGCTTAATATCTAATATAGCCTTTCCCCAACTATGTTGGGGTCGGCTTCCAGTCTAACCGGGTTCAGCTGAATACCAGTATTTTACATGGTAATATTGGTAATATTTTACGTGGAGCGACTTCCTATCTGACCTCCACAACCCAGTTACTGGGTAATACGGTACCCCTTGGTAAGACTGGTTGACAGACTTTCGGGCTTCTGACTACCCGTAACGACTGTCAAAGAACCACGAATGACAGCCGGGACCAACGGTTTAACGTGCTTTCCGAGGCACGGAGAGGTCTCAGTATGTAAAGATGGTCACCCATCCACAGACCAACCAGTGGGGCGTGCATTGGTTTTCAGAACTGCAGGCACTTTAAGTAAAAAGTTATTGATTTACTGGGTATAAAAAAAAAACGTGTGTGGTCGGGGGACCGCCGACAGGAACGAAGTTCAAAATGAAAATTTAAGATAAAACGTAAAACTTTTAAATGACAAAATTTTAAATTTTCGCAGCCGGATTTGGATTTTCATTTTAACCTCACTATCGCCGACCTCATTATCCATCCCTTTCTTCCTTCACTTAGCCAAATTACGAAGTATATTTTTAATTTTAACATTCATACTCGGTTGGTTATGAGTAGGCATGCCTACTTCAGGGTGATACATTGCGAAGATCGAACGTCATAGTATTACGCGTGAGACGAACGTATTTTTTATTTCGTCGTATTAACTTGAACGAGTAAAGACCAATGACAATGTGCGAATAGTACGTAAGCCGAATAGGCCGTCTGGCGACTTCCTACTGCCGCGCGTGTTGTGAGTTTCTTAATTGTGGGGCACAGCCCCGGATCTAGCGGGGGGGGGGGGGGGGCAAGCCGGGGCCTATGCCCCGGGTGGCAAGTTCAGAGGGCGGCCAAATTCACACTTTACAGACGAATGGACAACTC
Source organism: Apamea anceps (assembly GCA_951799955.1). Classification (NCBI taxonomy): domain Eukaryota; kingdom Metazoa; phylum Arthropoda; class Insecta; order Lepidoptera; family Noctuidae; genus Apamea; species Apamea anceps. The sequence goes on from OX637526.1 coordinate 550,022, forward strand.
ATCATTTCAAATACAGAAATTTCATGGCCATATCAACTCGACCGATACCCAGAGCGCGGAGTGAGACGTGCTGCACGAATATTTATTATTCGCGGCGCGTAGGTATAGTCCAAAATACGCGCCCGCTCGCCCGCAGGAATCGCAGATCGCGGCAGCACGCGTCTGGTTACCGTGCGTGCGAAAGAGATGAAGCTATATTCGAAAACTCCTCTAGTTTTTCGAAAATTACCCCTGACGGGCTGAAAAGGGGTAGTCAATTTTACAGGGGAGGGTTTTACTGCATGGCTTGATTAACTCGAAAATTAGTATAAATAATCTTTGAGTCAAATTATGAATACATCCCAAACGATTTTTTTAAATTCCACCCCTGTGGGGGTGAAAAGTGGGGATACAGTTTATATGTAAAATCTTCTTCATTAGGTTAATAAACTTGAAACTTGGCAAGAATACTCGCCTAAGTAAGTAATAAAGTTTATTTTATAAGTTTTTCAAAACTACCCCTCAAAGGGGGATATAGGGGTGTTGAAGTATGTGTGGAAGTAATTGAATGCGCGGTCCAATTAACTCGAAACTCCGTATTGATACTTTTGACATAAAATAATTTATAAATTGACCCCTGACGGGGCAAAAAGAGGCAATTCGTTTTTTAAGGGGAGGATTTAAACTTGAAACTGTATCAGACCTAAACCACTGAACTTCTGATTTAGCAAAAAGATATATGGCAACTCATAAGTTGACAAAGCAAGTAATTTCTACTCCTTTTAGAATGATCAAAAGAAAATCGAACCTATCCGAGAGTGCGCGAAATTGTCGAGCTCGCTACGCTCGCTCTTGCATTCTACATTCTTGTAGTTGCTTGGGCTTGCCTGGATAAGTCGACAATGAAACTCCTATTTCTGCTTGAAAACATAAAACCAAACCGAGGTGGGTTGTTAAAACTTTCGAGCTCGCTTCGCTCGCTCTTCGCACCCTTACGTAGGGTGAGCTCACTTCGCTCGCTCACATTCTGTTGATTCTTGAGCTTTTCTTCATTAGTTGACAAAGCAAGTAATTCCTACTCCTTTTGGAATGATCAAAAGGAAATCGAACCTATCCGTGTGTGCAAAATTTTCGAGCTCGCTTCGCTCGCTCTTGAATTCTACATTCTTGTAGTTGCTTGGGCTTGCCTGGATAAGTCGACAATGTAACTCCTATTTCTGCTTGAAAATATAAAACCAAACCGAGGCGGGTTGTTAAAATTTTCGAGCTCACTCTTCCCACCCTACGTAATCTTTAGTCCCCGAAGGATTAGGCAGGGGTGTACCTTCATGTAGTACCTATACCCCATTTCGCCAGTTATGTTTAAATCCCATGTCATAGGGGTGAGCTTCCTGCCACCAACCAGGCATAAATCCAGACTCCAGGCAGCTTCTGAGAAATTTCTGATGGAAAAACCTAACAACACTGTACCCAACCTAGGAATTGAACCCAGGACCTTATGCTTAGCAGTAACGCGGCGACCACTAGACCAACGAGGAGATGTACCTTCCTTATTTAATATTCCTCGGTACCCATGGTGACCAAACCCCCCCCCCCCCTCCCCCAATCTTGGGCTGCGACCGCGCCTGATCTGATAGCTGAAATTATATGGATGATAAAGGTAAAAATAAATATAAGTGGGCGGGAGCGGCATTTTTCAGTTCTTGCCCCGCCTAAAAAAAAATTGAAGATCCGGGGCTGGTGGGGCACACGCACTAAAATGTAATTGGCAGGCTTGTAGTGATTTATCGAGGTAGGCACTGCTTATATGCCTTTATGCAATGCACGCCATCCCCGCACTGCAAATTAGCATTAGGTATGCTAGCTGCGAAGTACCTAAAGTGTGTTCAATACTGTCAGTCATTTATTACAATCCATAATGTGCACTTCAAATTTAATGAGATCATTTCAATTGGGCCTGTCGGGCACAGTAAGAGAGAAGACGCTTTAAAAACTTAACTTATACGTCGTCTTAACTAAAGGGTCTTTCAATAAGCGCTACCTACCTTTACATTTAAATAAAACATAGTGTGTGTGAGATATTATCGATTTTTTTTATTTGTTTGAATGGCCTATCGGTGCCATTATGTATGGATGAATGATGAGTATGGATGAATGTGATCGTTCAAAAGTCCGCCGCGGCTTCGCTAGGTGGCGCGCATCCGAAATGTCCAATTTTCTATGACTAGCGTATTAATCAGGCTGAATTTGACCGATGGCATGGGTAATGTTGGCTTTGAGCGCTGCTGTGGTTTGTGGCTTATTCACATAGACCTACTTACGACTACTACTTGCGACCTGCGACTTAAGAAAACCCCACAAAAAAAGTCTAACGGAGTCAAATCGCACAATCGCGATCTCGGTGGCCAGTTCACATCACCTCTACGTGAAACGACCATGCTCTCAAATCCCTCGTGCAGAACGTCCAATGTGCCATGAGTTGTGTGGCACGTACCCACATGTCGTTGGTGTCCATATCATCCAATTCAGGCCAAAAAAGTTGGTAATCATCGTTGTGATGGCCTGGCCAACGTCGTTCTCAAAGAAACATGGACTGATGACGCCGCCAGCCCAAAATCCACACCAAACAGTGACTTTTTCGGTATGCATTGAAAGCTCTTGGATCTCATGTAGATTGGCATCATCACCAGTGTACTCAAATTTATCCACCACATTGCGAATAGTCCTCTCGGTAGGACGATTATGGCGACCGTAAAACGGGCGAAGCGCGCGGTGCGCTGCCCGAATAGAACACCCATTTTGATAAAACAATTTTATCATTTGCACATGTTGTTAAACGCTACATCCGTCCATGGTGATTTGGCAAAACAGACTGAATAAATGACAGCCAATTTGACAGATGTAGCTTCAACAATATGGTCGCTATCAACTGTGAAAGGTCGGAAGTCCGTATCGGAAGAGACCCTTTATATGTTATTAGGGTGTTTTTGTAATATGTAGTAATAATGATGTAACTCCCACAGACGTCGGCGGGCAGCGAGATGTCTCCGGCCGGCGTGGGCGGCGCGTCGTTCGGCGGCAGCCTGTACGAGGCCGAGCCGCGCCTGTACCAGCTGCACGCGCACAGCCCGCACGACAAGCCGGAGCACTACTACCGGCACGAGCAGGGTGCGCAGCGACCCCGCACTTGTACAGCGGGGACATTACAGACTACATGTACACATTTTACATACAGTGACATACTGGATGGGCAGTCTTATCGCTAAAAGCAATATTTTAAAGACAATATTTGGGTGGATAAAGGGGAGTGGGAGAGAAAATACTACAGGTAGTCTGTGGTGTACCCATAGGGATTTTTTTTTGTAGCCTCCATTTTGGACCTCATTTTCGGTATCACCCCCAAAGAAAAACTTGAAATTTTGATACATCTTTTGACAGAAATCACTTCACTTCATCCACCACAATTCAACTTCAACATTATGATTCCAGGCGCTGGCGTCGGAGATAGTCCCAGATTAGACCAGTTACATCAGCATCCCTCGTCTATGTATCCTAGCAATTTTAATAGGTAAGTTCCTTTCCCAACGCCGATTGTTAACTTCTCTCAGATTTAGATCGCTCCCTATCAGGTTAACATGCGCAACGTAACAAATCGTCATCTCGCGTCGAAACGAGTTTAGTTATATCTCGCTTTAGCTCGCGATATGCATGAACAAAACCTTATTGCGCTCACATTTTCGCCAAACTGAAGTCATATATTGAATTAAAAAGGCGATCACTCATCTATTGGTGTATATATGTAATATTGTCAATTTTCGTGTGTTATAGCAGCAGGTCGACACCGCCCGGCAGTGGCGAGGCGTTCTCTGCGGCCTTCCGCCCGCCCGAGCACCCGCACGCGCCGCACACGCCGCACACGCCGCACTCCGTGCACTCCGACCACACGCCGCATCACCACCAACCCGGTATGTCGCACGAGTACTGAACGAGAAGGCAACTTATTACGTTCTCTGCGGCCTTCCGCCCGCCCGAGCACCCGCACGCGCCGCACACGCCGCACACGCCGCACTCCGTGCACTCCGACCACACGCCGCATCACCACCAACCCGGTATGTCGCACGAGTACTGAACGAGAAGGCAACTTATTACGTTCTCTGCGGCCTTCCGCCCGCCCGAGCACCCGCACGCGCCGCACACGCCGCACACGCCGCACTCCGTGCACTCCGACCACACGCCGCATCACCACCAACCCGGTATGTCGCACGAGTACTGAACGAGAAGGCAACTTATTACGTTCTCTGCGGCCTTCCGCCCGCCCGAGCACCCGCACGCGCCGCACACGCCGCACACGCCGCACTCCGTGCACTCCGACCACACGCCGCATCACCACCAACCCGGTATGTCGCACGAGTACTGAACGAGAAGGCAACTTATTACGTTCTCTGCGGCCTTCCGCCCGCCCGAGCACCCGCACGCGCCGCACACGCCGCACACGCCGCACTCCGTGCACTCCGACCACACGCCGCATCACCACCAACCCGGTATGTCGCACGAGTACTGAACGAGAAGGCAACTTATTACGTTCTCTGCGGCCTTCCGAGCACCCGCACGCGCCGCACACGCCGCACACGCCGCACTCCGTGCACTCCGACCACACGCCGCATCACCACCAACCCGGTATGTCGCACGAGTACTGAACGAGAAGGCAACTTATTACGTTCTCTGCGGCCTTCCGCCCGCCCGAGCACCCGCACGCGCCGCACACGCCGCACACGCCGCACTCCGTGCACTCCGACCACACGCCGCATCACCACCAACCCGGTATGTCGCACGAGTACTGAACGAGAAGGCAACTTATTACGTTCTCTGCGGCCTTCCGCCCGCCCGAGCACCCGCACGCGCCGCACACGCCGCACACGCCGCACTCCGTGCACTCCGACCACACGCCGCATCACCACCAACCCGGTATGTCGCACGAGTACTGAACGAGAAGGCAACTTATTACGTTCTCTGCGGCCTTCCGCCCGCCCGAGCACCCGCACGCGCCGCACACGCCGCACACGCCGCACTCCGTGCACTCCGACCACACGCCGCATCACCACCAACCCGGTATGTCGCACGAGTACTGAACGAGAAGGCAACTTATTACGTTCTCTGCGGCCTTCCGCCCGCCCGAGCACCCGCACGCGCCGCACACGCCGCACACGCCGCACTCCGTGCACTCCGACCACACGCCGCATCACCACCAACCCGGTATGTCGCACGAGTACTGAACGAGAAGGCAACTTATTACGTTCTCTGCGGCCTTCCGCCCGCCCGAGCACCCGCACGCGCCGCACACGCCGCACACGCCGCACTCCGTGCACTCCGACCACACGCCGCATCACCACCAACCCGGTATGTCGCACGAGTACTGAACGAGAAGGCAACTTATTACGTTCTCTGCGGCCTTCCGCCCGCCCGAGCACCCGCACGCGCCGCACACGCCGCACACGCCGCACTCCGTGCACTCCGACCACACGCCGCATCACCACCAACCCGGTATGTCGCACGAGTACTGAACGAGAAGGCAACTTATTACGTTCTCTGCGGCCTTCCGCCCGCCCGAGCACCCGCACGCGCCGCACACGCCGCACACGCCGCACTCCGTGCACTCCGACCACACGCCGCATCACCACCAACCCGGTATGTCGCACGAGTACTGAACGAGAAGGCAACTTATTACGTTCTCTGCGGCCTTCCGCCCGCCCGAGCACCCGCACGCGCCGCACACGCCGCACACGCCGCACTCCGTGCACTCCGACCACACGCCGCATCACCACCAACCCGGTATGTCGCACGAGTACTGAACGAGAAGGCAACTTATTACGTTCTCTGCGGCCTTCCGCCCGCCCGAGCACCCGCACGCGCCGCACACGCCGCACACGCCGCACTCCGTGCACTCCGACCACACGCCGCATCACCACCAACCCGGTATGTCGCACGAGTACTGAACGAGAAGGCAACTTATTACGTTCTCTGCGGCCTTCCGCCCGCCCGAGCACCCGCACGCGCCGCACACGCCGCACACGCCGCACTCCGTGCACTCCGACCACACGCCGCATCACCACCAACCCGGTATGTCGCACGAGTACTGAACGAGAAGGCAACTTATTACGTTCTCTGCGGCCTTCCGCCCGCCCGAGCACCCGCACGCGCCGCACACGCCGCACTCCGTGCACTCCGACCACACGCCGCATCACCACCAACCCGGTATGTCGCACGAGTACTGAACGAGAAGGCAACTTATTACGTTCTCTGCGGCCTTCCGCCCGCCCGAGCACCCGCACGCGCCGCACACGCCGCACACGCCGCACTCCGTGCACTCCGACCACACGCCGCATCACCACCAACCCGGTATGTCGCACGAGTACTGAACGAGAAGGCAACTTATTACGTTCTCTGCGGCCTTCCGCCCGCCCGAGCACCCGCACGCGCCGCACACGCCGCACTCCGTGCACTCCGACCACACGCCGCATCACCACCAACCCGGTATGTCGCACGAGTACTGAACGAGAAGGCAACTTATTACGTTCTCTGCGGCCTTCCGCCCGCCCGAGCACCCGCACGCGCCGCACACGCCGCACACGCCGCACTCCGTGCACTCCGACCACACGCCGCATCACCACCAACCCGGTATGTCGCACGAGTACTGAACGAGAAGGCAACTTATTACGTTCTCTGCGAACTTCCGCCCGCCCGAGCACCCGCACGCGCCGCACACGCCGCACACGCCGCACTCCGTGCACTCCGACCACACGCCGCATCACCACCAACCCGGTATGTCGCACGAGTACTGAACGAGAAGGCAACTTATTACGTTCTCTGCGGCCTTCCGCCCGCCCGAGCACCCGCACGCGCCGCACACGCCGCACACGCCGCACTCCGTGCACTCCGACCACACGCCGCATCACCACCAACCCGGTATGTCGCACGAGTACTGAACGAGAAGGCAACTTATTACGTTCTCTGCGGCCTTCCGCCCGCCCGAGCACCCGCACGCGCCGCACACGCCGCACACGCCGCACTCCGTGCACTCCGACCACACGCCGCATCACCACCAACCCGGTATGTCGCACGAGTACTGAACGAGAAGGCAACTTATTACGTTCTCTGCGGCCTTCCGCCCGCCCGAGCACCCGCACGCGCCGCACACGCCGCACACGCCGCACTCCGTGCACTCCGACCACACGCCGCATCACCACCAACCCGGTATGTCGCACGAGTACTGAACGAGAAGGCAACTTATTACGTTCTCTGCGGCCTTCCGCCCGCCCGAGCACCCGCACGCGCCGCACACGCCGCACACGCCGCACTCCGTGCACTCCGACCACACGCCGCATCACCACCAACCCGGTATGTCGCACGAGTACTGAACGAGAAGGCAACTTATTACGTTCTCTGCGGCCTTCCGCCCGCCCGAGCACCCGCACGCGCCGCACACGCCGCACACGCCGCACTCCGTGCACTCCGACCACACGCCGCATCACCACCAACCCGGTATGTCGCACGAGTACTGAACGAGAAGGCAACTTATTACGTTCTCTGCGGCCTTCCGCCCGCCCGAGCACCCGCACGCGCCGCACACGCCGCACACGCCGCACTCCGTGCACTCCGACCACACGCCGCATCACCACCAACCCGGTATGTCGCACGAGTACTGAACGAGAAGGCAACTTATTACGTTCTCTGCGGCCTTCCGCCCGCCCGAGCACCCGCACGCGCCGCACACGCCGCACTCCGTGCACTCCGACCACACGCCGCATCACCACCAACCCGGTATGTCGCACGAGTACTGAACGAGAAGGCAACTTATTACGTTCTCTGCGGCCTTCCGCCCGCCCGAGCACCCGCACGCGCCGCACACGCCGCACACGCCGCACTCCGTGCACTCCGACCACACGCCGCATCACCACCAACCCGGTATGTCGCACGAGTACTGAACGAGAAGGCAACTTATTACGTTCTCTGCGGCCTTCCGCCCGCCCGAGCACCCGCACGCGCCGCACACGCCGCACACGCCGCACTCCGTGCACTCCGACCACACGCCGCATCACCACCAACCCGGTATGTCGCACGAGTACTGAACGAGAAGGCAACTTATTACGTTCTCTGCGGCCTTCCGCCCGCCCGAGCACCCGCACGCGCCGCACACGCCGCACACGCCGCACTCCGTGCACTCCGACCACACGCCGCATCACCACCAACCCGGTATGTCGCACGAGTACTGAACGAGAAGGCAACTTATTACGTTCTCTGCGGCCTTCCGCCCGCCCGAGCACCCGCACGCGCCGCACACGCCGCACACGCCGCACTCCGTGCACTCCGACCACACGCCGCATCACCACCAACCCGGTATGTCGCACGAGTACTGAACGAGAAGGCAACTTATTACGTTCTCTGCGGCCTTCCGCCCGCCCGAGCACCCGCACGCGCCGCACACGCCGCACACGCCGCACTCCGTGCACTCCGACCACACGCCGCATCACCACCAACCCGGTATGTCGCACGAGTACTGAACGAGAAGGCAACTTATTACGTTCTCTGCGGCCTTCCGCCCGCCCGAGCACCCGCACGCGCCGCACACGCCGCACACGCCGCACTCCGTGCACTCCGACCACACGCCGCATCACCACCAACCCGGTATGTCGCACGAGTACTGAACGAGAAGGCAACTTATTACGTTCTCTGCGGCCTTCCGCCCGCCCGAGCACCCGCACGCGCCGCACACGCCGCACACGCCGCACTCCGTGCACTCCGACCACACGCCGCATCACCACCAACCCGGTATGTCGCACGAGTACTGAACGAGAAGGCAACTTATTACGTTCTCTGCGGCCTTCCGCCCGCCCGAGCACCCGCACGCGCCGCACACGCCGCACACGCCGCACTCCGTGCACTCCGACCACACGCCGCATCACCACCAACCCGGTATGTCGCACGAGTACTGAACGAGAAGGCAACTTATTACGTTCTCTGCGGCCTTCCGCCCGCCCGAGCACCCGCACGCGCCGCACACGCCGCACACGCCGCACTCCGTGCACTCCGACCACACGCCGCATCACCACCAACCCGGTATGTCGCACGAGTACTGAACGAGAAGGCAACTTATTACGTTCTCTGCGGCCTTCCGCCCGCCCGAGCACCCGCACGCGCCGCACACTTTTTTATATAATTAAAGACTGGTCAGTGTGTAATTATTGACTAAATTAAGGGCCTGTAATACCTCAGATTGCGAAAATTGTCTTAGCATTAATGGCTCTAGTTTTAACAATACTGCAGTATTCTCTTTGAAATTAATATACAATAAAGACGAGGACTGCTGCGAGGTGTCGTCTGTTTCGAAAACACGATTGCATACAATTTTCTCGATACAAATAAATCTCAAAGTTACCTCTAAACCGTACAATAAAAGAAGAATTATCAATGAAAATGTTCAAATTAGGTCATGAAACTTTGCAGGCTAATCGATCCATGCATAAAGCAGGTGTCATCTGTTCGTTTTTATTTTTTTAATCGTTACATTTAACGTAAAAAGATGAGATTGGAAATATCAAGCTTTTTAACCACTCACACCTTGAACCGCTCTGCCGCCCGGCCCCCGACAGGACCCCGATTCAGTACTTGTCAGTACCGCTTCGGCTATCGGACGGGGAACCCGTGTCACTTCGCTTGCGCTCAAAAGACCCGATTGGCAACGTTTTATGTTCTTAAGAAATTATATGATAATGTAAAATTAAATTTAGATGTAAAAATAAGGCACCCGTATTTTTATTTTATCCAAATTTTGTAGTTTTAATTTATAAAATCATCTTTGAAATGGTTCAAAATCGTAATCTCACGTCAATGTCAAAATATTGTCAAAAATTTAGGGAGGTAAGCGTACCTATTTTAGATTTAGTTCCCAAATTTTTATGGTGTTTTCAATATATTCAGCAAAACTTTTTTTTATAAATAATTTTATTTGAGATAGAAAGAAAGAAAAAAGTTTATTTGGACATAGTTCGTGAAACACAAAATACAAAATTAATAAAATAAAAAATAATGTTTCAGACAACAATAGTGTGTGCCTCACGGCTGCGGTTAAAAAAAAAAAGGTTCATTTCAGCATTAATGCCAGACAGATGCTGTCTGACGCTGGTTTTCTAATGAACCTTTAGGGAAAAGTGACGGGGAGTACACACAGTTTCAACATACCTAATACATACTTATAAATAAATAAATAAACTAGTAATCACGTACATATCATTACAAATACAAAAAAAAAAAACCAAAACAACCAAGTCTCAGCAAAACCTGTTTTTCTCGATCAACATAGGTTTGTGGTAATGGAAATATATTTCAATTACCACAAATGTCTAAATACAGGTGGATTTTTGAAAGGATTTTTGAGAAATCACGATACAGCGGACAGAGCTCCGGCGGGATCTAATGGCGACATAGAGAGTGCGATTGTCGCAGCCCAGTGCTGGGCACGCCACAATTGCTGCGATAAGTCCCCTCTTTGAGGAGTGGCTGGAGAGGCGCCACGGTACCCTCACCTTCAGCCTGACGCAGGTCCTCACCGGACACGTTTGTTTCGGGCGGTTCCTGTTCAGGATAAGGCGGGAGGAAACGCCAGGGTGTCACCACTGTGTGGATCGCCTGGAGGACACGGTGGGAGCATACGGTGGAGGTCTGCCCAGCTTAGGCGGAGTCACCGCCGCGTCCTCGTGGCGGCGATCTCTCGCTTCCGGCCCGGGTCCAGGCCATGATACGGAGCGTGAGTGCATGGGAAGCCGTCACCTCTTTCTGCGAAGCAATAATGTTCGCAAAGGAAGAAGCGGAGCGCATGAGGGAGAGGCAATCTCTGCGCTCACACGCCCCTAGTCGCCGCAGGAGATGCCCTGGACGTCGTCGGGAGTCAACAATCGAATCCCGGACACCGCAGGCGCGGGCTTGCGAGCGGCGAGCAATGGGCAGCTTGCCACCCGGTAAGGACCAGGCCCGGATCGACGGCGCGATGTGTTCCACGCGTGTGACCCCGTCAGTTAGTGTTGACATCTCTTTGAGGCAGGCGTGGAACACAACGCGCCTCAAAGAGAGGTCAGCACTAACTGACGGGGTCCGCTAGGGCCGATGCCTGCCAGGGCCGCGGGTTGTTCTAAAGAGATACTGTAGCCCCTGGCATAGGCAACTAAAGAAACAGGGGAGGTTTTTAGTCAGTAAAAGTCTGACAAGTCCTCCCGCTCCGCCCAGAGCAGGAGGCGTCATTTGATGATTTCCCACACAAAAAAAAGGTGTAAAAAAAAAAACAACCGACTTCCAAAAACGACACTACAAAGTGAAAAATAACTTTAATTTCGGAAGTCGGTGTCGTTGGGTTCGCATTTTCGTTGTTTGCCACCGATTTCCGAAATTAAAGTTATTTTTCACTTTGTAGTGTCGTTTTTGGAAGTCGGTTGTTTTTTTTTTTTTGCAAAAAAGTTTTTATTTTTCACTTTTAAGTTGTAATTTTTACCAGTAATTTTGGTTTAAAAACCCAACTACTGAACCGTTTTTGATGAAATTTCTATGGGACCACTTCAGAAGTATCTCCTTTCGAACAAAAATAGAATTTTGAAAATTGGTCCACAATTGGCGGAGTAATGGCGTAACAAACACATAAAAAAAAAACATACCGTCGAATTGAGAACCTCCTCCTTTTTTGAAGTCGGTTAAAAAGGCCCATAGCCGTCATACATCAAACTAAGTAACATTGCACAAAACTAATTGCTGGGAATCGACTTTTATTTTTGGTGTGAAAAGGACATTGTCCAGAGTCGCCCTGTGCACAAGAAATATCGGACATGCGCGATAATTAATTGTCTATTTTAGTATGTTAGTTGCAAATACTTTTGTAACACGGACTAAACTAGCTGCATGACAAAATGAACATTTTAAAGTATTTTACGCGACTAATAACATTAATCGCCGCCATCTTCGCCAAACGTCATGTCGTATCGACAAAGATGAGGGATGCCCAATCGATTGCAATCGATCGATCGAATTTTTAATGAATTGTTGCATGTTTTTGAATCTGAATCACATTTTGATTTTATTTCGAATACAACGTGGCGCTATATACTATTTTAGAAAATCTATATCTATACTTATAATAAATCTGTAGAAGTGAAAATTCTGTACCTTGAAAATATCAAAAAAATGGCAGGGGTGTTACTAGACCGACACCGAACCCAAAAATTTGATTAAAAAAATTTTTGTCTGTCTGTCTGTTTGTTCAGGCATCACGCAAAAACTACCGGTTCGATTACGATGAAACTTGATATAATTAATCTTTAATATCCTGGGCACCACATTGGGTAATTTTTATGCCGGAAAAGTATCTTCTAAATATATAAAACTCAAAGGTGACTGACTGACTGACTGACATAGTGATCTATCAACGCACACAGCCTAAACCACTGGAGGGATCGGGCTGAAATTTGGCATGCAGGTTGATGTTGATGTCGCGTCCTTTCCAGTTCAGCGTCTTAAATACATCCTCTAATAATATTAGAGAACCATTTCGGGGAAATTACGTCCCCTTCTCTCACCCCTTTACATGGATATGTTTAGTTCAATGCAGCGTCTCCAAAACAGACCAGGTCTCGATAGAGTCAAAAGTCCTACTTGTAGAAGTACATGTCTATTTGACAAGCAATTTGAGAGTTGTTACAACTCTATATTAGATCTCATCATCGCGCGTTCGTATTTAACAAGTTAGACGATGATTTCCGAAGCGCCTATTTCTAGTTGGACATCAGAAGGCCAATTCTCGTACATAATTAAAAATGTTCAAAATCTAGTCGCAATCTCATCTCAGCGACAATCAATGTAAAATACTTGTCAAAAATGTATGGAAATTTGAGGTATTTTTGGCAGACTGAGACTGAGACCTGCACCCTAATTGCGTAACACACAATCGATCTTAATCTGAATCATTTTGAAGCAAATTGCTAACCCATTGCTTCATAAGTTCGAAAAATTTGTCTGCTCAACACGTAAATAACGCAATGAATGTTGTTGAACTGTCATAATGAAACCGATTCTGATTGATTGTGTCTTACGCAATTAGGGTGCTGAGCGTTCTTAAAATTACGAGAATTGCCCCTCTATACGTAGGTTACCTCGGTAAATTAGCTAAATTGTTTATTAGTACATTATAAATTGACAATTTGCTAGCTAATTTATAATGTACTAATAATTTAACTTTCAATATATTTCCTTTTTATTCTATACAGAAGACATCGATTTCGCATAATAATATAATCATAATTTAATTAATTATTACCAAGCCTACGTCCATCAACAGTTTAGTTCACCCTAACTAAATCAGTTTGACAGTGCGAGCGGGTTAGAGTGATACATGGCGCGGGGAAGTGGGGGCAAAATATGAATTTCAACTGAGGTATTACAAGCCCTTAACGTTGAGTTAAAAATGCACAGATGTGACACATTGTCGTTCTCACACTCAAATGATTGATTATATTGTCTCTTATATTATGTCTTGTGTCTGTAAGCATTCTCCCAACACGATAGATGCTTTTTTCGAAACTTATAATTATAATAACGAGACTGTTTGCTTTCCAGTAACAATATCATATTTATATTCAAATTCATTTATTTGCTAATATGGGTAATTACATAAAGTTGCTAAAAAAAAAATAGAGCATAGTTCAACCATATTGTTACGAGCTTCGGGTTCGTGACATAAATTACAAAAAATTACACTTTAATTGAACAACACTAATAACAACTCAACACACTAATTATAAAACACAATTGCACTTAAAGATCGCTTTCGATGTATTCGCTTCTATTGCTGTTTTAATTCTGACTCGTCGTGGCTAATCCCGGCCTTATATAGTGCCGCAGATAGTTTTAGCCTACTATTGTAGATACTTCTAGAATGTTCGAGTACATACCGGCCCCGGCTGACCAGTTGTCGATAGTTCTAGAAAGTTCTAGCATCGAAATTTCTAGAAGGATCTATTAGTTCTTCTCGATACTATATGGCGCTAGTGGTAAATTAGTTCTGCTACTCTATACTAGATGACGCTAGTGGTAACTAATGTCACCATGTACCAGACATTAATTGTAGGGAGCAACTATATTACGCCTTGAGGCATGCAAATCTCAAGCTTAGACTGTACTACAACATTGTTTTACAATAATTTATAATTATTAACTGTACGGTTCACGTACAGGCAAATTGCTAACGCCGCGACCTACTTTTCGCTACGCGTTTTATTTACTTTTATAATTTATTATAATTGTTAGTTGACCAATAGCTGCCGTAGCGCTATTACCGCGGATTAGCATTCAACGGAACTTTAATGTAACTTTTGGAAATAAACGAAGTTATCGTGAAGTCTGTGGTTTTCGTCGACTCATATCCAACAACTCAACTTTAACTAACTGGCTACCTCTGAGCCATACATAAAAAGTGGTCCTTCGAGCCGGATAAGGTGCGGATTCTCTGTTAACGTTAGCGAATCGGTCTAGCTGGTGTCCCAGAAGAGCGGATCGCGTTAGTGGGGTGCCGACGCACTTAATATCCAGAACTTGCGGAAACTTCGCAACTTTGGTGAACTAGTACCTGCGGTGATACAACTCTACTCCACCAACGGTCAAACCAATAACTAAATAACAATGGTTCAGAGTGTAACGGAACTGATAAGCCGTCAAGAAACTATCTTCAGAGACTTGAAGCTTATTTGCACCAACTACAAGAAGGACAGTCCCACCAGGAAGAACTTGGCGTACCTGGAGGAGCGTCTTTCTCGGCTGAATAATAACTGGGAAAAGTTTGTTCACAACCATCAACTACTGGAAGATTCTGGAACAACAGACCTTCAATACTTCAACGACGGCATTTTCAACAGTACGAAGAAGATGTACGAAGAAGTGCTGCAAGACATGTTGAAACGCAAATCTGAATTGCCGTCTGCATCTACTAGTAAGACGGAACAACCACCTGCGACGCCTAAGCAAGGTAAGGGACAATCGGAATTTACTTTCGACGATATCAAATTCCACGTACCTCCTCGGGGAACAAGCGAATCGACGGAAAAGCAACAAGATCTTTTGCGTCAACAATACTGCAACTTTAGAGCATTCGAACGCAATGTGGAGAAGATAAACATAGCATTGGCGGCACCGATGGAAAGATGGGAATTAGAAGACAACTTAAGCACCCTGAAAACTAAATGGGAGCATATCGAAAAGGCAAATTGGGAACTAGACTACATACTACAAGATGACGACTCAATTTACCAAGAGAAATACAATACCGCAGAAAAACTTTATGATCACCTGAAAAGGGAACTACAACACAACATCTGGAACAATGCACATTATGAGAAATCTACGCCAAAAATTCAAATACCGGATTTTCATGGAAACTATGACCAGTGGTTGGCTTTTAGAGATCTCTACCTCGGAAGTGTACACAACAATCCGACGCTTTCGAAAGCTCAAAAAATGCAACACTTGAAAACAAAACTGAAGGGTGAGGCGGAGAAACTGGTTCAGCACCTTGGCATCAGTGCTGAGAACTACGCATCTTGCTGGGAGCTGCTGAACCACCGCTACGATAACAAACGGCTGTTATTCACATCATACATGAACACGCTCCTGAATCAACCTTGTATTCAGCAACCAACCGCTGCAAGCATACGGAAGCTTCACGATGTCATGATGGAGTGCTTGAACGGGCTCAAAAACATCGAGCTACGAGAAATACATTCGACACCAGCGGAGCCCGTTTACAGCGAAGCAAGACAGCCGAAGAAAGCATTTCACTTTGACGAACTAAATTGAGTGTTAAACCTATATATACTTTTACATTTATACTTTTACACATGTACTATTGTTTACTATTTAACTTTAATTATTTACTTTGTAATGGATGCTCATCCCACTTTTCCCTCGGGAGCATGTACGGTTCACGTACAGGCAAATTGCTAACGCCGCGACCTACTTTTCGCTACGCGTTTTATTTACTTTTATAATTTATTATAATTGTTAGTTGACCAATAGCTGCCGTAGCGCTATTACCGCGGATTAGCATTCAACGGAACTTTAATGTAACTTTTGGAAATAAACGAAGTTATCGTGAAGTCTGTGGTTTTCGTCGACTCATATCCAACAACTCAACTTTAACTAACTGGCTACCTCTGAGCCATACATTAACACAATTTTGGTAATTTCACTGTGGCAAATAATAATAAAACATTAGCAAATATTCATGTCACAAGAATAATTAAAAATTAAAATGTCGATGTATTAAATGAGAATGTCAAGATATATTTGTAAATACATATTAAAGTAATAATACGAGTAATAGAGTGGAGGGAGGCCTTTGCCCAGGAGAGGGTCAGCTTCCTCTGTTAAATAATCCTGAATACTATAATAACATTTAGAATAGAATAGAATATATTTGTATTGTAAAACAAGAGTATACATCATAACATGTACAAGGTCTTATAATAATGATTAGATCTGCATGTTTTACCATTTATGGCGTACAAAAACAACATATTTGGTTTAAAATAACCACAAGATTTGAGTCTAAACAACACAACAATTTTTTTTTTTTTTCATCGTAATACTACTTAAAAAAGAAGAAAATGTCCAGATGTGGTTTTATAGATTTGAGATTCAAATTTTAAAAATGTCGCATTTGCAGAAAAATACAATTAATTAATTGCGTTCATTTAAGAAATCCGGTGACTAAAAGAGTGATGAATATACATGTTAATGGATGGAGAGGGAGAGGAAGGCCGAAGAAAAGATGGATGGATTGTGTGAGGAATGATATGAAAGAGAAGGGAGTGAATAATAGCGTGACGGTTGACAGAGGAGAATGGAAGAAGAAAACGTGTTGCGCCGACCACAGGTGACATGGGATAAGGGCAGGAAGATGATGATGATGATTTAAGAAAACCGGTATGGTATAATAGCATTTATTTACAAGATATTTTTTTTAAATTTATTTTAAATAGAGCAGTAGGCATTTGTCTAATAGGTTTTGGGATTTTATTATGTGTGATTGGTGCTAAACAGAAAATACTTTTTCGCATCAGTGCCGTGGTTGACCTTGGTACACATAATTTATTATTATCCCTATTTAAATAGCAAGAATCTTTTTAATTTCTTTTTAAATTCATACCCCTAAGGCCCTAATACACCGCTTTTGCGCCTTGAATGCAATGTCCTTATTGGTGGAATGACCCCAGAATATGGTATGCTGCAAGCATAGCAGAAGTGTCAACCGTTTTTGCCAGCATATGTAGGGCGTATGATTACTTATTTAATTTTTGATTTAAAGTATCAACATGTGTCTTCCAGTTCAAAATTATAATCAATGGATATGCCTAAGAATTTTGTAGTTGCTATCTTATTTATTTTGTTCCCTGTATAATCTAAATTAATGTCAGTAAATTGGGCTTTACGATTGCGAAATATCATAATTTTAGTCTAGTCAAAGTTCATTTATTAAATTTTTATTAGTTAGCCATTTGCTGCCCAGTGTTTGTTTACTTAAAAACACACTTAGGTACGTAAGTATACTGATCTACAGACAGCTCGACCATCCGTACATGTACACTGGCGTTCATATTGTCTTGTCCACGCGCGGCGAAAGCACATGCTCCTAGCGTCCCGACCAACGCCGCAGTCCCCCCCGCCCGTTAGACACAGTTTCGGTAGAAATTTCCCTGGGCAATTCGTTTAGTCATTTATCCTGTCATAAATAATTCTTTCATAGACCTTAGAGAGCACCGGTACTAGTGCTATGGGCCTATAACAATTCATATCGTAGGGATCATCTTTTAGTAATCGGCTTTGGAAAACAGAACACCACGATGTTCTATGATAATGTATTTCTCTTTACGACGGCGTTCCTTATATTTACATAGATTTTCGTGTCATCTGTGAAACCACATTATTGTTCTAAACTACGCAACGGATTTTGATGCAGTTTTCTCCATAATTTAGAGAACTTATTCCGATGTGCATAATACGTTAATATTAATCTTACATACATCTAATAAACATATTTCGATGTTTTTTAATTGGTGAAAACCGTGTCGAGCGAGGGTTCAGTCGCTCGTTATTTATTTAAAAATGTGTCGTATCAGGGTCGCCCGTGGAGTACGCGGGCGCGGTGAAGCCGAAGGCGCAAGACGTGGCGTCCAAGTCGCTGTCGGGGCTGGAGTCGCTGGTGGACCAGATCCCCAGCATCGCCGAGGGGCCCGGCGGCGCGGCGGCCGGGGCCCCGGGCGCGCAGGCCCCGCCCGCGCCCGCGCCCGAGCAGGCGCCCGCCGCCGTGGCCGCGCTGCCCGACTACGCGCCCGCGCTGTACCCGCCCTACGGGGCCTACGGCGGCGCCGCCTACGGGAACAACGGGTCAGTGTCCGCACCCATCTCATTACCGACCTCGTTCTGTCACGCGGGCTTGAATGATTTTTGATGTCTTTTGATGTTCGTCGTTCCAGTTACGGCGGGCCGTTCGTGGGCTACGGCGGCGGCTGGGGCACGGCCGTGATGCGGCCCACGCCGGGCTACCTGTCGGAGTGGCAGTACGGCTACCCGGGCGCCGTGCCGGCGGGCTACGCGCCCTACAACGCGCCCTACTACAACGGGTACGCCGGCCCGCCGCCCGCGCACCACCAGCAGGTACGCCAGCCACACAGTCTCCGTAGTGGGTGAGACAGCTGTTCGTCTCGTGCCATAACGCGTGTCCCTGTTGCAGGCGCACTACCTGTCGGCGCCGCCGCTCATGGACCTGCACAAGAACGGCGAGGGCGGCGTGGCGGCCGTGCCGGCCGTGCCGTCCGTGCCCACGGTGGGCTTCGGCGGCTTCTGTTAGTGCGGCGCCCGCACTCCGCTCGCTACACTTGCACGTTGGCTCCGTCCTAGCTCAGTTACTAACGTTACGGTGTCTTGACGCGGGACTGCTAGAGCCTGCGTTTCAATTGTACATGTGTGGGACTGACCGCGAGAGACGAGTGCACGACTCGGTCGAAAAGGACGCAGTAGAGATGTTGCAATTTTAGTAGCTCGGCTATGATAGTGAATAAGTTGTGAGCTGTCAACGTTCAATTGTTTCGAGTGAGGTTTGGGAGGTCGCGCGTGGAGCTCGTCGGCTCGCACCGAGGTAGGAGGTATATATCTTAATTTTGTAAGCGGTCGGCGACAGTGCGTGGAAAGAGAACGGTCGCGACAAGTACTTTCCTAGAGTAAGTAGCAAATTGGACTGAAGTATCGACGCGAGGGAATGTTTTGTAAAGCAATCGTTAGTGATGTAATTTAATCTTTTTCAAACTGAGGAGCTTAATTTGTAGGATTTATTTGTAAATATTGTATGTATTTTTTTGTTTCGGTCCATCACATGTTTTATTTAACCGATCGCTAGTTACATCACACCAGCTCTCCAGCTCTCCAGCTCTGTCGTGATGGTTTAGTTTACTAAGTAGGGCACGTCTGTGATTTGAGTGGGCGGCGGGGCGTGCGACACGTACTTAATGTATTCGGAATGTCTGTGATCTTCAGTGATGTGATGATGTCTAACTAATAATGATGGCCATTTGTATTGCCATACTGAAAAATAACTAGTGTTCGGAATTAGCGGCCGAGTGCGCTCGTAATACGAAGTCTTGCCAATGATGTGTTTCGCGTTCTAGTCACTTACTAATTCGTGTCGGCTAGTCAAATTGTGAATGTACCCCTCCGCACCCCCCGCCCCCAGCAAGTTGCTCCATTCGTTTGTTATCTAAGTCACAACAACGGCCTATGAGATATATTATTATGTATACTTTTATTTAGATTTTAATTTACTTATTCGTCGCACGAGCGACGCTATTTATAATTCAACTTTAGCATTTGATAACTATATTTTTACAGTCGCAGGAGGCGGCCATTTTATTGTAAGCGGTCGTTGACCTTTACCACTGCACAAATACCGCCACGTGAAAGTACTCGCAGTACTCGTAGTGCGGTACATGCGGCGGGCGCGTGACGTCACGCCGTGCATTTTACACAACGTTACCCGAACAGTTACATTAGTTTCGGATCGCTAGTGAATAGCATAATTTTACATAATATTGTAACCTATATTTTATTATACACGCGCCATTTTATTGTAAGGCTACCGCGCGAGACTACGCGACGTGCGTCGGCTTCCTTCGGCGCTCTGCTTATTTGTATATGGGTACTGACATGTTACCAGCTAGGTTATCACGTCTCAGCGGATCTAATATATTGCTGCGAGTGACAGTTGACGCAGACGCCGCGCCTGCGCACGTGGAGTAGCCTCGCGCCATCTTGTTGTACCGTATGACTGGTTATACCCTCTCTAGGTTTAATTTAACGTTAACACGATGCATAATGTTTACATAGGGTGCTGATGGGTTCGATAGTTTCCTTATACAAGACGCAGAGCGCACCTCGGCGTACTCGCGTGCGAGTCTTTTTACTGTGTTGTTGAAGTTTATTTCATTTTGATGGTGTATTAGGTATCGGGTCGTGTAAAGAGTATATAGATCTTACAACATAGGGCTCCTATTGTAGTCGACACGTGAGTCCTTCCGCATGCTTTATACAAGCGTGTGCAGGCGGGTGTACATACGGGAGGATACATCGGGGAGTAAAACAATCTTGTACAAAAATCTTAAATTAGTAAAAGTCTTTTCTTTGCACAAAATGATAAAAGTCTTAAAGTCTTAAATATAAGCTAAAAACGAAATAACATACGTAATAAAGACATATACGTTAATGATAGGTTTACTCGGAAGAATTTATATGATAGTTAGTGGAGGGATAGTCGCCGGAGAGGTCTCGTGATCGTCGGATCGTGCTCAATGTGTTGCGTGCGCGCATAGTGCCGCGGCTACGGCTCGCACACACACACATACACCACACACACAAACGCGTGACACACACTACACCCACAGCGACCTAACTACAACTCTAAACTGGACGGCTCTCGCCGCACACACTCACGGCACCAAATACACAGGCGCCCAAGTTCCGTTCCATATAACGTACAAACACGCAAGCACACATGGACGCGAACGTACGGCGAGCTCAAACGAATGTCTGTTGCGAGTCGCAAGTGCGCTTACGGTCGCTGTACGTAGCTGCGGGTCTGTGTGTGCATGCATGTTCGCAGTTTGTATGGAGCCGACCGTCTGTACCTATCTATTTTGTGCTGACGTACATACACATTATACAAGTGTAGTAGCCCCGCGAGAGTGACGTCACTATGTAACATGATCTCCAATATCGTTCTGGTCTGGCTAGGATTAGGTTTATCGTACGAGTTCGTACCGCAGCACTATTGCAATGCGTCTTTTTTATTATTTTTTTCGTAATTCAAAAGGGGAAACATGATAATTTAAAAAAAAAGAAATCAACAGGGTATTTAAGATTGCTTAAGATATATTATTTTATATTTATTGTGACTTATTAACGATGCGTGCTTGTGGCGCCATTGTGCTTAGTGTTACTGATGTTTGTTTATTTAGTTTTGTTGTCGCTGCTGCGCGCGAGTCGACCGGGGCACACTTTTAGAAGACGTGCTTCAAGACCGCTAAAACAAACCATAAACCCGACAATAATGTCAATTCGTTATTTATTAGTAACTTGGGATTTTTACTCGAATATATCTAACTACCCAATATTAACCCACGCGAAAATAACAGTCAACTTTAAAGTCCGTCATGTGAGACAAATGGACTACATATAATATTCACATCTTACTACAAAACAATGAATGAAATGTATGTGTCAGGTTGGCTAGCGCGCGGCGTCGAGCGCGTGAGACACCGTTGAGCGATAATTGTTCACAATAACAACGCCTTGTACATAATGAGTGCTTTATTACGCTTTTTTGATATTATATTTTTTATTTAAAAATTAATATTAAAATAACACTATTTCTATATTTTTGCTTTTATTTTGTACATTAACGCGGTCGTGTATTCTGTATGTGATTGATGGTTTTTGTTCGCGTCCTTTTGTAAGTACTCTTGATGCTAATGCTGCGGTATGTTTGTATATCTTTGCATTACTTTCACGATTGCTGGTCGATCGGGATGCCTATGTGATAATGTCGGCGGCGGCGCCACGACTGTCATCCTCGGAATAGATTATGTCTCAACAAGCGAACACAACGTTGGCGCACAGCTTGCCGCTCGCAAACTGTCCTCGAATGTTCCTGTTCTTGTGTTCTTTTGAATACCATGTGTTACGAGCTGTAATCTTCTCGAGCGATAATTTTGTACTTAAATCAGTTTTTTATCAATCTACGTCGCGCTTTTAATCAATCATTTATACTTATTAGAACATGGCGTTTTTAGCAAAGAGTTTTAATAGTCGTGGTGCGTCCGCTGAGAACGAAATAAAGGCCTACACACGCTGCCACTGCTTTAGCCCGGTGCCGCGCGGCGCGACTGGGGCGCGGCTGGCGCGATGTTCGTCTCGCGCCCCGGTCGCGCCGGTCGCGCCCTCGCATCGCTCGTGATCTTGAGTGTTCAGCGCAGACGGTCCATATAAACGCTCAGTAACTTTCAGAAAATATAATAAAACGATCAGAGAGACATCTCAACGCGCAAAATCGTGATGTTTGTTTTCTTGTCTCCTAAGACTAATGTGCTGGTGGGAACTATCGCTCGTTTACTTGAACCGTCTACTTTGGACGTTAATTGTATTTCTAAGTTTTTCATCTCTCGAATAAGACTTATCGGCCAATATTCCTTCCTGCAACGGAGTGCAATGTCGGGAGATTAGTGTTCTGTCTCGTAATTATTATCTCTATTGTTATTATTATATTTTATTAATAAATTGTAGTTACGTCGTGTATAATAGTGTCGTTAAGGGCCGCTTGCACTTAAACGTTCGGCTAACACGAGTGACTTTCGACTTTCCTATCAGGTGCATAAAGATTAGATTTGTATGATAGAATAGAGGCGAGTGGTGAGGTCGGTCGTGCTGGACTAAACTGTAGTTTAATGTAAGTCTCTATCAACGAGTTAGTGTTAGTCTTGTACACACATACACACCCGAGGCGGCGCCAGCGAGTCACTGCGGCAGGCTTGTGCGGCAAGGCTCGAGGTCAAACTCACAACGCCTCACTGAAGGCTAAAGATGGTGCCGAACCCTTGTGTGTGTCAAATGAAGTTATATCTATGTCTAATTTAGAACGGGAAGCACATACAATAGTTAGGAAACTGTAACTATGGTCTTCAGTGAGATATAGCGAGTGTGTCCTCCAGCTCGGCCACTGCGCCGTGGCCCGTCGCGCCGCCCTGGCCGCAGTGTCCGAGTAGCCGCGAGCGCGCCGCAGGCCTCGCGCGCACGCGCAGCCCGAGGTGTAGGGTTGACCAGTGTATGCATTGAGTCGCTCAACTATTTGTACAATATGTATATTTTTGTAAAATTCACTCTAACTCGAGGCAATATTATGAAATTTTGAAATATTATCTATAATATTAAAACTTAGTACAATTGTTATAAAATCATTCTTTCAGTTTTCGTTCGCCCATTATTATAGAATCATTAAATCAACGTGAGCATACCATTCAAGTCGACGCTAAGATTGCAGACAGGACTTGAGTTGTCGGTCGGTGAACTAGTAATCATTTTATAGGGAAATCCGAAGCATTTAAATGTAGCGACGATCTTGAACTCAACTACTGTACTGTGTCTTATTGGCGACTATAGTTGCACGACTCACGAGCTCGCACTGCTGTCGAATTCTAGGCCCGTCTGAACACGTCTGCACGACGGTTCCGAGACATATGAGCATTTGTGATGAAGATGGCTTCATTATCACACGATTTAATGATCTTATCTTAACTTTATTTATGAAATAACGCGATGCATTTGAATTAGATAAGTAGATGCGACAGAAATATCGAATGACAAGAATATGTTCAGTGTCGTGCATTCCTACAAACGTTCATTTGCTTATTTAATGTAATATGTTCAGGAGAGTCGTGCAGACGGCTTGTGTCAGGTCCGTTAGAGTTGTATGATAATGCGCCCCGGCGCCGCTTGGTTGTGAATTAGTATCGCTTATGGCCCCCACTCCGTCTGCCGTGACGTCGCGTTCATCCGTGTTGCTTCACTCAGTATTGTCGTGCCAAAACATACGTAAATGCAGGAGTAACAAAGCAATATCGTAACTATGTAGTCTCGAATGAAAGCAATAATATCTCGGCGAGTGAACGCTGCAGTACTCTGTACTTCGCCTCTCTAATTAAATTATTTTATCGGAATACTTTCACGTCACTGTCAGTAGTTTCGTACACATAGCATTTATCGTTGGCGCCCACCCCCTGCACCACTCATCCTTTGAATTTTAATGAACTTTTATTTATTTAGGCTGACTTTATTATACTTAAATGTTTTAAATAAGGAGATACACGATGGTGGCGCCTGTGACTATTATAGGCGCCACTCTTATTTACATATTATGTACTTAACAGTCAATATTGCGACACGGTGTGTGGCGCAGGGGGTCGCGCCAGTCAGAAAGCGGAGTTCTTATCCTAGCTCAATTTTATTAATTATTATATTATACTTGCTTGTTATTCATCGTTGAAATATAGTTATTTTGAACCTTGGCTGCCTCATGGCTCCATTTAACTAAACCGTTGAACGTTATAAGTACATAGAAGTAAAGTTTATCGCATATCATAGTCGTCTCGTAATCCCAGTGCGAAGACAGCCAAGGGTTTATTCCAGAAGCCTGCATTACTCAAACAACTCGCATTTGATTACGGTGCTTGTTATCATAGTGCGGGCGGCGCGGCGCGGCATCGCATCGGTGTCGCGAGCCGGTCGTGTACACGCATGCTGTGTGTGGGCTGTACACGACAGGGCCTCGCAAGTGAAACTTTTGTGGTCGGAGACAGCCGTTGAAATGCAATGTGTTCCACTGAATGTTGCGGAGAACTGAAGCGCCGCCGTGTCCGCAGTGACTCGCCGCTCGCCAGCTCCGGGACGTTGCCGGAGCGAGGTTTAGTTGCAATTCGTTTGGTCAATTATTCACGAGTGGCGCCGCGCCGCGCCCCCACGTTTGCATTATAAAGTACAATTTACCTTAACCTGTATTGTATTAATTAACGAATGTTTACAGTATCGTGACTGTTGAGCGATGTCGCATGTTCACATCTGATCGTGATTGGTTCGTGTGTCCGTTTATAATATTTACGCTAGCGGTAACACTAAAGTTGATATGTTTGTACAGTTTTTAACGATAAAACTACTTCTCGTAGTGACTAAGCAAGAAATATTTTTAGTATAATAAGATCTAATCGAATTACATCATAGTGTATCATAATAAACTATTCGAGGTCGATTTTTCAAAATTTCGTTAAACTTTGTACGATCCTTCGGAATATTTGGTTTGAATTAAATTATAAATGTCTCTCATGTGAAACTGACTCCGTGAAATGTAATTAGAAATTAAACAGGAAGAATTTTAAATATTGAAATACAACATTAATAATAAATAAGTAATGTATTATAAATAGATATAAGGTAAAAAGTTATTATTAACATTGTATGGAAAAATTGTGACAAAAATTATAGTCATTTGTAATATTACAGTGTTGTTTCATTAATTCCTTACAAAACTTTTCAGTCCCCCCTCGCTCCCTTCGCCCCCAAAGAAGAAGCAACCCAGATGGCGCCATGCACGACTCGTTCGAACAAGAACGTGTGGGAGGCAAAGGCGCGATAGCCGTTGCGGCTAAGTCCTTGAGTAACTGCACAGTATAAAAATGAACAGTATGGAAACTAGGCATATTTGTTGAAATAATTACCTACGCTCCATTGGAGCGTTAGGGTTGTCACTCTTAATGTCTCTAAAATTGATGTGTTTTATTGTAACGAAGTTTTTTAACGCGTTTTGCGGTTAGGAGTTGGCTGGTTATCTTTCCCTCCTTCTGGTCAAAACGTAAATCCAAGATGGCGGCTGCGTAAAAATTCAAATTGTTCATAGTGAATGTCATTTTCATAGTTTTCGAGGGTGCTAAAGCCCGATAGTGAAGTCAAAATGCGGGTCGCTCGACCGATGCCTACTTAACCCTGCACCTTACCGTTTTAACTCGAGAATATGTGTAACAGTAAGTAATTAAAGAAAACAATATTTAAAAAAAATATCTTAATTCTTCATAATTATAAATTATTTACTGAAAAATGCTTTCACCTGCTACGACATGTTCGCAATGCTTTGTTATTAAATTTTACAGTGTAAAATATTCTCATTCTAATAAATAGTTTTTTTAAATAAATTATCGGGAAACAAGGACAAGGTACCTACTATAGAAGAGATTTTGTCAAGTTCTTTGTAAACTGATAAGCTATTTTGCAGTTAATATTATGTTCTCTTTTAAAACAAAACCGAAAAATTTCATCCATTTTCTCGGCATATTGAACAAAGTCAGACCTCACTATAGGCTCTAGCACCCTCGAAAACTATGAAAACGACACCTATGACAAATAAATTGAAAAATTTTACAGCCGCATCTTGGATTTACATTTTGACCCCACTATAGGCCGTATACTACAAAATACGCTCGAGGCATTTTTAAAAAGATGGACGGTCCGTGGTGCAAGGACTAAATGTATTATGCGACTACTCGTTCCAACATGGCACCTGTGACTGAGAGCACTGCGACCAATGCGACCATCGCTTAAGGGTATCGTAGATGCGCGCGTCTATGTGAGTGTGCCGTTTCGAACGTTTGCACGTAGTTTCTGTACTGTTCATATCTTTATACTGTGGTAACTGACTGCACAGCAACACATGTACCAATTGCGGGGTAGGTACAGTCAAGCAACGAAAAATTATTGACGCAACAGGTATAAATTAATTTAAATCTCAGAAGTATTTATATTCTCTACTAGCTGACCCGGCGAATTTCGTACCGCTTCAGAATCAATAAATACAAAATGTATGAGAAAATAAATTTTCTGCATTTTTTTTCGTGAATTTTATCCCATGTTTTAATAGTTATTCTGCAAAATCAACAGAGAGACAAATCAAGATCATAAAAATTTGGTCCAGCCGCTCTTGAGTTATAAATGGTGCATCTAATCCGACTTATAGATTCATATTATTTGATTGTTATTTGTTTGTTAATGTTGTGTATTATTTCTTATTGTAAATATGCCTGTTTTTATTGAAATATGACTAACTTTTTGTGACTGAATGTTGAGTACATTAAAAAAAAACAAGAGTTTAAAACCCTTGGCCTACAAAACGAGTTGCTCCGAAGGGGCTGAAAATATGTGTAGTGAATGTAAGTGGGTCATTAGACTGTCGTTGCTATCTGTATGACATGACATTAGTCACCAAGTTTTGGTTTCCGCCAGCAAGCACAATCTGTGAACGCCACTCATGTGTTTAGCTAGATTTAACACATTAATTACCTAACTAAACACATGAAAGCTGTAACGGTTAGACTTTAGAGCTATAATCACGCTGTTCATCATACATCTACCTATACTAGTCGTGCAGCAATGCTGATTCGTGTCACTGACTCTGGCAGGGCCATCATCAGGGATTTTAATTTTGATAACACAAAAAAATTGTCGCTAATTAGTCGAGATTTGTCGCCAAATATCAGAATTTGTCGGTCACTGGTTCAAAAGATATAAGGGTTTATACAGGTGGCCGATCTGGAGAGTCTCCCCAGCAGGGCCACATTTATATCTCAAGAACTAGGACACCTAACGAATATCTGTTTTCTCCCATATTTTGTCGCCAATTAGTCGGAATCAGTCGCCAAATATCAGAGATTGTCGGTCACTGGTTCAAAAGCTAAAAGGGTTTATAGGTGGCCGATCTGGAGAGAGTCTCCCCAGCAGGGCCACATTTATATCTCAAAAACTAGGGCACCTAGCGAAGATGTGTTTTCTCCCATATTTTGTCGCCAATTAGTCTCAATTTGTTGCCGAGTTACAGATTCAGTCAGTGTGTAATTAAAAAGATATTAAAGAATTCAATTTCCCCATACAGTGGTACAAGCAAGTACAAAATACTTTTATGTAGTTTCTAGACAGTACCTATCTATGACGTCTTATGGAGGAATGTTTGTTTCGAATTAAATAAATATAAGTACTTAAACTTATTCTATAATTTCAACCCACCAAAGGAAAGCTGTATTCATTACCTATAAACAAACTACAATAAATATAGGTATATGTAATTATCTATCTACTTTAGTCGCTGACAGATAGATCGCTGCGCTCCGTTTCATTTACGGTAAGTAAGAAAGAGATAGATGCGCGTGTACAGACGAGCTACTTAGAACGAGTTGCCCGTCACGTAAGTTAAAGTCAGCCAGTTTAATTAAAGTGGAACTTATTATGAATAGTTTCGAACTCGAGTGTTGTTATCTCTTGGTATTCCGCAAATACAAAAACGGGAAAAAGAGCGAGATAGGACGAGGTAATTTTTTTTTTATTATTCTAACGTTAATTGGAGCTTAACATTGTAAATTGGTAAAACAGTTGCATGCGACTGTACATCTTGACACCAAATATACCAAGAGCAAGGTTTAATGTTTTCAAAGAAGTTTAAGCCACTCTAACCTAGTAATTTAAAACATGTATTTAATTGAGGATTTATCTCTCTCGGACATTTCTAAGGACTTTAGACCGATAAAACTAGAAGTAGACATACTCGTATTAATAGAAATATTTATTCTTGGCAATTTTTCGTGAACTCTTCGATCTAGCTCTTGGACTACATCTTACTAATTGAACTCATTATATCTCGTAAACTAAGACCCGATTAAATCTGTGACTTGGCGACTAATTGACGACAAAATATGGGAGAAAACAGATCTTCGCTAGGTGCCCTAGTTTTTGAGATATAAATGTGGCCCTGTTGGGGAGACTCTCCAGATCGGCCACCTTACACATATAAACTTTTATATCTTTTGAACCAGTGACCGACAAATTCTGATATTTGGCGACAAATTTCGACTAATTAGCGACAATTTTTTTGTAATATCCCTGATGGTGACCCTGCCAGAGTTAGTGACACTGCTGATCCCCGGGAAGACTGAAGAGAAGTGTGTGAAAAACTGAAAAGTATCAGTCAACGCGTAAAAATCCGTGTTTAGTAACGCCATCTACATGGATTTACGAAGAAACGGAGCCATGTAGTGACATCTATGATCGTGACAAGTCGCTCACAACTCTGAAAGGGTCTGAAAATTACTTTTTTAAACCTTTTTAATATCGGGGTATATCCATAAGGTGAGTATAGACTAGACTAGAGTATTTCGCTTGCTTAATGGAACACTGACCCATTATTAGATAGGTCAATTATGATTTCCGTTTTCTTTCACTCAGATCTCATCAATAGTGCTCCTTGCTCTTGGTATATTTGGTGTCAAGATGTACAGTCGTCTGTTTTACCAATTTACAATGTAAAAAAAAATCAATAGTTAATCATAGACGTTCAAAATACAAGCATTCATGATTAATATAAATTTTATAAATCAGTTTTATTTTAATTTTATTTTATTTTATTTGATAGGAATAACAAACAGCAGTATATTACATAGTAGGCACACAATATAAAAACTTATAATAAAAAGTAACAAATACACTACTCAAGACGTTATCCACAGATTACTATACAGAATAGCTAGTTGATAGCAGAACAAATAAAAAATCACATAATAGCTAAATTCCATTAATGCATCAACAAGTTTAGTAGGATAAGTCCGCATAGCAAGATCTTCTTTTGCGATGTCCCAAAAATCGTCTTTTTTGAGTTAAGTCAGTATTCCATTAAGCGTGTGATTTACTTGTAAGAGAACATCGAGCATTCGCCGTTTTATTATTTTATAGAAGCGCACTTCGAACACGACGCTCGATATTTTGTTACATCCGCATCCTGATTTAAAATTTAACGAGCGTATTGGAGTAATATTTTATCGAGCAAAGGTACGAGCGATCATGAACGCAGAATCATCAACAATGAACGCAAGTTGGAAAAATAACCTTTTTAAAAACAAGCTTTTATTACTTATTAATAAAAAAAGGACTAAAATGTTAAAAATAATTGAAACCCGATAAGTAATAAATAAAAGCGTGTTACATTGTGTTCTAAATGTTCATTTATGTTCCATCAAAATCTAACACGCTTTTATTTATTACTTATCAGGTTTCAATTATTTTTAACATTTTAGTCCTTTTTTTATTAATAAGTAATAAAAGCTTGTTTTTAAAAAGGTTATTTTTCTTTTAATTTTATTTTTCACTTTTTAGTACCTATTTTTGATACGAGATTGACTACGGCGTAGTTCGTAGCGTGTAGCATTGTTTTCCCGTTATATGCGTTTACTGCACTTAAGCTACCTGTTTATCTTTAGTCCCTGGTTACCATCTAGCACCAAAGTACTCGTCAAGACGAATCATACGAGCCCAAACTCGATAGGGTTGTGTCGTTTAATTACCGAGTTCCTATGGCCACCTTCCGGTTCCATAGAGAGAGAAGGAAAAACATCGAGCTGATCTGATATCAGCTCGATGTTTTTCCTTCTCTCTTGTGTATGTATTCTATCGATATCTTGTATATTTGTGCGTTGTTCTCACGATTCGTTTTCTCTATGTTTAGCTACTGCTAAACTTATTTTTTCTAAGCGTTGCCGCTTGTGGACATCAATTTCATTAACAATCTTCTCCTGTCGCTTCAATTTCGCCTTCTCCAAACGTCGTTTTCTTTGTGTAGTAGTTTCTTTTTGTTTATGTTGTTCCCACGAGTATAGGACAAAAACGGCTCATCCCCCCAGAGGTCCATTGTAGAGGGGTAAGGGCTTCAGTACAACAGGGTTCGCCCTGGTATCCTGAGGCGCAACGTTAGCGATATGAAATGTTTATATACCATTCAGCCCTCGGCACGTGCTCACCTTGGCATTGGGTCATCCATCTAATCAATCAGACATAATCCACATTCATAACAAACGGAACGAACGTTTTTTCCCAAATTCGTTGGAGTTGCATATTCACGCCAACCAAGAGACTCGTCAAGACAAATCAAACGAGCCCAAACTCGATGGGGTTGCGTCAATTAATTACGGAGTTCCTATAGCCACCTTCCAGCTCCATCCTCAAACCCTGGTTACCATGTAGTATCAACGTACTCGTCAAGACGAATTAAACGAGCCCAACCTCGATGGGGTTGCGTCGTTTAATTACGAAGTTCCTATGGCCACCTTCCAGCTCCATCATCAGACCCTGGTTACCATGTAGTATCAAAGTACTCGTCAACACGAATCAAACGAGCCCAAACTCGATGGGGTTGCGTCGTTTAATTACGGAGTTCCTATGGCCACCTTCCAGCTCCATCATCAGACCCTGGTTACCATGTAGTATCAAAGTACCCGTCAAGACAAATCAAACGAGCCTAAACTCGATGGGGTTGCGTCGTTTAATTACGGAGTTCCTATGGCCACCTTCCAGCTCCATAATCAGACCCTGGTTACCATGTAGTATCAAAGTACTCGTCAAGACGAATCAAACGAGCCCAAACTCGATGGGGTTGCGTCGTTTAATTACGGAGTTCCTATGGCCACCTTCCAGCTCCATCATCAGACCCTGGTTACCATATAGTATCAAAGTACTCGTCAAGACGAATCAAACGAGCCCAAACTCGATGGGGTTGCGTTGTTTAATTATGGAGTTCCTATGGCCACCTTCCAGCTCCATCATCAGATCAGCTCTATGTCATAATAATATTGCATTGTCATGCGATTTATACATGCATACAAAATTTCAGTTCAATTGGAAACCGGGAAGTGGATCAAATTTAATTTGCAAGATATGATTACAGACAGACAGGCAGACAGACAACGGGACAGGTGAAACTAAATAAAAGCTTGTAAAAAAATGATAATAATTTATGTCCTCACTCGCCGTGAACATTACGTTGAACGCAGCATCCAGCATCTGCAGGAACGTTACTTGGAAATGCTCGAGAAAAAGCTTTAGTGTATGCTCACCTTTAGCTTGTTGTAAACAGCCAGTCGATTCTGTAAAATTCTCACCGTGAAAACTCAAGTGAAGTGAGCTTGATGCGAGTTGTCAGTAGTGTCAATCCCTAGCATTATTTGGAATGACAGCTCACTCCACGCTCACTTCACCTAAGTTTTCATGGTGAGATGCTTACAGAATCGCACTGCTGTTTGATACTTACTCTGAGCTTCACCTTTATTCTTCCTACAGTGCCTTCTTTCAATTTGATCATACTGCTATATTCGTAGTCATACTGGTAATCGACTATTCACAACCATTTAAATAAATAGTCTAAGACTAACTAGAAAAAATCACCGCAGACGTAACAGACAACCTGCCGATCCAATCTGTAAAAATCTCGCAGTGAAAAGTTGAACTTAGGTGAAGTGAGCGTGGAGTGAGCTGTCATTCCGACTAATGCTAGGGATTGCCACTATTGACAGCTCACTTCACCTAACTATTCACGGTGAGATTTGTACAGAATCGATCGGTAGGTGGAGATTCACAGATGACTCCGCCCTGGAGTGTAAATGTGGTGCTGTTCCACAAACAATAGGGTACTTCATATCGTATCCTGTTGTCTGCACGCTCTAAGAGTTGATGGACGCTATTGAAGGTGCCAAGCTCGTAGCCAAATTATGGTCTGACTATATAAATATTGCCATTAATACGCTAAGAAGAAGACCGCAGACATGAGAATAGCTTGGGTTTAAAAAAAAAGTTAGTGTCATGAACTGTTGTGCAAATAAACGTTATACTTTTTTCTTTAGTTTACTGTGTTGTGATTTCCATTTTTATTAAGACAAAACATATCTCACAAATCTTTTTCAGTGTGTCCAAACTCGAGAATTTTGCGAGTTTACCTTAGTATCGCACGTTTGACAAAGAATGTCAGTACCATAGCGTAAAATCTAGAGTGCAAGACATTGCGTCAAAAACTGGAAAGGGCTGTTTCAATGTCTTGACTGCAAGTTCACCATTAGAGTGTCTGTAAAACGAGATTAAAAACATTATCAAATAAAATCATACTTCTTTCATAAATTACAGTTTATTTTGGGTTTTAAAAGTACAAAATATAGTGATAAAACTAAAAATAAAATATTCTTTGTGTTGTTGAAGTCGACACCATAAAGAACTTAATTTTGATGGCTTCGGAACCATAGACGATTTTGTGCTGTCCGAGAGTCTCCGAAAAGATCGGTGGATCGCCTGTAGATTTCGGTGTGGATTGCGATGTCGGATATTGGCAGCGGTGACGAAGGGATTTCTAGTCAGAGTACGTATTTATTTACAGCGGTGTAGCGTCTGGAATATCTCGCTTTTCGCGCCGCGTCCGTTAACCGTCACTGACGTCGTCCCCGACCGTCCTAACGTTCAAAAGTAAATATCTCATTGTTCCCGTTTCAAAATGGCGAATTTGGGTCTGTTATATCTCGGACGCTGAAGCTTCGGAGGGATCTTCGCGCGGGACGGTCCCTCGGCAAGCGGGTGGCGGCGCGACGGCCCGCCCGGGACCGGCTGCGGCCGACCGCCGGCGGAGGTTGACGACCTATCGATTTTTTTGTCTGCGACCTCTCGTCGTCGGGCGGGCCGGTGTCGGCGGCCGAGGTGGCCAAGACGCTCCGGGCTCGGCGGAGGCGGGCTGGTGTCGGGAGCCGCACGTCGCCGCGCCGGTCCGCGCCGCGTCGTGCCGCGCTTTGTGTCTGTCGCCCGTCGTCAGCTGAGCGGCGCGCCACCATGGCAGGTCAGTGGCCGCGCCTCCCCTGGCCCTCGCCTCTCCGTGCTTACCCACTGACCTCGCTAATCTTATTAGAACGGGTGTGATTGAGCCGCAGTCGGCAGATGCGGCGCTAGACAAGCCTCTTGTGGGCGAGTTCTTTGTTCTCGTGGTCGGTGCTACCGCGGTGGTGACGAGTGCTCCGGTCGCCGGCGCCAGTGTTCAGTTGTGCAATAGTGAAAGTGTGCTACCTGTGCCCTGTGACTGTCTGCAGACTCCTACATACAAGAACAAAGAGTTTAGTTTACATCTACTTGGACTGAGCTTTAAACAAAGAGAACTATTTCCCTGATCATCTACAAGAGGATTATAGCATTGATTAAGTGTGTGATATGAAGAATATGTCATCATAGTAACATGAAGCATACCAGGGAGTTGGTGAAGCGTAGACAATAGTAGCGGTGAGGTCTGTGTGTTGTAAGTGAGTGCTTTCCGATGTCCCATACTGAGCACAATCATCATTCATGGAGTATCCTCATCATAAAAATCATTGAACCATCATCACTGAAGAATTACAACTACTAGATCTTTATGTAACATCATTATAATATCATTACTTAGTACTATTGCATGACATTGTGCTTTATTGAAAGAGATCTCCTCATAGCTTGTTACAGCCACACTCAAGGGCCTACAACCTAATCCTGCACCTCTCTCCATTGTGCATACTACATGTTCATAGTATATTACTTTGGTTAAATCTTGCTCCTTCCATCTATTGTGCAACATCATTTACCAATTGTCAATGTAAATCAAATTACATAAATTTATGAATGCGGTCCAGTCAGGGTGTTATCGGAAACTGAAATAATTCCTTTAAGTTTTTTGTTCAATCCATATGCCAGTAGAATAACCTATGTTCAAGCACACTCAGTCCCTCATAGAGAATTAACTAAATGTACCATTGAGTAGCAAACCCACTACTAGGGGTGTGTTGTCAGATTAGAACATAATAAGCTGTTCAATGAATATTAGATTCTGATGAAATTGTACTACAGATGGAACAATGTGCCAAGCAATTGTAGGTACTTTTGTTTTGACACATCATTTTATTTGAATCTTAATTCTATTCCAATTATAACATCTTTGGAAGCCCATTTTTTACATCATATCTAAAATTTTCATATTCAATACTAAAATTACAATGATGCACTTTTCATCAGTTTGCAGTGAAAATCGCCCGGCAACGGGTGCATGCAGAGGAAACTTTACAGATTCATACATGAATGCATTCATGCAGTAAAATATTGCATGAATACACTAATGCAACCTTCGGTACAGTTCAGTTGTAACAATTTTGTGCTGAATTATTTACTGAATGTATTGTGATTATAAAACAAATGTTTATGTTCCATATCAATAGTAGAGGTTATTCTAACTGGAAAATATGACTATGTTAGCCATAGCGGCTTATCAGTGTGGTACTTTGGTCCCATTTACATTCAGTATTGGAGTTGATTGTAATATTGTTTGCACAACATGGTGTATTTTCTTTTACAATTTGTCGCATTTCATTAATGCGGGTGGTCTGGAAAGCTCTTCTGTTTTACATTGTTTCATTGTTGCTAAAGTGTTTCTTTTCCATGGGCTGTCGGAGCGCTATGATCTATCAAACATAAAACAACCTTTTTTCTGCCATTTGATAGAACCTGGTACATCAGTAGCTACTGATATATGATATAATTAAATATCAATAACTAATGATCTAGAGAGAAATCAGCAACTAATAGTGAAGTATAGAAGATAGGGACACGTTGCGCTGACCCGAAATAAATTGGGATAGGGGCAGGAGAACGATGATATGAAGTAGAGTATGTGATTAAATAGATTTACTTCAGAAAGGGTAAAGCATGCAGCGAATCCATATGAAAATGGCTCTGTAAGTTTACATGGGAAATTGGCATGCTTTCAATTTCTTTTTAACACACTTCCATTTCAGATCCTTCAAAAATATCCCTTGGATTTACCAAAAAGTAACATTATCTGTGTCGTGAGTAATTTAACAATAGTCCTCTCCTCATTGCTGCTGGCTCATAAATGGCGGAAGGTGTTGCTATATAAAAAAGTAAATTTTTGTATTATGACTTTTTTTCGTTCAAG
Organism: Apamea anceps; assembly: GCA_951799955.1. Taxonomy (NCBI): domain Eukaryota; kingdom Metazoa; phylum Arthropoda; class Insecta; order Lepidoptera; family Noctuidae; genus Apamea; species Apamea anceps. Next base: position 585,987 of record OX637526.1, read on the forward strand.
AAGGCCTCGTGCTGTTTCATCGCAGGCTATCCCACTGCTGGATTTAAGCCTCTCCTAAGTCGTATCATTGCAGAGAATACATTCATCTGTTTTCAATCCGTCATATACTTTGGGCCCGTGATCATGAGGGGCCCATGGCTAAAAAATTACAGCCGCAGAGATCGATCGATCGATCAGGTTAAACTACGCTTGCTGTGATTGGTCTGTGGATAGGATTACATACCGAGACCATCCGTGCCTCGGACAGCATGTTAAGCCGTCGGTCCCGGCTGGTATTCGTGGATTTCTGACAGTCGTTACGGGTAGTCAGAAGCCCGAAAGTCTGATAACCAGTCTTACCAAGGAGTATCGTCAGATAGGCAGTCGCTCCATGTAAAATACTGGTATTCATCCGCATCCGGTTAGACTGGAAATCGACCCCAACATAGTTTGGAAAAGGCTAGGGGCAGATGATGACTTTGTCGCCATCTTTACTCGCCTCTCATTTCTTTTGTCTCAGTCCTTTTGCTAAGCATGGTGATTATGGCAACTTTGACGGGCATTTTTAGCGAATCCAGGATTTTAGGATAGCGAAAATGTTGCCGCAATGACTTGGAAATAGGTTGTGGCATCGGCGTCGATATACAACTTGATTGCGGTTTCGTAGGCATGAAAGTTTGTTGATGATTTGAGTTAAACATAATAAAAATATTAATCATCTTGTTTGACAACAACACAGGACTAGTTTCGTATATCTGAACAACTTACATAAATACATAAGAATTAGTTATTCACATTAGCTGAACAAATTATACGCGATCTGCTTTTGTTAGTCAAACAATTTATTTGGAAATCTATGTATTTAGGAAATAGTTTTCCTCATCGACAAGTTATTGACTACCGCCCGAGATTATTTACGAAATGAAAAGTCCAGGTCTTTTTCTGGTTCCAACTATCCCTCTCAGACATCCTATTTAATTAGAACCGGTTGGCTGGTTTGTAAGTTCAGCACTAAACGATGTAGCCAGTACAAGCGCTAAACACTTTCGACGCGAGTAACATTTGCGAAGGATTGTTCAAAGTGTAGTTTGAGAACAAGTTGATATGTCAAAGGAGTATTATATTCAGTTGAGGCTCGGTTTTGGTCCGCGAGCGGCGTCGCTAAGGTGAAATCTATTAGGCCGAACAAAGTTTTTATGTAATAAATGCCTTGCTGTCGAGACTGGCGTCGTACTTTAAATTTAGAATGTATCATTTCAAAATAAGGCGTTTTATAATGGTATTTGATGGTGTGTGATGCAGTTGGACCACTCGAGGTCCAGGGTCTCGCGCGAGGTTGCCAACATACGCGACAAGCTATTACGTCAGCCGCCTCTCAATCAACTTAATAATTTGGCCAAGAGAGGCTTTTGCCTCAGACAGACTCCATTTTTTTTCTAATCTACAAATCTATCAGTGTTGCAATCGCTCGCAAAAGAAACATTGCGAAATGAGCACGAAATTAATTAATGAAGTAAATGACCGTACAACAATTAGATGAATTTCAAGTTAACGTTTCATAGTTGTGGCTCATAACGTGACTGTCGTTTCGTTTCTTCATTCATTACCAACCGTGCTGCGACTGTAGTTTTTTTTTTAAATGAAAAACAGAGGTTTCACTTTTTTGTCCGTCTGGCTTATGTCTGCAACAATATCGTCTGCTGCCAATGACCCGCCTTGAACTACTTACATAACTACTTTAAGTGTCTCTTGGCACACTCTTACACCTTATTGGTTGTTTAACTTTGTGATAGACACCCTAGATCGGGCCCCGCTGCGCCGTTCGAATTGTTTAACCGACTTTTAAAATGGAAGTTATCTTTTTATTAGAGCTTTTACAACTTCGCAATTAATTGTCTGGTGATTTGATAGGTTTTTTTTTATAGTGCGCATACGTTGCCGACGCGTCGGAACACTACGGCTCTGTTTGCCATTATTCAGGTCATGCGCAGCGCTTACAAGTAGATTGGCAAAAAATGTGTGAAGAAATGACGCCTGGTGTGAACAAGGCGGTGCTACGTAAGGAGGTTATTAATATGCGGCACCTGAATGAGACGCGCGAATTAATGCCACTTGTATATTAGCAACAAAGGATAAGATTTAACGATAAAAAAAAAACTGTATTAGCATTACCACTATCGCGGTGGTACACTCTCAGTTTTACGACGGTGATGGCCTAGATTTTGGATTCTCAATTTTTTCGAACATATCTAAGTTTAGCCGTCATATCACGCCAGAATGTGGGACAAGCATGTAATGACAAAGTCGCTTCCTTGTGCTAACCGGACATGATTTCGTCTTTTCGCACGACGTCACAAGCTTCACAAGAGATCTCTTTCACAGCTAATACGTAGTTGGACACAAAGTACTGAATCTATTATGGCTTTCGAACTGGAGATCGCAAGTCTTGTTTAAATACTCCACGCTCAAAGAGGATTAAGGCTTCGTAGTACCTGAGAGGGATTGAGATAACTAGTGTACTCAAATGAGCCTAATATGATATGATGAAGCGCTCCATGCTCCATGCGCAAAGATCTCTTTAACCTTGGCAGTCTCGCAGTTTTCGCGTTAAGTATATTTTCTAAGTAAAAAAACCACAGCTTACCGGATTGGTAAGAGGAACGTTAAAGTTGATGAATGTGCTGCCGCGATGATTTTTACATACAGATTTATAATTTGCCAAGTTTTACGATACGAAGTGGTCGTAAACGGTTTATTCCACTATAAGTATTGTGAGAATGGTCGTTATCGTTATATGGTTATAAAAATTTGTAGCGTTTTTGTCTGCCCAAGTGCCGACAGCACACGCGATATGTTTGGCACTCGTAAAGAGTGAGGCTTTCTGTCTCCTGAAATATTCCTGTGAATAATGAAGGCAGTTACAGATGGAGCTGAGTTGGTCTTGGTGGGTTTGATGGATACAGGAACCATGTCACCCTAGTTCAGTATGTTACAGCCCCGTATTGCAAAATTTGAGTCTGGTTCAATAACTTCGGCATTTGGCATCAAATATGCCTATCGCTTCGCGAAGATAGTGAGCGCCAAACGGCAATGCATAGAAACGATTTCGTCGTTTATGGTGTTATAGTAATTATAATTTTTAATTGCTCAAAAGAGAAATGGATTTAAAGCTAGCATTAACGGCGAACAATCTCTCAATAAGGTTGTCTTGAACGGAATGTGCAGGTTTCTAGTCGTTATGTCCTTTAAGAGATATTTAATGGTATTTATCTGATTATTTTATCTTTTGTTATAATAATATGATTACTCCACTGTAGGCCAGTAATAGACAAAAAACAAAAACGTCCCCTCTTTCGCTTCTGTCCACCCAACAGACGCCTTCTTAATTTTCTGTACATTTGAGTGATTATTTAGTCCAAATAGGATTCGCCGTCAGTTTGACAGTCGACTGCAGCACCTACATCAGCACATTGTGTTGGTGTACAGCACGCAGTCGCAGTCTTCATTGATCGTTTCCATTGCATCGCCCAAGGTTACGCGTTCAACGTTCTACTCAGTTTCGCTTCCATATTGCACTAGTATCCCTTTGTACGACACCTTCGTATTCCAAGTAGTGTTGTTGCATTTCGCACATTAATACGTTGGTTGTTAATCAGTGCATTTAGCACTAGCCGGTCGACTGCGGCTTGACCAACTTGGTCGCGGTGTGTGTATCGGTAACACTACACGACCTACCTCTGACCAGTCGGCTGTGACTCGCCGATACCACAGATACCTACTACTACTTGGCTACTACTTGGCTTTCTATAGGCACACGTTGTCTACGCTCTATTCGTAATTCTTCAGGCGTCGAGAAGGCTGTGTATGTGTGCAAACGTTTATAGCAAGTTCTTTATCTTTAACGTATGCGATCTTTCTCGATACCTGCTGATCATTTATCTATTTGCTAGCGACCTGCGCTCGTACAATCCAAAAATGTCAACTAGCTGTTGCGAATTTATAGCGAGTGGTCGCGTATGTCCTACTTTGATGTATCCGCCGCAGCCCGCGATGATCTCATGGTTCTAAAGCCTACCTTCCATTGTATGACATAAGTATGGCCTGGCACATACATGATATTCGGGCAACCGCTGAGCTATACGATGAGTATCGCTAAAATTTGCCAATACTGCTAAAACAGTCAGCTCCCAACGTATTTCGTAGCAGATTTCTAAGCGCGTTACGGATCTTTCGTCTAGGTCGCTTCCCGGACACGTTTCGTAGATGTCCGGGTGATCATTTGTCAGCCTTGAAGTGGGAGAAGCACGTCATTATGTCGGACGATGTGATCTGGCTATTATGATAACCGGACTGAGCAGGACGTTTGTGGGTTTTTAAATATAAGTTACTGACTGTGCAGGTAGCACAGGTTCAGTTGGTTGTTCTTAGTTATCCATCATGTATGCTTAATACTCGATCCTAGATACATGGATAATTATGTAGGATAATCATCATAAACATTGAGGGGTGAGGTTCATTAGTCGAAGCGGAAATTTCGCTTTTCGGACATAATTTTAATGAGATACGTAGAATCTCACGAGGCTTCAGGGAGACGAATACGATCAAGGTTTATATACCTATATTATGGGAATTTACTATGTATTGAGAAGTTAATGTGGCGGTTCGATTTGCATACTCGCTTAGGGCAAAATAAATTAAGACAATTTATGCGCGATTGAGGCATACATGTACCGTTGTAATTCATACGCGACCACGTTACTGTTCGGCAGAGCCAGGATACACTTTTTGTTGTAATAAATGTCATCCTTAATTTATTTCAAACGCGGTACAATTCGCTCGCATATTTTTTGCAGAACAGTCCCCAACATTTTCATGAGGATAGTACAATAAATATGTCGCGCAGGTCCATTCTCATCCCAATCTCGTGAAAGCAATCGTTCGCACATGCCATCCACTTGGAAATTAATCAACACGCTTTTGTATGTGTATAAAGACCTCTTCTGTTCATTTCCTGTGGCAGGTCTATTCTCTTCGATCGATTGGACCCCTGCTTCTTTATCCGATTAGGGTCAATTTTAGATTTCTCTTATTTGACTTGCCAATGCTCTACCCTACGCATTGGCAAGGTTTCATTTGATTGGTACTTTCAGATCTTTAGTTGAATATTTCTATAATACTTTTCCTCCCACTCCTAATCGGGCCATATCTGGGCTTCACTAAATCAGGACAGACTATAGCTCTTTGTGTTCAACTGTTTTCAATGATGCTAAATATCCAACTAGTAGTGTATTTGAGAATTTTCGCCATTATACCTCTGCGCGACTATATGTAATCCATCATGTTCTGATGCTTGCGTGCAGTACAGAATTTGTAGTTATCTTGAATTTTCCCGTCAGTTTGACAGATAGCTACAAGCCCAACAATCGGTGCAACTACACGAAACTTACAAATAAATAACTTAGAAATGTGCATTCGCCAGCAGTTAGTAGGTACCGTTGTATGGTTCCAATTGGTCGTTGATCGTACTATCGTAGTTCCATATTCGGTGAAAAGATGTATTGCTTCGATTATTATATTGTTTAATTCATCATATGCTTATCTTAGAAAATCCCCTCGTCTAGCTGACGTCGCTTGCTTTTTCAATACAGCATGCGTCATGCTTTCTACAAGGAGCTTATCCAAAAAAATCTTACCCAACTGATTGCCGAGTTACGTCGACTTGTTAACACATCACATTACTATGCAAAGCCGATGCATACCGAAGGATGTTTCGGACAGCACCTGCAATTATTATATCAGCCAATGGAGCGGTCGTAATTAAATGCAGCGTGTGTTGCGTGCTCGGCTCTGGGTAGCTGCAACAGCGGTAATTGCCTCACGAATTTATTACGCGAACATACCTCGTCCTAGTTTCCTGACCCGTCCTGAAATTCAGAATTTGCTGAAACGGGCTTTAACTGAATTTTGATTTGTTTCACGGTATAGTACAAACGGTTCATCGCTTTTCTGGTTCGTTTTTAAGAGTTCTGAGCATGTTTTGGTTTAGATTGAAGATTATGGAAGTTTAAAACCATATTTCTAAGGAGAAAAGATTTCTAGAAAGACTTGATGGTATTCTGGTCCTTTGAAAATCAAAGTTCGCCCATTTTTTCCCATAATTTTATCGTTTATGGCGAAATAAATTAAAGTGTTGTGTATGTCTCACTTCTCAAGAATTTACATTGGTCTTGGTCCTAGTTGCTTAATAACATTTCTAAATTTCTTGTTTGGTTCGCACTTACCTTCCTTGTAAGGAGCCTGCCTGCTTGTGTTCTGTCCTGATACATGCTAATTTGGCCTTAGTTTTGCAATAATCGCTTATCATTTCACCCAACATACCCTATTCTTCACGCTTCACATAGTACCCATGATGATGTAGTGCAAATTATTGTAAAATTCGCTAATAAAGAGGTTGGAAACATATTCGCGTTTAATTTATTCGACCCTATGGTAAACGTATGGGGAGGTCATCGGGCGGTGGCGGCCAAGGCAACAGACAGCACGTTTGGCAATTGTCTTACGTAAGGAAGGGGCGCACGAGGCAGCTGTGACGGCCGATGTACCGCCAATCAGACGTCCTTGGACATACTTGAGACACGTCTGGGATCTACCATGATGTATTACCAGTTTTAAAAGCTGCTATTGTGGCAGGACAAAAAGTTAAGCTTATGCTGAAACTGCACTGCAAGAAACGTAGGTTGAACCTTGGTTGGGTCCCATGATTGGTTGCTATCTTTCTACCCAGTGCCGTAGCCGCCTCATGAAGCCTTTCGCCTGATAACGTGTCCATTCAATTGTTATAAATAGAATTAATAAAGAAACATTAAGTTCTGCATTATATGTAATATTATTATTGTCTATATTAATTAATTAAGTGTGTTTGTCAATGTGTTACAGAATATCATGGGCAAAGTATGGACGCTGGCGGGAATAATTTTGACTCCGGTAAGTTCAATGACCTTTTTACCACATAGTAAATTACGTACAGAAGAATCACTACAAAAACAAAAAAAGTTTAAACATTGAAACAATTCCCTCACGGAAAAATCTATCTTCGAATTTGTAATATTATCTTCCTCGGAAATTGTACCTTCTATAAGTTGTCAAAATCTTATTTTCACAAATAAAAGTCAAATAGCTCGTGTCCTAAGGATTTCTTTTATCTTTGAGCTCCGTGTACGGACTGAGCCTTCTGTATCGTTGCTGTACTATAACTCATAATATCTTTCATGATAACAGCCTGACAGTTTCAGGCCGATTTAAAATAATGAACGTCGCTCCGACAGATGTTGTGTTGACTAATTAAAACAACTATTTTAATAACAAACGGCTTTCTGTTTGATTAGATAAATTACATGGAATTATTTAATTTAAAGAGATCTCTTTTTTCTTGTTAATCCTCAAAGGAAATCTGTAGGCGACATTATACTTGAAGTATAATGTCAGACATAACACTGGTGAGAGTTATTGGGCATCTTTTAGAAGGGAATGTTGTAGACGTTGCGGGGCGGGGGCTGAACGGCGGTGGCGGGGACGGAAGTCGTAGGGCGTGCGGGGGGCGGGGGTCTACAACAACTCAGCCTTGAGGAAAAGGGACGTTTCCGCCGGAAATTGTCTAACGATATTTTTACCAAATTAGATGCTAAGTACATTTAGCAATTATTATCTTTCTGAAATGGCCGCGTTATCTTCTATTTTATTTGGTGGAGCTTACCACCAGCTTTTATAGCAGGGCAGAAGTTGAACTGCACTGATTTTTTTTACTAAGTCATAGAACAAAAAAGCAGTGCAGTTCAACTTCTGCCCCGCTATAAGAGCTGGTGGTAAGCCCCCAGATTCAATTCAGACATTTGAATAATCGTATCGTATAGTTTGGTTTTGATCTATATTTATGACACTGTCAGGAACGCCCTGCCTAGTAAGCTAAGTCATTAAAGACAGACATTCGTTACAATACCGCGATAAACTTCCAAAAATAGTTGGTAAAAATAGATAGTTTTTCTTACAAACCCTGCATCTAGTTAGGACCAATAAATATGGCCACCGTGTTGTCTAGACAGGTCCAAAGCATCTGGTACTCAGTCCTATTCCTAGCCCTGTCCTGAAAGGCGCCGTATCTGCAAGGCCATTAATCACGCGGTTGCCATGCAACCAGCCGACGACGCTTTTTTGCGAAGGTTGCCGAAGGGCAGAAGTACGCCTACGGGCGCGCGCTTTACACAATATTCTTGATTAATTCATGTACTATATATTAGCTTCTGGACACCTGGGTACAGTGCCAGTGTCGACTGTGGCTAGGTTATTGAAACCTGTGTCCTTTTCGCCTATAGCCTAGCCATTCATTCGCTTTTAGTTACGGTCGGTTAGAATAGAATAGAAAACTTTTATTTCAGACAGCAGTCCCGGAGTTTAGTTAGTAGGTTTAGTAACGTTAGTGTTAGTAGGTTATAGACACAGACATTCACATTCAGCGTGGAGCCAGTGGAGCTGCTAATAAAATAAGTATTTATCAAAACAGAAATGTTTTCAAGATAATTTAGACAGCGCTCATTCAACTTGATTTAATTACCGGGCAAACGTGTTTTCAAATATGAAAACATATCCTACTAATAAACGCGAAAGTTTGTATGGAATTATGGATGGATGTTTGTTACTCTTTCACGCCAAAACTACTGAACGGATTTGGATATAATTTGGCACCCAGATAGTTTTTAACCAGGATTAATACATAGAATACTTTTTATCCGGATATTCCCACGAGATCGAAACGTATGCGGTTAAAACCGCGGGGCCCAGCTAGTTACATATAAGTCGCAGTCTGAGGTGGTAACCAAAACTGTTTTTTTAAGTAATAAAATAAATAATAGTCATACTATAATCTATTCATATTCCTAATATCTTTTTGTTTGTTAGCCTATTCCTGTCCCACTGCTGGGCAAAGGCCTCCCCCAAATCCTTCCAGGAACTCTTTTCGTTAAAGTTGGGTAATTTTTTTTGACAAGGCAACATTTCAGCTGGTTGTCATCAGCCGCATCACTATATAACACTGTCAGAAAGACAAGACGTGTCAAGTGACAGTAACATTAATTTTATTTTTCCGTTTCTATTGAATTGCATGAAATTGATGTTTCTGTTTTCCTGTATGTAATTGAAGGATTACGTTATTGGAAGATGCATTATAACAATAGAGCATTTTCTCCAGAAGGATGTTGTGTTAGTTGTTTAGTAAGATTTCAACGCAATGTGCGAAGACATTGCGCGAGACTGCTGCAGATGAGCGGTAACTTGTGAACGCAAGGATTCACAAACACAAGTCAAACCATCTCTAATGCTTAACGAAAGTGCGTTTAAACGGTGCAAGAAAGTATTGAAACTGTTTATAAATTATGGATAAATATGGATACAGGAATATTATATTCTATGTCGATTCTCACAACGAACGCATACTGTGCCTGATGACTGCGGGAAAGAACATTATTTTGCAGTGGATTCCAGCACACCAAAAAGAACAATAATAATATTAGTTAGAATACGTTTATTGTCTAACACAAATCTTCCATGTCGTTTTAGATACATTATTTAGGTGCCTAGGACATCAATTTCTATCAGCAAACCGCTCTTGCTGGATACTGTTGCAACTGTTTGGTGGGCAGACGTTGGTACTGTTGGCTGTTGTGCACATGTAATGTGGAGCGTGCCGTATTTAAGTTTTTATCGGTGGAGCGACCTGCATCTTTTTAGATGAAATATTACCTACTTCTAACTCGTCTGACGTTGAAATTAATATAAGTACTTACAGTAATAAAAATGCTTTGTTATGTACACTATGTGATATTTGATTTTAGACCGTTCCCTTTAATCCTACTATTTATCGCTGAGCACCGGCGGCTCAAATATGATGACTGCACTGAGGTGTTAATTTTAGCAACGTAGAAGTTACTATATTACAAATCTTTGCAGAAAAACACATTTTTGACGTGCAAATAACAGACGAGAGTAGCACAAAACAACAAAAAATAAGCATGAGACAGCACTGAAAAGGAATTCAATGCTACACTCAAAATAAATGATGAAACAAATCGTAACTATAACCCTTAACCGCCCGAAGTTGGACGATTAACGTTATAGTTATTTGTGACGTCATTTTAACAATTTCGCTTAACCGGAGATTTGACGGTTGTTAAATCATTGATTATCGTTATAATTTCTTATTATAGTTATTTATGACGTCATTATAACAATTGTCAAAATGATGCAACCCGCCGGAGTCATAAATAGCTATAACCAGCAATTATAACGATAATCAATGCTTTGACAGCCGTCAAATCTCAGCCTCCGGTTGAGCGAAATTCAGGTTGCATCATTTTATTATAATTGTTATAATGACGTCACAAATAAGCGGGCGGTTAAGGGCTATAGTTACGGTTTGTGTCATCATTTCTTTGGAGTTTGGCATTGAATTCCTTTTCAATGTTGTCCCATGCTTGTTTTTTTTGTTGTTTTGTGCTAGTCTCATCTGTTCTTTGCACATAATAATGCGTTTTTCTGCAAAGATTTGTAATCTAGTAACTTCTACGTTGCTAAAATTAACACTTCAGTGCAATCATCATATTTGTACCATAAGCACAATCAGCCTTTATTGTTTCCACTGCTGGGACATAGGCTTCCTCTTGATGGGAGGGAGTGGGCCGTAACGTAATCCACCACCCGGGCTTATGGTTACCATATGACAGGCGTTTGCCGCATTTGACAGGCATTTTAAGGTTTATACAGGCGTGCGGCCGGCATTGGTCTGAGGCAGGCATTTTTAAATTTCGCGCCCGCGCACGCATTGCGCTTGCATAAATGCAAGCAAAGAACTATTAAAAAAAAATAATGTCCTCTGACAAATATCAGTAATAAAGATCCTTCTTCATTATTATCTGTTGACTTTTACTTATTACCTACAGCGTTTTGCTTTAGACAGGCATTTTTCTGAAAATTCAGGCATTTTAGGTACCATAGACAGGCATCCCTCTAATTACATATGGTAACCCTACCGGGCCCAGTGCGGGTTGGTAGATGTCACATGTGTTCGATTTTTAGCTCTAGGACATGCCGGTTTCCTCACGATGTTTTACTTCACCGTTTTGAGAGCAGTGGTGATGAAATAATTTACATAAAGTGTCTGTCTGAGTTTGAACCTACGATCTAGTCGCAGCTGTTACGACGGACCCACCACTGCTCAGCGATAAATAGTACGATTAAAGGGTGTTATGAACGGTCTAAAATCAAACGTCACATAGTGTACATAACAAAGCATTTTTATTACTGTAAATACTGACATTCATTTTAACGTCAGACGAGTTAGAAGTAGGTAATATTTCATCTATAAAACCGGTCAAGCGCGTGTCGGTCCGCGCGCAGTGTAGGGTTCCGTAGATTTTATAACAGCCAAGTGCAGGTCGTATTCGCTGACTGATAGTTTCGTACCATGCTCTAACTAAAAGCCAAACATACTACCTACCTACCTAATTTGACTTCCTATACAAATCCTCACCTGATCCGACAATTTTGCACGGAAAGTTTTAATTTTTTTTTTTGAGATTTGGATAAGACTTGTCATAGCCGGTGTAGCAACTGTTTTTTTTTATAAAACTTATTTAGGAATGAAACAATAGCGCGATACAACTGACGCTTAGCGCCATCTATCGACATTTCTATGGAGTTGATCGAAATTTTCGAGTCTAATACAATTGGTCGACTATTACTCGTAAACTTGTAAAGCACACTTAGTGTGATAGTTTTCCTTTTAACTTCGTTATATATAGGTACTACTGCCGTGACATTTGGATTTCTAACTACAACCGTTTAGTTGGTAGAGGGGGACACACTTGACGCTAACGAAAATTGGTACTTTAAAGCTTGATAAGTCACGAAAGGTTTATTTAATCAAAAAACGGTGTTTCCAAACCCCTAATATTTTTGAAAGAACTATCCAACGATATCCCACACTATGGAAAGGACGAAAAAAAAATTATCATCCTCACTTTAGATGTAGGGGAGGTACCCTAAATTATGTTCTTTTTTCAAAATTTTATTTTCGGCGTCATTAACGTGTATACTCATCCCAAATTATAACTTTCTAGTACCAATAGTTTTTAAGCTAAACCGCGGACAGACAGACAGACGCCCGCGACATGGCGAAACTATAAGGGTTCCAGGTTGACTACGGAACCCTAAAAAAATGCAGGTCGCTCCACCGATAAAAACTTAGAAATTGATGTTCTAGGTACCTAAATAATGTACCTAAAAAGACAGAAGATTTGTGAAGATTAGAAAATAAACGTATTCTAACTAATATTATTATTGTTCTTTTTGGTGTGCTGGAATCCACGGCAAAATAATGTTCTTTCCCGCAGTCATCAGGCACAGTATGCATTTGTTGTGAAATTAATATTACTGTATCCAAATCTCCATAATGTATTAACAGTTTCAATACTATCTTGCATCGTCTATACGCACTTTCGTTAAACTGCATTGTAGATGGTTTGACTTGCGTTCACAAGGTATCTATCGCACATCTGCAGCAGTCTCGGGCTATGTCTTCGCACATTGCGTTGAAATCTAACTGAAAAATTAACACAACATCCTTCTGGATAATGCATCTTCCAATAATGTAATCCTTCAATTACATACAGGAAAACAGAAATATCAATTTCATGCAATTCGAAAGAAACTGAAAAATAAAATGAATTTTATTGTCAATTGACACATCTTGTCTTTTTGACAGTGTCAAATATAAAATAAAGGCTCGAGTCCATTTTCTCTCGAGGTGCCACTCGATGTAGTCGCGATTAGATAAATATCACCAACATTGCCACACTAGTTAACTGTCATTCCTGGATAATAAACCAGGGAATAGATATATTTCGTGTAATAAACCGGCAAAATACTGTGATGTACAGAGTCACAGTTTTAATAAGAGAAAATACGTGTTCTGTGGGTTAGTGTTGCCAGTTGATAAAGTGTAATATTTTGTCATTAAAATCGTCATTGATTATCAGATCAATCTGATAATCAGTGGAATGTGAGTAGGACAAAACGCTCTTTACAAAGTCAAACAAAGGCCAATCTTAGCCGAATGTCACACCAATGTACAGACGCCAGCAGGTCCCCGGTCGCCCGAAACTGTCAAATTTTCCCAGTCAACTTTAAACCTTAATTCTTTAGAGATAAAGTTGAAAATCGATTTAAGAAATTTGACAGATTGTAGTAGCTTGATGTGCTGGCGTCTGTACCAATATACTAGAACGGTTACTGTATTTTGGATCTTGCTATGATTATTTTCTTAGTTTTTTTTTGTGCGTTTCAAACTTACGAAGCTGCTGGGAACCGCTCTCTAGTACCTACCTAAGATCAACTTGAACTGAGTTTTCGAATTACATAATCGAGACAATAGAGTCCATTAATGACTGAGTTAACATCACTAGTGCCAACAAAAGAAAGCGTGATGACAACAAGCATGAAGTGTTGCCCTTGTCAAAAAAATTACCCACGGACATTTTGGGGAAATAATACGTCTGGGGCTGCAGTCTCGACATTCATAGCTTCGATCGCTTTACGACCGAATTCGGTCGCAAAGTCGTTAGTAGGGTATTTGCCTGGGTAAAAAAATAATAATTATATTTAGTCCGTCAGTTAGATTATCGAAAAATAATGGACACGTATTTTTTCTTTTGTCAATCAAACAAAAGATGACAAAGATAAAGTGCGTCAAAATTTGAGAGTGGGGGTCATGGCGTCACTTGCTTGCAAAAATGTCCCATGCAAGTGACATCACGCGGAACTTTAACGGGCGATATCTTCATCATTTTTTATATAATTGACAAACGAAAAAATACGGGTTCAATATTTTTTGATAATTTAACTGACGGACTAATTAGAATTTTTTTAGGAAAACAGCCTATTCGGGACTGCGACCGAATTCGGTCGTAAAGCGATCGCTATGAATGTCGAGACTGCAGCCCCTGGTCACTTTTCAACTTTTAACGAAAAGAGTTTCTGGAAGGATTTGGGGGAAACCTTTGCCCAGCAGAGGGACAGCAAAGGCTAACAAAAAAAATATATATATATATATATTATGGATATGGATAGATTGTAGTATTACTATTATTTATTTTATTACTTAATAAAAACAGTTTTGGTTACCACGTCAGATTGTGACTTATATAAATGTTTAATGTTTTCAAATATGCGTTGCGTTTAATAAATAATCCCGCCGAAAAAATAAGTTTGATCTTGGTTATTTTTTAAAGTGTGATAAAAACAAGCTTGAAGTGTTATTCCTGTCAAAAAAATTACCCACGAACATTTTGGGAAATAAGAAATCTTATCACTTTAATTTTAACTTTTTACATTTTACATGATGGTGCAACAACAGATACTCGTAGTTACATTCTATGGTCATACTAAGGGCTGATTTTCCATCGCTAGATAACTTTTATTCGAGGAATAAAATTGACGGTTGTCAGTTTTTGTATGAAACAACTGTCAAAATTTCAAAATTATTCCTCGAAGTCTTCTCTCAAAATTCTTCAATATTATTCTCTCGAAAAAAAGATATCTGGCGATGGAAAAATCAGCCCTTATTGTTATAGGTCTACCGGAATCTCATGGCAAATGGCGAAATAAAAATTTGTTGTGTGCAATACTGGGGAAATTGAATTAATCGATCGTGATACTGTTTATGTTTATTCATGTCTTTAGTATTAATGAACATGAAGTATATTAGGTATGTGTATGAAGAATGTTGTTATACATCGACGACACGGTTGTTGCAGTGGCTGAGCGATCGACTGCTGCGCTGCGTGTCGCGGGTTCGATTACCGCACGGAACAAATATTTATATTGCCTACAGGTAGTTGTTCCGGGTCTGGATGTTTGTGTATGTAAGTTTAAATGTTTGTAAACGCACCCACGATACAGGAGCAATTCCTAGTGTGGGGCAACGTTTTTTTTTAAGAAAAAAAAAACATCGGTTTCTTAACATGGGAAAATATGTCATGAAAAATAAATCAATTGTATATTACTTTACGTACTGATTTATTATATATCATTTAAATCATACTAATAATTTAACACCTCGTTCACTTTAAAATCATAGATTGTGTTTCATTTGCGCCTTCTTCCCTTATGTTGCGATACATTGAAAACATTATTCCGCGCTTGAGATTGTGACTTTTTCGACATTTTCACTAAAATAACAAATTATCAAGAAGATATCACAAAATCTCCGCAGCACAGATGACAATTGACATTGCCATATGAAAATAACATTTTTTAATCTATTTGTTATGCTATGAGATACCGGTACACCTATACAATTTTAATCAACTTGACGTTACTATAACGGAGCTGTTGATGCAACTCACCCTAAAGATTCTCAATCTCTTGCTTATTTTTATAAAATACAGCGATTGTCATTAATTTTTATTTTGACGAAAGCAACAATGCCTGTAATGCCCGAAGGGTTAGGCAGGGCGGGGCACCCATAGTGTACCCGCAGCCGTCAGTTATGAAGTGCCATGCGATAGTGTACCCGCAGCCGTCAGTCATGAAGTGCCATGCGATAGTGTACCCGCAGCCGTCAGTCATGAAGTGCCATGCGATAGGAAGCGAGCCTACGGACGAAAACGTTCAATACATATATTACATACATTACTTAGAACTTCTGCTATATGAATAGTGTATTAAAGCTATAAAGTTTATAATCCCCGTCTAGACGTAGCCATAACACAAGTTTAACTGAATTATAGACGGACCCGAACTAGGCAAGGCATATTGGTCTTTACATACGGAAAAGCCCAGTCTGGTCCTAGCACTGTAATATTCTGCTTCGCTGACTGAAACGAATGTCAATAGCAAAACCTTCGAAAGAAACTAGAATTTTCACCCAGCTCTGAGCTTTTGGAACAATCAACTCAGCGTAAGTCCACTGCAGGAGGACAAAGGCCTCTTCGCAGTTGCACCATAATACTCTGACCTCTTACTTCCGCATCCAGTTAACCTAGTTTATTTTCTAATTTTAGAATTAGGAGCTGCAGGCAAAAAAACGCATCCGCGGTCAGTCATCCTAGACTAAACAAGGATTCAATAAACAAGATTATCGATACAGAAATGAAGCTCGACTAATATGAAACAAGTGAAGTCGTAACGAGCGTCACTGAATGTCGCGCCACGCCCTCCAGCGATCCTGTTACCGCCTGTCTCTCTGTCTAGCTAGACTTCAGTACTTAGTAATTAGCCCGCCGAAATTAGGGCGTTGTCGAAAACCAGTGCACCCGGCCGGAACGGGTTGCGTGCATCGGAATCGATCACACGTCGATTTCTAACGGACTTGCTGCCTTTGTTAAGCCCCGCTGGTGTTCAGTGTTACGTCTCTTTGTTGTAACGCCCGTCCGCACACGTTTTTGATGAAATTTCTCGGAGCCCTTGCAGATAGGACGGTCATGCGCTCTGCGTCGTGTCTAGCACTTTCTTTGTGTCGCGTTTCTAGAAATTGCATTAATTGACAAAGGGCGCGTGATTTGTACGATTGATCGGTTTTTGTCTGCATATAGCATATACGTATTTATACCTTAACACTTTGTAACATCTTATTAACATTATGGAAGGCAAATAAGGATATGAATATATGCATTGATTTATTCAAAGTAAATTTTATCATGTAGGTAGGTAAAGGTTTAGCGTCTGCCTCCGTTAATTGATTTGATGTCAACTCTGTGTAATTTCTTCATTCCTCTTTAATTATATTTATTAAATCATTTTCTAAGAACGAATTCATGGGCAACATAATAAGTATATTTTCAATATAATCCTTGTTTATCATAAATGTGTTGAGTTTTTGTATCTTCACCAGTAAACGTTTTGTATTATGTATGATCTTATCTATCGACGAAGTATGTCTGGCAGATCAAGAGAGACGGCGTCTGACGTCACACACTTTCCTACCTATATCTAGACTTTCAGATGAAGTAGGTAGTCCATTGATTTAGTTTAGGAGTGGGTGAACTAACGTAGGTATATGGAGAGATAAACTTCTTTGAGATGTTTTTATCCCTTTCGGGTGTTGGATTGAAGTAGGTCGATTGTGAACAGACCTCCATTACTATCTCATAACTCAACACTCCTGTATTTTCCGAAGAGGAGGTGTATGTGTAAGTAGTATTACCACGTCAAGCCAGATTATATTAGAATTCTATGATTGCCATCGATCTGGTAGAAATCCAAACTCCGGGCTGCTACTGACTGAGAAATTATTAACCCCTATAACACTTTGGTACCTGGAAATAGAACCTCATGTTCAGTAGTACCGCTTGCGACGGTTAGATCTTCGAGACAGAGCATTATTATTAACATTATTATCTTGTCGGTGGCAAATTTACCAATCTGTACATATTAAATATTAAAGTCGCTTTTCATGTCTGTCCGCGTTAGTTTTTCTGAACCAAGCAACGGATTTTGATGCACACCGCATCACCATCACCATCATTTAGAGAATTAATTCTGGAAGGTTTATGTGTAGTAAACAATAATATTAAAGGAGACCATTCATATTGGGCTCAAAATCGAAAGTAATAAAAAAAGTTTTTAATCTGTTTGGGACATCATTTTAAGCATTTGGTACAACAGACGCCAGCAGGTCAAGCTACCCGAAACTGTCAAATTTTCCCAATCAACCTTGAACCTTAATGCTTTAACGATAAAGTTGAAAATCTATTGAAAGAAATTTGACAGATTGTAGTAGCTTGATGTGCTGGCGTCTGTACTATGACACCAAAAATGTGAAACCATTATTGTGGCGGCTATATAAGTTCAAAAATCAGATTTCTTGTACATTTGACCTAGAACAAATGTAAATATAGCATTTGAGTACACGTGGTTAAGTCCAGTGAGTCATTCTAGAGTTCTAGACCTTTTTAACCGACTTCTAAAAAAGGAGGAGGTTCTCAATTCGGATGTTTACATATTTTTTTTTACTACACGTTAGTTATCTAAGCCTATTGGAAGCCAGAACAAAATGTCGTTTTTCTAGGAAGAATTCGATCTCCGGCATGTTACTGCGAAAAGCTATTATGTTTGTGTCTTTTGACAGGACATTGGAGGGTCAAAATGCAGTCAGCCACTACTATTGCACATGCGATATTGGAAAGAGGACAATAGGATGTGGTTCACACGTAATGTGAGTAGTGTGGTTTTTAATCTACGCTCGCCACGGTATAAACCAAATGCGAGACGCCCTCCAGCTATAGAATTGGAAGATGTTCTGGTTCGACCTTAGAAATAGTATTAATAAAATAATTGAAAATAGTATTAAGAAGTTGCTGAAGTGCGAGGTGCTGAAGTGTCTGTACAAAAACGCCACTACATTAGTCCGACTCCAGGATCAGAGCTCGAAACCTATCCTTCTGCAGCGAGGTGTGAGACAGGGAGACGTATCTCTCCGAAACTGTTCACCGCTGCACTAGAGGGTGTCTTCAAGGTCCTGGACTGGAAAGGGCCTGGCATTAACATCAATAGCGAGTACATAACTCAACTTCGGTTTGCCGACTATATCGTAGTCATGGCTCTTATCGCAGACTATGGAGGACCTCAGTACAATGCTCGATGACCTCAGTAGAGCCGCCGAAAGAGTGGGTCTTAAAATAAATATGACAAAACGAAGGTCATGTCAAATGCAACACTAATACCCGCTGTTATGAAGATCAGAGACGCTACACTCGAAGTCGTGGACGAAATGTCTCAAGACGAAAGTCTGACCAGTGCGTGTTGCCAGTGAAACGACCTATGGCATTGAAAAGTGGTCACTCACAATGGGCCTTATTCGTAAAGTCATAGACATAGCTCGAAGAATTGCCAAACTTAAGAGACAGTGGGCAGGGCACATTGCTCGCAGAACAGATGGCCGAAAGGTTCTGGAGTGGCGACCGAAGACGAAGACGTAGCGTTGGAAAGCCTCCCACAAGGTGGACCGACGACCTTTTGAATGCCGCAGGAACCCGTTGGCTGCGAGAAGCACAGAACCGGTCGAAGTGGAGGTGCTTGGGGGAGGCCAATGTCTAGCAATGGACGTCTTTAGGCTGAAATGATGATGATGAGTATTACAAAAATTGTTTGCCATTGTTTTATTCGACCGAGTTAAAATATTGTGTATATTAACTGATTAAAAGAGTTTTAGGAACATGTTTGCCATTGTGTTATTTGCGAGAATTAGTAACCTTGCACAAGACATGGTATGCACAAAACATAGAACACAAATATACTTAAACTCATAATGTAAGCGGAAAATCGAACTTAACGTTTTTTTTTTTTAATGTCACTGTTACACTTACAGAATTACAGTCAAGGCAAAAAAGTTTATAATAAGTACCTACTAAATAAGTCCGCGTACATACTTAGATGATATTTACATTTATTTCGAACTTATGTAGCTGCTTATATGATGGTTCTACCGCTTTGGTGTCATAGTACCAAATGATTAGCATGACGTTCCAAACGGATTAAAAACATCCTTTTCCGTTGGCCTTTCGATTTTGGGTCCAACTTTGTATGAAACCTGAATGATCTCCTTTATCTATACTTATAATAAATCTGTAGAGAGATCATTCCGTACATGAAATATATTTCCAAAATAACTATCAGGGGGTGATTAGGGATCGATACTGATGCCAAAAATGCAATCGGTAAAATTTTTGTCTGTCTGTCTGTATAACCGTTATAGAAACAAAAACTACTCGACGGATTTTAACGAAACTTGGTACAGACGCCAGCACGTCAAGCTACTACAATCTGTCAAATTTCTTTAATAGATTTTCAACTTTATCGCCAAAGTATTAAGGTTCAAGGTTGATTGGGAAAATTTGACAGTTTCGGGTAGCTTGACCTGCTGGCGTCTGTACAATTATTTTTCATACTCCTGAGCTGGTTATAGTATACTTTTCATCACGCTACAATCAATAGGAGCAGAGCAGTGAAGGGAAATGTTAGGAAAACGGGAGAAGTTACTCCATTTTTTAAGCTTCCGTCGCGTGTGCAACCTTAATGGTTAAAGCTACACAGAAATCATGTATGACGGAAATGTTCTCCTTAAAATTATATAAAAAATATCCCACGACAGCATATGTCTATCTTTTATGGTTGACTCACAATAACACGTGTAACTCCCGATAGCTTAGCAGTTCGAAGCATTCTGATTATATTTGTCTACTCTTACGTTTATAACACTCTCAGTCATCCCTAATTAAAAAAGTTAACATTATTAACTATTCCATAAAAAAGAATCATAGAAATCGGTATAGAAATACCAAAGTTATACATGAAATACGCTAATAATGAGCCATCGCGCGTGAATATTGAATCACGGTCGACGCCTACCGGTTCGATTACGATGAAACTTGGTATAATTATTCTTTAATATCCTGGGCACCACACTGGGTACTTTTTATCCCGGAAAAGTATACACAATAAAAAACAAACTTAATTTTGCGGTTCGATCCCTAGACCCGATGACTGTACCAACCGCAAATAATAAGTTTGTCGTAGGTTATGTCACCCGCAGTGGAGTTCTGCAGTCTGCACACGGCTAAGATACTGTAATATTTTATCTTAAGATTAGAGATGGGCCGACTACATATAGTATTTGCCGACTAACCGACTAGCCGACTAATCGGTTTTCAAAATGCCGATTAGTCGATCGACTAATCGGCAATGCCGATCATTCTAATACCTACTTGCTAGCTACTACCTAGCTTAATTACTGACTGATTAATACGTTCTATGTTACCTTATTGGTTTTTGAATATGGTTCAACTGTAACTTTAAATTTAAAATCTATATATATTAAATTCAGTCCTTTTTTTTTTGAGGATGGGAAATCATCAAATGACCCCTCCCGTTCTGGGTGGAGCGGAAGGGAGTATCAGACTCTTACTGACTAAAACCCACCCGTGTTCCTTCCTTAGCCCTTTATGTTCCAGGGCAGCGGTAACCCTTTCGGACGATCCCGCTACCCTGGCAGAAATTCAAAGTCCTGACTCACTGACTGACTGATATATCAACGCACAGCCTAAACCGCTGGTCCTAGAGACATGAAATTTGGAGGGTGTGTTCTTAGTGAAGAGTAGATATCCACCAAGAAAGGGTTTTTCGAAATTCCACCCCTAAGAGGGTGCAATGGGGGTATTTTGTTTGCATGGAAAATCTTATTCCTTGAGTTAATAAACTTGAAACTTGGCACCAATACTAATCTAAGTAAATTATGAAGTTTGCCATTTTATGTTTTTCTAAACTACCCCCTAAAAAGGGATTGGGGTGTTTCAAAGTTTGTATGGAAGAATTTTAGCGCGCGGTCCGATTATCTCGAAACTCACTATTTATACCCTACGATCGAAAGTAAAGAATAATGTGTATCAGTGTTTTTCGAAAATTGCCAGTGACGGGCTGAAAAGGGGTAGTCAATTTTACAGGGGAGGATTTTACTGCATGGCTTGATTAACTCGAAAATTAGTATAAATAATCTTTAAGTCAAGTTATAAATACATCCCAAACGATTTTTTTTTAATTCCACCCCTGTGGGGTTAAAGAGCAGGGATACAGTTTATATGAAAAATCGTCTTTATTAGGTTAATAAACTTGAAACTTGGCAAGAATACTCGCCTAAGTAAGTAATAAAGTTTATTATTATAAGTTTTTCAAAACTACCCCTCAAAGGGGGATATAGGGGTCTTGAAGTTTTTGTGGAAGTAATTGAATGCGCGGTCCAATTAACTCGAAACTCAGTATTAATAGTTTTGACAGAAAATAATTTTGTAAAGTAGGCGAAAATTGACCCCTGACGGGGCAAAAAGGGGTAATTCAGTTTTTAAGGGGAGGATTTAAACTTGAAACTGTATGTTACATTTTCACACATAAACCACTGAACTTCTGATTTGGCAAAGAGATAGATGGCATCCTAGGGAAGGACATACTTTTTATTAGGATAGCACGATTCCGTGGGATAATTTCCGACATCCACGCGGGCGAAGCCGCGGGCAGAAGCTAGTATATAATATAGAAATTTCGATATTTTGTCTAGCCGTATCGGGGTCGTTTGTATTCAATATTTTATTTATTTGAACTGCCTCTGAACCCTGGTCCTCTCGTGTGTGCAGGTCAGCAGCCACAGGAGCAGGAGTTGGCGACGAAAATGCTGCAGATCCAGTCCAAGCGGTTCTACCTGGACGTGAAGCAGAACCGGCGCGGGCGGTTCATCAAAGTCGCAGAGGTGAGCGTACGTCATCACTCATAGGTATTATGGAGTCTGTAGAATGTTCTAGACACCTCTAGCAACTACTGAAGGTGACTGGCGGGCTAGTGGCTGGTTCATCACTTAAGGAAGTGAGCTTTGAGCGTGCATGTCTTTTACAGCCGCTAATTTCATTTAATTATTATGAAAACTGACTACCAACTTAAATAGTCCATATTTATATTCAAATCACAACTGTCATTCTTTGACAGTTGTATAAAATACTATAACACGGCAAATTGATGTAGGGTTTCAATTTCCTTTACACTTATTTTCCTTGACGTTATCCGAAGATCAGGGCCGGTATTCCCGTAATTTAAAACGTTCAAAATCTAGTCGCAGTCTCATCTCGGCGACAAACAAATGTCAAAAACTTGTCAAAATGTAGGGAAATTAGACGTATTTTTGACAGATTGAGACTGAGATCAGACTGTGAACGTTCTTAAAATTACGAGAATTACCCCTCAGTAGTCCTACTTGTGTGAAATAAAATAAAGATATTATTTATCTATTTATCCATTTATTTCAGGCGTCAAGGCCCATATAAACACATACAATACAATATTAATATAACTTAAAAATACTGTAAATATATACAACATTACACTAAAAAACTAACTAACGCACACGAAGTGTCTGCGTCGTGTTTCGCTGACTGGTGTCATGTAGCCGACCACGAAACCGGCGGTACACAATACCCTTCGGCTACAACTCTTCCTTGAGGAACTTCTCGAGATGACGTGTCGGAACACGCACCACGAACTACTTGAAGTTCGAGTTGTGACGCGACTCCAACTTCTCGACCCTCAAAGTCCAGTTGGTCTTCATACGCACGTACTCCACGATCTCCTTAACCTTCGTGGAGTGGTGCAGTCTGGACACGTACTGCTGCGTCGTCGGGATTGCTGGACGCAGCAGCATGTTGGGTCCTGCCTGCGCGGTGCCGCACTGGTTCTGGCAAGGAGGCTTTTTCTCCACCTTGATGAAATCATCCTTTTCGCACGTGTTTTTCTCTGGACCCTGCCTTTTCAAGACCTTGTTGGGTTTCAACTGGCTCCATTGAACCCTTTTTGGTTTTCCCGCTAGTTTTACCTACGAGTTTTGCGACTCAGCAGTCTTGTTAGCGGATACTATTGCTGCGTAGGCTCGTTTGGGGGTCGACGAACCTACACACGTCGTTGTCTCTGCCTGTGTCGAGGCAGGGATGGCCACGGCACGCGTTGCAACCCATGCATTCTCGGCAGTTGGTGACCACTTCGAGCCCGCCGACTCGAAACTGCAGATGGAGGCGTTTTGTGTCCCGCGACGCGTGTTCACATTTGCGGCGTCGGCGTCGGTAGGTGACCTACGTGCAGAAATTCCGTTGCGCAAGAGCACTACTTCTGCCCGCAGATCACTGACGGTGTTGTTGGACACCTCCAGCTTATACTGCATCTCGGCCTGGCTTTGCTTCAGGAATGCAATGTCCTTCAGCAGCCTGCTGAAGTCTACGTGGTCGAACGTGACGGAAGGCAGCTTGTGCAAATCCGTCGCCACGAATTCAGGCACGTCGTCCGGGTCGGTCTCCTTCATCAGCGTTATGATGTCCTGGAGACTTCTTTGTACCGTCCCTTCGACGAGACGGCATCTGGCTGACTTTGCCGAGTGCTGCGTTGTTGTTGAATATTGTCAATGTTAAGTTATTAACAACTAGACGTGCGGTTGACTGTACTAAGTTCAACCTCGGAATGGATTTATATCTTAGATTTGTATGTCATCTTTGCAAGGGCGAGTGTCTCGTAAAGGTGTGAAATCTAATATCAGTTTTTTTCAGGACTTCAGTTCTATAAAATTGCAAGTGCTCAGAAAATATAAAATGTTACCTTGAATTTAATAAACAAACCCCAAGTTACCGTGAAACAAAGTTAAGTTACAAAAAAGTTATTCCAGAACAAATTGTTTGCAAAGGAGTGTTTATTTAGAACTTGTAGTAGTACTGGCTACCCTCGTGAAAAGTGTCTGGTGACGTAACGTGCGCGTAATGATTATAATGAATTACGACACAATACCTGGTGATTTGAGAAGTTCCCCTCGACATTTGAACCCCACGGACGACGCGCTGTGCGTTGGATAAGCTTGGCACATGGAGTGGAACGTGCAGAAGTTTCACTGGTAACGTGATGTGGGGGACATTCGTATGAAATAGTTCAAATTCAAACTCGTTTCATTGCTTGTCAGTCAGTTCTTATAATTATTACACAAAGAATCGCGGTAGCATAGGAATGTACACCTTGTATTATAGGTATAAGGTGTACAATAATTTAGAGTACTTAAATCAAAATTAATTTAAACTTTGATATTATTATTAAAACCTCTAATATATCTTAGACTAACTGACCCAGCAAACGTTGTTTTGCCATATAAATTATTTCTAGCTGCCCGACGCGCGTGGTACTACTCCTACCCCGTACTCCTAACCTACTCCTACACTACTCCTAACCTACTATTAAATAAAAAAAAAAAGTATCCTATGTCCGTCTCCTGGTTCTAACCTCCTCACTAATTTTCAGCCAAATCGGTTCAGCCGTTTTTGAGTTATAAATAGTGTAACTAACACGACTTTCTTTTATATACAGGGTTACAGGTTAAGTCGACCTAGACCCTTTAAGAGGTTTTAGTTTTCATCATTCCTAGCTGATTTGACTATGAAACACCCCACCCCAAACCTAACCCATATTGAGATATTAGATTTTGATTATTTTTAAATAAAATGAATATTTTTTGTATAATTGTCCTTTTTTTTCGGATTTTGTGCCTCTAATTTATAATGTTTTTGCTATTTTTGTGTAGTAGATTAGTTTGTTTATTACTCTTGGATTACCGATTCTTACTCGACTTGGCTTGTGTTTCTGGACTGTTTTCCCTTCGATTTGTGACTGTGCTTGTTAACTGGACTTTGATACGTGCTTCTGATTTGGAACTGTTGACGATGACGACCTTCACGAACGAGGAATATGCGGACATTTTAATTTGTTACGGGTACTGCAACTGTGTATCCGCGCGAGCTCGAAATGAATACATTGCACGTTATCCTGGGATCCGAGTACCGGATGTCAGTGTCTTTGACGGAGTTTACCGGCGACTAAGAGAGACTGACTGTGTTTCGAGGCGACGATCAGACCTAGGCAGACCACGTGTCAATGATTTTTTTAAATATTTTTTTTATCCTGTTTTAAAAAGAACCAGGTTCTCAATAATTAATTACAATCTAGCCTATAAGACTAATAAGCAATTATAATCTAACTTAATTTACTACGTGATAATTATTTTAAAACTTAGAATAGTGTCAATGATGACGATGAAGAGCAAGACAATGAAATAGTGCAACGGTTTAGATCGGATCCAAATACTTCCGCTAATATTGTTGCCCGAGAACTTGGACTATCGCAGTGGAAAGTGTGGTTTACAGTGAATACTGCAGGCCTTTATCCCTACCATTACCCGCCGGTACATGTTATCGAAGAAGGAGATCCTGTGAGGAGGTTAGATTTCTGCAGATTTAGAAAACCCAGCATTCTTAGGACATCTTGTGGACAGATGAGACAAAATTTGATACAGACGGCATCACCAATTACCACAACGCTCATTATTGGGCTCCGAAAGAAGACAGAAATCCCAATAAGAAGCGACCAAAGGGATCACAAAGACTGTTCAGTTTGAATGTCTGGATGGGAATAATCTCAAACCATTTAATTGGGCCATATTTTCTGCTTGACAATTTAAATGGGGAACATTATGAAAACTTTTTAAGAAACGATTTACCTGAATTACTGGAAGATTTACCCCTCAATTTAATCCGAGATATGTGTTATCGACATGACGGTTGCCCTGCATACTACCGAAGAAGTGTCAGAGAGTGGCTAGACACTAATTACCCCCAACAAATGGATTGGAAGAGGTGGACCCATACCGTAGCCAGCCCGAAGTCCCGACCTGACCCCCATGGATTTTTATTTATGGGGCCCAGCGTACCAAGACTTCATAAAAGTATTACGCTTGCATTATGTGTGGGTGTTTTTCTATCTATAATATGTATGTATTTACAAAAAAAAAAAAATGTATATACGTAATTTATCAGCCATCTTGTTACCATAACACAAGCATTAGGTTGCTTAGCTTGGGACTAGATGGCGCTGTGTGAAATTTCCAGGGATATTATTATTCCTTTATTTCATTTGATTACTTACTAATTTCATTTTTCAATATTTTTGTAAACAAAAAGATAAAAAAAACATTAAAAAATATAAAAAATAGTAGCCCACCGGTATCGGGAACAGGGTCCAAGCTACCGGCGGTCAGGGCTCCAGAGAGAGGAACCTCCTGACAATGCGAGTCGTGTACAGAAGTACCGCTTTCTGAATCAAGCCCTTGATCCAGCTGCCCAACGAGAGCCTCCTCAGATGTTGGTCGAGGCTCTTGGCTATTAAGCCATTGGCTGTCACGACTATCGGCACAATGATCGCTGAGTCCACATTCCACATGTCGACAACCTCGCGAGCCAAGTCAAGATATTTGATTTGTTTTTTTTTTTTTCGGCTTTCACGAGGTTCTTTTCATGCGGGACGGTTATGTCAACAATCATTGCACGCCGCTCTGATCGATCCACCACCACTATATCAGGCTTATTGGCAACAATAGTCCTGTCAGTGATGATGGTTCGATCCCAGTAAAATGTAATATTTTCATTTTCGAGAACTGGGTCGGGCACATACCTGTAGTACGGTACCTCAGATTCCACAAGGCTGTATTTCAGAGCCAATTGCTGATGGATTATCCCGGCTACAAGGTTGTGTCTATGCAAGTACTCTCCGTTAGCTAGACGAGAATACCCGGAGATAATATGCCTGATTGATTCTCCCGGCCGGTGGCATGCCCGACAGATGTCAACCGTGCCGTCTTTCACAATAAATCTCTGGTAATTGTTCGTCATCATAACTTCGTTCATAATTGCACAGACAAAACCTTCGGTTTCTCCAAAGAGGTCCACCGAACGCAGCCAGGCTACGGACGCTAGTAGATTTACATCGGGTCCATATAGGGCCCGGTAAAAGCGTCCGTGAAGCTCCTTACTCTGCCATACTTCCCTGCGATCATTAGTATCAAGCACTACTGGCTTGCGCCAGTTCTCTTTCGCCAAGGAAAGCGGGGTGAGGCCCTTGTCCACCGCGACCACATCTCGATGCATCCCCACGTCGGTTTCTAGGAAATATTCCCTGAGACTGCATATCTCGCGATTGTGGAGGGTCTTAGCGTCGACCTCCACATTTTCGCGGGATATACAGCCTCATTACCGATGGCCGTGGGTGATGCATTCGATTTGCAGTCAGCAGCGTACGGACCCTCCTATCCAGGGCCTCGAGTTCGGTCTGAGTCCATTTGAGTATGCCGAAAGAGTACGTCAAAACTGGCATGACCCAACTATTGAAGGTTGTTTCCGCCTGATAAAAGACTATTAAATACTTTTTTCAGGCGGCCAAAGAAACGCTCCTTCAACGATTGCTTCATGTCAGTAACATTGATGCCCAACGCTTCCAACATACCCAAATACTTATAGGTTTCGGATGCGGAGAGGGCTCTAAGGTTTGCGGAATCCGAGAGTTGGGTTTCCACGGATTCCACAATCTCCCCTCGCTTTACATGCATGACCGCACATTTATCCACACCAAATTCCATCCTGATGGCGCTACTGAAAGTTTCAGTAATTTTCAGTAGCTCCATTAGTTGCAAATTGTTGGGGGCAAAGAGTTTTAAGGTCATCCATGTAGAGGAGGTGAGATTTAACCTGGCCACCTCTCCTCAGCCGATAGCCTAGACCTGAATCCTCCAGCAGTGTGCTTAGAGGATTCAAGGCTAAGCAAAATCAAAGCGGGCTCAAACTATCGCCCTGAAATATGCCTCGCTCGATCCTTATCGGTTCGCTATTCCTCTGAATATTTCGACATCCTGGATAGCGAAGGACCGTCCTTCATTGCCCCATACATGACCTCAGGAAGGTTCGCAGAGTTGCATCTACTTTATACAAATCCAGAACCCTCATGAGTCATGTATGTGGCACCGAGTCATAGGCCTTCTTATAATCTATCCAACATGTTGACAGATCCTTTCGGGATTTATTATTATTATTATAAGGAAATACATCGTAGTATATGAGGTAGCTTTTTCCTGTGCTTATGCACTGCAATCATTATCTCTTTCTCTGTCTTGGCATCTCCGAATGTTCACTGGCGCACTTTGTTCATATTTCGCAATGCTTAGTACTGGGTACATATTGGTGAACATTAACATGAAATGTAACATGTAAAAAGAAATTCGCCAACTTTGGTTACATTTCATTAATTAGGACGGTTCAGTTGTGTTACATTTCACGTTACGTTTCAGCAATCTGTACCGGCTCATGAGTAGTGGGAGTGTCAGGTTTTTATCACTGACTATTTGAAGTTAGCCTTTTGTAGCAGATTTTTTGAATGCCTATCGTTAAGGCTGTTCTAAAACCAAACGGTTTTTAAACATTTTATAAACAAGTTACTGGCCGTTGGCATAACTAAACAGCCAGTTAACATTATAGTTCGTTTTACATAATCATGGCTCTAGCTGTTTTCCTTACTAGTTTCGTTTTCAGTACATTGGTACAATCAGCTGCAACTCTGTAAGAGATAGCATCAGCAGTTAGATCTCAAGCTTATGCATGTTCTAAGTTCTTTTATTTTATTTTAGTTAAATTTTAGTTTTTGTTTTCCTATCTTGCAATAATCACTGTGTACCACATTTTGAAAATGTCGCAATTCTGACTCCCAAGATACAGGCAAATGCCTAGTTTGGGGGTCACCGTCTGTTCTATTTTCGTACAAATTGTGATTAATATAATTTTTTTTATTGTATCTCGAATCTGGCTACTTGTGACAGACCAAAACAGACGAGACATAACTTAAACCGCCCAAGATATGGCCGCTGTAAGCACAGCGCGTTGATTACCGTGTAAGGGGCGAATCGACACGAAGCTTTAAAATGGATTTTAACTTGTATGTTCCCACTGCTTAAACATAGGCCTCCTCTCTTCGAGAGTGAATGGGCCGTTATCCACCACGTGAGTCCAGTGCGGGTTGGTGGATGTCACATGTCTTCGATTTTTTTTAGAACATACTGGTTTTCTCACGATGTTTTCTTTAATGTGTTTACTGTAGTATAAATTAACGATTAAGTGCCCTTGTTGGTAACAAACTATATTATTTCAATGTTAAAATCCCTTTTAAAGTTTCGTCCCGATTCACCCCTGCATCCCTACTCACCTCGTTTTACGGTACTACCTACCTATATTATTATTTGTATAGCCCCTACTTCAAGAGCTTTAAACATTTGTGATAGTGGCTTTCGTTTAGAAGTCGCTTCAGAATTTAATAAAATGTTGTGTAATTAATGTTTACATAGAAAGAGTTATTTATTTACGTGTTGCGTAAGCGCGGCTTATGTACACGATAAAGATTTACATAATAGATAGCGACAGCTGATGATGACACGCTGATAAGGACTTTGTTCCAAAATGCTCAATTTATAGTACGCTGCTACCATTATCAATTACGGCTTATCAATCTTATGCTATACAAGTGGCCGAATTCTGGGCAGTCTCCATTTAGATTGCTGTCGACACGCTAAGAAGAAGAATCTTCTGCTTGATAACGACCCCTTCCAAAAATTTGGTTCTGAAAACCGGGCCTGCGGTAAAATATTGACGGTGACGCTCTATCTGAGAACTACAGTGTCCGAAAACCAGGCCGATCCTGGCGTTTCGTTTCTGGTCTTTCGGCCACAAACAATAAAACTTGAGCAAAAACATTTTGCCACATACAGGCAAACCTTAAGATAAGCTGTTAGCAACGTCGTTCAATTGTTAAGGAAATTAAATGTCTATGTATAGTCTGTAGGTAGCAGACTTTTGAAATGGAAAGGATAAGACGTTTCTAACAGTTTATCTTTCTAAACGAGTTAATCTTGAGTTCCTGAAGATTGAGCGAGCCGCTGATTTGTGCTGTAGATTTCCTGAAAAGAAAAGATTCATTTTAAATTCCACTTCAACTTTTTTAGGTGTCCTGAAAACAGGTCACCTAAATAATATTAAAAAAAAATGAGCTGGGTCACCGAGTGGCGGACCGTGTTCCG
Source organism: Apamea anceps (assembly GCA_951799955.1). Taxonomy (NCBI): domain Eukaryota; kingdom Metazoa; phylum Arthropoda; class Insecta; order Lepidoptera; family Noctuidae; genus Apamea; species Apamea anceps. Next base: position 616,522 of record OX637526.1, read on the forward strand.
TATCCGGACCGCCGACCTATTTTGTGCGGACCTTGTAAACAGTAAAAAATAAAAAAAGGTAAAAATAAAAAATTGCCAGTTATCGTCTACTATACGGGCCGCGAATATCGATTATTTTAAAAAAAAAACACTCCCAATGAAAATAATTGGTGATACCTGAGCTAGGCTCCTAGACTGAGGAGCCGATATTTTCCATATTATGGAAAATATAGCCTCCTCATTGCTGTCTTTGTTTGCAGTTTATGGTTATTAACAGGCATTGCTACTGCTACCGATGTCCTAACAGTATACATTAACCACTTTCTACGTTAAGCATACTCACTCATGAAAAAATGGGCTGGCCAAAACACAATATTGCATATTTGTAGTACCTATATCTAATATGATATTTATGAACAGATTAGTCCTTCGGGCGTGAGAAGCGACTAGCAGCATTCGATGTATTATTGATATCGCTCGCGCCTTCCCGAACGTTTGCCGAGGCTATGTAGTTAGCAACCCAACACCAATGTTTGTTGCACATTTTCTGACTTGGCACTAACCTTTACTTGGGAATCTGATATTAGTTTTCTGGATTTATTTTGTCTTACTTAGTGTTTGGCTAACGATTTCTTGGTTTACTTAATTGGGAGATTCATTACTTCTCTTAACTTTAGCTAATATGGGTCAGGTACCGTCGCGTCGACTGATAAAAGACATATGCCTTTTTACCTTGTTTTTTAGACAGCCGTTAAGTGTTATTAGAAGCCCAAAAGTCTAAAAACCAGTCTTACCAAGGGGTATCGTGTTACCACCCAGTAACTGGCTTGGGGTTGTGGAAATGTGGAGGTCAGATAATAGTCGCTCCATGCAAAATACTGGTATTCAGCTGCATCCGGTTGGACTGGAAGCTGACCCTAACATAGGTGGGAAAAGGCTATAAGTCGCCTGCTTAGCCTTTTCTTTATTCAAACTTTTGAGCATTCAAGGTAGAAATATTTTTTTCAGTTTTCTATAAGTACTTAAAAGAAAATTTCATTTCATTATTAAATTATCTTACTGAGAGGTGGTGAAGCAGTGGAATCCGGACGGAAATGCTGTTAGTTTTCACTTCCACGCCACAAATGGAAGAAAATAAAAACAAAACGGTTTATTTAGTTATGTAAAATATTTTCTTTCAGTTGAGTTGTTATAACGCTTTCCTGCTACATGATGAAGGCGACTATCTACCATCCATCTAAGTATTTGCAGCAACAAAAAATATTATTAATACATGTAGCAGAATGTATAGTTACCCGGGTTGGTTTGTCACTGTAGTGACTTGCTAAGAAATGCATATGCTTATTATGCATATTTATAGAATTGTTTTGTCTATTTGATAATCTCTCAAAATATGGAAAAGCACACAAAATAATTTTATTACAATTTATCTTTAAAAGCTCAGAAACACTTTGACAACTTCTTTTTTGACCTGTGAATTATTACCTACAAATGTAATTGATGTCATTATTTCTTTGAAGGATGTTCCAGGTAAACCATAGTTTTGAGTATTAAAACTAAAGTTGTCACTAACTAATTTCCCTAAACCCATTCCTATACTATCTGAAAACATAACTGCCTGATAACATACTTGACTACTAGAGAGAGCTTGAGATAATTCTTGCACAATATCAGGTATATCTTGGTTGGGGACACAGTCCAGGGCACTCATAACTTGGGACGGGTCCTCCGTTGCCTCAGGCTGGAGAGCATCAAGGTTGGATCCCCTCTGACAAGTACACTGAGTGTTGCTGAGAGTCAGCGAGTCCACTCTGTCTACCAACTCGTTTGTAGCAAGGATGTGTTCCTTGATTTGGTGGTGAGAGCATACATATATATTATATAGGGACAGTGAGTCATCAAGAACTTGAATTTCAGTTTGTAAGCGTTGAGTGTCTATTTCATAAATATTTATACTACCTTCTAATTTAATTTGATAGTTCTTCAACTTATTCATAAGAGTAACACGTTCTTTCCTTAATTGAATATTTTTGGTATAATGGTTTTGCTGGTTTTTAAATTTATTACATTTTTTAATGATTTTATTCAGTGTTGCATATTTTTTTATTTTAACCTAACCTTTTTTTTTTTTTTTCGTCGCTGAGAAATGCTTTATGCATCCCCGCCTCCCGGGGGACGAGACGGGGTATGTGGGATTCCCTGTCGGAATGACAGTATACCCACTAAAACTCAGCGGTGTTCCCGCGTCGCCGTGATGGGAGGGCCATGGGAATCCGGCATAGCCTTTACATCCACAGCCCTCCCGGCGCATGCCCGCCAAGATGGTATGGCGGGCCCCACATGCCCCCCATGTTGGGGGGCTACGGGAATGGCCGAGAACACCTGGCCATTCCCGTCCCACACTGGTGGAGGCCTGTGCAATACAGGCAACGGTGCCCCCGCACCCGCTGGCCTGCTGGCCTCCACGCCCGCCTAACAGGCGGGCCCCGCATGCCCCCCGCGTTGGGGGAGCTACGGCCGCAGAGGATAGGGAGAGCGGCAACGAAACACCGACACTCCTCTTCCCCTGCGGCCCCGCCGCACAGTGGTGCAGGTAGTACGGGCATGCGGAAAATATTATTTTTTAATGAAAAGACGTTGCGTTTCTTCATAATACTTTATTAAAATGATATAATGGATGTACCAGTTTACAAAGAGAAAGATATAACACGTATTTTTTTTTATTAACATGAAAATATTCATCGAATTTTTTCACATGAATTTCATATAATTAAATCAGCATTTTTAAATAAATAAATATTAATAAACTAAATATTAAATAGAGAAGACATTGATTGAGAGATAGGTGCTATCCACTAATAAAGCTTTGGCATCATCGTGAAGAGGATAGTATTTTTTATTCGGTACTGCACGTAAACTGTTGATAAGGGAATCTGAGGTAGCTAAGAGCATATTCATAACATCTTCATTACATGATAGACGAGAACATTTTCTTGAATGACCTAACCTATAATTGCGGTAATCTTTATTTCGCGCTTCTTGAGCTTCCTCAGATAACATCCCAATAGGTAAGGCAGCAACACTTATTATTTCTTTGCCATGCAGCAAGATTTTATGCACAGTATTTGGCATATTATACCAGCTGTACAGGCTTACGTATAGTTCAGCAGTCTCGTAACAATAACTACCAAACTTATCCGAATCAACTAATGCACTAGAATTAATTGTTTGCAATATTATACCAAACCGATGAATAAGTTCTTTATCGACTCTTGTGACTTCAGCTACAATGTCTGCATTATTGAAAAATCTTCTAGACGTATTTCCATCGTTAGATGTTCCCATTCCTTGCTTTACAAAATCCACTTTTAGACCTAAACGTTGAAACAGCTCACTTTGGATTCTTTTCTTCTCTTCATCTTTTTGTTGTTTGGTAGTTGCGTTCGTTCTCCAACTGGTAAATGACATATTGTACGCAATATGTAATATGCATTCCATAAATTTAATCCGTGCGTGAAGCGGGGATAAACCGACCTTGAGAGCCTCCGTATCCACAGTTTTATTTCGCACTTGGTCAAGGTTATTCATTTCTGATGGCTTTGACTTGCATATAAAACACACTGCACATGATGATGTGTCCGTAACTGTCTGCGCTATTTTGCCATCTATCATTGTGAACACAAGTTTATGGTAGACTTTGTAAGTCTTTTCCTTTAAACTAATAACAGTTTCATTTAAGTTTGCTATTTCAGACTCCATTCTAGCAATTTCATTTTTCGTAGATTCTGTAGTTTCTTTTTGAAATTGGAATTGTACCGGGCGACAACACCTTGTAGAAGAAGGAGTTGCATTTGTCCAATACACAACAGATTTATTTTCCTTTTCATACAGACGCAGTGGAACTCTTGATGTCAAAAACATATATGAATCTGACACATTTTCGTCGATAAATGACTGTTTGTACTCAGCATGACCTGATGATCCGTCACATCCCCACTTGTGTAAAAACGTTGAATTTACACTAATCTGTGTAAGGTCGTCTTCAGACATTACTTCAAATAATCTTCTGGTTGTGTGATCCAGTAATGACTGCAAACTTACACAAGCGTAGCTTTCCGTTACATCAATATCCGTGGGGTAGCATTGCCTTTTTACTTCAAGTACTTTATGATAATCGGGAAAAATATCACAACCAATACTTTTTGCTGCATTTCTCAGTACTTGATATTGATGTTTCGAAAGTGATGCATCAAGTAATAATGCCAACGCTTTTTCTGGAGTAAACTTGATAGTATCCGATGATTCTTCTTGTACGAGTACCTTAGAGGCAGCTTTCTTAATCATTTCTTCAGGAACGCTTTCACACAATCTTTTAACTTTATATCGCTTTGTTCGATCGCAACATTCATCAAATGATTTTTCTGGTCGTCCTCTATGAGAGCGTTTTGATGGCCCTGGAACATTACTGTCACAATTCACCACATCAGTCTGCACCGAAGATGTCTCAACGGTAAAAATATTTTTCAGCCACTGTTCATTTTTTGCCATAAAAGCATTTTTATTTCTCGCTGCAGTTTGCCACTTTTTTGTAAATACGGGTAGAAAATTACGGCTTAACTTTTCATAAACTTGATTCCAAACACTTTCTGTAAGCTGTGGATACATAAGTTTTAAATTTTCGAGGCATTTATGTATCTCACGATTACTTGATATTATGATTTCCACTAAATCGGCATAGACAATAGTAAAGCTATCCATCACTATAATAACACTGTTATCGTAAGAGAAAATAATTGTAAGTGAAGTTAAAACTACCATTCAATGCTATTTATACTTACACGATATGATAAAATGTTAATTACCCTCATTAGAAACACTTATTAATATAATGCACTTTTTCTTAATTACAGAGCGTCATTAGTTAAGGACCTGGTATTTCCAAGATCGCAGGTTATTGCAGCCAAAACTAATGTATTCTTAATCTATAGGGTCTAATTAATCTCCGAAAGTATATTATTACGTATCGGTCGATAACGGAGATTAGTTATGATCTCATGATTGAAAACAAAAGGTTCCAAATGACCTTCTTCACTAAAAATGTAATAGCAAGTAATTATTCATTATATTATAACATTATGTTTACTATTTTATTAATACACACAATAAACTTATGACTAAACTAAAAATGAAAGTTGATAATTATAGTATTTTGGTTCTATTCATACTTGAAATAACAATATTTTTTGCACGAAATTTGTAAATTCTCGATCACCCTACTTTGGCATCATATAATTAAATACTGTATAATTATTTATCCGTATTAATTTTAGGACTTGTTTCTACTAACATTCTAGTATGTGTGTACCAAATTGTAGACATTTTAAACAAGGTTGAAACAAAGGACTTTTTTCCGCCCTTGAACCAATGTGCGCCGCGTCCGCCATCATACGGTGGCGGCCCCGTCAAGGCCGCGGAAGGAGGGAGAGCCTCTCCCGCCGCGGCCTCTATCCTCAGCCGCAATGTCTCCCTCACGGGGGACATCGCGGCCCGCCTCAGGTAGGTCGCGATGTCGCGGCACCGCAACCTACCCGTGGGCCGCTACGTCGGGCTAAACCGCACAGCCCGGACGAGCGGCCCCCGCTGGGGTTCCTCTTAGCTTCACCGTGGCCCAGCTCGCCACGGCTACTGAGGCCCCCCGCCTCGACAATGCGGGAACCCACCGGGGGGGGGTTTTAACCTAACCTAACCTACTTCCACCCTACTCCTAACCTACTTCTACCCTACTCCTACCCTACTCCTAAACTAACTCCTACACTACTCCTATAAATAAAACGCTGATTGATTGATAAAACCTAGCGGACGGCAGATGTCATCTCACCCGAAAAAGCAGCGCCACCTACCGGGTCCAATTATGTATACAAACCTTGTCCTGACAATAACGAACACAAAGAAAAAATAAATTATCCAATTTGGTGCAGTCGTTCGAAAGTTATGGGCGTACATACATTTCGAAGATCCATTTTTATTTATATAGATAGATAGATATATACATAGATAGATATGAAACAATGGATTTTATTGCATTGTTAATGTTAAGGGATTGTGAATGATTTAAGTAATTTGAGGATAATAAAATAACAAAAAAACTTTTTTGCAAAAAAAAACAACCGACTTCCAAAAACGACACTACAAAGTGAAAAATAACTTTAATTTCGGAAGTCGGCGTCGTTGGGTTCGCATTTTCGTTGTTTGCCACCGACTTCCAAAATTAAAGTTATTTTTCACTTTGTAGTGTCGTTTTTGGAAGTCGGTTGTTTTTTTTCGCAAAAAAGTTTTTATTTTTCACTTTTTAGTTGTAATTTTTACCAGTAATTTTGGTTTAAAAACCAAACTACTAAACCGTTTTCGATGAAATTTCTATGGGACCATTTGGGAAGTATACCCTTTCCAACAAAAAAAGAATTTTTCAAATCGGTTGGCAAGCGACGAAGTTATGCGCGAACAAACATCCGAATTGAGAACCTCCTCCTTTTTTAGAAGTCGGTTAAAAAAGATAACCAATGACTTCCACGGACAATACTAAATCTGCCTCGTTGTTGTCTCGTCTAGTTGTGTCGAGCGCCACAGTACTGCTGACCCTGCTCCTGGAGATCCGGGGGTCGATATTGAATTTTTTCATTAGGAATTTCTCACTAGCAATTCAGTCTGGATTTATGTCTGGTTGATGGCGATAGGCTCGTCCCTAATACATGAGACTTAAACATGACTGGCAAAATGTGGGTGTACGAATGGTACACCTGTGTCGCAACCCAGGGAAAAACAAAACCTGTCTTGGCTCTCGCTCTGTTGGGTAAAACAATCGTCATGTAGTTAATGTGTTTATGTAATCCTAAAGCTATTGTCCCCAGATCGGCGCAGACGGGCGCCGCAGCCAGATCTTCCTGGCGATGTCGACGGCGGCGGAGTTCCGCGACCACCTGTCCAGCTTCAGCGACTTCTACTCGTCGCTGGGCCCGCCCAACCCCGACAACGTGCCCGACGACGGCAAGCTCAAGTCCGAGATGATGCTTAAGGTGAGACAAAAATATTATGTTGTTTAACCCTAGATTACTAATCATCGCCCGAGAGGCCCCTTCAGTCGATTGTTTTTGGTTCTGAAACGACGGGCACGCATCGGGTTGTAAGTTCGTGTCAAGGAATGGTTCCCTTTATGTCGAGTTCCTTTACATCGAGTCTGAAGTCTATTGTTCTTGCAAAATATTATAATTTTACGCTTTCTATTACCGCTACGTCGAGTTTGGTTAAAAGGTACAGTCAGGGTATAAATTAAAAGCCAGTAAGTATAATTAAAATAGTGTTTTATTATTTGTTGTATTAGTCTTCTCAAATAAGTAGGTATCTTTCTTAATCTACTATATAAATCACAGTGTCATCCTTAGGTACTATTAGTGTAAATGTGTCAAGTGAGAGTAACCCGCAACGCGTTAGAGCAGTGTTTTCAACCTTTTTCATGGTGTGGCCACCTTAGTACGGAAAATATTTCACGACCCCCTTCCCTCCGCTGCTTCTAACTTGGAATTCAAGTCTGTCACCTTGGGTACCTTTTGGTTAAACAGAAAAATAGAATTCCCACAATCAACCACTGAAGCTTTGAAGTGTTTGATTCCATTTGAAACCTCCTATAATTTCAAAGAAACGGCAGCCCCATTAAAGAGGCTTGGCGACCCCCCAGGGGGCCCCACACGTTGAAAAACACTACGTTAGAGGGTGCTCCTGGGCATCCGGCTCGCTTACAGTACCGAAAAATTGATTAGGCGATCACTTGTGTGTGAGGCGAATATTAGTAGTACACCTTTAAAACAACATAATTCTATTCAAGTATTAATAAATTAGCCTCCCAGGCGATCATCAATAGCGCTGTTAAAATAAGATTATTATTCTAGGGTGAAGGGGATTCAGAGAGCAATACTTTGTAAAATGACGTTTAGGGGATCCAGTATCCAGTTTAAGGGGTGATCAAGGTTGGCCGATGAGGTACAGGTGACCATCGATCGCATTGGGTACAGATCCAATGTTGCATGCATGGTGATGAAATACAGATTTCATCGCCATGCATCGGTATGATCTGGGGAGATAATGAGAAAGGATGTGAAATAGTATGTGATTTGTTCCCAAAATCAGTAATTTGGTGTAGTGTAGGAGCTGGGCGGAATTTGCTTTTTACAGTGCCGACTTAATAAAAAAATAAATATATTTGAATAGTTATAATTTTGTGTGTTTGTGAAAGAGTGGTTACTGTGGTTAGTCGTACATAGTCATAGTAAGCATGTTGACACTGTTAAAAGAAACACGATACTGAATAAGATAGGCGTCAACATTGATTGTGATCTAGTTCTGGGGCTGACGGACAGCTTACCTACAGCGACTACAGCTAGTTAGCGTGACTGAGTGGAGGTCTGTGTCGTGAGCCCAATGGCGATGGCGGTAGCCATGAGCATTTCTGTTAAATATGTACTTATTCTAATATTTTAGTACGCATAAATATATTTTACGAGATTTCAAAAACTACTTGAATTTATGTTAAAATTAGCTACGTGCATGATTTTCTGGGTGTAAGTACTATCAGTGGTTTCTTTCATCGTGCTGATAACAATTTTTAAACTGAAATTCCTATAGTTATTGTATTACGACTCTGTAGCCATGAGCGACGCTAGAGACAATTTTAATTTTTTGAAGAGTTCTCAACATTTTGACATGATAATACAAAATAGGCAAGTACTTCCATGGTTGTAACAGCTCTGTATTAGATCTCAACATGAACATCGCGCGTTTGTATTTCCAAAGATAGAAGGGGATACCCGAAGTACATACTTTTCATCGGAAAACTGTACTCCCCAACATGAAAAGCAAAACCTCGCTATTCGAATGTATGATTAACGACGGCTGTACTGTAGGACAACCGACGGTACTACCTTGACCTGAAGGAGAACTCGCGCGGGCGCTTCCTGCGCGTGTCGCAGACCATCACGCGCGGCGGCCCGCGCTCGCAGGTGGCGCTGCCGGCGCAGGGCATGATCGAGTTCCGCGACGCGCTCACCGACCTGCTGGACGACTTCGGCACTGATGACGGAGGGTATGTATGTGATGACGAGGATTTTAGTGTCCCATGAAGGCTTGGAGGCCAAAGAGGAGCGCATTGAACAATGAACCTTGGCGCTGCGCAGACGGCGGTCATTTTACCGTGAATAACCGCTGTCCACCGCCTACTCAACGCCTATAGTCAGTGTCTCAGGTCAGCTTGCACCACTAATCACTATACTACGCTAGATATGTTTAGCGCTAAACATATTTAAAACGTCGTTCTGTCGCAGTCATCATTAAACTACTGACTGAAATAGAACTATATTTTAGTGATTTGTGATGGAAGCGGGCCTCATGTGAAGACCGTTTGTTTGCGGCGATTTACAAACAACTTTGCACTTTATGACACTAATAATAAAGTCTATTCAATGTCATCAGAAAATCCTCTAATCTACGCTCTTCTTTGGTTTACGCGGAGCCAATTCTGTGAATATGTCTAAAGGCTTCTTCACATATGCCGGCGGAATCGTCACCGAAGTTTTGTGTGACAATTGAAATGATGCTTCCTGGCTTCTGCAAATTGTGCAGTAACATCGACTCGGCCTGCAAATTGTGCAGTAGGAGCCTTTACTCATCGTTTATTAAGTAACCTACTTAACTGAACATAATAATTGCGCGGCTTCATTTACCCTATAATTATGTGAAACTACGTGATACATATAATTATTGGGTAAATATCAGTAAAACACACAACCCTCGACAATAAACGAATGCACTCTTACGTACCAAGTAACTTCTTATTTATTTAATCGCGAAATTAAAAATACCGGCCGTTAACGTAGTGACGATTAAATATATAGGTCGCCGGTAATCTTATCCAGCTCAGTTTATATTGCCAACCAGTTCCTCTTTTATATGACTAACGTAGAAAGAGAAATTTAGATTTTTTTAATATAAATTGTTGATATTTTGTTGTTTTACCAATTTCTAATAGAAACGAGATAATGGAATAGTGCTTCGAGTGGGGTTCTCTTGATCTGTCAACTCGGCCTCTAATACAAATAATACCGGCCTATTTGTATCCCACCGCAGGGCAAAGGTCTCTTCATACTGAAAAGTCAAAAACAAATAGTTTCTTTATAGTTTTATTATAGTACATTATATTTTTGGCAATAACCCTCCCAGAGTGAAACATTAAATAGTCCTTACAAAAAACCATAAAACTGCATTCATAGTACAGTCGCCTCAAAGGGCAAAGAAGGTTACAAACCTCAATCTTTTATAAACAAAAACAAATCTTCGTACATGTAAGTACAACACTAAAACTTGACAATATGTTTCACGAAGGTTGCAGTTATAAGTAACAGTTATTCTTGAATTATATATAATTAAATTATCCTGCCGACGAACGAGCAGCCGCGCATCGATCGATCTCTGCTTGTAACGTGACACAGACGTTACCGGCGATGCACTTATTAACTATGTATGGCCGTTATTGAGCCCTTTCTTTGTAAGCTAAATACGGGCAAGTCGATGGGAAATGCGGTATGGCACTGAATAACTAAGTCGACAGGGGAGGGCGTTATGATATAGACAGGTTGGACAGTTTAATGTTTGGATGTTATCCGTATAACATTGTAGTGTATTTATCTATATTAGTGACTAGCATCTGGCGGCGACCTCCGTTCGCGTGGAAGTCAACACCATAAAAATACGTATGGCTTTATATCAGTGCAATGATTTTTATAAACGGATCAGTACTTCCCGAGGCAAACACAACACGAGGGCATGCAGACGTATAATAGACCCACATTTCACCCGCCCCAATAAATAAATAAATACATTTCTCTAGTTAGGTTTCAGTGTACTTGTTACAAACAAATAATTTGACCTTTATTATTATTATTATTATTTATAAATTAGTTTAGATACTATTACGAAACTCTGAGGGCTCCCGCTTTATTTTTGAATGATCATCTGGGTAGATAAGAAACCCACCTTAATTTTGCCGAACCGCCGTTACGTTGAAGGCCGAATAAAAAGGCATGCACAAAAACGCCTGAGATTCATTTTCGGTATTTTCTTAAATATTATTTTCCATACTATGTGCAAGCGGCTAGGATATCAACAAGAGGTTATTCCTAGCGAACTAGCGCTTCATGAATATGTTTAGGAATCTCATTTTCCGAGCCCTTTGGAAATATTTACCAAATCTGCGTAATGATCGGTAGAAATCATTATATTTTCTCAAGTTTCATCTATACTTATAATAAATCTGTAGAAGTGAAAATTCTGTACATTGAAAATATCAAAAAAATAAATGGCAGGGGGTGTTACTAGACCGACACCGAACCCAAAAATGTGATTAAAAAAATTTTTGTCTGTCTGTCTGTCTGTCTGTCTGTTTGTTCAGGCATCACGCAAAAACTACCGGTTCGATTACGATGAAACTTGGTATAATTATTCTTTAATATCCTGGGCACCACACTGGGTACTTTTTATCCCGGAAAAGTATATACAATAAAAAACACTTAATTTTGCGGTTCGATCCCTAGACCGATTACTGCACCAACCGCAAATAATAAGTTTGTCGTAGGTTACGTCACCCGCAGTATTATCTGTGCGACCTTTTTATTCCTATTAGTTTTTAGAGTTATTTAGGTTTATTTTTATATAAGTCGTAGGTATAGATTTTAATTTTAAAGTATAGGTAGTATATTTGATAGTGTACGTAGTGACCGTAGGTTATTTTATAATACTGTTAGGTAGGATAGTCATTCGTATAGATATTAGTTTTTAGAGATTTTGCTTATTTATTGAGTTTAGATTGAGGGGCCCGTGGCTAAATAATAACATCCGCACAGGTCGATCGGTCAGGTTAAGCTACGCTTGCCGCGGTCGGTCTGTGGATGGGTGACCATCTTTACATACGGAGACACCTCCGTGCCTCGGAAAGCACGTTAAGCCGTTGGTCCCGGCTGTCATTCGTGGATCTTTGACAGTCGTTACGGGTAGTCAGAAGCCCGAAAGTCTGACAACCAGTCGTACCAAGGGTATCGTATTACCCAATAACTGGGTTGTCGAGGTCAGATAGGCAGTCGCTCCATGTAAAATACTGGTATTCAGCTGCATCCGGTTAGACTGGAAGCCGGCCCTGAACATAGTTGGGAAAAGGCTAGGCAGATGATGATTGAGTTTAGATTAGTTATCGTCATACATAGGTTTATTTAGGTAGGTAGGTATTTTATTTTCTGTTATTGAGTTTATTTATTTTTTCAATTAGGTAGGTACTTAGGTAAAGATATCATATAGGTACCCTCTTAATCACCATTAATGAGACACAATTGGTTTTCTATTGTAATTAGCCACAAAGGGCCCGCGAGATAGATGGCATCCTGGTGCACATACATTTTATCCTGTTAGCACGTTCCCGTGGGATAATTTCCGACATCCACGCGGGCGAAGCCGCGGGCAGAAGCTAGTTGTAAAATAAATGTGTCTCTCTTCAAAACAAAATGAAAAAATCGAAACCAAAAGTCATTTATTCAAACTAGGCTGAGAATCAGCACTTTTTGAACCTCAAAATTACATAAGGCAGACCTCCAAAACGCCCGCCCTTCACTACTTCCTAGTGCGCTGCTTCCTAGAGTGGGAAAACGTGGCGCAACAAACTAGCCAGCAGCACCGCTGTCTGTACAATTAGAAGATCTTAAAATATTGCCTAGTTCAAGCATACGTTGCTTAATAAAAAAACAATATATTCGCACATCGATGATAGGTGTACGCACGTTATCGCACGTTTGATTACGCCGCGCGAGCGACGACCTACTTCCTCGCTATCGAGCTGATTACACAAATCATTAATGGAGCTGTTCCCTTACTTATTGATTCTTATAGCTTGCTTGTTAATCTGTGTTTACTTGTTTTTATTTGTTGTCTTTGCAAAATGTTTGTGCAATCGCCGATAACGTCCTACGTACGGGTATTACGTAGTTTACTATAATAGGTACTTTATAAGAGACGAGGAGTATAAACCAAGTGCCTTATACCGAAAATATGATTCGCCTCAAAAATCCTAGCGTTAAATACTGTTATATTTTACTCACGAATATGAAAAACTTTTGCTATTGTACCAACTCTGACAAACTGAATCAGCTGTTGCTTAGATTTGATCGAAATCTCAGATTTGGTGCCATGGTACTGGTAACTCATCCAACATAATAATGGTTGTAGACCCAGGCTCGAGCCCAGCTTCAGTCCGAAGGCGGTTATTACATTTGTTTAATGTAAACTATTTTCACTTGTTCACTGATTGATTACTGAACTCTTACTTACGTACAATACATAGTGAAAGGGACACCGCCGCGCAAACCCTTACCGTGACTTTAGCACATGTTTCTAGACCCCAGATTTTTCGTCTGTTATTCAATTACAAAATCGCTGTTCCATACAATTTGACCGTGTAAGTGTTCGACTGTTGTATGTAACAGCAGATATTTTTTAATACCCGGTTCTGGAACCATATACTGAATTCATGGTAACAGTTAGGGCGTCGCTGTCCCTTACGCCCTGTATATTTGGTATAATTTTTGTTTGTACGCTCCCTCCATGTATAATATATCAGCTTTATGTTTTTAACGTGGCCTTTTCTTTTTCTGATTCTTGCCACTGCCGCCGTTAGCGATCACCCGGCTGAGGCTTGGTTTGAACCGGAATGGTATGATTTTCATTATTGGGGAATGGTGCCGTAATATTGTTGTTGTACCGACTGTAATACACACGTTTGATGCTTAAAGTATTAGATTGAGACGTAGGAACCGCGATGATAGTGTCCTAGCGTGCATGCTGGATGTGTGAGTGTGTGCGCGCGCGCAGGTGGAGACTGACGTGACGCGTGTTACAGGTTCAAGGGCGAGCTGCCCGAGGGGCGCCACCTGCGCGTGGACAACAAGAACTTCTACTTCGACATCGGGCAGAACAACCGCGGCATCTACATGAAAGTCAGCGAGGTGAACACTAACGTTGTCTTGTTACAGCATGCGCATCCTGTCTGTGGACAGCCTGTATTATATACGCCATTGTTGTTGTGATCATGTAGTGTAAGTTTCATTGAGTTAGGTTTGGGTTTATTTAAGGAAACGTTGCCGTCATATGACGGCAGTGTGAAATTGACGGCGGGTATTTGACATTACGGTGTCAAAAACTTTTCTATAATGAGGTACTGTATTCGGTATGCGGCGTTATATGACAGCACCGCTTTGTTAGAAAGTCCAAGCACAATGTTCGTCGGACACGGTGAAACTGTTGTCAGTAAGTAGTCTCCGAGTGGAAACAATGTAAATAACATTTTGTAGCTATCATTTCATATTTAACCGCTTTTTATCCGAAAGGAGCATTATTGGAATCAAGTTCAGTCTGATTTCTAGTGCCATTTTAAAGCGATCATAATTCTGGCAGTTTAGTTTTTCTCAGAAAGTTTATTTAATCATATTATTATTCTTACCATTTGATGTAATGTCAATGAAATCTGATTTCAAAAATGGTTTGATTTATCATTTTAAACCGAAGCTATGTCCTAGCTTAGGTTTAATTGATGCTACAAGTTCCAGAGATCGAAAGATTAAACTCTTTGCACCCATAACGTAATGTAAATAAGAAAAGGGCCGGCGCAGACCTGGCGAATCACTGACAAAAAGAAAATCACTGACAAGTCGTGAATAAAAATGCGTCTTATTGTCCGCTTTGGTGGTCACGGACAAAGGTCAAGTTGATATTCTTTTGTTAGTGACAACCGCGCGGCCCTGCGCTTCGCCAGGTGTGCGCCGGCCCAGAGAAATAAAACCAGTTTTTAATTTTCCCCCAAAGCAAGCAGGAGGCTGGAATGAAGTTAGTACTAAATTAACAAGTACCATTGATAATCATTTAATATTGAAGGTCAATAAGATGGTAAATGAACCCGTTTGCAGGTGAAAAGTAACTTCCGCACGGCCATCACTGTTCCTGAGAAGTGCTGGACGCGCTTCCGAGACATCCTGGCCGACTACTGCGACAAGATGTGCCGCGCGCACCAGCCCTCCGACTCGCATCAGGTATGTGCTCACTCGCTCGGCGCTCATGTCGCCCTAGTACTTGATAACTCTTACTTAAGGCCCACAATGCTCCACAAATCACTAACATTTAACGCTAAATTAATTTAATTATCTATTTGTGTCAATCATTTGACGATGACAAAGATAAAGATTTTTAAACATGTTTAGCGCCTAACGCGTTTAGTTGTTTGCGGTGCAAGCGGGCCTAACAATGACAGTGCCGGTCGACATCCTGCCGAGTTACGCCACAGTTGCCAGTGAGCCGGCCTGTTCTTATTTTGGTCGCACCTGTTTATGTTTTATGTGATCCTGGTACCTCGTTGTCTGAGACAGAACTAAGGACCAGCCGACAGGAAGGAACATTGTCTTGTATTATCCTGATGCTTTGTAAAGAGGATCTGTTAGCATCAGGTCGTTAATGTATATTTATGTTACCTTTGTACCCCTCCACAAGTTTGCTGTAGTACTGTTTCTGGATTCCCCAGTATTAAAAAAAACACAATTCACGTTTATAGAGTCTTTTATAGTTATCTTTATTTTATATAACTATAGCCCCACATAATGTTTGCGTTGCATTGTATTTTCAACGCATATCTTGCCCCAATGTAAATAGGCACTAGGTTGCCATGAGGCGCCAGATGTAACAGATGTAAGTTTGCGTGCGCGCAGGGCGGGGCCGGCGGCGCGGCGCTGGGCTACGCGGGCGGCGAGGCGCGCGAGCAGCCCGCGCCGCGAGCCTCCAACCTAGTACGTACACCCATACACGGCCTGCAGCGCTCGGCTGCATCTTCCGCTAAACCGGAATGTAGCGAGTAACTTGTGACTCAAATAGACATATTTATATTCTCGCTTAAACCCAACAGGTTAACGTACGCATTCCGTCAGTCCTTTATTGCACTGGTCACATTTTATTCGCCCGATATCAGGAGGCCAATTCTCTTAATTTAAAACCTTCAAAATCTAGTCTCAATGCAATCTCATCTCGGCGACAAACAAATGTCAAAAACTTGTCAAAATGTAGGGAAATTAGAAGTATTTTTTGACAGATTGAGACTGAGATCAGACTGTGAACGTTCTTAAAATTACGAGAATTGCCCCTCTGTTCTTCCGCAGTTTAACAATAGGATCTTTGAACGTTGTCAAACTATACAACGTACAGACCATCATACGCTTTACGCTTACGATAGCTTAGTAAGTAACATGGAGTAGTTAACAAATGGAGTACTAACACAGTGTATCCATACCATATCGTGTTCAGGATCGGAAAAAAATAAAAATCACAAACACTCGCAAACATTTTGACTCAGCTACACGAACACTAAGTTCGGTAAGCCCTGACTCTAAAATGTATGGATAGAACTTGTATTACGATTACTTACTTCAAAGCGATGAAGGGAGGTGGATCATTAATCGGTGGAGTGCTTCTATTTCTATTTTAGGGCCCACTTGCTAAATATGATTAACGCTAAAGGAATTTAAAACATCGTCATGTCTCTAATCATCATCTGCCTAGCCTCTTCTCAACTGTTGGGGTCGGCTTCCAGTCTAACCGGATGCAGCTGAATACCAGTATTTTACATGGAGCGACTGCCTATTTGGCCTCCATAACCTAGTTACTGGGTAATACGATATCCCTTGGTAAGACTGGTCGTTATGTCTCTGTCATGTTCAAAAAATTGACACATACAGAACCATGTTTTAAATACGTTTAGCGCTATAAGCATTTAGTGATTTGTGGTGCGATTGAGCTTATAATAATGAACGTTGTCATCACTCGCATTTCTATACTCTATGCTGATCATCGCTGACACACATATCAACACCTATAAGGGCATCACTATGATTGAATCTACTTGACGCCTTTAAATCAATGCATTATTAATATAATTAATAATTTCTTTCATCCTCATATTATTTGCTTTGCAAATATGTAACACAAAAAGCGCAGAGGATTCACTCGACGACATTGTCAAAAATAAAGCAATGCACACAAACTATCAGTTAGCACTATTTCAAAATTCTTTATTGCACTCTGTAGCGAGTGAGCTTTCTGTGCGTTACACGTTTACACCGGCAGCGTTGAGTAATGAACTCGTCGTGTGTTTCAGGACACATTCACGGGCAGCGCGCCGAACCGGATTTGATGCTCGCGCGCTGGCGCCCGGTACTGAGCTCGCTCGGCTCGCTCCGCTCCGCTCGGCACGCGCGGCCAGCTCGCGGCACACCCCGGCCCCCGGGCTGTCCGCACGTACCACATCCCACGAAAACTGATGCTTTATTATTATGTGTATATAGTATTTTATATGATTATTATGTAGTATGTTATATATTTGGCGCTACGACGACCCACCCGGGCCCGCCCGGCCGTGGCGCGAGCGCTCCGCTCCGCTCTCACATGGTACTAATAATGTTTGCACTTTGACAATTTTATTTCTTGTTGATCATTATTATTGTGATAGGTTACGTTGTGCAGACGAGGCCGTGCAGTCACGCCTCGCACTTCACATAATACACTTGTTCGTGGCCTTTTAAATCTAAATTATTACTTGTACCGCTACTCCGAGAGAGCGTTATATTAATTTCTCTGAAAAAAAAAACTAACTTTAGACGGCTTTGAGCTTTATTTTTAAATTATCACTTTATTTTTTTCTCTTTTTTGTCTAATTTGTGTAAATAGTTTTCGGCACATGATATCGAGATTATGAAGTGGAACGAATGTTGATACACTATAATATAACGAGATGGAGTTGTAATTCCAGATTATAAGTCATATTATTTTTGTTAAGTTATATGATATTAAACAGCCAGGTGACATCAATATGTCGATATGTTTGGCATCCCTGGCTTGACATATTGTAACTACATAATAAAATTTCGATAAAAAAATTAAATTGCCCACTTAGCTAGTTTGTAGGTGTATGTGTTTTTTTAATATGGATTATTTAATTATAGCGTTTTTTTGTCTGTTTACACTGAGATACGACAGGCACGGGTGTGTGCGGGGGGCCTGGCTTGTGCACCGCCCTTTACGATGAACTGACACTTGATAACTATCTGATGATTCTCATCGAATTCACAATATTGTATAAACAAACACCTAGACACATGAATGAATCCCCGATATCCGGTGAAGGGCGGTTCGCTGCAGGCTCCTGATGTAACAATAAGGCACCGGGTGTTTACAGGGCTCGTTATAGGCCGGTGTGTCGCCGGTGTACTCGAATCATTAGATTAATGACGCACTGCTGTGATATTCATAGGCGTACGATCCGACGGATTTAAAATGTTATTACGTATGAGATGGACGCGGCCGCGGACATGTCCTCGTTATTTGGTAGGATTTTATTCGAATCTAAATTGAAAAAAAAATTGGCTTCGATTCAAAATTTTTGATGTCAAAATTATTAATTGGCGAATTATACATTTTGGATCGGTTTCGTCACTTGCAGGTGCGTTTGATAATATCTGACACATCAATCTCAGCTTATAGCACTCTGCTGGACATTGTGACATCTGACAGGAAAAATGACATTTGAAAACTAAGAGCTGTTTTAAGTTCTGCCAAAAAACTTATCAGCGAGTGGCGAAACAGATGCTAACTTGTGAAAATTTTATACAATTCGACTGGAACTTAAAAAGTATTCTAAAATTGTATGTTTCGGCAAAATTCGCTCAAAATTATTTACATTAGTATTGCCATTAACAAAATACACGTATGCCGTGTGTATGTATCCGCCTATGTGCCGCGGCCGCGTACATGGGTAGGTTAAGTTTGGTTATGTAAGCACCCTGTGTTACGACACACCCGACCCGCTCAAGCGCACACAAAAATGGCTCTTATAAAACACAGAGTAATAAGTAAATATAGAGACTCTTGCATCGCCGCGACAGTCGATTGTCCAATGGCAGAAGCTTCGCTTCCCGCACGTTAGATGCATGCGGGATTCGTTCGTACTACACGCGCTTGGGCACTCCATTTACTTAGTACTCTATGGTCAACAATGTAACAATCACTAGTGCAGACAGCACGCATGTTCAGCTACCTCTGGAGGCACGAGCTACTAACATGTACGCGTCAGTCAGTCGGCGAGCCGGTGTGGGCCGCGGCGCGGTCGGGGCGCGTCGAGTGTGCGTGTGTGCGTGTGTATATATGTATGTAAGTATGTACATGAGTGCGCGGGACGCAGTAGTTTAGGGTCAGCACTACACCAGGCGTCGGCGGTGCCTTCTAACTTACTTTACTAATGTATTTATGCATTTTTTTTTTTGTTTTTCTTTATTATAATTTTTAATTATGACTACATCACTCCGGAAGCTTCACCCTTTATTGGTAGCTTTTAGGCGTATCGCAACGCGGACGCATCATCCGCTGTAGCTTTATATTTAAACACTGTATTGTACGTATTCAGTATCAAATACTGAATTTCTTTTGTTGTTAATTAATTATGGACTTAAATGAGTAACAATCGTATGTTGTCGTTTCAATGTATCTCCTAATGTGAATAATGCAATAAAATGATCGGTGTGTATCTGTGGCCGGATATCATTTGTGCGAACAGTTCAACACGTTCTCTATGAAGTTGTTTTGAAAACTTTGTATTTGTGTGTCATGTATTTGTTTGAGTGTTCAGTGCTTGATACTGGGCGCGACGAACTCGTGTTGAACATATGTACTGTGTCAAGACTATGTGAAGACGTTAAGTCTTCGGATAGTGCGTTTTGGTTGGATGTTGGAGGTGTATTGACATGCAAGCCGAGCCGGGTGATTGACAGTAAGGTATGTTGCACAGATTGTTGGTCAATGAATTATTACATCATGAATTGCTCGATTTATCCTCGTCGGCTTGCAGTCAATGTGCGTCCATCCGTAGGCTGCTCACATCTGAGTCTAAAGTGCAACTATATCGTACTTAGGTTTGTTTCACACTGTAGTATAGCGCGCTGCGAACTGTCAGCCGCGACATTATTTGTTTAAACCGTTTTATAAAGTTTTCCCCAGTGTGCCCTCAACTCTCTCTCAGTTCTCAAGTTTATGAGATTTCGTGTGAAACGAATATAAGTATACATTTTAACATTTCTGTGGAATAGTTATAAAATTAATTGACTGCAAATTTATTATAAAATGGACTGCGAGATCTATTATAAAATGAATATTGTATCTTTCGATATGCGATTACTTGGAGGATATTGTATATATTTTGATTGTGTAATGTGTGGGTGACGTTATGTAGCAGTAACCAGACAGCTTCGCCACATTGTGCCGTGTGCATGCGAGGTTATGTACCGCTCCGTTCGTAACTGTGAGCGAACTTTCGTTACGTTGTTCCATGGACTTGTGAAGTAATACACAGTATGTGGTTAGTGCAGAGTGCGCGCGGGCAGACCTCGCGTCCTGTCTGACCGCCTCACTCAACGAATAGTGTATTGTTCACCCTCGGAGGTCATAGACATAGTCCCGCGCTGCGCCAGCCGGCCGGCGCGACCTACGTAGGTTAATTTACAGTACATTTTCCTCTGGAGACCATTCTATCTATATAGAGTGACATAAGTTGGTGACGTCCGATAAACAGTTACATAGAGTAAAAAAAGATAAAAATACCTATATAAAAAAAATAATTTCTCTATACGAATAAAATATAGAAATATTATACGTAGCGGGGGCGTCGCGTGGTAGTCGCCTTAACGTAAGTTAGGATAGTTTGAGTTGTTAGTGCGGCGCGGCGGGCCCGGGGCCGCGCGAGACCTTACCGTGACCCGTACCGCAAGACGAGCGCGCGCGGCCTACGTGCGCATGCGTGCGCGTGCGCGTGCGTGTGCGGGCGCGTGCGCGTGCGTGTGCGGGCGCGTGCGCGTGCGCGTCGGCGTGGGGTGGGCCGCGTCCGCCCCGCGTCTAGTGGCTTAATTTTAAAACAAAACAATTTTATGGTACAAAATGTAATTTTAGTTCCATAGACGTTTAAGATCTACAGAGTTTATATTTAGACTTGAAATAAAAGAGGTTATATTCGCCCGGTCATCGGCCGGCCTGGCACTCGGTCAATAAAATATAAATAAAATTATGCTATTTGTATAATGAGATGTATAACGTACGATATAATAGTCTATATGTCGGAGCTAGCTATCGCGTGGGTTCATTCCGCCGGAGATAGGCAGTCGTGCGCGAACCGCGGGAGCTGCGCGCCGGGTCAGTGACCTCGCGACCGCGGGGTCACTGACCTCGTCCGTCTGCGCGGCCGGCGACGCCGTCCAATACTGCTGCGCACACGTCCATGTTATACAGAACTGTCAACAACTGACATTCTTTGTCCGACGCACGCGCATATGTCTAGGCATCTTTTAACATCACCAATTCCTAAGTGTTTCACGGTTCAACGGTCTTACCGTTGAACTTCATGAATTGCGTATGTGTTAGTGCGGTGGACTACGTATGTAGGAATACCCCTATCTGTGTAGTATGTAACATGTGCCAGTCGCCGGCCTGTCGTGAGACGTGGCGCCACGAAATAGATAGCTACAGAAGGCTGGCTTCGTTCAACAAGCGAAAGCGCACGCATACACACTCGTGTACGCGACTCGCATTCTGATGACATCGCCGTTCGTGGGTTTCTACGTGTGCGTGCCTTTCGCTCGTCGTACAGCTCGGAACTCCTGCAGCTGCCTGTCGCGCGGCGCCTGCGCCTCCCGCCCGCTGTGAGGGAGTGCTGCCCCCTGTGATACTCGCGCGGCCCCCGCAGCCACCTGCCCCGCAAGGCCCCGCCCGCCCCGCCCCGCCCCGCCCACCCCGCCCCGCCCCACAACCCGCGCCCCGCCCCGCCCTTCACCCCCGCTTGCCAGTTATTCTCGTTAAGTTAGGTTTACGGTGGCAACTGTGGCATACGTTCGTGATTGTCGCCAGTTTCGATCTGCCTGTGACCACCTCGAACTATTCTCCTGAAACTTTCGCTTTAGAGCAGTGCGTGAGCTTCCTGTCCGCTCTGAATGCATGGCTAGAGTATGATCTGCATGGTCTGGTGGTCGATATGATAAAGGTGACCTTGGTCATGTTGGGTGTTGATTTGACTCGTGTCTGACCGTTGGCTGACCAAATCATTTTAAGCCTTCGGTTGTGACTTCGGTATTTTATAATATTTGGTTAGCCAGCAGCTATGCATAGTCTCAGTTCTAGGCCTAACATGACGGAAGTGACGTCGGTCAGAGTGATGACCAGACCCTGTACGGTTAAAGTTGTTAAAATTCCTCTGTAATCTTACATTAGGGATCTTTTTAGTAATACTCGTCGTAACTCGTAGTTTCCGATGAACGAACGTATGTCGTTTGTGCAGCGCTGTGTTAGTTCAGTGCAGTCTGATGCCTGCTGGTGATAGTCAATTATTATAATATTCATTATTCGCGACGCACCGCCGCTGCCACAACCACAAGCGAAATTACCAGTCAACGACTAACACAGTCGAAGATACGATCTTTCGGTAACAAACGTTGAAACTACAAAGAAAAATATGTCGTATGTTTAGTGCGATAGAAGTGTTTAGATGAGAGCAAGTGGCAGCGGCGATGCAGCCCCACGCCCCCCGCTTCCTAAGTGTTAAATAGGTCACTATAGTTACGAATCGAATCAGCTGCTAAACTAAAAACTAAAAAAAAATCAGAGTTATAATAGTACGTTAGTTTTAATTATATTTCTGATATTAATTGATGTTTTGCTAAAAGATAATTTATCTCTACGTTACGTCTGATGTCGCGTGCGAGTGACTCGCCTCAACAGAATTGTTTTACTGCGACTACTACACTGTGACACCATTCATTGTTTTACTGTTCCCATAGACACTGCATAGCATCGCATGATGCGAGCGCTCACCAGAAAACATAAAATGTTATCTCGATATTCTAAGTAGCTCAGTAGTCCGGTTTTAGTTTTCTGGTCAGCCTCTACCACACCAATTAACCGCCAATGTACAAAATATAAACTTGTGAAAAATCATTTTATAATTACATGTAAGCAATACCACAGTACCTGAGATTGAAATAAAGAAAATTATTAAAAATGTAATAGTATGAAAATAGCGGTTGGACACAATACAGACAAGTACTCGGCGGTTTTCGAAGAGCAGTAACAAAACAGGATAGGTTTGCAACTCCATAATGTGGATTTAGTTAGGTATGTGTTTATTTAGGCGCGGTCGATCGTCAGCGCTCCGTCTGCGAGCGCCAGAGTATGGACGGCAGCTAGGTTATGATATTGTCACGTTGATTTGCGACGCTTTAGAGGCGATCAGAGTGTCGAAGCTTAGAGTCGGAGGAGGCGGTACAGCTACAGGGGACACGGCCACTGTGTGTGGGGCGAGGCCGCCAGTGCGGCCCATCACCAGCCCCCGGTTAGTGTAAACGGTTGAAGGGATCACATGCGAGGTGATAGGAGTTGTTTATAGGCGTAGGGAGTATCTCGGCCTGGAGGCGTGTGTGGAGTGTTCTCGTCGCGCGGCTGAAGTGAACGCCCCAGGATCGTACGGATAGGGAGCATGGAGCTGGGCTCAATGTCAGGTCGAGGTGAGCGGTCTACACACACCGACCAGGTTTGTTAATGTATGCTTAGGACGTGCCATAACACGTTTGCGTCATCAGGTGTCGCGCGGTGCACGCTCGGCGCCCGCGGCTTCATCACATGTATGTATTAGGGTACCCTTTGTATTTACGTCCATGAGGAGGAAGGAGACGGCTTCAGTTTCACGTCATACGTCATTGTCAACATAGATCGATGACTCAGTTTGTTTAATTTTCTGTTCTTGTACGTAAGTTTGACCCGAGCGCGGTCGCGGGCCGGCGCCTCCGGCCGGTGTCTGTCGGCTCGTCATCGCCGTCGGATGGTATGATAAGTGCTAGTTTCGTTCGACGGTATTAGTGAAGGTCTCGCTCGCACTGTTCGCCGTCGTCGCGTCGTGCTCGGTGCCACAAACGCGCGCGCGTGGTCGAGGCTCGTCTCGCGGTGGCGAGCGAACGCGCGGTTGCGCGGACCTCATGCCGCGAGCCACGTCACGATAATATCATGAGAGTCAGGGGGAGTTAAATAAATGATACTGCCAATCGATTGTAGTTTATATTTAATAATGGTAAATGATTTGTAGACTTAAAAAAAAAATAACAATTTCGAGATATTGTGTCCTAAATATTTATGTATAGTATCGATACATTTGGTGGCTCGGTGTTGTTCAAATATTCACTCGTCTATTCCGGTCGTCGGCCGCTGCTTGTCGTGGTTCAGTTGGTTCGTGCCTTCACGTGCATACGTCTTTATCTCTGCTGCAATAGCTCTGGTGTCAGTTTGATCCGCCACACTGGTGGGTGTTTGGACACTGTCGGCCACCGTCAAATGTTTTCCTTAGGGTGAGGACGATGGATACAAACTGTGTTCTGTAGAGTACCGATCGACAGGGCGTTGTCTAGATAGGATTGCATGGTGCGCGTGCGCGGGAGTGAGCGCGAATGCGCGGCGCCCGCGCTCGCCACCTTTTTAAACGGACTGCGTTCGCGAATGAAGCTAAGATGTAAAAAAAAAAATAGATTGCAATATAAATGTGGTTGTTAGGTATAATGGTGTCGGCATATTGGGTGTTGTGTATGGAGAGTGAATGTGGCTGAGTGGTAGGTGGAGTGATATCGACGGAGGAGGGTTTTGATACGATGCGTCTAGGACGGGCGGACTTTTGATTATTTGCACGTTCGTATTAATTTCTAAAAATTTTAAATGTATCCAACTTAAAGTGGATTAAAATTTCGGTTTTCTAAATAAAGGCACCCAATATGCAATGGATTAGTTGGTAATGTCGATATCGTAATGTTCGGAACTCTGGGACTGACATGGCTCATGTGATGAGGATAAATTTTTTTTGAATATTTTTTTGTCAAAATTTCTCAATTCGTGTAAGACACGGCTCGCTAGTATGAGACTGGTTCGGTGTGACGGTCGCCGGGCGCGCGCGCTCTGCCTGACCGGTGCCGGATCGTGACGGACGTGCCGACTAAGTGATGTCAATGTCGCGATAGGCAATGAGGTGAACAGAAAGCGCGCGGCTGGCGACTCGGGCGCACAAGTCATGTCATGTACAATTCTTGCTGAAATAATTTGTGAGTAAACACCGATTGTAGAACGTTCAACTGTAAAGCGATCAGCCCCTGAGATAAGGGCAGATAGACGAAGAAACATCTGTATAAATTAGCAGCTGTAGTGACACTTGTGCGCCAGTGAGATTTTGTATCCAAAGATTGTATAGTGTGATGTATAACTTCCTATAGGTTTATTATTATACTAGTATTTTATATACTTACTTGTTGTTTTCTATGGTTTGACATTAGGCGGTGTAACGGTGATGTTTGGAACATTGACAGATCTCCCGATCGAATTTTAATGTGTAAAAATTTGCTTGTAAAGTTTTGTAAGTCAGTTAAATGACGCGGTAAGCCGCCATTAGCGATCTGTCTTAGAATTAAATTCAAAATTCGTTGGATTAATAGCAGTGTCCGTAACATTCATTTTGTATGTATAATATATATATTTTCTCAAGGAAAGAAATGGAACTCCGCGTTACGACTGTAAATTAAAGTTTTGTTTTAACAAACTTGCCAAGCAATGTTCGACTCTATGTCGTAGCGCGGAGAGTTTATGATCGTATGTGTGAGGATGGCAGTTAAACTGCAGCTAGATGGTGCTTGTGTGTACTTACGATGGATATAATTTTATTTCTATTTTACAACTGAAATTAAACGCCTATTTATTTTGTATAAGTGCAAATGAAATTGTTATATTTTTAATCAAAATTAATTTGGTCAAACTGTCCATGTCTTAGTTCTTGTAAGCGCAACACGTTCATGTTCATAATAATGTAAATGGGCGCCATCTATCGGCCGCCACCGAGTACTAATAAGGAGCGGGTAGTTGTGTGGACGTGTTGCGTACGACCGAGCCGTCGTGACGTGAATGGCGTGTGTCGCGCGGCGGCGCGGCGCCGGGACGAGTCGTGCGGCGCCGCGCCGCTGTCGCGCGGAGGATCGCTCGACATACACAAGGCGGAATATTGGTGCGCGAATGCGACGCGCGGTGTGCCGTAGGAAAGTTTTACGATAAATGGTGAAAAAATAAAGAAATTACAAAAAATAACGTTTATTATTTATGGTAACCCATCAAGAAACTGTGTTGTTGTTTGATTAAAATTCGGGATTGTGGGGCCTGCAACGAGTTTCAGTTCCTTTAAACGTCACGCCAAAAACCCTTGCATAGAAAGAAATGTACTCATTGCTGCACACTGCAGAACCTGTCATTTGCGGCTGAGGATAACAGATGGCGCTAACTACAAACTGGTAGCTCCATCATGGAACTGGTAATTTTATTTATTACGGTAATTTATTTCAGGCGACGCAGGCCCATAGATATATAGGTACCTTAACCTAAACATACATATTTTAACCCCACATCCTGCGGCCAGAAGTCTTCTTCCATGACGACGGGCATATAACAATTCGGTACACGCACCACACCACAAACGCCTTGAAGTTGACGTTGCGGTGTAACTCCAGTAACTGCAGTCTCGGCGAGTAGGTACCTCGTTTTCTGGCGCACGTACTCCACGATGTCCTCCGCCTTAGTGGTGTACTGTAGGCGAGAGATGTACACCGGTGAGTTCGGCTTTGTGGCACGCAAGCTGAATTCAGGCTCCGTAGGAGCTTTGCCGCAGCGGTTCTTGTTTCTTCGCGATCGGCGCTTCCTCCTTTGCACCGTCACGAAAACCTCACCATCAGCGCTATTCGGTGCCTTTTCTGGCATAGGCTTCATACTTGGAGCACCTGGGGTACTCGGTTTTCGTCGATTATACCTGATTGGTAATAAGTACTTTCCTGTCGTTCACAGCGTTAACGAACGGAACTGAACTTTTTCCCGACCGTCCGATATGTATGGTCGAAGAAAGGTAAGATAAGTGGAGTTCAATGTGTGCGTTACCCTGGCAAAATGTTGTGCATTTGAGAGGTGAGACCACAACAAATAATTAGTGTATCATGAGGAGCAATTTGTTTACTAATAGCAAAATTTGTGTGAATTGTGGTTTTAAAGTTATTTTAGAAAAACACATTTTGCTGGAGTAACCTTTGAAACGTTATCCTGGTAAAATCGATTTTCAAAAATTCGTTCAGCTCGGAACCAAATACATGAATAGGTAGATAGCTTTTGTTGCGTAGTAAATGTTTGTAAATAGCTCGAATCTATTTGGTTTATTAAATCGTGTTTGTGGATATCATTTCCTATCACGTCTGCAGTTTCCCTAGCTAATTTAATTTAAAACTGTAGTTGGGAAAAGGCTAGACAGATGATGGTGATAATGAGTGTACGAGTATGTAAATGTCTATGTCTTGCCGACAACGGCGTACAAATATTTTTATTATAATTTCTAATTAATAATAGTTATTTGTTATACAAGAGTGCAAAGTTGCTTTTTAACCGCGTGTTCAATTTTGATGACCGAGCAAGCGAAGCGAAAGCGAATTCAAAATAAGAATCCTGAGCGTTAGCGAGGGAATCAAAAGAGCACGAGGTGAAAAATCTTTGCACTCGAGTGCAACACGTAGGTAACTTTTCATTCCAAATGACTAAATGCAAAAAAAAAACGTTTACAATCACAAGATAGGTACACTTTTATTTCAGTTTAGGTATTAATTACTACATTATGACAGGTAAGTATTACAGAATAATCTTTAAATTATAACAAAATAATACGAAGGTATAATTAAGAAAATTTTAAAGTAACGTTGCTACAGTTATTTAAATTGAGTGTAATATTTTTGTTTGGTACTGTAATATTGGTGTTAGTCACTTGTGTACTGTTTTTCGGTAAACTATCTGTCATACTTAATAGTTGTACCGATTCATCGGATTCCCTTGGCGTGAATGTTGGAGAGAGAGGGAGATGGTTAGGTGTTTCATAACGGCTTATTTTTGATGTAGAAGGGCCAGTCCAAGGATCCGATTGAGGCTCTTTCAGTGTAATGGCTCCTACGATGCCTTCACATATTTTAGACTTATTTTGGATGGAATCTTCCATGTATCCCTCTACAACTGCATTGGACTTCCAGCCTCCGTGGCGCTTAAGGGACAGGAGATCAGCTCCGGAATCAGCCAAAAGTGTGGCTGAAGTTCGTCGGAAACAATGACCCGTGTACAACAGGGGTTCTGGAAGTTCAAGAAATGTTGCTATTTCTCGTGGGATACTGCCAATTTTATTAGTACCCATAGGCTGTCTAACACACTTTCCATTGCGATATTGTAGAAAAAATCGATTGATTGGAGTGTTAGGCGGGCGTAAGGCTTGATATTTCTCAACAATCGTTACGTATTCCTTGCGAATGACGAAGTTGCGGTCTCTTTTTGTCTTTGTATTAGGTAAATTAATTAATAGTAAGTCATCTGAATGTTTCTCAATGTTTTTGACATTAAGTTGTGTTAGTTCATTAGTTCGACATGCTCCGTTTATTCCAATAATAAGAACAACCTGTAACGTAAAGAGTATTGTAGTAGATAAATGAATAAAATTGATATGAACGCATAATTATGCCTATCAACATCTACTAAGTATACTATTTAATTGAGATTAATATACTTAAGTAGATACTGAATGTGCAACTGACTTACTTTTGCCGCCAAATATACGGAATCGGGTGCTTCGTTAAGAAACTTTTCAATATCAGATACTGTGAAAACCTTCGATTTTTTTGGTTGATGACCAGATGAGGCTCTTTTTAAAAATGCCACTAATTTAGGATAGGTATCGATATGTTTGTCTTTTTTCATCTTTATTGTTGCTTTTAGCATCGAATACGTACTCCATAGAGTGCTTGCTTTCTTGTTCTCGGATAATTCTATAAAATATGCCAGCAAAACGTTTTCTGAGAAAGTTTTGGCTCCTTTTGCTAGTCGCCACGTGTTGAACATATCGTACCTACTGTTTTAAATACTTCTCGTGTGATTGTTGAGGGAGAAAGCTCATTTGCGCATTATTAACAGTTTCAGTTAATTCTGTTGGCGTCAAGCAAACTTCCTCGTCGCTAGAATCACTCATTTTAGTTTTTTCACTTGTTTTCAAGTTTCTTGTTTTTAATATAAGGTTTAACAATGACGTGAAAAAATGCCGCGTAAAGAACCGCGTACAAAGCAAATTGGAAAAAGAACACCAAGAAGGTTCCGAGTCTGAGTTTTTAACAAATTAAAAAAAAGTTGTATGATATATTCGGCACCATAGAGGTAGCAGTAAATAGGTTTAATGTTTTTTTTAATTCACAAACTTAGTGCACACGATGTTCTAAATTCAATTTACTTTATCCTCTAAAGAATAAAAACGGCTTTTCCACTCAGATATTGAAGATTAAAAATACTCTTTTCATACCACTTGCTCAAAAAAGTGACATTCTATGCCACAAAAAGCGAACATAACAATAGTCATTTTTAATCTGTTAAAAACAGGGAAAGAAAATTGTACTGAATTTCATTCATCCTCTAGGGGGAGAATGTGATTTAAATTTGGAATACTTACCGAAATTTATACTGAACTACATCTGTGTTTACACCATTGAGTTTGTATATAAAGTATTATACATCTTTCTGAAAAAGGAATATGCATTTGTTATGCAGTCATGATTATTAAATAAAATTACGAAAACCGACGAGGCCGTATGAGCTTGATGCCTTTGCTTTTCCGACAAAAAAATATTAGGCTAGGAATTTGCCAAGTTCCTCAGACGCAAGAACAGAGAAATACTCAAATCAACTCATCAACAATAAATGTACCAAACAAAAATGTAACTCTCTCTATCAATAATTGGACCACTGTTTCGAATGTTAACTTTTACTTTTAATTGTCAATATTTTTAATAAATGTTTATCTCATATTATTATTGTGTTAATTTTTTCGCAAATGGTACGAAAAGTAGAGTATTTTCCTCGGTGATAAAGCTGTCTTAGTCTTGGGTGAACTTCAATCCCTCGCTACACTCAGGACTCGTCTTAAATCCCTCGCTTCGCTCGTGATTTAAGTTTTTAACACCCTCGCTACGCTCGGGAGTGAACCTTAAGTCCTTCGTTACGCTCGCGATTTAAATCGTCACCCGCGACAGAAGACACTGCTTTATCCCCTTGGTTAATAATCTACTATTCCGAGATGGTGGGATGAAAAAATTATTAAAGTATTCAAAATTAATAAAAAACTTAATCATAGATAACATCCAAAATTAAAATAACAATGTGTTGTTGTGATATTCCTTCATCGTCACACCTGATTTATTAGAGGCAGCTACTCTCAATGATTACATCTTCATTGACTTGCTAAAAATAACAAAGCCACACAGGACCGCCTCGTGAACATCACGTAGATAATCGACCCACCACGCGAGTACATCGGCTATCTTCGAATCGCTTTGAAGGCGCGATCAGATCTCGATTACTTGAAACGAGGGGTGTGAGGTAACGGTACGGTATGAGGGGCGGAGGGGGGCGGGCTGCCAGCAAGACGTCTGATGGAGATGCCGCGCTCTCGATCATACCGCTGTAACACGACAGTTGTGAAACGGGCACTCGTGATCTGTGATTTAGTCTTAGAGGTAGTTACGATACGATATTGAGAGAATAGGTATTATGTTGTGATTGGATGTAAATAGATAGGTAGGTAGGTATACATGTCTACGCACGGACGACATTTTAATACCTGATGAGATTATAGACTCACAACTAATACGCAACAGTGTCTCACTCTGTCCGTCCCAAGGTGGAACTCTTGCACCACAGATAGCACAGAGGTTGGTTAATGGTGACCACACCGCACGTTAGTCTAGCCGTCCGAATAAGAAATCTCCGAATAACAGAAATCTCTGCTCAACATCACGCGCCCTACCCGCGACAGCCCACTTACACTGACGGTGTCGCGAGGGTCGGCGGGAGTGGCATCGAGAGGGCTTTGATCTCCGCCATCGACTTCTGCTTATTTGCTTATTAAAGGATTTACTTAATTGAATCCTCCTCTGTGGACAGGAAGCCATTATTTTTATTTTATTGCCGCGACGAGTGTCGCACAAATTGAAAGAGAACCGTCGTCAAACGGTGTTGTCACCCTTCTTCTATTCTGTAGGAGTTCTTTGTGAGTACGAGTAAGGGTTTTCTTTTAATTACTCACCTATCCCGAGGACTGGACTGGTTTGATGTTGTCGAGGGATCTTTGAGAATCATTTGAGATTGGACTGAGTTGCGAGCATGGAATTAAAACTCAAATTAAGTATCTACATGATCTGTGTGACGTTAAAGCTGTAATTTGCTTAAGGTGTGCACAGTAACGCAATGTCCTCCCATTGCGTCACTGTGCACACCTTAAGAAAAAACAACACATGTAGCGACGCCATGCAACAAATATTACAAATTCGCTGTTCATCTACATGCATAGCGAATTTCTACGGAAGCATCTAACTGTGCCCTCGAACTCAGCGAAGCAACACAACACCTCTATCCTACACCCTCAGAAGCTCAAGCATTCCATGAAAAACTGTCATCATCATCGTCACCTTCCTAACTAGTTCCGTTTACCCCACAAACTACATAACTCTCACCTCCATACATAATGCATTACATTATAACAGCGGACATGAACATTACGCACGGAACACCGCGGGCGCGGCCCGGGCTCGCTTTGACATGCAAACGACGGGCGCCTGCTTGTGATTATTATAATATAAACGAGTCTTAGTATAAACACGGTTTCATTGAAGGATGCTTGCTTGTGCAGGCTTCGCATAATTTACATTGTCTAGCAGAACGGTGTATGAAAGTGGAGAAGTTGTGAAGGTACCTATTTAGTACCTTCACAATTTCTCCACTGCAGACCTTACCTAAGTAGGGGAGACCGGGTACAAAAGTAACACTTTGTACTAAAACACTGGTTTCTAGCTAGTTATCACATTTTTGATGAAATGAATATAGCCACCTATAAATTTCGATTATGCTCTACCAATTTGTATTTAAATTTACTTCATTATTCGCTGTTTATTGCGAATTACAGAGATTTAAAAAAAAAATTACGATTGTTACTTTCGACCCTGAGGCCAGGGCGAAAGTAACACGGTGTGGGTCGAAAGTAACGTGATAAAGGTGTATGTAATAAATATGAAATGCAATATCAAATCAACTAATTATTTATTAGAAAAATTTAAAAATAAAAACAAAACAAAAATAAACAAAACTGTTAATGACTTCTCGTCAGGAATTATTCTTAATCTTAGGTAATAATGAGATCAACTTTTATAAGATTCAGTTCCCAAGTCTAGTCAGACTCGCAATTATGGCACACATAATGTGCATCATCATTGATACATGCAACATGTGACCAATGTTTGCATTCGATACATTGTATCCACTGCTCATTTCGCCGACTATTGCCAAAAGGCTCTAAACAAACAAGACAAAAGCAATCTTCTTCGTCAGATGAATTGTTATGTTCAATGTTTTCTTTTTCTTTACTTGTCTTCTTTGTTCTTTTTCCCTTCTTTTTTGTGGATGTATCAGTATCAGATTGTAAAATTGTTTTCTTGGCTTTCATTTTTTCTTTGTATTCTTCTTCAATCGCATTTTTTTCGGGCGTATCAGTCAAAATCGCAGTCTTACGTTTCTTACGCCCCTTATTTGTCGTAGTCCTTGGACCTGCTCTTGGAATAGGTCTAATATCTCGGGGTGAGACTGAGAAAGGAATTGGCGGAGAAGAACCCACTTGTAGTCCGCTAGGTCCTGCTACTGGCGAGTTAAGATCGTCAGTTGACATATTTGGTTCAACTTGGAGGGTTGAGGGTGCGACAGATCTGGTCGACAGATCATCAGGTGGAATTTCTTCGTTGATTTGCAAGGGACGGTCTGTTACAGATGATGGCGCAAAGTCAGCATCAGTAAATATATTTCTATTATATGGACTTATACCAGTGCAAGTAAACCCAGCAATAGCATTTTTATCGGTGACAGCAAGAGGAAATGCTTCTTTCACAACCCCAGGAATGTAATGGATATTCATCGTTTGACCGGGATGATTTCGCATCCAGTTGTCTGTAGCTGTGTTTATCATTTTCTTGAATGGTCCAAATACTGCTCTATCCAGCGGCTGGAGTTTGTGAGTGCAGTGGGGTGGAAACGACAGCAAAACTATTCCATTTCTCTTACAAAAATCTAGAGCATGGATAGATATATGTGATGCGTGATTGTCTAGCAATAGCAAGCATTTTTGATCGATTGTTGGCTTGGCCTGTTTTTTAAAGTGTTCCAGAAATAGCAAAAATTCTGCTTCTTGCATCCAGCCACTGGCATTTCCAGCACCAGCAGATCCAACTGGTCCTTCTCGTATCATGTGGTCTTGATACCGTTTCAATGGGAATACAAAAAAAGGAGGTGTATGTCCTCCTTGAGCATTAATGGCAACCGCAACAGTTACTAATCTCCCACGTTCCGCTGAAGTTACTGCACCTACTTGTTTAATTCCTCTCTGAGCAACTATCTTGTTAGGTTTTTGGACTGTGGTCACCCCTGTCTCATCCATATTCCAGATATCTTTTGGCTCAAATTTATACCTATCCATAACGTCCGCTAGGTTATCAAAAAATTGGTTAACATTATGCTCATTAAAGCTCGAGGCTCGAGATAGGCTCGTTGCTTGAGGACATCTCAAAGATAGGGTCGAATGTCGTTTTAAAAAACCAGTCAACCATTCCTTACCCGCCATTTGAGTATCATGCCATGTTGTGGGAAATTTTTTATTATTTTTAATCGCTAACTCGTATGCCAACTTACGTACTTCAGATGGGGTCAATCCAAAATAAACTCCAGAACACTCAATTAAATAGTCCTGCAGTTTTTGTTCTTCATCATCAGTAAACACACGGTTGACGCAACGGTAGCCAACTATTGCACTGGTATTTCCTGCCTTTAATTTTTTTATGTATCTGTATAATGTCACATGGCAAACATTGTACTTTTTTGCCAGGGCTCTAATTGTGCCATTATCATTGAAATGCTCGTCAGCTGCTTTTCTGTACACGTCCATGTCAGTGGTCCCTCTTGCAGTCTTTCTTACTCGCTGTCGCGGCATTCTGTTGGTAAAAAAAACGAATAATTAACATAAAACCTAAGTGAATCATACTCATTACATTACGGGGACAAAAGTAACATGTTACTTTTGTACTCGTAGTGCTATGTTACTTTTGTACCCAACCACGTTTTTGTTAATTTATGAAAACCTACATAAAAATGGCACTTACTATTCAAAAATCAATAAGAACACTGTGTAAACAATCTAATCAAGAATCACTATGTAAATAGTCACATTGATATCATCATTATAATACTACGTAACCACTAAATAAATAAAGGTCAAAAAACTTACTTTTGGTTCGTAAAATCACGTGGCGTCCTCTAACACAACCTTACGGCGCACAGCGTGCGCGGCGACTAAATGCAAGCGGGGGGAGCGTTGCCGGCTATCTCCTGACGGTAGTGGGGCGGCGTTTCGACTATTTGATAAACCTACAGAGCGTTTGTTACTTGCGACCCGCCGTTACTTTTGTACCCGGTCTCCCCTACTTAGTTATAAATAGACGCTCAAACCAGCATTTTACCTGTACCTATAACTTATCTACCTACCAGTGGTTTTGTTGGTACCTAGTGGTTTTGTTGGCTGTTGTAGGCAATACATAGAACCTCAACAATGAATAGATTTCTTAGTTCAGTCTAATACCTCCTAGCCTAGTAGATAGGTAGTAAGTTAGGATACCTACTTAGGATGTTGGTAAAAAAGGAGGAAGCAGTACCTACGTTGGGTATCCTATAGGTATCAAAGTATAGGTAAATACATTGAAGACTTCTTCATGCATCTTCCACCTCGCAATCGACCAGCAGCACCACTCATAATATGAATTCCAAATCGGCACCTCCCATTTCGCAAATCTATTTCTCCCTATCTCCAACACTTTACAAGCTATCTAATACCTATGTAAGTGTATCGTTCGCCGAAGTTTTTGCTATGCACACAACTCGACACAACCACACGTGCATGTGTTGATTGCTCTCGACTCGCGCAGAGTGATCGATTCATACATATCCACACAGGTAAGTGCTGCATCGAGCTTAAAGGAGCGAGAGCTCGCCTCATAAATATTCGCTTTAATTTATCGAGGTAGCATTAATAGGTAGGAGGACACACCTCCTGCGGCTGTAAGCAGGAGGAGGCCAATATTTTCATACATTTCTTAAGAAAAACAACTGACTATCTTGACAGTCGCATAAAAATGCTTAAATGTATCTTTCAGGTCCATGGGAGGAGCTGGGAATTTACATAGAGAAGATACGGGGTGTATAGAATCACTGTAGGTATAAATGAATTCACGGTTAATAAATTAAAAAACCCCTGACACAAAATAATAATAAAAACAGTATAAATGTAAAAAGCCTAAAACAATAAAAAAAAACTATTGAAAAAATAGCCACAAATAAAACAAAAAAGGTAGAAACGTGAAACCCTATAAAAAGAAAAAAATAACCTTGAAATTATGACCCTACCTACATAAGTACGTATGAATTTTTTTTATTAAATGTTGTCCCGTCGGAGGACCGCTCTAATTATTAGCCTAATGTTCTGTTAAAGTTTAAAATAGTAGCGGTCCCCCGACGGAACAACATTTAATCGAAAAATTTTGTGTCAGGGGTTTTTTAAATTTTTTATTTCATGCTTTTTGTAGGGACCCTTATTATTTCATTTCTTTTTTTTTCTTGCTTTTTAAGATTCAGGTATTTTGATGTTTAATCAGGTTTTTTGTAATTCACCATTTTGTGGTGGCAGCCATCCTGTATTTGAAATTTATCATAGTGTATAGTATTCTACTAGTCAAGCCCTTTCATTAATTGATACCCATATTGAGGGAGTTGTGAAAAAATATGTAATCCGCCATTTTATGGCGGCGGCCATCTTGGACCGTTTTTCATCGAACATAGCTAAGAACACTCCCGACAAATTCACCTTTCAAACAAAAAAAAAAAAATCAAAATCGTTTCATCCGTTCGGGAGCTACGACGCCACAGACAGACATACATACACACAGAGAGAGAGACACCTCAAACTTATAACACCCCGTCGTTTTGCATCGGGGGTTAAAAATAGTGACATCGGGATTTACATATTGTTGGAGTTTCCTCGTCGGTCGATGACAGATACCCCGGTATGTTATTGGTAGTTAGTTAACTTACACCAAACCACCGTTAATTGCTAAAGTTTATTTATGGAAATAGTTAAAAGTTATATTTGTTAAGTTATTTGAGCCGCACTTACTCCATGTATTGTTATTAGGTACCTATTTCCGACTAAATCGAGTGATTAGACTGATAAGGTACGTCAGTACGTGTAAACGTACTTTAGCTGTATGAGCATTCTTGGCTCCTAGAAGGAAACATATACGAACTCAGATCACCAAACTTGCGTTACATCATCTGCAACATCTAACACCCTAGTTATTACCTACCGGCAGTTTTGCTTAATATTCTCTTTTCAATATTATTTTAATTACTATTTAAATGTCGCTCAGTAATGAAAGACAATCATACCTCTGTATGAAGCGGTTTACGTAAAAAACGCTGTTTATTCATATGTTCACGACTCGAGTCCCGAGGGGAGCAAGCACTCTCGAAGGCCCTCGTTACCAGCCACTCGCTTTGACATCGTACTATTTTTATATTGAGCACTGAAGTACCCAGCATACCTAGAAATATTATGAAATCAAAGCTCTGTCTGTCCCCCTCGAAAAGGGGCTGGGGTGAACATATTTGTCTAAATATTCTAATTGATGTTTAAGAAAATAATGGTTGTAAGAAGACAAACGTTTCGAAGTTGGCGTTTGAATAAAAATTCCGACGCCGACTTCAAAACGAGATTTTCGAATGAAATAAAGTAAGATTACTTGAATAATAATGACAATTTATTCCTACAGGCTTCGGGTTCGTAACAATAAAAACTGCCGATATAAATTACCAAAAATTACACTTTAATTAAACAACACTAATTATAAAACACGATTGCTCTTAAATCGCACTTGAAGATCGCGTTCGATATGTTCGCATATAGGTATCGCTGATCCAAGTCTGAATGGTCGCGGCTAATTCCGGCCTTATATAGTGCCGCAGATAGTTCCAGAACCTTCTATTGTAGAAACATCTAGAATGTTCGAGTACATACCGGCCCCGACTGACCAGATATCGATAGTTCTAGTATCGAAATTTCTAGAAAGATCTATTAGTTCTGTTACTCGATACTAGATGGCGCAAGTGGTAAATTAGCTCTACTACTTGATACTAGATGCCGCTAGTGGCAACTAATGTTACCATGCAGCAGGCATTAATTATGGCGCGCAACAATATTATTGTGGGCTGTTTCCTAAATAAATCTGTTTTTCTTTATTAAGAAGTTAAAGAAAAGTGAAAATATTTAAGTAAGTTACTCAAAGCAACAACTGCCCATGTTCAACAGATAGATTCGTAGCCAATAGTAAAGTGCTGCAGCGGTTCCGTAGCAACCACAGCGCTACGCTCGTAGCACTTCGCTCGTAGCACTGCGCTCGTAGCACTTCGCTCGTCGCACTACTTACGTAGTAACTATTCAGTAATCTGTGGCACTACGCTAGTAGCGCGTAGCAGCCGCTTGACTATGTCACCTCTAGCTGCAAGTTTGTTATCAATTGCTACGCTTTCCAAGCTTTTATAATATCATAGAACTGGCAACTGAGTATAACCATGACTATATACTTATAATTTATTTTGCGGCTTATAAATCAATAGTAGGTACAATCAATGGTAGGTGCTTTTTACTACATTTTTTGACTACGACCGACTTTTCTGTTTAGTTTGTAAAATCTTATTACGATCAGGTTTACCTACCTATATTTTTCCTCATCAAACAAAAATCTAGCTTACCTTCTACTCAAACCACCCGAATAGTTACTTAACGAGAAGCTTTTCAAGCAAATTAAATACACTCATGCATACGACTATGTAAACATAACTAAATTCCTCTGTTAGATGCTCGTAATTCAATTACTCTGACCTATCTCTGTCCTCATCGCCTACTCTGCGCAGCGCCATACAAAGTGTGACTGCCAAGCGTCGAGCAAACACGTCCGCGAGACTAACCTAATGAGAGCGAACGAGACACACATACCAATCACCCGCGAGACAGATGGAGACGACTATAGGTGGCGGCCGAAAGCGCAATACCTACTATACAAAGTGTAGGTGAGACAGTGATATATAACAGTCGTGGGTTAGAAAGAGAACGGTATAGGTGCTCAGTGTTGCTTGGCCAGTGAATAATTTAGTCGCGACCGCCCTTTCGCGTCGAGCTAAAGCCTTCGTACACATCGATTTTGAAACAACTTTGCTCTTTATGTAGCCGTTATGTGCAGTATATAGCGGTACATATGGAGTATATAAGTGTAGCTATGTATTGTTTTATACAGCAAATACGGATGCTGTTGGATGGAGTTTTCAGAAGGTATTCTGGAAAATTGTATTTTAGTTTGTTCGTCGTTGTACAATCGAGGAAACTTACATGTCATATGTAAGTTTCCTCGATTGTACAGTTTGAAAACAAAATCCCGTGGCCGCGATGACCACATCTGTTTTCTGTCCCTGTTTGCGTCGACCAATAAAACAAAAATGCATCTCTGTTACAATGACCACAGATGTCTGACTATGTTTTTTCGACTTATAGGAATAAAACAAAATAAGCACCAATGAAGCGAAAGATTGTAAACTTTACATTTTATTTCAACTAATTTCTCGGCTACAGTTGCATATTGGCAGAGCTTTCGGTAACAACTAACTAACTTAGCATTTGTGAATCATGTCTTTATACCGTCTCACCACACTACAGAGACATGAAATCTTGTTCCAAATGCGGGAGGAAAGACTAAACATTATTCAAATAGCCTTCGTAATGCAAAAGTGGACATTTGTCTATCTGTTAAATAAGTAGATACCGAACACCTGGTATGGTACTCAGTACTTAAATTTTGACCTTGTGTGTATACTAGTAGGGTTAAAGGTCTGAATTAAACAACCAAACAGCAGTGCGATTCAGTAACCATCTCACCGTGAAAAATTAGCTGAAGTGAGCGTGGAGTGAGCTGTCATTCCAACTAATGCTAGGGATTGACACTATTGACAGCTCACTCTAAGCTCACTTCACCAACTTTTCACGGTGAGACTTTTACAGAATCGATCGGCTGTATAATGTTCTATAGCTGATAATATATTTATTTTGCTGAAATTCACATGAACCCAACCAAATCGTTGTCACACAACGCTTGCGAGTTCTAATACGACGTCAACGCCATCTAGTTACGTCTTGTACTAGATGGCGTTGACGAATACTTTTGACAAATACACTTTATATTGAACTGATGAGCGGCTTTTGATCATGCATGCTCATTAACATCAAGTCTGACGGTAGACGGCAAATCGGCCACACACATACGCTTCGCGACTCGGTGTAAAAATAATTACTTGACTAATTACCGATTCTCAAAGTTTCCAAAACCTACACATAATGTTTAAACGCAAGCGTTGCCAAGTTGAGAGTAGGGACGGCGCTAAATGCCTGGGACAGTTTGACTTTCCCTGCGCTGGCATAACTGAAGGAGGATGGAGGAAATTGGGGGATCGCAAGAAAACCTATAAGTATTTGGGTATGTCGGAAGCGTTGGGCATCAATGTAACTGACATGAAGCAATCGTTGAAGGAGCGCTTCTATGGCCGCCTGAAAAAAGTATTCAATAGTCTTTTATCAGGCGGAAACAAGGTGCGCGCTTTCAACGGCTGGGTCATGCCGGTTTTGATGTACTCATTCGGCATATTCAAATGGACTCAGACCGAACTCGACGCCCTGGATAAGAGGGTCCGTACGCTGCTAACTGCAAAGCGAATGCATCACCCACGGTCATCGGTAATGAGGCTGTACCTATATCCCGCGAAAGTGTGGAGGTCGAGGCTTTTTAAACGCTAAGACCCTCCACAATCGCGAGATATGCAGTCTCAGGGAATATTTCTTAGAAACCGACGTGGGGATGCATCGAGATGTGGTCGCGGTGGACAAGGGCCTCACCCCGCTCTCCTTGGCTAAAGAGAACTGGCGCATGCCAGTAGTGCTTGACACCAATGATCGCATGGAAGTATGGCAGAGTAAGGAGCTTCACGGACGCTTTTACCGGGCCCTACATGGGCCCGATGTAGATCTACTAGCGTCCGTAGCCTGGCTGCGTTTCGGTGACCTCTTTGGAGAAACCGAAGGTTTTGTCTGTGCAATTATGGACGAAGTTATGATGACGAACAATTACCGGAGATTTATTGTGAAAGACGGTACGGTTGACATCTGTCGGGCATGCCACCGGCCGGGAGAATCAATCAGGCATATTATCTCCGGGTGTTCTCGTCTAGCTAACGGAGAGTACTTGCATAGACACAACCTTGTAGCTAGGATAATCCATCAGCAACTTGCTCTGAAATACAACATTGTGGAATCGGAGGTGCCGTACTACAGGTATGTGCCCGACCCAGTTCTCGAAAATGGTAATATCACATTGTACTGGGATCGATCCATCATCACTGACAGGACTATTGTTGCCAATAAGCCTGATATACCTAGTGGTGGTGGATCGATCAGAGTGACGCGCAATGATTGTTGACATAACCGTCCCGCATGATGAGAACCTCGTGAAAGCCGAGAAAGATAAACAAATCAAGTATCTTGACTTGGCTCGCGAGGTTGTCGACATGTGGGATGTGGACTCAGCGATCATTGTGCCGATAGTCGTGACAGCCAATGGCTTAATAGCCAAGAGCCTCGACCAACACCTGAAGAGGCTCTCGTTGGGCAGCTGGATCAAGGGCTTGATTCAGAAAGCGGTACTTCTTGACACGGCTCGCATTGTCAGGAGGTTCCTCTCTCTAGAGCCCTGACCACCGGTAGCTTGGACCCTGTTCCCGATACCGGTGGGCTACTACTTTTTATATTTTTAAATGTTTTTTTATCCTTTTGTTTATAAAAATATTTAAAAATGTATTTTGTAAGTATTTAAATGAAATAAAGGAGATAATAATAATATCCTTCGACATTTCACACAGCGCCATCTAGTCCCAAGCTAAGCAACCTAATGCTTGTGTTATGGTAACAAGATGGCTGATAAACTACCTATACACATTTTTTTTTTTTGTAAATACATACATATTATAGATAGAAAAACACCCAGACTCGGAACAAATACATGTAGGTCATACAAATATTTGTTCCATGCGGGAATCGAACCCGCGACACGCAGCGCAGCAGTCAATCGCTTAACCACTGCGCCAACCGTGCCGTCA
Organism: Apamea anceps; assembly: GCA_951799955.1. Taxonomy (NCBI): domain Eukaryota; kingdom Metazoa; phylum Arthropoda; class Insecta; order Lepidoptera; family Noctuidae; genus Apamea; species Apamea anceps. Next base: position 658,123 of record OX637526.1, read on the forward strand.
TTGACAAGATAGGAGATATCTTTGGATGTAATATCCTTTAAAAACAGATAAATTGCATTTTTTTTTTAAGTTCAAGTAATTTTTATTTACAAGATAACACTAAAATAACAAAATAATATCCTAAATTAAATAAAACTATTTACAAACTAAAATATAGCGTCGAAAAATTCATCGCCATCGCTGTCGACTGGTAAAGTACCCAAGACACTGGCGGCATTGCCACGTTGTATGGCAATGCTTAGCCTCTGGCCAAGGTAAAAGCCAGCCCTTGGGTCAAGGCAAGTGTCAACCAGTCTTTTCGAAATTTCCTTAAAAATACCATGCGCACTTGGACCCCACGGCCCGAGGGTTTCAACCCCAAATGGCTCGAAAATATAATTATTAATGAGGTTATTATATTTACGCCGCTTGAGGTTTTCTGCAGCCGCAGCAGCAGCACCAGCGCAGCACAAGTATCGACACAAGTTGCATCCCACACTAAAGGCCTACCCACCTTCCATGGAAATAAAGACATGCCGTCCGGTCTCTTGCCATCGTCGCGTGCCAATCCATTGGGTTCTAATACAGCTGGAACGCCAACGGTGACAAGAGCTTGTCGAATGATGTTAATGTTTGCGTGCCGCGCCAAACGACCCGCACTTCGGCTGCAAGACAGGCCGTGGTGTCCGAGGCTGTTGACAACTTCGCCACAGTGACAGCGATGGGGAGAACAACATGGTGCTCCTAGTCGTAAGGAAGCAGCGAGGCGGAAAGTATTGTCGTCGAGCAAAAAGCCTTCGACGATGGAAGTGCATGAAGCCACAGACCCGACTCCCATTTACCCACAGCCAGCAGGCGCGCACGCTCTGCATTAGTAACAGACGTGTTAAGTAAATTATCCTGAACTACTCTGCAGAGCGGCTCATCCCACCGTCTCTGGGAAAATGGATTATCGGGTTATTATAAACTTCATTGTGAGAGTACCAATGCGAAACAACAAACAGAATAAAAATATTATTTGCTCAGTTCATAACAGATACCTACTTCAAAAATGATTTCGCGGCCGCTGCTAAAAAACTTAAAGCATCTATAACTGCAAGCAAGTTGGGCCTGTAGTCTGACAGTGCCATCTACGTCAATGATCATCTAACATTTGAGAACAAAATGCTGTTGAACAAAACGAAAAAACTTGCTAAAAAACGAGGTTTTTTATACACATGGGTAGTTGGTTGCAAAATACTTTTAAGGAAAAACACTACCTCTCCAACCCATCACATAAAAACGGAACGGGATTGACACTATTGACAGCTTACTCTAAGTTCACTTCACCGTACTTTTCACGGTGAGATTTTTACAGAATCGATTGGTTGGACTTAAAAAGTTTCTGAACTAAAAATGTATCAATTTTATAATATGTCATACTTGTCTACTACGCTAATAGCACGTACTACGCTAATAGCTTGAGAAACACTGGTGCCATTTTTTTATGCGCATTCCTTTACCGCTGCTCTTTTGTTCTCTTATCGCTCAGTGTTGACCATAGCTTTTTCTCTATGGAATCATATTTGCATGGACCTAAGATTATATTCAGCTTGATCTCGCTTATGCGTCATAATTTAACTTTTTGCTTTAAACTGAATGTACCCCACATTGCAATTTTTATTGAAGCACTATTAATTAGTAATCTTTCTGTTTACGATGTCACCTATTAGTGTGTTTTACCAAAATGTTCGGGGAGTGCGTACAAAAACGTTAATATTCTATCGTAATGTGTGTGTTAATTTCTACGATATCATTATTGCTTAACTGAGACATGGTCTATTGAGGGTATTAAAGACAGTGAATTGTTTGACGACCGTTACTTAGTGTGGAGGCGCGATAGAAATTATTCTAGCACGAAATAAACTTTAAGGGTGGTGTGCTTATTGCTGTGCGACGTGAACTTATCAGTGATCTCCGTAGTGACTGGTTCTCGTCTGCCGAAGACGTGTGGATTACTACCTACACAGGAAGAGACCACGAATATCGTATAAAATGCATATTTGTGTAGTGTGTACATCTGCAACCAAAATCTTGGCCACTCCCAGGCAGGTCAGTTAAGTAATTTTTCTAGTAACCTAACAGATATTGTTCAGAAGCATCCCGCTGATAAATTTTTGGTTCTTAGCGATTTTAACCTTCCAAACATAAACTGGGAACCAGATGATGATGGTCAGTCTGTTTGCCCTAATAATAGCCAAGGTCATGTTCAGGTCAACTTGTTTGATAACTTTACAGTCTGCAATATCTTGCAATATAATTTGCACGTAAATGTCAACAATAAAATACTAGATCTAGTTTTATCTAATAGCGAGGTTTCAGTTGCAAGTTGCGCTGATCCTCTGGTGCCGGAAGATTCACATCATAGGGCTCTCTGTGTGTCTGCTGATTTCGTGGAACCTAATACTCTTCCTGCGCGTCCTCGTATTAAATTTTTATATCGATCGGCCGACTATACGGCCATTAATCACCGGATGAGCCACATCGATTGGCTCAAAGAAGTGAGCACTTGGGCACTCGAAGATGCCTTCATTTTTTTAAGACACAGTCAATGAACTGCGTGATTCTTTAGTACCAATTAAGACGGTAGTTCCAAGCAGCTAGATACCCTCCCTGGTAAAACTGCCTCTGATAAAAATTCTAAAAGAAAAAGCGAAATACCACGCAAAATTTAAGAAATACGGAAACCTGTCTGGTCATGAGTCTTGTTTTGCTCCGGCATCTTGCCAAGGAAGTTGAAAGTGAAATGTTTAGCTGCTACATTACGAAAATTGAAGAAGACATTTTAAGACCCCCAAAACGTTTTGGTCGTACGTAAAATAAAAAAATCAAATCAATGCTTATTCTTCCTTACTTAAATATAGAAATAGCACTTCAGGTATAGGAGAGGATATCTGTAACATGTTTGGCAGCTACTTCTATTCTAATTTTCTCAGTTCTGCTAGTAGTATCAACGGTGACGACGATCTTTCCAATGAGCACGCGCGGGGTCTAGCATGCATTTGAACGATATTATTTCGAACATACATTCAGTCGAGGTTAATGAATTAGACGTATTCAATCATGCTATAGTTTTGCGCAAGCTATTGGCTATAGGTATCAGTGGAAATCTTTGCAGATAGTTCTCATCTTATGTGGCCAACAGACGTCAAACTGTTGTTCTTAATGGATACATACATCGAGAACTATGATTACCCCCTAAGGGATTCCACAGGGATCCCTTTTGGGACCCTTGTTATTCAACATCTTCATCAATGTCGTCTCTTCATGTTTCTCTAACTCAACAGTTCGTTCGTTTACGGACGACATGAAGATCCTAAGTGAAATCAGAACTTATGAAGATGCTGAACGTCTCCAACAAGATCTGGACAGATTCCAAGAGTATTGTACGGCCAACCACTTGGATCTAAATGTCTCGAAATGTTATACATGACAGTACATGTCATGTATAACATTTCGAGACATTTCACTCGCAACCTATTCTTTACGATAACAAACTAGCCAACACTCCAATAGCTAGAGTTAATACGATTATAGACTTAGGAGTCACTTTTGACTCGAAACTTCTTTTTGACACACATCGATAATATTATTAATGAAGCTTCTAAGGCACTAGGTTTCATCTTGAGGATATCAGCCGATTTTAAAAATATCAAAACACTCAAAAATCTTTATTGTGCTTTTGTGCGCAGTCATCTCGAATGCTGATCACCAATGTGGAATCCTATTTATAATAGTTATGTCAATCGCATCGAAAGTATTCAAACATTCAGTTTAGATCCAAAACCTATTTGCCTAATTATTACAGCCGTTGCAGGAAGTTTCACATTCTTCCGCTAATTGAGCGGAGAAAAATTGCCGACATGGTATTCTTGTTCAATTTAGCAAATGGTTCAACCGACTGTTCTGAACTGATGAGCAAAATTGGGCTGCGTGGTTCATCCTTCACCTTAAAGAATCATCAACCTCTGTATGTTCCCTCTGTACGGTGCATATATCGACAAAACTCTTATATGATAATGTTACGCGCCGCAATTAATGCCTGATACATGGTGACATTAGTTACCACTAGCGCCATCTATTGTGGAATAGCGGAACTGATAGAGTCGCCATCTATTGTGGAATAGTAGAACTAATACTAGCGCCATCTATTGACGAGTATGACGAAGCTAGAACTTACTAGAACTATCGACATCTGGTCAGTCGGGGCCGGTATGTACTCAAACATTCTAGACGTTTCTACAATAGAAGGTTCTGGAACTATCTGCGGCACTATATAAGGCCGGGATTAGCCGCGAGCAATCATCCCCCAAGTAAATTCTCCCCCCCGACCCTTGCCCGCTGAAGTACCAGCCCGCGCCGTAGCTGAGCCTGTAACTTTAAAACCCCCGACTGAGACCTCTGAGTTTGTTTCGGCCTTTCTTCTCAGAGATAGTCCTACGAAACGCCGCGCTCATCAAAGCATTAATAATACCATTTCGATCCAGCCTGTCCCTTTGCTGCCCTCTCCCAGCGACGCCCTAAGCCGAGGTTCGTACCCCACAGGGGGTGCCCTTAGCGCGCAGTCGCTTAGTATTAATCTAGATGTAGCCCTGGCTGGAGGCTTTAAGAATTCTTAAGGCAACCACAGGATAGCCCGGTTAAGTAGTTACGACCTCTCAAGGTCAACTACGAGATGACATTAACAAAAAAAAAGCGAGCAATCAGTCTTGATTCTGCTATAGAAGCGAATACATCGAAAGCGATCTTCAAGTGCGACTAAAGAGCGATTGTGTTTTATAATTAGTGTGCTTGGAGTTGTTAGTGTTGATTAATTAAAGTGTAACTTTTGGTAATTTTATCGGCAGTTTTTATTGTCACGAACCCGAAGCTTGTAACAATTGGTGTCAGAAGCAAGGCTTAAAGTCATGCCGATTTTACCTAAAGACAACACGGAGGGTATCCGTACCCGGAGTCAACGCCAACAGGAGACGGACCAGAGGCGTTTTGGTGAAGCTATGCCGCAGAGGTCGGAGGGCCAGCTACCGACCACGGAGGCCGAACCGTCCGCAGCAGCTCCAGCATCAGCAGCACCAGACTTTGCTGCCCTGATGATGATGCTGCAGGAGCAGTCCCGCCGATAAGAGGAACAGGCTCGTCGGTTGGAAGAACAGCTCCAGCGGGACAAGGAGGAACAGGCCCGTCGGTTGGAAGAACAGCTGCTGCGTGACAGAGAGGAACAGGCCCGCCGACAGGAGGAACAGGCTCGTCGGTTGGAAGAACAGCTCCAGCGTGATAAGGAGGAGCAAGCGCGCTGCCAGGAAGAGCAGATGCTCCTTATGAAGGACCTTCACGCTACATTAGGGAAAGACATGAAGGAGGTGAAGGATAAGGTTGCTCAACATGACAACCGCCTGTCGCAAGCGGAAATCCGGATTGACCAAATGAATAATCGGGTTGACAACGTGGTGGCTGGCGTGAAGAAAACCGTGATGGCTGACGTAAAGAAAACGCTGGATTACCTTAAACTTGGGGATGGAATCGCAGCTCCCGTAGCTACAACACCTTCGCTACGTGGATTCAAAGTGCCACCGTTCGACGGAACTTCTTCCTGGTCGGCCTACAAAATCCAGTTTGAGGCTGTCATGAAGGCGAACGGTTATACGGAATAAAAGTCAGGCCATGACTGCCCTCACCCTAGGCCTTGCTATAGAAGCGAATACATCGAAAGCGATCTTCAAGTGCGACTTAAGAGCGATTGTGTTTTATAATTAGTGTGTTTCGAGTTGTTGTTAGTGTTGATTAATTAAAGTGTAACTTTTGGTAATTTTATCGGCAGTTTTTATTGTCACGAATCCGAAGCTCGTAACAATAAGAACTAGTAGGGCAACTCGTTATGTCAGAGTGTTGATGATCTTGATTTGTTCTCCACTAGCGTTACTAAACTAAAAAAAAATCTGTGTAAAAACTTCATTGACGATCACTAAAACCTATTCAGTGTTTTCTTGATTCTCTCCGAATGCTTACTTATTCTTGCTTTCGTTTACCTGTCTACTGTTTCTTGTGCTACCCTAGTATTATCAGTGAAAGCTTTTAATTGACCTTCTTTCACTAACTGTCAACTATCTGTATCTAAGCTGTAAAATTTCTTAAGAAAAAAATATTAAAAAAAAAACCGCCCACCAAGGACGTTACTGATGGAATGCCCTTCTTGAATTACATTATGGGTCAGAATTGGTAGCAAACAATTTGATCTTACAGTTTTGATCTAAAATCTTAAATATTTTAACAAGATAAAAACTTACATATAATAAACTTAAACTACTAACATTATGTTAGATTAATGAAAAATAATAAATTCATTGATCTGTAGCCGGTAAAATACAAAGTTTGTATGGTGGCATCTTAATAGTAGAGGTCTTAGTGCGCAATGTGACTACACGGGTGATGTTATCATCACCGGGATGCTTCTCTATTACGCGACCCAACAACCAGCGACTTGGCGGCAAATCGTCTTCTTTAATTAAAATAATGTCTCCAATTTTTAGCTCAGGACCTTTGAAGACCGTTGAAGACCGAAGTACTGGTTCATAAGGTTGGACAAATGTTCTTGGGACCAGTGCGTCCAGAATGACTGTATCATCCTTTGAATGAATTTCCACTGCGACATAACTGACATTTGAACTTTCATCATATCTATCATCTGGTACATTGACTATCGGCTCTCCGATCAGTAATTGTCCAGGAGTTAAGGGTTCACCAGGATCAGTAACGTTGAGGACACTTATTGAACGCGAGTTCAGACACGCTTTCACCTGATTGCGAAGGTTGCTCTCAAGGTAGCATGTACCTTGTCAAGGTAGCATCGCCAATGACCCGTTTAAGGTGAAACTTTCTAGACTTCACCCCTGCTTCCCAAAATCCGCTGAAATTAGGACTATGTGGGGGAATGAAGTGCCACTCAGTACCGTTGGCGTCGACTTGTTCTGCTATTGATGCCTGAATAGATGACGATTGTTGCAAATCTCTGGAGGCACCAATAAACGTTGTTTCTGTCAGAAGATTTGACAGTAGAGGAATGTTAATTTGTTTGATGAGAGCTACTCCGGTTTTTGCAACCAACAACGAAATATGGATTTTGCCGACCTCATCTACCATCCGCAAGTAAATAACGGCTGAGTATGATGTTTTGGAGGCGTCACTGAAGCCATGCAGCTCAAGATTATCGTTTGACTTAGTGCCAAGCCAACGAGGTATCCGTTGTTTTACTAAAGAGGTATTACTAAGTTGTGACAACTCATCACGGTAAATATTCCATTCCTTTAGTAAGTGAGTGCTTAGTTCTTCATCCCAACTAACACCTGCGAGCCATAATTTTTGGATGAATGTTTTTGCTAAAACCACACTAGGAGCTAACCAGCCTAATGGGTCAAACAATCAAGCTATGTCCGAAATAACTGATCTTTTAGTTACAGGTGCAGTCGTCAGCGGAGGAAGATTCACCAATTATTAGAAGGTATCTTCGCTGCGGTTCCAGGTGAGTCCCAAAATTTTGATTGTGCTATCTAATTTGATTTCTAACCCTACTCTTTTTTCTTTATTGTGTTCTAGTTAATGATAAATGATTTTATTTTGTAAGTAGGTTTGTACAAACACTTTTACACGTCAATCATATTTTAAAACTAGATGAGGTCGGCGTTTCCTATCTGACTAGTCTGAGAAGAAAGGCCGAAACAAACTCAGACGTCACAGTCTCTTTTAAAGTCCAGACATAATCTTGGTCAGATCATATGAAGACCATGTAGGTCGATGTCTGAGATGGTCTTTTGAGGAAAGAACCACACAGATTGAGAGGACCTGTCCAGTCAGTGCACGCAATTGTCAGAAATTGTGCAGCTCAACTCAAAACTTAAGGAGCTCAACGTACTGACGAATAATACCAAAGAAAGGACATTTGGGTAGGCCACATTAATTACTCAAACTGCCAGACCATGACAAAAACTAAGAGAACAAAGAGAAAAATAATATAAATAAAATGACCCACGTAGTCTTCACATTCACAATAATTAAAATAATAGAATACTTTACAAAGTAAGCAAATGTCATAGTACCTATATGTAAAATTCATTAATGTCAGCAAAAAAAAAAAAAAACATTCAATATGTAAAAAAAATTGGAAGCAGCTCAATCCCAAGCCTTTTTGTCCTCGATATAATCCTTAACGGTATAAAAGGCTTTCTGGCACAACTTACGTTTAATGAATGATTTGAATTTATTAAGGCTTAGGATCTTGAACTTAGAAGTTTGATCTGTTTGTACCTTAACTTTATTTCTTTCAAGTTTATCTATTCTCTACAGTAGCTCCTGACTGTTTGAAAATGCGTTAACAAACTTAGGTATAAATGTGAGTACATGGGATATTATTATCATACACATAGTGACGTTTAAATTAGATCCTGAAACGCGTAAGCAATGGGAATTAAGCGTCAGTATTAGCGATTCCAGCAATGACTTTCCTACTTTTAAACAATTTAAAGTATTTTTAGAGCAACGTATCCGCGCGTTTGAGTGCATAGAACCAAAAAAGGGTTCAGGACACCAGGTCAATAACAATAATACGCTTAAAACATTGTTAGCCACAGACTCGTCATCGCCAATGAAATGCGAATACTGCTCAGAGGGTCATAAGCTTTGTTTCTGCAAAAGGTTTTCCAAATAATCTCTCGAACTTAGACGGGATTTCGTTGGTAAGAACAAACTATGTTTCAACTGTTTAGGCAGTTTACAACTGCAAGAAAAATACAAGTTGCAGAATATGCCAGAAGCGTCACCATTCCTTCCAATCTTAAAAGTTTTTGTTAAATTTCCGTTCTGTGGAAACGCACTTAAGTTCCGACAAGCATCGACCAGCTGTATGTTCAAGTCGAATGCCAACAACCGTTCTCTTTTGTTACCATTTTAAGAAAAAAGGAAATTCATTCGTTCAATAATTTTGTATACACATGAAACACAAATCGTAATAAAGTTTAAACAGCCGTGAAAGGATACCTATGCTATTTCAGGGTCATTATTTGTGTAGCATTCCATAACGGGGTATTTCACCAAATGTGCTGTATAATCTGTCATTGAAAGTGTAAATTGTAGATTTTGTAAAATACGACATAGGTAGGTACGTTGTTTTTTGCGGCCTTTTTACTAACTAACAAACTAGGGGCTCAGCAACACAGGCTTAGTTAGAGGTGTAAAAAAACGATGCCCCACACTAAGGTCCTCATTGATATTGGGTGCTGAGAAAAATTCTGAAGCTGCGGTGCTATTGGTTGATGAGCGTAGGCAAGCGTTACTATAGCGGCCGAGCGCTGCAAGCAGGAATAGTCCTTACGGTGTTCAGATGAAAGTTTCCACGACTGTACCTTCGTATAAGCAGTAGAGTTATTTCCGAGCAAGTTCTTTATTTGTTTGAGCAGTAAGTGAGGGATTTTCTTTAAGACGTTTATTCAGGATTCAATACCTCGTAGTCCAACATAGAACAAAGTATGATTTGAAGACATTCCTCGAAATATCAGTCGAGAGCTGTTCCTTAAGAACATGTAGTGTGGCCCGTAGTCACACAGTCTCGATCCTCGACCTATCTTTGCTTTTTAAATCCCTTCTAATCCCCATTTCTTCACACCTGTAAATGGTTTCAATTTAAAGGAATAAATGTTTTATAAATGCTCAAACGGCAAAGCTTATTAATAAACACAGATTAACGTTATGCTGAACTGAACCCTCGCAAGCTATGCGGTGGTGTGTATACGTGGTGGCCGGCAGGTGGTGGCCGGCCGGTGGTGGTCCGCGTGAAGGTCTCGTTCCCTCACACGCCCCACTGCTCTGTCCGTCCCCCACTTTTCCCCCTCCCACGCTTTTACTTCGTTTTCGCTTAGCGTTCTTTCTGACTTTGTCTTCTTTGTACTTGGCTCCTTAAGGGTCGTAGCGTGATGTTCGCCTATAACCTTCCTCAAGAATTGGACCATCAAATGTGAAAAGAATTTTTCAAATCCGTCTGGCAGTTTCAGAGATAAGCGTACAAACAGACACACACTGCTCACACATTCAGCTTTACTGTTCTATTCATATAGATTTTATTCCTTTAAAATAAAAATATTTACAGGAGTGATGATATGGAGTATGTAGTAGATGTGTGTTCTAGAGTTTAAGAAAGATAATATTAAAGAAACAATTCTTTAAGAAAGGTAGCTCTATCAAGAGCTTTGAAACACGAAAAGGATGTGTAGAGTAGAGCGAGCAGTCTGTACACTCTGTACTCACATTAAACTTATGTATCTCTACTCTCATTGATTTCAACCACCGCCCATGAACAAGGGACACTGCATAATATCTCGTCATTACCCCAGAGACCTTCCGTCCCGGGTTCGATTCCCGAACTCCCAAACCGATTACTGCGAGTAAATATTAACTCCGCGGCTGTTGACACGGGGCTGGGGTGCTGCCTACCCCCGGGCGTTATGTCGGGATTGATACTTGAAATTATATTTAATTGAGGGCAAAAAGTTTAGACGATTGAAGACGTGATGAAGAACCTGATGGGGTGAGGTGACCACACGACAAACCAGCTTTATGATTTATTTAGTTACTTGACATCTCACTTTAGGCCGACAAGGGGTTTGAGTCGGAGAGAGAGAAATCAGTCGTCTTGTAGTAGATTTGGATGATTTTTATATTAAAAAAAATATTGTTCTAAAAGTCACTAACAGTATTGCGTTATTTGCGAGCTAGAAGTCCAAAACGTTGATTGATAAGCCGTGCTAAACCAAACTTCATTCAGCATACTCAGAAAAAAAAAACTAGGCAAATGATCTCTATAATTATAGGTACCTAATCGTGCGTAAAGTACCTAAGTACCTAATATTACTCCTAATGTGAACGAATACTTTCAACCAACATGTCAGGGCTAACAAATTAAGACACATAGTTTCAACGAAATCCCAATTATAACCATTTAAAGTCACCCTCGATCCGTCATAACATTCATACTCACAACAACAGGTACTCGAGTACAATAGTATCCTCGTGCCGATCACAACACATCACTCCATCCGGTCTATAATGTTCGTATTAAATTAGTTTCGGCTATAATTAGTTGATACGCGTCGTCGCCGCGCCGGACGCGTGCCGGACACGTGTCGGACGCGCCCCGGACGCGCTCCGGACGCGCGGGAGCTCGGTGAGAGGTAGATGTTTATCTTTATTGACTTCGCTTTAGTTTGTTTGTGTCGCCTGAGTTATACAATTGTAAAAGAAATGTGTACTTAGCTAAGTACTCGTAGAGGTTGGCTTAAGTACCCATAATGAACACTGACTTGGGTATTGAGATCAAGTTTTCAATTTATAATGATTTTACCGCGCAGCATGGCAATGCGTCTCCTAGAACAGCGTAGCGTTGCGTAGTCCCGCGTAGCATCACGTAGTTTCGTGGGGTCCGCCGTAGCATCGCGTAGCACTGCGTAGCGACGCGTAAAACTGCGTAGCGTCGCGTAGCACTGCGTACGTTACGTAGAACGGCGTAGTGAGACGTAGAGCGGCGTAGTAAAAATTGGGAAAATATTACGGAAAACATTTTTTAACTGCCACGTCACGCTATCCCAACGTCTATAACGGTAACTGAACCTTCAAATCAAATCAAATCAAATCGATTTATTTGCCAAAATGTAGATTTACAATTGAATGATTATATTATTTTTTTTTTTAATTATTGATTGATTTATTATTCTATCTTGCATCTCCGATTATGTCTTGCAAATAACCTACGGTCGCTACTTTCAATTGAAATGATAAAACGACTATCGTAACAATTTGTGAAAAATAAACTTTAAAAAAATATAAACATTCATTAAAAACCTCCTCTTTCTGTAAGTTGGTTAAAAATACAACGCTTCTCCGTTTTTAAATAGGGGCTACACATTGATATTCTGATAACACCCAGAACCCTTTCAAACATTCTCTAAATCAATCAACTAATAAACTGCTTGCAATCACAGCACTCCACTGAACAGCGGAGCTCGTTGAGCAAACAATCAATTGATTCAGTTCGCAGGGCTGCGCCCGCGCTTTGTTCTTGTGACACACACACAAACATATTTGGTGAAGTAGTGTATGTTTTAATGTTGATTTGTTTAGATTATTTTAATTTTTCAGTATAATGTTCTCCATATATTTGTCAGACGCCCAGCTCGCATCCTGTTCCGTTCCTCCAATCCGGTAGACATCGGGGTGCGTAGGACGTTAGTCTTCTTTCTTACGAAGTAAATATCTATTTGCGTTTGCCAGAAACTTGCTTTGATTGAAAGAAATAATAACGTTTATTTGGACACAGTTCTTGAAACACAAAATACAAATATCAAAATAAAAAAGTGAAAATAATGTTTTAACAACAATAGTGTGTGCCTGACGGCTGCGCCAAAATGGTCCATTTCAGTATTAATGCCAGGCAGATCCTGTTTCTGCTTTGATTGCTTCAGCCTATCTATGTTTGTTTCTTTTCCGCTTAGCTAAACGTTCAATGCTAACCTGTTCCTAAAATGGGAGTGATGCGCGACCAAAATAACAATACTTTATACAACTGCAAATAGAAAATTGATTACATACATACATACGCTACCATTGCAGTGTCCCAATGCGTGGAATAAAATTTTAAAAAACCAGCCACAAAACCAAAAAACTGCAAGCTAAGATGTTTATTGTTCTGAAACCTGCATCATGACTAGCTCTCGCCTCCGCTTACTCAGTGTTCCCGATGACTGTCCCCACACTATACGCTATGACGCCTGAGTGCACGATGACTGTCCCCACACTACACGCTATGACGCCTGAGTGCACGATGACTGTCCCCACACTACACGCTATGACGCCTGAGTGCACGATGACTGTCCCCACACTACACGCTATGACGCCTGAGTGCACGATGACTGTCCCCACACTACACGCTATGACGCCTGAGTGCACGATGACTGTCCCCACACTACACGCTATGACGCCTGAGTGCACGATGACTGTCCCCACACTACGCGCTATGACGCCTGAGTGCACGATGACTGTCCCCACACTACACGCTATGACGCCTGAGTGCACGATGACTGTCCCCACACTACACGCTATGACGCCTGAGTGCACGATGACTGTCCCCACACTACGCGCTATGACGCCTGAGTGCACGATGACTGTCCCCACACTACACGCTATGACGCCTGAGTGCACGATGACTGTCCCCACACTACGCGCTATGACGCCTGAGTGCACGATGACTGTCCCCACACTACACGCTATGACGCCTGAGTGCACGATGACTGTCCCCACACTACACGCTATGACGCCTGAGTGCACGATGACTGTCCCCACACTACACGCTATGACGCCTGAGTGCACGATGACTGTCCCCACACTACACGCTATGACGCCTGAGTGCACGATGACTGTCCCCACACTACACGCTATGACGCCTGAGTGCACGATGACTGTCCCCACACTACACGCTATGACGCCTGAGTGCACGATGACTGTCCCCACACTACACGCTATGACGCCTGAGTGCACGATGACTGTCCCCACACTACACGCTATGACGTCTGAGTGCACGATGACTGTCCCCACACTACACGCTATGACGCCTGAGTGCACGATGACTGTCCCCACACTACACGCTATGACGCCTGAGTGCACGATGACTGTCCCCACACTACACGCTATGACGTCTGAGTGCACGATGACTGTCCCCACACTACACGCTATGACGCCTGAGTGCACGATGACTGTCCCCACACTACACGCTATGACGCCTGAGTGCACGATGACTGTCCCCACACTACACGCTATGACGCCTGAGTGCACGATGACTGTCCCCACACTACACGCTATGACGCCTGAGTGCACGATGACTGTCCCCACACTACACGCTATGACGCCTGAGTGCACGATGACTGTCCCCACACTACACGCTATGACGCCTGAGTGCACGATGACTGTCCCCACACTACACGCTATGACGCCTGAGTGCACGATGACTGTCCCCACACTACACGCTATGACGCCTGAGTGCACGATGACTGTCCCCACACTACACGCTATGACGCCTGAGTGCACGATGACTGTCCCCACACTACACGCTATGACGCCTGAGTGCACGATGACTGTCCCCACACTACACGCTATGACGCCTGAGTGCACGATGACTGTCCCCACACTACACGCTATGACGCCTGAGTGCACGATGACTGTCCCCACACTACACGCTATGACGCCTGAGTGCACGATGACTGTCCCCACACTACACGCTATGACGCCTGAGTGCACGATGACTGTCCCCACACTACACGCTATGACGCCTGAGTGCACGATGACTGTCCCCACACTACACGCTATGACGCCTGAGTGCACGATGACTGTCCCCACACTACACGCTATGACGCCTGAGTGCACGATGACTGTCCCCACACTACACGCTATGACGCCTGAGTGCACGATGACTGTCCCCACACTACGCGCTATGACGCCTGAGTGCACGATGACTGTCCCCACACTACACGCTATGACGCCTGAGTGCACGATGACTGTCCCCACACTACACGCTATGACGCCTGAGTGCACGATGACTGTCCCCACACTACACGCTATGACGCCTGAGTGCACGATGACTGTCCCCACACTACACGCTATGACGCCTGAGTGCACGATGACTGTCCCCACACTACACGCTATGACGCCTGAGTGCACGATGACTGTCCCCACACTACACGCTATGACGCCTGAGTGCACGATGACTGTCCCCACACTACACGCTATGACGCCTGAGTGCACGATGACTGTCCCCACACTACACGCTATGACGCCTGAGTGCACGATGACTGTCCCCACACTACACGCTATGACGCCTGAGTGCACGATGACTGTCCCCACACTACACGCTATGACGCCTGAGTGCACGATGACTGTCCCCACACTACACGCTATGACGCCTGAGTGCACGATGACTGTCCCCACACTACACGCTATGACGCCTGAGTGCACGATGACTGTCCCCACACTACACGCTATGACGCCTGAGTGCACGATGACTGTCCCCACACTACACGCTATGACGCCTGAGTGCACGATGACTGTCCCCACACTACACGCTATGACGCCTGAGTGCACGATGACTGTCCCCACACTACACGCTATGACGCCTGAGTGCACGATGCGGGCGGCTGCATCAAATGAAGACAATTGACGTGAACGAGTGCCGGTCCTCGGCTGAAGGTGCTTCTGTTGAACTAGCTGCATCCTGTTTACATGTAGTTTTATTAGTTGATGAGGACTGCAGCTATGCAATCTATTTAATCGACGGTCGTTTTAGTTCGTAAAAGGCTCTTACAGTACTGAGTTTCGTTCAGACATATAAAAGAATCTAGAAGGTCGTGTGTCGTCGGGCGCCGCCGATACTATTTGCGACGCAAACTTACAAATATCTTCCTTCTACTTCTTGTTTCGAAAGACATTCTACAAATTTTGTCCGAACAGTCGGATGTACAGCTCTGTTACGAGTATTTGCCTCAGATCTTAGACAGCTAGCAGTCGGAAACACAGAGTCTGGCTAACCAATCCTTTCACTTTTCACTTCACCATAATGACTCAAACACCTTCCGAAAACCTATTTTCCTATTATTAATGATAACGTCTGATTTATCTAAGTGATTAAAATGGCCGATTGTTTACAATAATATCACTACGGTCGACTCTGCACATTGATAGGTATTGCGACTGCACGACTGACTGACGGGACCGAAGGACTAAAGTTTGAGTACACATAACTATGTCGTATTAGCAATCTATTGTTAAGAAAAAGTAGATATTTTGTATAGGGTGACACAATGGGCGGTCTTATCGCTGATTATTAACAATGAATATGATATAAAATATCAGTAGGTAATTAATAAATTATTTACATGCTTGTAAATAAATAAATGACTTGCTGCACTTACACCATAGCGAAGTCAACAACAATACATTAAACTTATGCAAACATTAAACATCGACTTACTGCTATACATAAATATGAAAGTCACTCTACTCTTATAGATACCTACTTACAGCAAGGTAGCCCTCACGTCGGGTCTCCTGGTTACAAACAATCAATTTTCCGATTGACTGAGTATCACGAGTGGCGTGTGTCGGTGAATGGCTTTCACTTCTCGTTAACTGTACCTACGTGAGAGTTTTGGTAATTTTCCTAAACCAATTGGTTACTTTTATAACATTTATGTACAAATTCCACTTTGCATGGCTTTGTATTGTTTGATTCCAGACCCCTTGTTTTTGTTTTCACCCTCATTCCACAGAAATGCAAACTATTTTTAAACTAGTTAAGTGTGATGAACTCAAGTTGATGTATTTATTTGCATAGGTATATTTTTCAGCTTGTGGCTAAGTAATAACAGTCGCACGGGTCGATCGATCAGGTTAACCTACGCTTGCCGCAGTTGGTCCGTGGATGGGTGACCATCTTTACATACCAAGATCCTCCGTGCCTCGTAAAGCACGTTAAGCCGTTGGTCCCGGCTGTCATTATTAGATCTTTGACAGTCGTTACGGGTCGCCAGAAGCCCGAAAGTCTGACAACCAGTCTTACCAAGGGGTATATCGTATTACCCAGTAACTGGGTTGTGGAGGTCAGATAGGCAGTCGCTCCATGTAAAATACCGGTACTCAGCTGCATCCGGTTAGACTGGAAGCCGACTCCAATACAGTTGGGAAAAGGCTAGGCAGATTGAGGTATATTTTTCAGGAGCACTTCAACTTGCAGGGAGACTGTGTAGCACATGCTAACTAAACAAACTCTAGTAAGTACTGCAGCGCGATTCTGTAACCATCTCACCGTGAAAACTTAGGTGAAGTGAGCGTGGAGTGAGCTGTCATTCCAACTAATTCTAGGGATTGACACTATTGACAGCTCACTCTAAGCTCACTTCACCTAACTTTTCACGGTGAGATGGTTACAGAATCGATCGGCAGGGTCGTGTTTATTGTTATTGAGGTAATTTTTGAGGTTTTTATAAAGAGTATAAATAAAGTTTTGATATTTATGTATTTATTAATTAATACATTTTGATTCAAATTAAGTCTATAAAATACATATGTACAAGTGAAAAAAAGAATCACAGGGCATCAAAAAAATTCGTCCGCGTCGCCGTCAACAGGAACAGTGCCCAAAAGGCTTGCAGCATTGCCACGTTGTATGGCGATGCAAAATGTGAAATGAGATATGGAGAACAATTATGTGTATTTTTAACCCCCGACGCAAAAACGACGGGGTGTTATAATAAGTTTGACGTGTCTCTCTCTCTGTGTGTGTGTGTATGTCTGTGGCATCGTGGCTCCCGAACGGATGAACCGATTTTGATTTTGTTTTTTGTTTGAAAGGTGAATTTGTCGGGAGTGTTCTTAGCTATGTTTGATGAAAATTGGTCCAAGATGGCCGCCGCCACAAAATGGCGGATTACATATTTTTTCACAACTCCCTCATTATAGGTATCAAATGAAAGAAAGGGCTTGACCAGTAGAATACTATACACTATGATAAATTTCAAATCCAAGATGGCCGCCACCACAAAATGGCGAATTACAAAAAACTTGACTAAACACCAAATTACCTGAATCTTAAAACGCAAGAAAATAAAAGAAATGAAATAATAAGGAGTCCCTACAAAAAGCATGAAATAAATTTTTTATAAAAAATTTAAAAAACCCCCGACACAAAATAATAATAAAAATAGTATGAATGTAAAAAGCCAAAAACAATTTAAAAAAAAAACTATTGAAAAAATAGCCACAAAAAGAACAAAAAAGGTATAGGTACTTAAACGTGAAACCCTATAAAAAGAAAAAATTAACCTTGAAATTATGACCCTACGTAAGTAGGTAGGTAGGTATGAAATTTTTTGATTAAATGTTGTCCCGTCGGGGACCGCTACTATTTTAAACTTTAACAGAACGTTAGGCTAATAATTAATTCTATAAAGATATAAGTTCCACTTCCTAAAAGCGTACCTTTCGTATCACTTTACTATAATATTGTATTGTATGTGGTTATATGGGCCTTGATACCTGAAATAAATGGATAAATAAAAAAATAATAGGGGTGCCCACCCACTTACCACACGATTAGCAATAGGTTAGGACGACACACTCTCTCAGCACATGCACCTGCAACAAATACTTACTTACTTTTACAAATCCAAGTTAAGCGCAAACAAAATAATAAGGTATTCGTCCGTCGCGTCAGCAGGACATATGCGGCGCCGCCGGCTGTGTGCAGCAGTCGTTTAGTTAATATTTACTACTAGTTAGGATCTGTTACTTTTTGTGATTGTTTGCGAAAGGGTAGGGAGTCTATCAGTTGGCAAAAAATTAATCGTGTGTTACTGGCATTTTGGCACTTCATAATGGCTATTGGTTGATAATTAAATTTGTTTTTTTTAAAGAGTATATCATGACAAGTAAGATCATACTTGAAAGGTTAACGAAACAAATATTAATCGTAGTTACTAATTAGAATAGGCGTAGACGTTTCTAGTAAGTTATGATTACATTAATGATCTTGGTTTCAGTATTATATTTTCTTTTGTAAAATGAATATGAGTATCTTTATAAATTATGGTTTTAATTTTTGACAGTACCTACCAAGCTTTTATTTACTTTTACCTGTCCCGGTGTCTGTTGGCCAATTGTTCTTTGGGTGAAAAGTTTTTGGTCAAAACATTCTGTTGGTTAAGCATTCACTGACGTAGAGTTATGTTGGCGAAATGTTCGTGGGTGAAAAGTCCTTTGGATGAAAAGTTAATGGGTTAAAGATAATGTTGACCAACGGTTCATAGGCCAAACGACTGTTGGTAAATCGTTTCAGTTTCGACGCTAGCGGATTCCTTTTGTAGGGTTGGGGTTGGGTTTTGGGGGGTTATATTAGTTGCAAATACTTTTGTAACACGGACTAACTGCGTGCCAAAATGAACATTTTAAAATATTTTACGCTTCGCCAAACGTCATGTCGTATCGAAAAAGATTAGGGATGCCCAATCGATTGCAATCGATCGGTCGAATTTTTAATGAATTGTTGCATGTTTTTGAATCTGAATCACTAGAACATTCATTCAAAAGAGCTCAGCCATTTATCAATGCACACGAACGCCATCTATCTACCGCGCTACATCACCACTATCATCTAAGGAGACAGCATTATTTTTACATTAAGGGCCTGTGCACACCACGTTTAAACGCGCCGTTGACGCGCGTTAGTAGCGATACAGACGCGATACGCACGCAAGTCAGACGCAGCCTGTAGACCTTTGCACACCTGTATAAATTCAAATACGCGTTTGAATCGATACAGACGCGCGTGTGTGGTGATACAGACGCGATGCAAACGCGCGTGTGTAGCGATACACACGCGATGCAAACGCGCGTGTGTATCGATACAAACGGGCTGGCATTTTACGTTTTTAAGCAGAACCTCGTCAACAGTAGCAAGATGGCGTCGGTCGAGACAGCATTGATTGCATGCGCTTTGTTATTAGTTTTAAAAAAATTAATAACCATTTTTTGTTCCAAAGACGTGCGGTGCACCAAATTGCTCGATTGCTACTAGCGTAGATTCACACTTCCCTCGTTGCGAGGGAAACCCCGCCCGTAGGGAAGGCGCGTGTGCTAGCAGTCGCATCGGTGTCGGGCGTTTGAATCGATACAAACGCTATACTAACGCGCGTGTGTATCGATACAGACGCGCCGGTGCTGCGCGTTTGTATCGATACAAACGACAACAAACTGCTCTGTTGGGTAAAAGCGCGCCGTCGACGCACGTTTCTAAAACGCGCGTCGACGGCGCGTTTAAAAAACGTGGTGTGCACAGGCCCTAACACGCTCAATGCCATGTGTATCTTTTGCGATACACACTGTCTAAACACTTGTGTATCCTTTTTGATACACAAGTACCATTCCAGTCTAAGCGCCGTGTATCGCTAACGCGCACACTTTCCATACATTTTGTATCTATACAAAAAATGTTGCCCTGGCCAGGCCTAGGGAATTTTCCTGGTGTAGTGGTATTGGCATATGGGGCTTGGCGCTGAGCGTGTTAATACACACAAACATTTTATCTCATTCCAAAACTAATGCTAATAATACAGGTATTTATGTTAATTAGATTCTATGCATTTAAACGTTGCAATTACATACACTTAGGCTTTAGAAAAAAACTGCATAGATACCTAATTATCTAGATAGGTACAAAAAATTGCTAACTGTATTATGTTATTGTTTTTTAGTTTATTAAAAACCACTCGGAACTATGAAAAACTATACCTAATATTCGTTGTTATGGTTCGATTATAACCTCAAAAACTGATACTTTTTTGAAATATCTATTCTGCAGCTAGTGCGCTATACAAATAAGGTCATATAGGAGTTTACTAATGATCGACAATACAACACATAATTTCCCGATGCTCTTGGTTCCAGGGCGAATAATGTATGGGCGCAGAGCAATGTCCTTAATGAACCTAAATTTGTTTGGGCTTCTAATGATGCACACTTTTTTTTATAAGTGGGACTCCTTTGAACTTTCTGTCCTTTTCTTGCAGTCGAACGCAGTAACTAAGCTAGGATACCCCGACCAAACGGGTTAGGTTAGAACTATGACAACACGCGCGTGAGCCGAGCGAGCCAAGCGAGCAGTGCCGAGGTAGCGGCCGGCGAGCAGTGTATCCAAGTTGGTCGCAGTTAATAGGCTATTTAGTATTTTTAGAACCCCAAAATCGTATTTATTTGAAATTCTCAAAATGTAGCGCAATCATTTTGTTAGTGTTCCATAATATTTTTAGGGACGCAAAATGAGAATTATTTGAGATTCCATTACATACTTGCTGCAGGATCTACACCCTTTAATGCTGATAGTTGAATGATACGCAAGAACACGTAATAATAGATTTTATTGATGAAATTAATTGAATGCTAATGAGTGCACGCGATTTGGATGATATTTGTGTACCTACTGAAGTATAGGCTACGCGTAGCAAGTGAAGTGCTGACACAATGATGTCAATTTTGTACGTGCTTACACTGTACACGCTCCGGTCCCGGTAAAGGATAATGATTTACAAGGTGATAAATAACAATTATGCTTACAAACTTAAATAAACTAAGCTTAAGGTATTTCATTGAATTGAGTTCGAACGGACGGCGAAGACCCTCTGTTGGTGGTGGTGGTGGCAGGGCGACCCGCAGCGGTGGCAGCGGGTTGTACACAGCTCACGCTAGCCTCTGCCTGCGCTGTTGTGGGAGGTGCGGGCGCAGGACGCGGCTGGCGCGCTCTCACGCGTCGCCATGCGTACAAGATGGCGCAAACCACGATGACTCCAGCCAAGGCGTAGATGGCGACATAATGGTGAATGTCATGGAATGTCATCCATCCGCCAGTTCCTGACTGGTTTTCATCTCTTTGAGTGCCTTTTCAATCGCCTTTATGTCTTCCCGTTGCTCGGTGATATCATCTGTCTCATTCAGTGGAGTGATGAGTGGTGTAAACAGATTAATGATATGATTTATTGGTGGAATCTCTATGTTCATAACATCGATCTTCGTTTTAATTGAATTTGATAAAGAGTTGTGTGCGTACATCGTAAACCTTCTACTGTCTCCCAGTGTAATGACACCTGTTTTGCTAAGTTGTTCATTCGTAATGTCGCCATCGCATATGACTCGCACACTGCATTGTCCACAACAAAAGTATAGGTAAGAATTAAATAAATTTAATTCAGTCCAGTAATCTCGACATTCTGTTGTTTTTGACTGGCTGGATGTTTCAGACAAAATACGTCTTGGTCGTAAACGTCTTTAGTTAGTAACTTTAGTCCTATCGGGCCCCGGAGCCAACCTAGTACTGCCGTCGAATCAGACCAGCCGTATATTCGGATGTTATTGGTTGGTAAACAGTTCTGGACAACTTCTTGTTCTCATCTCATCTCGACATCTCAAACATGTTCTTTATCTGTGTGTCGACTTGGTTTTGCATTGTAGGTAAGTATTGACAGCAGTACGTTCATGTGAGAGGTAAAAATTAGCCTGTCATTGTTATACCTATGATTCAAGATGTCCCAACAGATTTGGTAATTCTCAGAACTGATATTGAGGTGTTGAATGATCCTTTCTACTTCGCCTTTCAGCTTACTTTTTAATAACTGCATCTTCTGGGCACTTGGGATG
This sequence comes from Apamea anceps, assembly GCA_951799955.1. Lineage (NCBI taxonomy): Eukaryota > Metazoa > Arthropoda > Insecta > Lepidoptera > Noctuidae > Apamea > Apamea anceps. The sequence continues at coordinate 680,407 of OX637526.1, forward strand.
GATTTGTTGTTATGTACTTCTTCTTGGAATAAATCCTTAAATGACATCCATTTTGTACGTGCTTACACTGTACACTTGCCATACATACAGCATGTTTAGAAGACACTTTGTAATAATTTAATACTACTGTTTGTTTTCCCTTACAAAATATAATAAAATTAAAATAACTAAATGTCATAAGTAAATACGTTGCGTACGTTACAGTATAATATGGCATTGAGAAGTACAGTTTAATTCATAATCAGCCTATATTGTTCCCACTGTTGGGAGAATTCAAAATTCAAAATATCTTTATTGTGGGCATATGTTAGTTACAGGTCGTAACAATAAATTAAAGTTCCAATATGTCCTACCTAATAGGCATACAATAGTTATTTAAAATTATTTTACATGTCTAATTTAGTTATTATAAATGTCAAAATATCAATATACAGTCAAATTAATACATGGTCAACAATTTAATCAATAATTCAAGAAATCTTGGATCGTGTAGTACCTATGCTTTATCAATTAAAAAGTTACGTAATTTATTTTTAAATACTTGAAGTTCCTTAGTGCTCAGAATGTCAGTAGGTATTTTGTTGTATATTTTTGATGCCATGCCAAAGAAGCTTTTGTTAAATAGAGCCGTTTTATGTGGTACATTAGAAATTTTTAATATATATCTTCTCGATTTGAGTTTATCAAATAGATTTTCATTTGTCTTTATAAATACGGCTACTTCATAAATGTAAATTGCAGGAAAGGTCAATATTTTAAATTCTTTGAAATAAGGTTCACATGAATCAGGAACACGAATACTAGCAATCGCACGTACACACCTTTTTTGCGCTTTAAACACTAAATCCCTATTAGTGGCATTGCCCCAGTATATGACTGCATATCTCAGTGTCGACGAAACATAAGCATGGTATGCGGTCAAAAGAACTGATTTATCAACAATTTTAGATAATTTATATAAAGCATATGAGTACTGATTAAGTTTATTGCATACTGTGTCAATGTGTGTTTGCCAAGTCAAATCATTGTCTATCCAAAGCCCTAGAAATTGACTTGTTCAATTTTCGTCCCATTATAATGAATATTGATGTTGTTATTTTTATTGTTACGCACGAAATTGACTAATTTAGTTTTTTCTAAATTGATAATTAAGTTATTATCCGTCAGCCAGTTAATTATATTGCGAAGAGTGGAATTTATTTCATTTTCAATCGTATCAATGTTTTCAATATTTTGACCTGTAAAGATGGCAGTGCTGTCATCAGCAAAAAGGATCATGGGATGCTGAGAAACTTTAGGCAGATCATTAATGTAGATCAAAAATAGCGGTGGACCTAACACGCTACCTTGAGGCACTCCACATAGTACTTTTTTGGGCATGGACTTATGTTTTTGTTCATCTCCTAAGAGACAGACCTCCTCTCTTCGAGAGGGAGTGGGCTATAATCTACCACACGGGCCCAGTGCGGGTTGGATATGCCGGCTTCCTCACGATGTTTTCCTTCACCGTTTTGAGAGCCGTGGTGATGAAATAATTTACACAAAGTAAAGCGCCTGCCTGGGTTCGAACCTAAGACCTACAACTCATAAGTCGCGGCCGTCACCTCTGGGCCACCACTGCTTTCACAGTTTAATGTTACGGAATCGTCTGAGCGTGGAAACCCGTTGAAGCAGTTAGAATAATATAAAACGGATTAGTTACTTCTCAAATAGCTTAAATGAAAAAATGCTTAAATTCCTTGCTGCTTCAAATAATATGTCCGCTCGCTGGCATCTCTATCTAGTCCCTGAGATTAACGCTGCGTATCAAAGGAGCAGACGCGGCACATCTGCTTTGTCCTTTACGTCACTCGTACATTCCTTTGATGCTTCCTGTATCCTCAGCAAGTATTTGTTGTGTTGCGAACATCATGTGATAGTCTTTTGTACAATGTGAGGTTCCGGTCCGAAGGCTATCTTTGTCCACTCCTTATTATCTGACACAAAGTTTAAAACAAAAATGATGATAAAATTTTATAATATCTACTTATTACTCAATGAGATGAATTCTGTCTTTAATACAGAAAAAGAATAATCTCATCTCTCAGATACAATTCAGTTAAATATGTATCTTCTTATCCAGCTGCTGTGCTAGTGAAATATTTAAGTAATATTAAAATTCTACGCAAACCACGAGACCCGTTGCTCTCGTGGCAGCATCTCTTTCCTAAAATACATACTGTTTACATATCTATACTATGTAATATTATAAAGAGGTAAAATTTGTTTGTATGTGGGGGGTAACTTCTAAAACTGTTTTCACTGGTAGAAAGCTACATTACGTGTGAGTGCTATAGGCTATAAATTATGTTTACATCATGCATTTTAGCTGAGCTATCACAACTTTTGTCTAGCAAGTCGGAAAGAAATACCTCTTAAAACAGAATTATTTGCATGCGCTGCCTCAACTGTTGTATATAACTAAAAATAATGTATGGCAATCTGGTCCGCCGTAAATAGTTCTACAAAAAAGTCCGCGACACCATATTTCTATCTTTTATATTTTATCTTTTAATATCACTTTTATGTTTTAAAAAAGTATTTTTTTCACATGCTTACGTTTGGATGAAAATATAATTTTTAATTATGAATCCTTATCAAAATAAATTATTTTATGATCACAAGGACATAGATAAGATTTGCCCTTTAGAGCATGTCAATTGGTCAGTCATATATTATGTAGTTTCGGAGATAATATAAAATTACTAAAAACGCAAAATGCCGCTCGGATGCAGATTGATGACCCTCTCGATTTATCTAAACTAAAGAGTTTGTTTGTTAGATTGTTTGGTTGAACGCGCTAATCTCAGGAACTACTGATTCGAATTGAAAAATTATTTTTGTGTTGGATAGTCCACTCATCGAGGAAGGCTAAGCTAGGCTAAGGTATCAATGGAAAATGTTGCAAAAACGGGAAAAAATATTTCTTTTTGAGAGCTTCCGTTGCGTGCGCTGCGTAAAAATCAAGTTTTAGTTACGCAAAAATCATGTATGATGGAATTAGTTCTCTTTAAAAGTTCTAAAAAAAAATCCGCGACAGCATATGTCTATCTTTTAAGATTGACTCACTATAACCTTTTTTATGGTAATCTTTGTTCGAAATTAATGCATTATTTGCGAAGGTGTTTTAACAACATGATATTAATCCTTATCCAAATAAATACGTTATCCATCACAAGTATTTAATTGTGAAAAAAATTGCCCTTGACATCACTAGATTTCAATCACCATCTTAGGAGATATCATAATTTTAAAATAACTCCGCAACAAAATCTATATCAACTTCATTTGTTAGGGGCCGAGCATATAGAAAAAAAAATCAGAAAACGAAGTAGGTAATAGCGCGGGCGGGCGATGCGATGCGACGGTGGCTCGGGGGAACAAGAAATTTCACGCAGACGAAGTCGCGGGCAGAAGCTAGTTGTAAATATACACAAAACAGATCGAACTATGTTGTGATCAGAACACGTGTGAGTGAAGCACTCGTGAAGTCGTGACGATAGTCTCCACATACTGTGTGTGTTGTAGTGTGTTCGTGTGTACAATAAGTACAAGGTTCCGGACTTACGAGCTCGGCGGGTTCGTGCTAAATATCTATTCTACGGTTAAGGGGCAGTTGCGTAGCAAATTGTTGCTTGTGATTTTGTTAAGTTCACTTAAGCTTGATTGTGTTCATCGATTTACTTCAATGCTGTTGTGAAATTTGTCATCATTTATTATACATAAGTCGTTCACACTTCATCATTAAACAAGAATACCTAACTCTAAAGAATATTCTTTAGTGTTTTATGGTAATGTATGTAGTTGGTTATGTACAGTGGCCTTCAAAAGTTACTTAGTTGACTTTTTTCCACTTCAGCTGTGTATGTGTACAGCACACCAAATGTTTGGATTGCTATAACGTTTTCATTGAATGATTCAACTACCTGTGACTTATCATAAATATAATCAAATAATACCTTAGGATTACCTGATCATTTTTTTTTATTTTAAATCATTATGTGGCATCGCAGTTGAAATGGAAAAATGTCAACTAACTTTTCGAGGTCAGTGTAAATCTTTTGATCTACGTCGTGGTTTTACCGTTGAGTTGGATAGACTTAGTAAGGGAAGAATAAGAAGAAGGCTAAGTGACTTGGAACGTTTACAATCTCCGTCACATTCGCCTTTACACCAAAAGAAAAAACCTAGCCTGAACTCGTCGAACGCCTCCACCGATTCATCTTTACATTTGTGCCGACACCCACACACATTGTTCGGTATTAGGCACACAATGCTTCCGACGTGCGGTTACACGCCGTAATGCCGGCATTAAGCCACGCTTGACCGCAAAGGGATGTTAATCCCCACTGATCCGTCTGTAGGAATAGGATACATGCTTCCGTAAGCACGGGCTATTGTCGAGCAATATGTTGCTGCGGGCTATTGTGGAGCAATATTGTGCAACATATCATAATTTGTGCAATAAATACTTCCATGGAATTTGAAGTCATAATGGAGTTATTTGATGTATTATCGACGGATGTAGCTGTCGTTGATAAGTGTTTGTGCCTTTCAGTTCCAATTCATATGTGATTGCATTCGTTAAATTAATTGAAAGGCATGTGTGGTGTGTAGGTAGGTTCTGTTCCCTAGGACATGAAAATAATTATTTTGTAATGAAATAAACTTGAATGGGTTTCAAGACTAAGTGCAAGCAGCTTAGTAGCCTCAACAGAAAATGATTACTATTTTAGCTAGATTCGTGATGTGCCGCTATAAGGTGGGTCGTGTCGCGCAGGCACCGGGCACTGAGCTCCAGCTGGGTGTGTTTATAAGTATATACGTACTAGCTTCTGCCGCTACTTCGCCCGTGTGTTCTTGTGTTTCATCGCATCGCCTGCCCGCACTATTACCTTCTTCGTGTTCGTTCACAGTTCTTTCTTTCTGTTTTCGTCTCCTAAGGGTCTTAGCGCGTTAAGTAGCCTATAGCCTTCCTCATGAGTTAGGCTACCAATTGCAAAAAAAAAAAATTAAATCCGACTGGCAGTTTCAGAGATTAGCGTGTTCAAACAAACAAACAAACTCTTCAGCTTTATTATTAGTGCCTTTAGATTTGTTTTAACGGTTTCCGCCTGACGTCGTCGTAGTATCGTCAAGATGTCGTGACTCGTGACGACGACGGTCACAAGATGTCGTGACTCGTGACGACGACGGTCACAAGATGTCGTGACTCGTGACGACGACGGTCACAAGATGTCGTGACTCGTGACGACGACGGTCACAAGATGTCATGACTCGTGACGACGACGGTCACAAGATGTCGTGACTCGTGACGACGACGGTCACAAGATGTCGTGACTCGTGACGACGACGGTCACAAGATGTCGTGACTCGTGACGACGACGGTCACAAGATGTCGTGACTCGTGACGACGACGGTCACAAGATGTCGTGACTCGTGACGACGACGGTCACAAGATGTCGTGACTCGTGACGACGACGGTCACAAGATGTCGTGACTCGTGACGACGACGGTCACAAGATGTCGTGACTCGTGACGACGACGGTCACAAGATGTCGTCACTCGTGACGACGACGGTCACAAGATGTCGTGACTCGTGACAATGACGGTCACAATGTTCTTCTTGTCGGTCTAGCTCTCATTCGCCAAGTGCGCAGAGTATGAAGTGCTCCACAATAAACAAGTCAGTTACAAGTCTTAAGTAGTTGGTTCACAATAAATCAGATTTCTCCAAGTAGGAAAACATACCTATCAACAAAAGCTTGCTACAATAAAGTTCCATCCCGATTGGTTCAGTAGGTACCTATGTACATTAAGCAACATGAGAATAGCGTTCTGTTCGTAATAGAACATTATTTTCATGTTAGATCTGACATCGTGCGAAATTGTGCACATGTCCGTGTCGGCATGAAGACTCTTGTTTTGTAGAGAATGAACCTATTCTGGAATTGTTTATTGCTGAATTGCGGTAGGTCGTATCTGTGATTTCAGATGTTTTTAGGTCCAAAAACTAGGAAAATAATTATAATTTTAAGTACTTAACGAAGTATTTAAATTCTGTATCTTTTCAGTTTATTTTTGTTCATAAACAGTTAGTATAAGTTCATGGCAGTTTCTTCTAATTCCTTGGCTTGCCTCTGTTTACCACATAAAATAATAAACCCTATATTATTTGGCATTATTTATGACTTACAGTAATGAAAAAATGCGCGATGATGTAATAAATGATGTGATTTGATTTTATTTATTGGTAGGTATGTTGTATATACCGACTTAGTCTACCTACCGACTTAAAAAACATTATTATATAAGAAAAGTTACCGCCGATTGATATTGGTCCTTTGTGACATTAGTTCCATTTATCGGACCATCACCTGTCCTCCTTAATTGTACAAAACTATGTTCATAATCCTCGGAAATAAACTCTTCTGAACAAGACAGAAAAAATAAACAAATAATTCCCAACATTACAGAATACGTCCACTAATCTCCTCAAAATTGTACAAAATACGCGTTTTCTGAGTAAAATGTCACAAAGGATGTAATCCTGCGTTCTGTACAACAGTACCGCGGACAATACGTCGGAGGTCGCTAAGCCTATTACGAGGATGTGTCGATGGATGATAACAGGATCGCGGGATCTTTGGATGTGGGTGGATGAGTCCGTAATGTCTTTAGACGTGTTTATTGGACGTAAATAGAGATGTGAATGAGAGGGAGTGACGGTAGTGAGTGTGTAAGTAAACAATTGCCGCGCGGTCACGAATGTAGCGCTGGGGGCGTTGTGTATGTAGGGATTACTTTGCATAGCTCAATGATGCTCTGTGGTTGGTCTTGAAATCATGATTGACCAACTCAGTTCCACGTGACGTACGAGTACGATTCTTTCTACAAGATCTAGGTAGTCCAGCAAAAGTATTGTTGTTTTTCTAAAGATAACCAATTTGACCCGACATTCAAAATGGATTTTTACGAGACTTTTCACATCATGCTACCTACAGTTAGGGAATGCAATCTCGATGGAGGAAACATTTTGACCCGAGATCTAATAATAATAACAATAAACTTTACTCAGTTCAGAAAAAAAGCACGGTACTAATAAAAAACAAAACTAGTAGACAAGATCTCGAGCCGTTATTTGAGATTCAACTTCGTAGGAAGACCTCTTCTGATTTCCGGACCACAGACACCAGAAATTTGCCAATTTCCACTCGGGATTGCATTCCCTACCTACAATATTGCATCTTGAAATGCAACAAACACTTAACTGATCCACTCATCTCTTTTTAATCTCCTAATGAAGTTCTTACATTATTAATCCTGACCCTTACAACATAAGTAATTGCCTCGGTTCAACTCGTTTGTATCAACTTCGACCCTAACTGTAACAGTTAATAAACAATAAACATTAGTTAATGAACCGACAGCACCAATAAACTTTATGTTAACTGCACTCCAGTGAGCAAATCATAAACAATATGAGTGCTCGGGGAAATCGTAATCAGGAGCAAAGAGTAAGGCTTGGAGATACGACAGAGCCGAGTCCTACTGTAGAGTAGATCAGACCAGGCGGGGTAATTGTGTAACAGACTAATAATAGGATTGGCTTTCATTTTGACAGTTCAACAACATTCATTGCGTTATTTACGTGTATGACCAGACAATTTTTCGAACATATGAAGCAATGCATTCCTTCAAAATGATTCAGATTGTGATTGATAGTATGTTACGCAATTAGCGTGCGGGTTGTATTTGTTTCTCCGAGAGACCATCAAAATCATTTATTTGAAGTACGTAGGTCATTAGAAGGCACTCATGAACGTCAATATTTACAAGAAAAGATTAGTAATTGTAGCAGTATTATCATAGATTGTGGTGTGATTCAGTAAGGTGCTTAGGTATGTATAAGCATGTCAATCATGAGATACTGTAACGAAAAACACCTTGAGGAAACTTGCATTGTAATGTCTGAAATCGCCGAATGGCGACCAGTTTTCATAACAAGAAACTTACAGACTGAAATTACATAAGTACCTATAACAAGCAACGAAACATAACATGTGGAAAGAACATTCATAGTGCAAACAAAATGTATCAGAGCCACGAGTGGAGCAGAATATTGAGACCATTGCAGGCCATTATAAGGAATTCTCCCACTCCCATGTCTGTATATTTGTGTAGTTTGTCTATTTGTAAAAAAATACCCTCATTTATTCCTATTAAATGAACAAGCTGAAAGACTGAATAAAAAAAATGCCGGGAAATTACTAGTACCTGCTCGGAAGTTGCAATTATACAGTAGAAATGCCAGTTGTATGACAATTAAAATCTATTCTATACTTATAATAAATCTGTAGAAGTGAAAATTCTGTACATTGAAAATATCAAAAAAATAAATGGCACGGGGTGTTACTAGACCGACACCGAACCCAAAAATGTGATTAAAAAAATTTTTGTCTGTCTGTCTGTATGTCTGTCTGTCTGTCTGTCTGTCTGTCTGTCTGTCTGTCTGTCTGTCTGTCTGTCTGTCTGTCTGTCTGTCTGTCTGTTTGTTCAGGCATCACGCAAAAACTACCGGTTCGATTACGATGAAACTTGGTATAATTATTCTTTAATATCCTGGGCACCACACTGGGTACTTTTTATCCCGAAAAAGTATATACAATAAAAAACAAACTTAATTTTGCGATTCGATCCCTAGACCAGACCAACCGCAAATAATAAGTTTGTCGTAGGTTAAGTCACCCGCAATGGAGTTCATTTTATTCCTTTTTGATTTTAGAGTTATTTAGGTTTATTTTTATATAAGTCGTAGGTATAGATTTTAATTTTAAAGTATAGGTAGTATATTTGATAGTGTACGTAGTGACCGTAGGTTATTTTATAATACTGTTAGGTAGGATTAGTCATTCGTATAGATATTAGTTTTTAGGGATTTTGCTTATTTATTGAGTTTAGATTAGTTATCATCAGAAATAGGTTTATTTAGGTAGGTAGGTATTTAATTTTCTGTTATTGATTTTTTTTTTTTAATTAGGTAGGTACTTAGGTAAAGATATCATATAGGTACCCTCTTAATCACCACTAATGAGTCACAATTGGTTTTCTATTGTACTTAGCCACAAAGGGCCCGCGAGATAGATGGCATTCTGGGGAAGCACATAGGTACATTTTATCCTGTTAGCACGTTCCCGTGGGATAATTTCCGACATCCACGCGGGCGAAGCCGCGGGCAGAAGCTAGTTTATAATAAATTAGCACCTGCCCTGAGAATGTTACCAATGAATAAGTTTAAATGTAAAATGTTTGCGTGGCTCTTAAACATGTGTTTTTATTCCGTCAATGAATTTTTAAATGTACTTTTTGATATTGTAATTAAGATCTTAATAATGACATTAGTACTTTGACATTATTCTGAATTGGCAATAGTACTTTGAAATTATTATGAATTCTTGATTAATTGATTGATTTATTTATTTGTAGAAACATGAGTATACATACAAGGCACGCAGGTTGTTCATAAACTAAAAAGATCCGTCATGTTCGGCCTTTGTGGCATACAAATATAACCTCTAGTGGCAGTAGTTCAAAGGTAAGAAGTCATTCATAGGTATTTAAACAAAGCTAAAAACATTATCAAATTTTCACATAACACACACACAACAATAAATTATAGATTTGAATTAAATTGTCCTATAATCTAATTATAAATGGTCAAAATTATAAAAGGTCAGTAAATATTTTATAAATTCGTAATATTACACTTTGTCATTTAAAAATTCTAAAATACTGTAGTATGCTTTCCAACTAAATATAATTTTAGCCGCTTTTTTATTATGTGTGCACTTACGGTACATTTTTGACGGCACGGTTGGCGCAGTGGTTAAGCGATTGACTGCTGCGCTGCGTGTCGCGGGTTCGATTCCCGCACGGAACAAATATTTGTATGACCTACATGTAATTGTTCCGAGTCTGGGTGTTTTTCTATCTATAATATGTATGTATTTACAAAAAAAATGTATATAAGTACCTAGTTTATCAGCCATCTTGTTACCATAACACAAGCATTAGGTTGCTTAGCTTGGGACTAGATGGCGCTGTGTGAAATGTTCAGGGATATTATTATTATTATTATTACTTAGTTCCCTCCATCTCTTAGGAAGTCTAGGCGCTATGCAAAATACACTTTTCCGCATCAATACTGTTTTGGAACTATGTGAGCAAAGCATAGTGTTATCGCGTCTGACGCTACCGATTTTATCTGCCATGCGTGGAATTAATTGCCGATTACATTTTACAAACATGACAATGTCGAATATGTACAGAGACGGTAACGTCAGTATGTTATAATTAACGAAATACGGTTTACAACTGTCAATCAAATCTAATTTAAACATCGTCCTAATACACCGTTTTTGGGCTTTGAAAGGTATATCCTTATCATTCGAATTGCCCTAAAGGATAATTCCATACCTTAGGCGCGATGGAACTAGGCCGTGGTAAGCTGTTGCTTTGTAATTTTTATTCTGACATTAAGATTTATATTTTCGACATTATGTCTTATATTTTTGATTTAACTATTAATATTTTGACTTTATAAATAATGCATTTTTGATGAATCTTAACCAGTCTGCATGTACATATCTTTTAATATTTCTACACCAGCAATGGTAGTATGTGTGAAATAATGTTTAATATAAGACCTCAATGTACCATAATACTAAGAAATAAATGAATACAATATAACATCCACGCCTTTAAAAGAGACTGTGGTGACCTCTGAGTTAGTTTCGGTGTTTTTTCTCAGAGTAGTCGGATAGGAAACAGCGACCCCATCTAGTTTAAAAAATATTATTAAAGAAAGTAAACTGTGTAGAAGTAGAACATGTAGGGTAGAAGCTGAATGTGTGTGGCGCAGGAGCGTGGGGATTGGCACATGAGAAGAGAGCCTTTGCTCAGCAGTGGCTGAAGTCGGAATGTGGATGACGATGAAGTACATACATAATTTATTATCATCTTATCTTTTATCACGAGCGTTATCCCCAAAGGGCCAGGACTCATTTTAACTGCCTAGGTACTTACTTCTTTGATCGACTTATTATCTCGGTTAATTTTTAAACTTTCAATTTTCACTTACCTATTTTATTTTAACGCTAATTCACGCTGTATCCGTTCTGCGTCATAATCTATGCCGCGCCCGCGGCAACGTCAACAGTTCGCAGATTCATTTTCATTGTTCAGCCCGCTGGGGCAACAAAAAACTCGCGCAATATGCTCCTCATAAGAGCCCCGCAGCCCCGACGGGCAATATAGCCCCGTAGCCCCGCGTGCTCACCGTCGGTTCGAATCAGGCTCGTAGTTTGATTGGTGGGATGATGTTTATACAAACTGTGGATATCTCGTGATCCTTTGTGAAGGGTTGCTGTAGCAGATACAGCATGGTTATGTTTGGTATTTTAAATTGTGTTTGTATCGTTTTAAATATATATAGCGCTGTAGGGGTTGGAGGAATTAGTTATTTAACGTTTTTTTTCAATATCTATGTGCGTGATAATTTAACTCCTGCGTGCACTTGTTATTATGTAGTAGATACATAGTCGCTCCTTAAATATTTCCTTGTAAATGCACTCTTACATAGTGCGAACTGAGTAAATGAGAGCAGATATTTAATTGTGATTCTTGTGAGATGGCGCCTGGCGGTGATTTTAAATGTAGCGCATTGCGCGGTACTGAGACGATTGATGAACTCACATGCAAGACAAGAGACAAGTTCTTGCGATTTCCGGATCGAGATAACACGTTTTTTCTTCGACCACTCTACATTAGTTAGGTACTTATCAACTTACATACACATCTTCAGTTTCGACACCGAGTGGAGCTGCATCCCTGAATTAGGACCTCTGCTGATGACACAATTATTACCGAAACCTCTTCAAATTGGCTGCGTGTCACAAGCCACGCTAGGTTTCGCTTCGCATACCTAGTGGCGGCACATGAGAGAACATTTTAAAAGCTCCACTTTTCTACGGAATTGAATTGTAGCGAAATTTAGTAATAGTAATAATAAAAAACTATTAATATTTATTAAAATATTAATAGTTTTTCCTCCAGAGGCTCTTTCTGTGAACCAAGGTATCTGGAAACAGTGGCTTCTATGAAAACGTTTACGAAAAGAAGTGCTATCTATGAAAAGAGATCTCTGTCAACAGTGCTTCCTATGTACCGAGATGTCTACAAACAATGTGTTCGGAAAAACGTGCTGTCTAGGAATAGAGATTTCTATCGGCTGAGCTGTCTGTATGTAGTCGTATCGTACCAGCGTGTTTCTATATTCGGTTCCACGCACCACCACGCTGATCAAAAACTTTTCAAATATATTTTCGGTGTTCTCTCATCGTGCCGCACCTACTGCTATCAAGTTTTCACGCTGCATATGCTTGCTCAAAAACCCTCTGGGCTTCCCTACCAAATGTAATTATCTAGTTGTCTTTTTTTTTTGAGGATGGGAAATCATCAAATGACTCCTCCCGCTCTGGGTGGAGCAGGAGGGAGTGTCAGACTCTTACTGACTAAAACCCACCCGTGTTCCTTCCTTAGCCCTTTATGTTCCAGGGCAGCGGTAACCCTTTCGGACAATCCCGCTACCCTGGTATTATCTAGTTGTCTTATGGCCGTTTTATAAAAATAAAAATCTCTGTATCAACCTGTAAGCCAATTTGAAACGGAGTATTTTAGGATGTTTTTACCATATAAGTACATACTTCAGATCGACTCTCAGCAATTCGATCTGCATTCTAGCCTGAGTATAGGTAAGAATATCGCGTTTTAAGAAGTAGACCTTCGGTACATATTGCGGCGTGACGCTGGCTACCCCGCCGTGCCGCAGTCTCGCTAACAAGGCACGCTGTCGCTTGCGTCTGTCACGCACCGTGATATCGCGGTATTCAGCAAGTTCGGGAAATTCCGAATAGTCACGATATTAGCTGTCGTCAACATTGAGATGCTGTCTGTGGGAAAAGGAAGTATTCTCTTAAAATGATAGTTTTCATAATGGTGTTTACTAAACAAATGTGACTGGTGACATGTGGGGTACTATACCTCGGGAGGTACCTACACCTCTACCTAGCCACCCGGGGAAAACAGGCGTGTTGTTATTTTCTTAGATATCTTCTGGCGTATTCCCCAAGTTCACTAAGTATCCTGAAAGGTTCAGATAGGGAATCGAACCCACGCGACTAGTAAGTGCCTAGCTGTTAGTTCAGATGGCAGAAGACTGCTTATTAGGTCTTCGTCTTTTTCTCTAAAACATCCCGTATCTTAATGTTCTTTCTTTTGCCTCCGGGGGAGAATTGTATGGTTGCTCTCTAACAATGCATTGAGTATTAGGTACACTCCTTTATGTACTACTAGCTTCTGCCCGCGGCTTCGCCCGCGTGGATGTCGGAAATTATCTCACGTGAACGTGCTAACAGGATAAAATGTATGTGCACCAGGATGCCATCTATTTTCGCGGGCCCTTTGTGGCTAATTACAATAGAAAACCAATTGTGTCTCATTAATGGTGATTAAGAGGGTACCTATATGATATCTTTACCTAAGTACCTACCTAATTAAAAAAATAAATAAACTCAATAACAGAAAATAAAATACCTACCTACCTAAATAAACCTATTTATGACGATAACTAATCTAAACTCAATCATCATCTGCCTAGCCTTTTCCCAACTATGTTCAGGGCCGGCTTCCAGTCTAACCGGATGCAGCTGAATACCAGTATTTTACATGGAGCGACTGCCTATCTGACCTCCACAACCCAGTTATTGGGTAATACGATACCCTTGGTGCGACTGGTTGTCAGACTTTCGGGCTTCTGACTACCCGTAACGACTGTCAAAGATCCACGAATGACAGCCGGGACCAACGGCTTAACGTGCTTTCCGAGGCACGGAGGTGCCTCGGTATGTAAAGATGGTCACCCATCCACAGACCGACCGCGGCAAGCGTAGCTTAACCTGACCGATCGACCTGTGCGGCTGTTATTATTTAGCCACGGGCCCCTCAATCTAAACTCAATAAATAAGCAAAATCTCTAAAAACTAATATCTATACGAATGACTATCCTACTTAACAGTATTATAAAATAACCTACGGTCACTACGTACACTATCAAATATACTACCTATACTTTAAAATTAAAATCTATACCTACGACTTATATAAAAATAAACCTAAATAACTCTAAAAAGTAAAAGGAATAAAATTAAATTAAAAATTTAAAAAACCCCCGACTACGTGAAACCCTATAAAAAGAAAAATATAACCTTGAAATTATGACCCTACGTAAGTACGTATGAAATTTTTTGATTAAATGTTGTCCCGTCGGGGGACCGCTCTAATTATTAGCCTAACATTCTGTTAAAACTTAAAATAGTAGCGGTCCCCCGACAGGACAATATTGAATCAAAAAAATTCATACGTACTTACGTAGGGTCATAATTTCAAGGTTATATTTTTCTTTTTATAGGGTTTCACGTAGTCGGGGGTTTTTTAAATTTTTAATTTAATTTTTTATTTCATGCTTTTTGTAGGGACTCCTTATTATTTCTTTTCTTTTATTTTCTTGCGTTTTAAGATTCAGGTAATTTGGTATTTAATCAGGTTTTTTGTAATTCGCCATTTTGTGTTAGTGGCCATCTTGGATTTGAAATTTTTCATAGTGTATAGTATTCTACTAGTCAAGCCCTTTCATTTGATACCCATATTGAGGGAGTTGTGAAAAAAAAAATGTAATTTGCCATTTTGTGGTGGCGGCCATCTTGGATTTGAAATTTATCATAGTGTATAGTATTCTAATAATCAAGCCCTTTCATTTGATACCCATATTGAGGGAGTTGTGAAAAAATATGTAACCCGCCATTTTGTAGCGGCGGCCATCTTGGACCGATTTTCATCAAACATAGCTAAGAACACTCCCGACAAATTCACCTTTCAAACAAAAAAAACAAAATTAAAATCGGTTCATCCGTTCGGGAGCTACGATGCCACAGACAGACATACACACACACACACACACACACACACACACACACACACACACAGACACGTCAAACTTATAACACCCCGTCGTTTTTGCGTCGGGGGTTAAAAAATGAACTCCACTGCGTGTGACCTAACCTACGACAAACTTATTATTTGCGGTTGGTACAGTAATCGGATCTAGGGATCGAACCGCAAAATTAAGTTTGTTTTTTATTGTATATACTTTTCCGGGATAAAAAGTACCCAGTGTGGTGCCCAGGATATTAAAGAATAATTATACCAAGTTTCATCGTAATCGAACCGGTAGTTTTTGCGTGATGCCTGAACAAACAGACAGACAGACCGACAGACAGACAGACAGACAGACAGACAAAAATTTTTTTAATCACATTTTTGGGTTCGGTGTCGGTCTAGTAACACCCCCTGCCATTTATTTTTTTTGATATTTTCAATGTACAGAATTTTCACTTCTACAGATTTATTATAAGTATAGATATAGATATGTATCGTTTTATGTTAAGTAAGTAACACCAAAAAAAGACGTTCAAAAGTGCCTTTTATGTGCTTACTAGCTGACCCGGTAAACGTTGTTTTGCCATATAAATTATTTCTAGCTGCTCGGTGCTACTTCGTTTGTGTGGTGTCCTACCCCCTACCCTACTCCTACCCTACTCCTGCCCTACTCCTACCCTACTCCTACCCTACTCCTACACTACTCCTACCCTACTCCTGCCCTACTCCTACCCTACTTCTACCCTACTCCTAACCTACTCCTATCCAACTCCTGCCCTACTGCTAACCTACTCCTAAACTACTCCTACCCTACTTCTTCTATAAGTAAATAAAAATATTAAATAAAATAAATAAAAAGTCAAATCCTATATCCGTCTCCTGGTTCTAAGTTATCTCCCCACCAATTTTCAGCCAAATCGGTTCAGCCGTTGTTGTGTTATAAATAGTGTAACTAACACGACTTTCTTTTATACAAGGTGGGTAAAAAATCGTGGATCAAACGAAACAGGGCGATAGTTGGGGTTATTCGCAGTAAAAAATATCGGTGTGGCATGGCACTCACTTGATCACCTTAAAAGTTATGACTATTTGAGTATTTTTTGAAAAAAATACCAAAATTTGTGATAAATAGGCAATTAGAGTAAAATGGGGTAACTATTTTAAAACAATAAATGGTGTTTAGTAGCTTCTAGGAAATGTATCATCACTACAAAAGTGCTTTTCTGATAGTAGGTACCATTATTTAAGAGTATTGGCACATTTTTCAATAAGTATCTTTTAAGTCTCACGTAAAATGATTTGTGACTATACAACCTTACTTTAAAAAAAAATGTACTACCCAAAAATTACCCTGTATTAAAAAAACTTGCCTATTTAATGACGATTAAAACGAGGTGTAACACATAGCTGTATGTAGCTTCAATTTTTTTTTTATCTTAACTTTTTCATAGCAAGGTCTGAATTAAAGTAATTTATTGTTTTAAAATATGTATTTAATGGGTACCCCATTTTACTCTAATTGCCTATTTATCACAAATTTTGGTATTTTTTTCAAAAAACACTCAAATAGGCTTTTAAGGAGATCAAGTGAGTGCCCTGCACAAAGATATTTTTACTGCAAATAACCCCAACTACCGCCCTGTTTCGTTTGATCCCCGATTTTTTACCCACTCTGTATATATAGATTTGAAATAAATGATTTGACTTTGACTTTGACCAATAATTACTTATGTATTTTAATTAAGCAGCGAATAAACCACTAATAATAATTAGTCAATTTGGTTGGTTGTCTCATTCTGAAGGGCTAGCACCCACAACCTATAGACATTGATAGCTCAATTCCTATTATGAGAGCTTTCTTGATAACAATAAGCAGGTCCTCGCATCTTTTTTATTAACACAAACCTCATAGCATACGCTTTCAAGTCAGCGGGTGTAACACGCTCACTAGTAACATTATCGCAACTCGCATTTCTGATGCAGAGCAATAATAAGAGACAACAATCCGTACCGCAACCAACATACTCAAAACAATACTAAATACCTACCAACCGTTTTAATTAAAATCTGCTCGCTGCCATTGTGGCGGAAACAATATGGCGCGCAACCGTTGCGCGCGCACCCGCCACGTCACTTCCGGCCGCGACAATGCGCACAAAAGCGCAGCGCGATATTATTTCAACTATTATTTAGTACTAAATAACACACGATTATAAGTTGTAAGAGGCTCAGGTTACGTGACGTTGACTTTGCGCTGATTACCGTTAGGTAGCGGTTCTCAAATATTTTTTTTTTTATTTTCTCCTACAATTGCAGGGTGTGTATGTATCTGTGAGGCACATACTCGTATGATGTTGCACTGCAATGCGAATTAACGGGTTTATTAGGATACTTACCCGGTCTTGGTTGCACTCTTAGATGTCGTACTTACTTACCTACGTTGCGTAACTAGTCTAAGTATATCAATTGTAATGTTGTAAGTGAGCAATATCTAGTATTTAATTAATAATAATGTTGAGCAGACACACTCAACAACGTAAACAACGCAATGACAGTTGTTGAACTGTCAAAATGAAACCCGTTGCTACTGACAGTGCGATACGCAACTACCCGCAGTTTCAACGATGAGATCGCCATATCATAGCATTCATAGCCCCATGTGAGTCACAGAGAAAGCTTTTATTATCTGAATCAGTTAGATTAACTTTGGGTACGTAGGAAAAGGTGCTTTAAAATGAGCACAAACAACCGATTTTACAACTCTGTAGAACACGTCCATCTTTTATTGTGATGCGGAAACTTTCGGGAACAGCTTCCAGTCGATTTTTAGACTCAATGATTTGTAAAATCTCGGCACAAGTTTGAGCACCACAGCACAAAGTTCAAGGTTGTAATTCGCGCGGCCCGAGCGCGCACACACTGACCCGCCTTAACTGTTCACTTGCGATCATTATGATTGAACGCCATTGTTATAGCTCTGCCTACCCCACGACTTGAAGCGGCAGCTGCCGGCATTTCGTAGGCGAAGGTTTTCTGTTTGCTAAATAAATTAGAGTATTATTTTGATAGTTTCTTAGACCGGTTATAAACAGCTTTCGTGTCGGAGCTTTTTACTGCCTAAGTATATAGCTGGCAAGAATTGTAACCGTTGCATCTTGATACGGGCCTGCACGCGTAGCTTAACTCTCTCTAAGTACTCTAGGAAGAATAGATAAATCAGATAAGTATATATCTCTGTTTATATCTTTTCTTTGACCGACCCCAACATAGTTGGGAAAAGGCTAGGCAGATGATGATGATGATATCTTTTCTTTTCATTTACATATGATCACAAAAGTTTCACTCGTGTGCAAATAGTTGTTGTGTAACTGTTTGTTTTCCAAAAGTAAGTAAATAAATAAATAAATCTCTTTATATACAGTTAATTTCTTTGTTTTAATATCTGAATGAAAATATCTGAAATCTTTCTACAATCTGTCATTCAGTCTTCCGTGTTTTCCATTTCTGTGTGGCCATGCTACGAGCTGATGTACTCAGTATGTACTCTCGATATGGCAACTATGTCACCTGATACGAAAGGACCATTTATAGTATGTACATTGTAGAAAGGACATTTAAAAAAACGTCTAACGTCTAGACGTTCTAAGTTAAACCCGAGAGTCCACACAGCACAGTACACCTGCAGAGGGAAGCAGTTAAACGATGAGTACATGTCACAGCGCATATATTTATTCATTTACACTCAATATTGCATTTGGTAATTATTATTATTTTGCTAACATAACGCTATTATGTACAGGCTAATGATCACTCCATTTATTGTAAATAATTATTCATTATCGTTCAATGTTATTCTATACATTTAAACACGATAATGTGAGTCGGTAAGTACACAACACTTAGTAAGTATATTTTTAAGATATTAAACATTTTCCATAATTCTGTACGAGTAGATTCTATCTGGAATGGGCAGAACTCTGACTTTATCTAAAATTAAAATGTGAACTGGCCAAAGTTTGTAAACAGTGGTCCTTTAGGGCGGAACTCTATAATATTAGTACTTATATGTAAGTAATTCTCAGAGATTAATTTATTTCAATATTTTGCTCAAACTTTTCATAGAAGAACAATGAAAACTTCTGGCATAAATGAGCGACATTTCTAAATCACAAAAATTTAAATTCCAAACGATATCAATGGCAGACACATATCTTCACTTACATAAACTACTTACACCTAATAAATTATTTACAATATAATTATTTACAGCGCAATTCACTATTATTATAGTTACATACATTTAATTCCGGATGTCCTACGTTATTTTCTAATTTATTAAGTTTCACTGATTACTTCGAAAGACAATGATGACAACTCTCAAATATTATGTAAACATTTATATTCAAAACCTAAAGAACTCATCTATGAATGTCGGAACAGCGACACATAAATCAAAGGACGGCTTAACATTACTATTACCAGAAAACTGATCGATTTAACTTTGAGAACTAACTCTAGGTATTCCTTGAGAAATAATCACAAAATGACAGTTCTGTTCTAGCATCAAATCCTTCATCAATTCACTCCTTGCTGTCTCCGTAACCATTAAAGTAACCAGACCCGGGTCACAATAACTTTGAGAAGAAAGTGTTGGGTGCAGTCATCCGCGAGGGATCCAGGATCCGAGGGTAAGAAGAGCCCAGGAATGGCCTGAAAGCAACCCTACTGGCATCTTCGACAGGGCTGGTGGTCGCTTCTTGCGTGGATTCATCCTGTGTGTCTAAAGACGAGTCTCCATTGTTGGAGCTTCCAACACCCAGGTGCAGTTTCCTGGTATGCTTCTTGAGATCAAAGTTCCTGCAGAACCCTTTAGCGCAGATACTGCACGTGAAAGGTTTCCTCTCGTTGTGCGTGTGCATGTGGAAGGTCAGGTTGTAGATTTGATGGAAGGCCTTGTTACAGATACTGCACTTGTACGCCTTCTCCCCGCTATGCGTCAGCCTGTGGTTCTTATAGTTGCCTTTCTGGTGGAACCCTTTACCACAAAACTCGCAGACGAAAGGTTTGTACCCCGCATGGATCCTAGCATGCGTGTTAAGAGTCGACGATCTGTTGAAGGCTTTCCCGCAAGTCAGGCATTTGTGTGGCTTTTCAGAAGTGTGTATGATCTTGTGTCGACATAACGTGGATGCCTGTCGGAATCCTTTGCCGCATATCTTGCAGACGAACGGCCTGGCACCCGTGTGCACCGGCATGTGTCTGGTGAGGTTGTAGTGAGCGTTGAACACTTTGCCGCAGTCGCCGCAAGCGAAGCTTTTGTTTTTCGCCGGGGATGGAGTAGGCCCTGTGGTGGATGAGACGGCATGGTCTGCCGCTGGCGGTCGAGGACTTGGCGGACGCTGGACGGGAGATGCCGGTGGAGGTGGCCGGGGTAAGTGCAACTGATGAGCATACGTCAGTGATACAAGGTCAGGCCCATAGTATAGCAGAGGATAGTGTGAAACGAGCTGCCTTCTCGCCGCTGGGATGTACTGCTTGAATGCAGAATCTAGAAGCTGTGCTCCGTAGGACAGGAACCCTGGCGCTGGCGGTGGTTCAGGAGACACTGACTTCTTTCTGTCAGGTTCCATAAGCCGCGCGATGGAGAAGTTGAGGACTGGAGCTGTGGGCGTGTCGGGGGACTTGGCTCGCTCGGGGGAAGACTCCCGGGGACCCTCGGGTCGAGCTGTTGATTGGAACGGTTGCATTTTTGTGTCTTGAGTGGAGTTGTGTTAAATCTGTAACAAGAGAAATAGCATTAGGTATTAATATTATTAAAATACTTTTTTGCAGTTGGGTTTTAAAAGACCTAAGAATAAAAACATCGGTAGTAAGGTAATGTCATTGTAAGATCAAAGATATCGAAAACTGCTGATGGAGAATATGAACAGAACCAGAACCCAGAACATGACAGCAGTTTTATTTAGTAGAGTCGTAATCATAGAAATGAAAGCGTGGCACCCAGCCGCCGATTCTACAAATCGACCCTTATTGTTGCTTTCAAACATCTAAGCGTGGGTGTGTCATCTCGCCCGCACCGTGTGGCGTCGAGTCGCTCCGTGTCGCGGTCGCAACAAAGCGCGATCTACTATTGTGCTTGTTTTAAGTAAATTGGAAAGCGCCGCGTTGGGGCGTCGCGGCGCTCAGTCACTGCATCTGACGCCGCCCTTATTCATCCATAAACCTTTGCCATTGTGCTGAAATCGACCGCAAACAGACGACGATAGAAATTATTTTTATTATGAGTGCTTTTGAATCGGAAAATTGGAAAGGTGCTTCTGAGATTGTCAAAATGATTTGTATTCATTCGAAGTTCTATTTCGCTGTCTGAAGGAATTATTGAATGTGCTTCAGTTTAATTATGATGTTTATGATGATGAAATTAACGTTGAATCGAGATAATTTTTCAAGAACTGTTAAGAGATACCTCTCTTGATATAATGATCGTTTAAGAAGTTTTTGTTTCTTTTTCTAATTTTATTCTTAGCTGAATGTGAAGAAATATTTCAACAACTTATGAAGAAATCAAACACGAAAAATAGTCTACAAATCTTAAAACAAAACCATCAAACAAATAAAAAACAAGGGGTCGTGCGTACCCCTAAAACAAAGTAGCGCGGGAGGGTTATGTCACTTATATCGCGGCAATTACTGGGACAATAGTTCGCTCGCACGACTAACCCGCGGAATATGCTCGTGTGGTCGCCAATACCCCCAGTAATTGACGGTCGCAGGGACCCCCGCCGCGGAGGGTTTGTTTAGAGTATTAATTACTGGCGAAGGCGGGTTAGATTGCAAGGAATTGAATAAGAATTTTAATCGAACGATAGCTGACGTGACGTGTTTTATTTTTCCAGGGCATAAGTATTTATTTACTAAGTGAATAAAGACATGCTACGGAAACTGACGGGAATAATTACTTAATAAGAATACCAGTCTGATGGCCAGAGCCTGAGCCTGAGGTGTGCTACTGCAGGCACAGGAGCTACGCACACAGCAGACACGATCGTCAGTGAAGTCACATTGGTACTTGACCGAATGTTTTTTATTTATTTATTTTTTATTTTATTTATTTATCACAAACACAACTATCATTACAGGCAATAATCCTAATGCGGTAGCGTGGTCTTTAGTTACATTCTAAATTACAATTAAAGCTATGTAAATATGCTATGTAAACCCACCACCTCGTATTAATTGTATTAGTAATTACTACTATTATTATTTATTAGCAATTGATTTTATTGCTTTGTTTTTGTCAAGTTCTGAAGCGATGCACATTGCACATGCAACTTAAAATTTAATATTCCCCATTGGCTAATTCACTGTGAAACCATGAAGTATGAAGTATGAAACCATGCCCGTAACAAAGACGTTCCCACTGCTGGGAAACAGGCCTCCTCTCAGTGAGAGGGAGTGGGCCGTAATCCACCACGCGGGCCCAGTACGGGTTGGTAGATGTCACATGTCTTCGAATTTTTGGTTCTAGGATATGCCGGGTTCCTCACGATTTTTTCCTTCACCGTTTTGAGAGCAGTGGTGATGGAGTAATTCACACAAAGTAATGCGCCCGTCTGGTTTCGAACCTACGACCTACAACTCGTAAGTCGCAGCCGTTACCTACCATTGGGCCACCACCGCTAGAGAGCAGACGCTCTCTCGTCTATGCCATTTAAATAGCTTATGAACACTAATTTACTAAATTATTCAAGTTTATGCAACATAAATAAAGGTATAAAGTAGTAGGTAGGTAGGTAGTTCGCCTTTAAGATTACCTAAAATAAATAAATTATTAATTATTAATAAATAATCTAATCTGTGGAAACGTTGTGGATTATACTCAGTTCCAATGTAATCTTAGATGTAATATATAATGTACAATTGTTTGTTTGGCCCAAACAAAATAAATAAATTCAACGATATTTTACAATTGTTATTCCCGTCTCTAACGAGATGTTTACCCAACAATACATCGCGAAGCATATTGTTCAGTGCGCACAACTCGCGAACTATTGTTTTAGTGCGCCCTAACTCAGAGCATTGTTAAGTTCAGCACTTGAAGTAACCTTGTGTTGATTGTCGTAGTGCGTACTGCCTGTAATTTGTCGACTGCTGTGTGGTACGTAAGTGCGTACCGCTCAAAATAATGAATTAAAGTTATTGTTGTTTTAAGTTCGACTAGGGTTGTGAGTTGTGAATGACGTACTTGATGTTAAGAAATATGTTCGAATTTGGAAATTACAATAGCTGTTTGTGGCGTGGGTTTAATTAACATTGTAACTACAGTCATGATTGTTGTGGCTGCTGCATAGTGAGTCTTTCAAAATATATTGTTTGGCTAAATAATAGCAGCCGCACGGGTCGATCGGAGGTTAAGCTACGCTTGCCGCGGTCGGTTCGTGGATGGGTGGCCATCCATAACATATCGAAACCCCTCCGTGCTTCGGAAAGCACGTAAAGCCGTTGGTCCCGAGTTCCCGACTATCATTCGAAGATCTTTGACAGTCGTTACGGGTAGTCAGAAGCCCAAAAGTCTGACAACCAGTCTTACCAAGAGATATCGTGTTACCCAGTAATTGTATTCAGCTGCATCCGGTAAGACTTGAAGCCGACCCCGACATAGTTGGGAAAAGGCTAGGCAGATTGATTGATCTATTGATGAACTTTGCTGAAAGGGTTTTTCCATCTGTGCACCACAGAGGAGTCTGATTGAGTAGATATGTACGAGTAGTAGGAGATTGTTCACAAAGTAGCTCCCTCCATCCGCCGCCTGTAATCACACCTCCATAGTTATCTCTTCAACCCCTGCTGACTCTACAAAAAGAGCTCATAAGTAATCACCCCTAATCTTCACTTCTTAACCTTTAATCTGCCATCGTCACAAAGATATCACCATCTCATCAGATATCACCGTCCCTTTGTCTGATATCAGTGTCAATATCATAATGACACTTTGTGGACGTGTTAGTTATCGTTTGTCGGGATCGCATCAGACATGATAGGTAGGTACAGTCGGTAGCTCTTTAGATAACACACTGATTAGGCACAGACCACTTGAGAGAGTTGCTGGGAGACCTTGGGATTTAGGGTTAGGGAGATAGCGTTCAAAGTTGAACGTATGGATGTTTGGTTTACTAAGTAATTGATGTGAAGACTTGGGAGAGCTTGATTATGTTAAGTAGGCATGTAATTTGACTTATGGGAGAAAGTAGAAAAAATTGAGAGTTCGTTGATAAAGAATTCGTAGGGGACGAGAGGAAGCGTGACAAGCTCTACTAGGTACCATACCTACGTATATTTGTCACCAAACATAAGTTTGCTATATTTCGTTTGAAAAATATAGGTAAGTACCTAACGGGGTAACGGTAAACTATGGTGCTTGTGTACTGTCAACTGTGTAGCTGTAGAAAATAACGCAGTCACCAGAATCAATATCCTGATAAGTAGTAAAACAACAACCACCATTCCATTTTTTAAGCTTCAACAATGAACGCGCAAAAAACCATGAAATCTCCCACGTATTATTTGCTACCAGCTTACAAGCTCGATAAGTAGGTACTTAGAAATTTACAGCATAAACATCGCAATAATAGCCTCGCCTACGTAACCTCCACTTGGTCTAAATCTCCTAGCTTCACTCCTCAACGTCACTCCTGATGACATCTGTCAAATAAACAACTCATTACCGTCCCATTTGCGCGGGATTCGAACCCGAATCAAAGCATAACTGTTCCCGACATGCGGCACTTCTAATCCCTAAATGCGTTTAATCGGTACTCCATCCCTTTCTCACGTACGACGAGTTATACGTCTGTCTCGCTCTCAATTCTATGACATTTCTATTCGACAGAAGTCATTAGGAGTAACCAGTTTGTTTAGAGCCCTCGTGATTGGATGTCGACAAACGATTAGTGGTGAGTGTGGGGAGTGTCGGAGGTCTGCGTCTGTCGGTCTGTTTATGGCACTGTTATAGGGTGTGGATTGGTTGGCATGATGCGGTTGATAATTGAAATGCTATGATTGTGCGGAAATTGCTTATTTTCGTGTTAATAAAGTGTTTACTTTTCCATTTGCGGTCGATTAGGTGCAAATGTTACTTGTGAACAGAAATGTACGCTACATAACAAGTAGGAAGGAATACAGTTAAGCAACCCAAAAATAGTAAGTAGGTAAGTTCTGACTCTAAGCAGGTAAATATTAAGTAACCTACTGTGAACTGCTTTATTTAAATCAATCGATAAACTAGAATACCCAGAGAAGACTAAAAAAAACAATAATTGCACAAAAGATAAACTTTTCAATGGGTTTATAAAAGTATAACCTGTGTCATAATTGCTTCATAGACCTCTTCTGAACGTTTCCATTTCATCGATTTACGCACAAAAACGAAATCAAATGGCATGTGAATCAAAACTCTATCATAAACTCAATAAAAAATATGAAATTACTCCCACAATTCACAAACATCTTATAATATCACAATTACTGTCATTGCTTACGTCGTTACGTCTGTCAAAATTGCGTCCCGTTCACACTTGACTGGTTCTCGTGATTCAAAGCGACGAGAATTGACGACATCTGACGCGTCTGACGAGATCGACGAGATCGTTGCGACGTCGAGTGGCGAGGGGTTAGCCAAGGTTTATGTATAAATATGATATTTATATTTGATTGAAGACTCCATTGTTAGGACGGAATTATTTTGAAGATGGTTTCCAAAATGTCTTTATTGAAATTATAAATGTGGCTATAATGCGCGGTTGAGTGGTTCGGTTGACGAATGTTATTTACAGATAAATATAATTTGACATTTGTTTGCCGCTTTATCGTTGAGTGCAATTTTGGGATCTCCGTTTTATTTGAAAAGGTCTTATGACTGTACCTAATAGTTTAGTTAAAGGGTATTTCAAAATCTATCAAGTATATTGTGCTCACGAGTCGTTGTTCCTTTAGCACATTCTGGAATATCATTCATATAAACAATAAAGAATTACCAAGACCCCTCCGTACCTTGCCGAGCACAGTAAACTGTTACTCTCGGCTGTCATTCGTGGATCTTTGACAGTCGTTACGGGTTGTCAGAAGCCCGAAAGTCTGATAACTAGTCTTACCAAGGGATAGTATTACCCAGTCACTGGGTTGTGGAGGTCAGATAGGCAGTCGCTCCATGTAAAATACTGGTGTTCAGCTGAATCCGGTTTGACTTGAAGCCGACCCCAACAAAGTTGGGAAGAGGCAGGCAGATGATGATGGTAAACAGTGAAGAATTATAACAAAAACATTAAAATATTTGAAACATTTGCAGGTCAGAGTAATAGAAGCCGCTGTACGAATGGTACATACGCTAAGGTCAGTCGTATTATTGTGGCCTCGAACACTAGGTCGTAGTCACGTAGCTTAGTCTGCTACGCTTCGTAGCACCCAGCGCTACGAAGCGTAGCCGTAGCAGTACTGTTGCTATTCAGCGTGCTGTAATTGTAACATGGACGCGCAAAATGTTACAGCGAATTCAGCACATCATTCCAGACCCCTCAGCGTAGAAATGTATCGTTGGCTATTTAAAAACAATTAACCTTTCATGTTGACGGTGTAGATATTGCACTTTTGAATCAAACAGCATATTTTTAGGGTTCTGTGCCTCAAAAGGAAAAACGGAACCCTTATAAGATCACTTCGTTGCCCGCTTGTCAAGAACCTTTTTCTCAGGAACGCGTAGAGTTATCAAGTTGAAATTAATATCAAATACTCAACTTGATCATTGCAATCCTTGAAGCAGTGAAAAAATTAAACTTCTAAGTCAACGCAATCAAAAGATACCTACGGGCGTTTATGTTCCGTTTATGCCGCATATTTTGACACGCGCAAGAGAAGCAAAACCTATAGGGTACTACCCGTTGACCCAGAATCATGAAAGGACACTGTCCGGAATCGCCCTGTGCACAAGAAATCTATTTTATTATATCAGTTGCAAATACTTTTCTAACACGGACTAGCCGCATGCCAAAATTATTTTAAAGTATTTTACGCGACTAATAACATTAATCGCCGCCACCTTCGCCAAACGTCATGTCGTGTCGAAAAAGCAAACGATCGATCGAATTTTTAATGAATTGTTGCATGTTTTTGAATCTCAATCACATTTTGGATTTATTTAGAATATGTCAATAAAACAATTCAATCACCATTTCATATTACATATTATGTATATTATTATTTCCTAAAAGTATAATTTAAAAACCTACTAAGTATAGGTACTCTATGAATGAGGTCATACTCGATTTTAAATAGGTAGTTAGAATAATGCTGAATTGAACAAAACCTACATATTTCATCATGATCATTATTCAGGGTTTTCTAATGATCGTTTAGAAAAGTGTGTGGTTTACTTCTAACTAAACGACTATTTACGACAATTAATTTAAATAATCCTCCTTTTGGGCTTCGCCGCAGTCGGGTAGAAAATACTTATCGTTCATACAATAAGAATACATTATAAATATTTTCTTAAAAAACAATATTGCAGACTAGATACAGATGTTTTTATGTATTACAAGTAATACACTTGTATTACTTGTAATACATAAAAACATCTGTATGCTTATAATAACACTCTTCTATACTTATAGAAGAGTGTTATTATAAGCAAAGTAGGACATTGTCTTAGATGTAATGGTATTAATATTATCGTATCGTAACGTTGCAATTACCTATATACACTTAGGCTTTGGATAAAAACTGCATAGATACCTAATTATCTAGGTAGGTACAAAAATAGCTAAGTGTATTATGTTATTGTTTTTTAGTTTCTTAAAAATCACTCGGAGCTATAAAAAACTGTACATAATATTCGTTGTTATGGTTCGATTAAGTATAACCTCAAAAACTGATTCTTTTTTTGAAATATATCTATTCTGCACCTAGTCCGCTATACAAATAAGATCTTATAGGAGTTTACTAGTGATCGACAATACAACACATCATTTTCCGATGCTCTTGGTTCCAGGGCGAACAATGTATGGGTGCAGAGCAATGTCCTTTGGCAAAAAGCAATGTCATGTAGCACAAGTAAAGGAAAAAATCCGACAACCGTTTTGTAGTTACATACCTACAAATTTGTACGGAACCCTCGGTGCGCGAGTCCGACTCGCAGTTGACCAGTATTTGTAGGTACAGTGATTATTACAGAGATTTATAAATTACAGAGATTCATAATGAGTCCTTGTTACTTGATAAATAAATGAATTATTATTATTATTATAAACTGTTGCGTTTTACTGTAGGACGTAAAGTTACTGACTGAAACCCGTTCAGCCTGTATTAAAGCTTTAAATAATTTAAAAAAACGAACCACCGCCTCCAGTTAAATTCATTTATTTCTTTAATTTATATTTTTATAAGCAACGCAACTAAATATCTTCCTTTCGCCCACAAATATCATTATACATGGTCAAATACGCACCGCCCACAATTAAACTATTACGCTAAACGTCTGCTCATCCTCGGTAATCCCTCGTGTTGTGTTTGTGTCGCTCGCCTTCCGACGGAAGTGTCGCCATATTGTCGCACCGAGCTTTTGTACGAAGTGTTTGTCACTTTCAATAAGCTATCGTTAACTATTGTGAGGAAGAAATGCAGGAATTTGATTTAAAAAATTGTGTTACTTTCGTTCACAATATTTTTTTTTGGCTGTGTGTAACTTGGTAACATTAAGTACCTAAGCACTGTCGTATGAATGTATGTAAGTAGAGACTTGGACTATTTTAAGGAGGACACTGTAGGCGATATTCGGCTATTATAGGTACCTACCTATTCTGAGGTGAGTCCTGTTGACGATTCGCGGACGAGACAAAACAAGCCAGTTTTCAAAAATGTTTGAAAATTTAAAGAGGTTTTTTTGTGTCCTTTGAGTTTCCATCCGTTTGCTATCATTAAATTCATCTTCCTAACCTTTTTCTACAGTAACCGTCTTTTGTTCACTACATATATCGTCCAAAATGCATCATACGGACGGACTCAGTTCCGCATTTATAAAGAATTGAGGATAATCCTTCCAAAGAAAGTGCCAAACGTATCACTTAAGGTGTAAACACACTACAATAGCGCATAGGAATGACAACACTTCCGTCGGATCATCGCACACTGTCGCGCGCTCCGAGACAGTCTGTCGCCATGACGCTACTCGTAATAGGTACCTACATAGTGGCAAAGATGAGGATTAGAGACGATTAGAGCCATTTGTTGATGTAATCTTGTATCCGTAGCAGCCGCAAGGAGATATACGGTGTTGTTATAATTATAATGCCGCTACGACAGATAGAAGATATATTTAAAGATATGAATTTATTTATTGAGGAACAAAAAAACATGAGCTTCACCAAATTTATAAAGAAGCACAAAACAAGTACAAAATTAAAGATAGTAAGTATTGTTAGGGGGACATAAACATACCTAAGCTGGTTTTTAACTTGGCCAGTCTTACTATTTAGGTAGGTTACCAACCTAAGCGTGGCAATATCACCACTCTCTTAAGCGTTACCAGTCGACAGCGATACGGAAGAATATTTCGTTGCCATCTTTTAATTTATTCGTTTTATATTTTTAGTTTTTTAGTAATCTTAGTACGCGACAATGGAAAGCCGTTATAACCGATCAATTCCTACAGTTTTGATTCCTTACGACATAAGATCACACAGCTACAAGATTACATCAACAAATAGCTGGTAATCCTCTGTAATCCTCATCTTTGTCGGTGTCCGCCCGCGTCCCCCGTGTCCGCCGTGTCCGAGTTCCCGACGGAAGTGAAACCGTTCATATGGGCTATTGCAATGTGTTTACACCTTAAGTGATACATTTAGCACTTTCTCTGGAAGGATTATGAGAAAGTAATAGTTTTGCTTGAATAAGAATGTCGGGATTTGTTAAGACTCTAGATGTTTTGAATATCGTACGAGTATTATTATAAAAGAATTAAATTTTCGAGTCTTACCGAAGAGGCATCGTGTTACCCAGTTACCGGGTTGTGCAGGTCAGATAGGCAGTCCCTCCAAGTAAGATACTGGTATTCAGCTCCATTAGATAGATTAGACTGGATTCAGGATGTCGACCCCAACGTAGTTGGGAAATGGCAGACAGATGATGAATGAAAGTAGAATGTCCGTTTTGTTCGAAATTATTTGCGGTTTCAGCACCTTTATTCAAACGTTCAAATAACAACGTCATCAAGAAGCCACATTCCAATTAACCACAGTAATGACATGTTCGGGGTCACGTGACGTCGACACCCTACGTGTCAACATCACCCGGGAGTCGAACCCGGGCCGCGCCAATTACTACCCGCAAATATTTGAGCCTCACATCAGTTTGTATTTGCTGGAGAATAGATTATGCGCCTGGTCGAATTTATGTCCTAAGGGACGCGAAGTTAATCGGTTAAGGGCAAATTTTTCCAACGCCAGATAATTTTATTCAAGGAATATTTGGAAATGTTGACAGTTACTTATTTCATACAAAATCTGTCAGACGTCAATTTTATTCCACGAATAAAATTTTTCTGTCGATTGAAAAAATCAGCCCAAAGTCAGTTGTAATGTATCACTCGGTGCATTAAATGATTATGAAACACCAGAGAAGTTCTTTTTATACATAGTTCATGCGGCCGCTGAGTGCCTCGTCTAGTTTATAAATAATTAATAATTTCTCGATGGGACCTACTCAGCCAACAGTAACGATATTTATTTCAAGATTTCGGCATGTAGAAGAAAATTAAAAACCTAAGTACTTAAGGGTGAGTGAGGTGATTTAGTGAGTTCACTTGCAAGCGGGCCTCGATCATCGTCATCTGAGTTGATTTGAAAACCAATCATCAATCAAAAGTTATCTGGCGAAGGAAAAATTAGCCCTAAGGTTAATAAACACAGATTGAAATTAACGAGTTATTAGTATTAATTTTGTTTGTATACAATCTTATCGATATTTAAATTACGTGATTGAATAATAAGGGAAGTTTAGTTTGTTTATGTAATTTCTTAAGATTGTTTTAAATTAACTCTGTGGCGCGACGTTCGAGCTTATTCGGAAACACGAAGATTACTAAGCGCATACTTGTCTTTGGAAAGCATGTAGTATAAAAGTTGGCCTCGTGGTCGCAAGCGCGACTGCTGTTTTTCCAATACAAAGTTCTTAGTAACAGCCCGGAGTTTGGAAGTTGGCAGTGTAACACCCCCGTGCCTCGTAAAGCACGTTAAGCCGTTGGCCCTGCGCCTGATCTCTCTCCAGCCGTGTTTGATTGTGTGCCGTCCCATCGGACTATAAGAGTGATGGAAGAGACAGTGCCCCTGTGTCTGCGCACTCACTTGTGCGCTATAATGTCACCCGCGCCGAAGACTAATCTCGATTGAGATTGGCTGCCGGCAAGACGGTCTGAAGGACTATATTAGCTTAATTATTAAGTAGGTGTGCAGTTACTCTTACTACTTACTCACATGGCCGACAACAAGATGATAACAAGTACCGTGCCTACCTAACATATCCCTCGCTCATTATAATCCTCTCACATTCTAAGATTAAACCATTAAAAGGAAGTGTCATGATCTTCACCAGATGAGTGCACCCATAGTCACTCATTACGACAATGGCTAATTTGTTACCCTCTGTGGGTGTCACCCCTGTCACCTGATCAGGTAATCCTCACGGAGGGAGGAGGGCAGTTATTAGATTATACCTCACAGGCGACCGGAGGTAATAGTGTTCAGTGATTGTGACACAGTGTAATAGTCTCGTAGGGGGCGTTAATCGCCTCGTAGGGGTGAGAAGAAATTGTTTAAAAATATTTTATTCATGCTCTAACACGTCCGCATACGTTGGGCTTTCACACGGCTTTAAAATTAAAAGTGTTTGCTTCAGTGAACTTCATGGGATGAACAGAGATAGCTTGCGTGTTGCACAGAATTATAGATAGAAGAGATTGTTACCTACTTCAGTAGGTAGACTTCACGTTTCGTATGTGTCATCTCGTAGCCTGCACTTTCATCTTTCTTCTTCCGCTGAATTAACGACAACATCAATCTGACTAGCCTTTTCCCCACTATGTATGTCGGGCTCGGCTTCCAGTCTCACTGCAGGCAGCTGAATACCAGTATGTTACATGAAGCGACTGCTTATCTGTCCTCCACAACCCAGTCAAACTCAAACTCATTTGGGTAATACGATACCCCTTGGTAAGACTGGTTGTCAGACTTTCGGGCTACTGACGAGACGACCCATAACGATTGCCAAAGATCCATGAATGACGGTCGGGACCAACGGCTCAACGTGCTTTCCGAGTCACGGAAGGGTCTTGAATAGTCTTGATATGTACAGATGGTCACCCATCCCTGGACCAACCGCGGCAAGCTTAGCTTAACCTGATCGATCGACCCGTGCGGCTGTTATTACTTAGCCACAAGCTGAATTAACGACAAGGTAAGTATTTAAATTACACATAGGTTATTAATATCATCTCAACTCCAGTCGTAATGGCATAGAACGAAAGATATATTATTATACCTATTACTGAAAGAGTTGCATTGTTTGTTTTACATTGGTAGTATTGCTCCTACGTTGTTTTAGCAAGCTGAAATTTTGAGAATAGATGATTGAGGTAGAGTAGTTAAGAACGTACTCGTAGGTACGCGGATTTGCTAGGTTGAATGCTGTGCCATCCTGGGTTGCCCGTCTGCATTTTTGGCTCAAAACGATTTTATTGAAGTCTCTCTCCAAGGGCTTCAAGAAGCTGATCTCAGCCCTATGAATGTTCAGCGATTATTAATTATGTAGGTAACCTATAAATAATCGCTACATAGTACCTACCTACATAGTTTAAGAGTAAACTTAAGTAATTCAAAGAGAGTCTCTTTGAGTTACTTACGCTTTTTTTAGTTTGAAAAAATCGTTACATATTTTCAGACTATATAAATTCAATAAAGGGACTGTTGCAAAGACCCAGTAGTTTTAAAAACTCCTAGGGACCGATGGCGAGCCTGTTACCTATCGATATTCATTTCATACAATAACCAATATCAAAACTATTGTCTTTCACACTAAAACCGTAATTAGAGGCCGTTTTAACACATTTTGAGTAGAATTCTCTCCGGATCGGTTGCTTATGTACAGTAGCGCTCGGAACTCCAGTGGAAAGCTAAGGACTACATATATTGCTATGAACTGTGCGAGCACGAGACAGCCAGTGCGTGTGCGTATATGAAATAACATTATATTTCTATTGCATTTGGAATACGCGTCATAGTGGCGACCAGCAGTGCGATTCTGTAACCATCTCACCGTGAAAACTTAGGTGAAGTGAGCGTGGAGTGAGCTGCCATTCCAATTAATGCTAGGGATTGACATTATTGATAGCTCACTCTAAGCTCACTTCACCTAACTTTTTACGGTGAGATTTTTACAGAATCGATCGGCTGTTCTTACCATTGTATTGCTAAAATTCGCGCGAATGTAACATAGGTAGCTGGTAGCTGTTTGGGCTAAGCAATGGATTCACGATCAATAAAGACTGAGTTCGAATCTTAATTACAATGTTTGGCTGGTGTTGTTTCTTTGAAACCATAATAATATTATTTTGTTTTAATATTATTTTGAGCAAAAATTTGTTAGGTAATATTTATATTTATTTATAATGTATTCATGCTTATTATTAATTTATAAGAAGTTAAATATTAGTTATTGTCTATTTATGTGATTATGTTGTCATTAGGGAATGCAAAACCGGCCAAAATGAAAACCCGGTTTTTTTTTCGGGTTTCGTATTAAAAAAACCGGTTTTCGGTGAACCCGGTTTTTTTTTTCTTTGTCTAAGTTTTTTTAAACTACTTGTGAAATTCAGGCCGCCTACATCTTGCATATTTTCAATAATTAAATAAAAACGTATCTATTAAAAATAAATACATAAGTATTCAAAATTTCAATGAAAATGCAGAAATTTGTTTAAGTAAAAGGTTTATTTGCTTTTGTGCTTCACCCTAGTAGGTACAATATTAATCAACAGTATTAAAAAGATGAAGTTGAACCTCCAGACCACAAAAGTATTTTATTGCAATACTTGTATTTTGCTTCCGATTTTGATTTCGATTTAAAAAAATGACCCCACACGCTGTTTTTATCCTCAGTTTTTCTGATGTTTTCTACAAAGTCATCCATAGTAATCTGAAAGCGACAAGCAAGAACAATAACTTGATCTGTTTAATTACGAAATTAACAAGAATTATACTGGACTGGGAGAGGAAGGAAATTATAATGTTCCAGGCTGATCCAGGCACTTCCTGGGCATACTGTAAAAGTTAGGTAAGGAAACAAAGGCAAATCAGTTTCGTAGGCGATGGGCAGACGGCCTATGCCTATCATTACAAAAACGTTGTTTTATAAATTAACTACTACCTTACCTTCTGCCCGAGACTTCGGCAGCGTAGAATAAGTGGAACATCATTTTTTCGGGATTAAAAGTAGGCTATGTAGGTAGCCTTATAGCCTAGCTATCTCTATTCCAAATTTCATCCAAATCTATCTAGATTCTAGCTGTTTCTGCGTGAAAAAGGAAAAAACATGCTAACAATCAAACTTTCACAATTATAATATAAAGCATTGTGTGGCACACTGTGTGAATATCTTAACATTTAAAAATAGCAATTTGTACCTAACATAAGTACATACTATAAATGTCAAATACTTACAAAAATAACTGAATTGCACGACAAATTCACTAAACACCTTCACTCAACTATTGAAAACAGTTAAATGTTACCAAATTACTAATGCTACAATAAACAACGTACTTTCCATAAATAAAAAATTTTGAATCTTGAATCTTTTCACTAGCAACCGTTGGCAACGGTTGGTATAACAAAATGGCTGACACCAAATTCATAGTTTTGACTGACACGTGGTGTTGGGTGTTGCCATTTGAAAACAATAAAAAACTCGAAAAACCGGAAACGTGAAATAAAAAACCGGTTTTTTAAATAATTTCAAATATTCCGAAAAACCGGGTTTTCGGTTTTCGGTGAAACCGGTTTGCATTCCCTAGTTGTCATCATCATCTGCCCAGCCTTTTCCCAACTATGTTGGGGGCGGATTATGTTGTATTTAATTTAAATATTTTCGGTATTGGAAGGTGGAAATAAAAAGTCGTGCTGAATGATAACTAAAATGTTTATTTGTTTTATAATTTATTTATAAAATTAGCAAACTTTTATGAGAATTGTGACGTCACATTCCTGCCTAGATAAAAGAAGTTCTCTTGTAAGGTTCATAAGATTTTTTTGTTGTATACCCACAATAACATAACAAGGAAAGGACATTCTAATAACACAAATATAATTGTTGATACCCACTCATTATAGGTATCGGTATTCAGCAGAGTTTATTGAAAACTAATATATGATTTTTTTAGACTTTATGAACCTGTTTTTTTATGTAACGTCGCAATGAATGTATTTAGGATATTGATTATAGCTTAAGTGTTCATTATCTTGACGAAAAGAAGATTGAAACTAAACCTCAATTTAAGATCATTACCTAAATAATTACGAATATATCAATAGGTATTACTAAATATTTAGTTACACCGTCTAATTATTAAAACCAAAACATCTAAATAGGTGTTAATTATTTGTACCTATAACCCCCATTGTTTTCAATACAGTCAAGTAGACGTTTGCGCATGGACCCTACAATATTACCACATCTTTCGTTTCCTCTTAAATTTTCCCACAATGGGCTTTTAATTGTGGTATACACCTCTCATCCCGTGACTCCTACCTTTGCACCATCAAACCACATAGATTTACTATGAGGTTGAGGTCGGGTGATTGCGCTGGCCATGGAACAACAATTATCTCCGCGTGATTGTGAAACCACTCACGCACAGTGCTTTCCCGGTGAATAGGACAATTTGTCCTGGACAAATGATATTTGTGTCAACTCATCAGCTGGGTAAATGTTGCGCACAGTAGGTAGTATGACATCGTATAATACTTCTACATAAGTAGAACTGTTGGCGCGTGGAGGAATAAAAGCCAGTTCTCCTGCCCTGCTGCACTCATCCATCCCCACATATTAATTGTAATTCGACCTGAGTCTGTATTAGGGATTACGTTTTTATCACACCAGCGAGTGTTATCCTTGCGCCATAAATGAAGCCTACCCTTTTGACTAGATTTGAAGGTCTTTTCATCTGAACATATGGTAGTATTCCAGTCAAAATCTAAATAATCCCGTGCGAAACGTAATCATTCTTGTTTATGTCTTTCTGTCAAGAAGGGCTTTTTAGCTGGTCTTCTGTGATGCAAGCCTTCAGCGTAGAGGGCACGGCGAACAGTGGTGGGACCAATGAGGTGTCGAATAATACCGCTGTAGCGGTATCTACAACGCCACATGCGAACAACGCGCCATACTGACGTCACGCAAATCCTGCATCTCGCAAGCAGAGTTTACCGTGCAATTAGCATAGATACAATTCCCCAACATCAATCGTTGGGCAATTGCCCGCCAGACACAACACCCGTCTGGTCGGAGGACCCTCCCTTTTCTATGGAGGTTGAGTGAACTTTACACCCTGTTCCTCTTGCCTCCAAACCGCAAACTGTCTGAAGTAGTTGGTGTGAAACCATTTGGTTCATACTCGCTCACCATGTGTCGTCGCTGCGCCTCGCTAATAAGCGACGGCCTTCCACTTCGCTGTGGACTAGCAAGGCTACTCTCTTCCTCATACCTCTTGATCCAGCGACTTACAGAATTCCTCTAAAACAAACAAAAAAAGTGATATTAGGCAGCTATAATAAAATACTAAAGTGACTTAATTCTTATATAATATAATAATATTGATTTAATATAACAATATAATAAACTCAGCATTTAGTAAATCTAATAATAAATACTAATTATTTATCTTTTAGGCCTCATGATAGCTTTAAAAAACAATAAAAAGAATTAATCCATATGTCACTAAATAATCTTAGGTAAAATTTCAAATAAAAGTTTAAGTTTAAATTACAATTCATATATATAATACTCACATTCAGTCCGGTTTCATCAGATATTTCTGTTCTATTAAGAACACTTTTATGCAGCGCAGTAATAGTCGCCCTCGCTTCAATATTAATATTTGCCTGCATTTTGAGAATAAATACAATACCGCTATCTATTAAATCACACGTCACTAACCAACAACTACAGCCAAACGACAACGTTTATTCCGATCAAGTTAACTATTAATAAAACTCATGTCTACCTCACTCACAGAAATCTGAATTCTTTATTTAGTTTTCTATGATCTACCTTTCTAACTTTACGAAAAAAGCGAACAAAATAATAGTAGATTATTAACCAAGGGGATAAAGCAGTGTCTTCTGTCGCGGATGACGATTTGGGTGAATTTTGGGCGAAGGACTCGAGGTTTACTCCCGAGCGTAGCGAGGGTGTTAAAAACTTAAATCACGAGCGAAGCGAGGGATTTAAGACGAGTCCTGAGTGTGTAAGTATATATTTAGATTTCAGTAAAACTTTTTCCCTTGAGTGTGCAAAACTGATGAATCGACGAAAACTGGCAAATACTGGAAACTGTCCAGTTAAAGCAACTGTCTAATCGGCAAAACTGACGAATCAGTGAAACTGACTAATCAAGAAAACTGGCGAATTAAACAAACTGACGACTGCGGGTAACTAACCAGTGTGACGCGGACTTATTTAACTTGCGGCACTTTTTGTTATTATTTCATCCTTTTTATCCAACAATTTTTTATTGCATCTTGCGTTCCCTCAATCTGGACCTAAAATAAACTTTTATGCATAACCGACAAAGTTAAGCCTGTTTCTAGGTATGTGAATGGTCAAAACAAAATTGAACCTATTCAAGAATGGACGGAACAGATTGCGAGTTCGCTTTGCATCCAACGTTCTTTTAATTGTTTTCTAATAGGTACACTTTCCTGCATTAACGTCGACAAAGTTACTTAATTGTCTAAGAATGGACAAAAGTAAACCAAATCTAAAGTCATTTATTCAAATTAAGCTGAAAATCAGCACTTTTCGAACGTCAAAAAAACTTAACCTATCCAAGACTGCATACAACATTTTTCAAGCGCTTCGCTGGCTCTCCAACCTTAGCTTCTCTTAGTACCTAAATGTGGAAGGAAAGCATAATGTTGCACTGAAACCGCAAGTCCCTTAAAATAATCCTGCCGATGCGTTTCTAAGGGATGTCAGAGAGGAATCAGATTATCAAAGTGGCGTTTTCATATCTTAAAAGGCTTAAGCCCTTTTTTTTTTTTTTTAGGATGGGATATCATCAAATGACTCCTCCCGCTCTGGGTGGAGCAGGAGGGAGTGTCAGACTCTTACTGACTAAAACCCACCCGTGTTCCTTCCTTAGCCCTTTATGTTCCAGGGCAGCGGTAACCCTTTCGGAAAATCCCGCTACCCTGGCAGGCTTCGGCCCTATGGGGTCCCGTCACTCATGCTGACATCTCTTTGAGGCGCGCGTGGAACACAACACGCCGTCCGGCACGGGCCTGGTCCTGATCGGACGGTGAGTTACCCATTACTCACCGCCCGCAGGCCCGCGCCTACGGTGGCCGGGAGTCGTCACGCGGCTCCCGACGCCCGGAGCGTGTCCCGCGGCGGCTGAGGCGTGAGGTGCGCAAGGCGCGTTCTCTCGCCCACCCCGCCACCTCCTTCGCTAGCATGACTGCTTCACAGAAGGAGGTGACTGCCTCCCACTCCCTCTCGCCCCGGACCATGGCTTGAACCAGGGCCGGACGCGAGAGGTCGCCGCCGCTGCCGATCGCCTCTACGAGGACACGGCGGTGCTCTGCCCAAGCAGGGCAGACCTCCACCGTGTGCTCCACCGTGTCCTCTGGGCGATCCTGACAGTGGTGACACCCGGGAAAGGCTTAAGCTTACGAGCAAAGAAAAAGGGTTGGGGTTGAGGCGGCATTGTCGGTTCTGTACGTAGGTACTGAAGCGGCTAGCTGCGGAACTGCATCTAAGCATAGGTACTCTTCAATTTTTGTCACTACACCTTTGCTTTACCGTTCGTATCACATCATTCTTCAGTCTATCATTCATAGTCACACCACACATGCTTCACAAGGAACGCATTTCCACAGCATGCATTCTACTTCCATGCCTCTCTTGTTACGCCCAACATTCCAAGTGAATGTGAGCGCACCATTGTAACCAGCCAATTGAGCCTTTTTGCCCAAAAAGCAAACACACACTTTATTTCAGGTATTTAGTGTCCTTTCCACATCTTAATCAATATTTCCATCTCTTGTAAACAGACTCCCCAAATATTTTTGTATTTACGAGTACCTAGGTAGTAGTTACCATTCACTTGTTAGTTATTCCGCACTCTTTTATCCTTTATTTTCACATCACACACCGACACATCCTCTTTTCTTTCAAACGCCATTACCTTCGTCTTATTTACATTTATATTCATTAATTTTATCGTTTAGGTTTAGATATTCTTCATCCATCACAGTCATGGTGACTCTAGAGTCTAGCAACTGTTATGCTGATAATGCAAGCAGAACTTGATCATCTGCGTTGCTTGCCAAGAGGCTTCTTAAGAATCGTTTTCGATGAAAACGATAAAACGATGTAGGGTGGCCCAAACGGGCACACATGATTAACAGGATGTTGTTAAACCCAACGCACCTAGTTACAGACAGACAAGTATATACATTACCAAGTACATAATGTGTGGGTAACTTTAGATAGACGATCTGCGGGTAACTTTAGATAGACGCTACCTATTTATAATAAGTATTATCTATCTAATCACCTGCAGTTTTTATTGAATTATACCTAAGTAGGTAGTTAGTTACATCCCTAGAGAGCTGTTTAAAGTGAATCTTAATTTTTTTGAATAAGTTTACACGCGAGTCTTTATTCTTTTACATGTGGCTTTTGGATAGATTTCCTTTTTCTGCCTAGATCCGGGGTCTTCAGTTATGTCAGTGTGATTATATCTTATTGGATATTTAAAGATTTGCCAGTTACCTAGTAAGTAGGTACAGGTAGGTGCCTAAGAGCTCTAAGTACCACACCACATCATTATGTGTCTATTAGGTTCCTATATTGGCCCATTTCTTTTGTATGTGATGTCCAGGCCAAGCACTGTCCATGTCATGGTTGCCTGGAAGAGATCGCAGAAAGTGATAACGCCGCCTACCTATGTATTTTTATTGTTCGATCATTCTGGTTTGTTATGTATTTTTGTTGTGTAGGTACAATAAAGTATATATAAATAAATAAATAATTTAGAAATTTATGTGATTAAAAATTAGTAACATTAGGTAGCAGGTTAGATTAGGTTTAGCAGGTTAGGTTAGGTTTTTTTTTGTTCGTAAACGCCATCCAACAAGAATGTTTTCCGTGCAGATCTGCGGACCTTATTTGTTAGTGTGTTGTCTTTGCCTACGGAGGGCCCGTAAGGGCTAGTTGTTTTGGTATTTATCGTTACTTCCTAGTTTTAATAATATAAGTAGGTAGGTATGCAACTTATCCAAAAGAAAAACTGACAAACCTGTGATCACTGTTGGCACTCCAAATTCAGCGGGAAGTGCTATCCATAGCAGCCGTAGATGATAGAACTGAACAACAAATACTAAACAACAGGGAACGGACAGTCCATCACAAAGTGAGCATCACGACACCGGTCATTGCACTGAACGAAAACCAAAAAACTGGCCAAAGATGGCGGTTGCAAATTCAAAATTGGTGTGACGTCGGAAAGGCGCGCGGCAAGTGGCCGCGGCAAACACCCGCGCGTGCCCCCCCTCCGCGCGCCGCCACTCGCTGCCCAAAGGGCGGTCGCTGCTTCAATAATTCACGACAGCGACCAACGGCAACACGTCGCGCGCCTCCCTCTCAACACGCCGCGCCCCATATCGCGCTGTCTCGCTCTCGCTGTTGCGCATTTACTACATTTCATACTTCCTCTCTCTTCCTCTTGTGATACCTACATATTCGTGTCTCGCTTGCACTCATTAGGCGGGTCTTGTGTCGTGTATTATGCAGTGTTTGGCGAACGCTTTATAAGGTTTGCGCAGCGATGCACAGAGTAGGGGAAGAAGTAGAGACTTCAGATTACTTAACGTTACAAGGTAGATAGTCTGGTCGATGAAGATGTGTGTTTAAGGTGCACAGTAGACTGAGATTGCCAGGATCCTGTAGGTAGGTACCAGAGTACCTGCATAATTAATAATTAATAATAGGCTATACTATAAGTATAGA
Organism: Apamea anceps; assembly: GCA_951799955.1. Taxonomy (NCBI): domain Eukaryota; kingdom Metazoa; phylum Arthropoda; class Insecta; order Lepidoptera; family Noctuidae; genus Apamea; species Apamea anceps. Next base: position 721,828 of record OX637526.1, read on the forward strand.
TAGATACAACATTACTAGATACATTTACCTATGTAGACGTATCTCAAGATGATCTAAGTTTCAGTTACTTACTGTTTACTTTGATTTTAGAAAAGGGGTTGATAGAGTCATATATTTATTTATTTAAACTTTTTGCACAAAAAGGTACAAAGGCGGACTTAATGCCTCAGGCATTCTCTACCAGTCAACCAAATGTGGTGAAGAGATTAGATGGCAGGTGCTTTGGTTGAGAGGAACAATGATAAAAAAAAAACTCTTAAAACTAGGTACACTAAGACATAAATAGATTATATACACATACATACTATTACTATAATATATATTATATACATATATAAACAAAATAAAGGGAGAGAGATGTTGAGATGACTACGCTATTTGTTTTGAAAATAACTCTGCAATTTCTGCTTAAATGCATACCGACTGGTGGCCGTCCTGATATCAAGAAGATATATACCTAGATCTACATACAAAATCACGATGCTAGTAAATATGTACCTAGGTATTAACGTGTCGTCAGCAGTGCATTTGAGGCTCCAAATCGGATCCTTGTTACTTACGTCACAATGTACCGAGGTATCTACGATACATTATCCACCTACTACCTATATGAAATTACCATAGCGGTCACTGAAGGCTAAATATTAGGGCCCTTATTAATTTGAATTAGGTACACACTATACACTAAACTTTTAGTTTTATCTTCCTTATTTTGGCTTTACTCGCGTAATTCTTTCTCGACTTTTAGAGCAAGTAAATAGGTAGGTATGGCGCCGTAGGCGCGGGCCTGCGGGCGGAGAGTAATGGGTAACTCACCGTCCGATCAGGACCAGGCCCGTGCCGGACTGCGCGTATGTGTTCCACGCGCGCCTCGAAGAGATGTCAGCACGAGTGATGGGGCCCGATAGGGCCGAAGCCTGCCAGGGTAGCGGGATCGTCCGAAAGGGCTACCGCTGCCCTGGAACATAAAGGGCTAAGGAAGGAACACGGGTGGGTTTTAGCCAGTAAGATTCTGACACTCCCTTCCGCTCCACCTAGAGCGGGTCATTTGATGATTTCCCATCCACAAAAAAAAAAGTAAATAGGTAGCCTAGGTATGTCGCGATTACCTAGGTATGTACAGCACTAACTCCTTGTGGTCGCTAATTTTAGCGGTTTTTCAGAATTCTGAGTCCAGCAGTGGATGGTGCAGATGGACCACCATCTTAAAATACCTAGGTAGGTACCTAATCTGTAAACGTGTCATGCGAAACTAGATCATAGCCACCATAATTATAATGTAATGTGCCCATAATGTAGCCTACTTCTGACTACCGTTATTTATTTTTGTGAAGCTCTTCAAACATGACCAAGTTCTATCAATGGCTTCAGTTTCTTCTTACATTTCAGTTATCATTGTTTACCTGATTAATGAAAAGATTTATTCAGATTAATTACAAAATTAAGGCAAGGGTCAATTTCTTTACCCATATAGCGGGTCCTACATGAACGTATAGTAGAGGTTCACTCATCCTCCATGGAAAAGGGAGGATCCTCCGACCAAACGGGTGTGGTGTCTGGTAGCTACGCCATCAGCTTGCTTAGATATCCATCTATCATGCCTGATTCTCTGTAGGTAACCTAAGTGCTGACAAGAATTTGGGAAAGCTCTGGCCAAACGGAAGTGAATCACACGCGGGATGTGAGTCGAAATTCGCTCGCGCCGATTGTGTCACCTACCTAACTTGTATGGAGGTGTTCGAACTGCAGTCTGATGTCAGTCTCAATACGTCAAAAATATCTCTGATTTCCCTGCATTTTTGACATTGGTTGTCGCTGAGATGAGATTGCGACTAGATTTTGAATGTTTTTAATTAGGTAAGGGTATTGGCCTTCAAGTGTAAATTATTGTCGCGTGACTTCCTAATCGTAACAACGGTAGTCCTGTGCCGGAGTAGCCCCAGTGTAGCCAGAGCTTAATCGTAAACGTAAAAGACAGTTTATTGCCATCGCTTTGGATCTCATCTCGATAAGCACACTGTTTACTCTGCATACGCCCACGGGACTATAAAGGGGATTAAGGAGTGATAGCGCCCTCTAGTTTCAATTGAAAATTCTCGCGAGTCTGAGTAGAGCTACAGTGCGTGACGTAGCTTCCTTCCTACCCACCAGTTTCAATATAATCCTGTTAGATGTCGCTACGTAGAAAACTACTGCTTAGCTCTGAGAGTTGAAAATGTAGGTAACAGTGTGTTTTTTTAGTGTTGGGATGCACTTTATTGGATTCGCAATGCTCGACTCAACACTGAAGTTTGGAGTGTACGTTACCCCAGCAGGAAAGTAGCTCCTAGAGTGATATGAGTGGAACGAATAATTTGTGTATAATCTCCTGTGGATGTGCACTACAGAAAAAATTTGTGCGCTTTGTCGTTTTGGAAAAAAACGGAAAAAGACGATCCCTGCTGGAGTAACATATTCGTTACTATTTTTTATTTGTCACATATTTATCTTATTTAAGTATGCATACACACGTCACGTTGCAGTTTAAAACTGATTTACATCCGCCACCTCACACATCAGGTTCAGTTGAAAACCAGCGTCAGGCACTATCGTCTGGCATTTTTGCTGAACTGGGCCTTTTTGGTGCAGCCGTGAGGCACACTTACCTGCTAATTTCTTGCATCGGTCTTTACACTTTCTATTTGTTTTTTTATTAGTTGTTATCTGATGTATGTATCTGGTGTATTGTGTGTCTTTTGGTCTGTGCTAAATAAATGTTTTTTCTTTCTTCTTTCTTTCTTAACGTTGTTCCAGCAGGAGAATTCTAAACGAATGAACGGAGAGAGAAATATTGTGCATGGCCAGAGAGCTTATATTTGTGTAAAAAAGTGCACCGAAAATAAAATTTGTGCGCCTGTAGGTTTTCGAGGTACCTACTTATTGCATTTCCTGCTGTTCGTCGTTTCGTTCTCGAGTTATTTAAGATTATGCTGCGGTAACGTTTTGGGATTTCCCAGATCTCGAAAACGGCTCAGCGCAGAAGATTGAAAAAAAATACCAACAAGAGACCTTACCTAATTTGTTTAAACAATAGTTTTTGATTTGGTTGTCGTAAACTAATGGAATTAAATGGTTTCAAAATTCAGATAAAAACGGATTTGCAAGTAAACCAAAACACTTATAACCAAATAAACAGCTGTAAAAAATACCCATGGTAGACGCTTATAACGTCAAATTTATAAAATTTTGTATCTTTACACGATAAGAAGAAAAAAAACAAATTTGATTAATTTTAGACTGGTCGTAGGTACCTACTTTAGCGATGAAATACGCAGCTCCCAAAACCTTAAGAAACGTGGCATACTTTAAACAAATTAAAATTGTTCATGAACATTAATTCCTGTTAATTTCAGCTTTCAATTACGGCTGTAATGAAAGTTATATCAAAATCAAGAAATGTCAGAAATTCTCTAATAAGCCGACCAAATTAAAAAGGTCACGTAAAAGTGGCCGCACCGTACTGTTATAAATTGTAAGACAGCCCTAAGTATATAAAATATAAACGCTGACGCCTCATAGGCGTCATGTAACGTTTCCCATAGTTGTCGCATTTCGTGACATAAGTATTAGTTTTCGTCAGTCATACTTTGAGCTTCACGGCGGACACTCAAAAATTAGGTATATCTTTGTAAATCTAATCATTTTCAATTAAAAATCTTCAAGGTTAAAAATAGTTTTTTTTAAAAGAGACTTAGAACTTGCCCCGTAACAGTACGTACGAGTAGTCTTCGCAAATTAGCAACTTAGTGTCCGATGTTTTGTACAGTTAAGCAGAAAAACGTTATACGTGAAACCGATTTTTTAATGTTTGAAGTGCGGGTACCATATTACACAATTTCTACAAGTTTTCTATTTTATAAATGAAAATCATGTTAATTAGCAGTAGTTTTAAACAATTTAATGGATCATAAGTAATTATTTAAAGTCAAAGTAACTTTAAAAAGGCAAGTAATAATCTCAGTAAATAATTTATAGTGTGATTTAAAATCAATACAAATATATATACGGGGTGGAACGGACACCGACGCGAAAATATAGTTTATTGTTTCGGTTTGGTCAACCAAATATGAGACTAATTTTTAAATAAAACAACAAAAATACAAAAATGTATATCTTTGACGTTATAAGCGTCGACCATGGGTATTTTCTACAGCTGTTTATTTGGTTATAAGTGTTTTGGTTTACTTGCAAATCCGTTTTTATCTGATTTTTGAAACCATTTAATTCCATTGGTTTACGACAACCAAATCAGAAACTAATGTTTAAACAAATTTAAACAAATTAAGGTCTCTTATTGGTATTTTTTTTTTCAATCTGCGCTGAGCCGTTTTCGTGATCTGGGAAATCCCAAAACGTTACCGCAGCAAAATCTTAAATAACTCAAGAACCATAGCACACACAAATTTTGCTATTTACAAACATTTACTACGCAACAATAGCTATCTATTCATGTAATTGGTTCCAGGCTGAACGAATTTTTGAAAATCGATTTTGCCAGGGTAACGTTTCAAACATTACTCCAGCAAAATGTGTTTTTCTCAAATAACTTTTTAACCACAATTCACACAAATTTTGCTATTAGTAAACAAATTGCTCCTCATGATACACTAATTATTTGTTATGGTCTCACCTCTCACATGCACAACATTTTGCCAGGGTAACGCACACCAATATTTCTCTCTCCGATCATTCGTTTAGAATTTTTCTGCTGGAACAACGTTACTCCAGCAGGAATCGTTTTTTCCGTTTTTTTCGAAAACGACAAAGCGCACTAATTTTTTATGTGGTGCACATCCATAGATTATACACTAATTTAAACAATAATTCTCTAGGAGTTACTTTCCTGTGTCCGTTTCGACTGCTCGGCCACAATTTCGTAGAAGCAAAACGACTACGTCAACATTACGAAGGAATTTGTAAAACACTAACAATGAAAGTCGCAAATTCGTAGATCCAATATTCAGAAAGTTGTAAAGGTTTAACCATGGCCGCGCAGTCGAAACGTGGAGAACTGCGCGGCCACGCAGTTCTCTTAAAGTTCTCTTAAACGGAGCTTCGTAGACGTCCCATTCTTTTTGCTAACCACTAATACGATTTCGAAGAAATTGTAGACAGTATGAATAAAGCCCTAATGTTTGGAATTCACGACCTACAGAACTTAAATGCTATGGCCGCGCAGTTGACACGTGGAGAACTGCGCGGCCACGCAGTTCTCTTAAAGTTCTCTTAAGCGGAGCTTCGTAGAGGGCCCATTCTTTTTGCTAATCACTGATACGATTTCGAAGAAAATGTAGACAGTATTAATAAAGCCCTAATGTATGGAATTCACGATCTACAGATCTTATAACCTATAATGCAAGTTAGAAAAAGGGTGACCAAGATTTATGGTGCGTCAATCAGACATTTTCAAGCGTCGTTTTTATACCACGTAGCCTATTATCATAATGAGGGAATAAGTATGCTTCATTGGATGGAGAAGTATCAAAGTAAGTAGATACGAAAATATTTTTACCGTCAAGATGGTAGGTAAGTACCTTTTTTGTAAAAAGGATTAATGATTGTCTATTCGATTAGTACCTACCTACCTATAACTTGTAAACATTTAATAAAAAATTGGTAAAAAAACAAACTTTTTTTAGATCTGGGTAAATTTTATTCTAAGTTACTAATGCGACATTTTGAGAAGGTGTTTTATCCTATCTCGGCGGCTCCTGAGCCGCGCGAGCGAGTGCGCCCGCGCCTGAGCACCCTCTGCTTGCGCGTCTTTATCAGTGCAGTGATAAATGGTTCATCACGGATTGTGTAGTGCTCGTGATTCTGCACTGGATTTGGATTCTTGGATTTTAGATCAGCCTACATAAAAATTTAATACTGTAAATCTACTATTTGCTACCTTTGCACAAATTTTAGCTACCTCAACGTATACGTAGTTAATTAACAGTATGTTATTTAAAATCCTTGGTCCCTCCATTTTGACGTCAAAGTGAAAGGACCATATGGATAGGCTGGTCGGAGGAGTAACCTACCTACATAGTATTACAATACCTTAATTCTAATTTAGAAATATGCAATTTCATGGTCCCTAACATGAAGCATTTGAGAAATATCGGCAATAAATGTTGGTCCCTCCATAATGACGATTCAAAAATTTGGTCAGGCCTGTTAATGGATAGTATTTTTTGGTTTTTCGAAGTATTTATGTTTAGTACCTATTTTCTACCTTTGGATTATGCAAATGACTTACGGTGAAGTTTATCTTCAAAAAGTACTAATTGTACTGAAAAATTAGTGCAACGGTTGCAAATAATAAATTTACAATATTAAACTTTTATGTAGGCTGATTTGAAATCCAAGACTTGGTCCCTCCATCTTGAGGGTAACAATAGTTTCGTATATTCTAACTGTATTATTTTATTATATCTACTTACTTTAGTACTTCTCCATCCAATGAAGCATACTTATTCCCTCATTATGAGGCCACGTGGTACAAAAACGACGCTTGGAAATGTCAAATCTTGGTCACCCTTTTTCTAACTTGCATTATAGGTTATAAGATCTGTAGATCGTGAATTCCATACATTAGGGCTTTATTAATACTGTCTACATTTTCTTCGAAATCGTATCAGTGATTAGCAAAAACAATGGGACCTCTACGAAGCTCCGTTTAAGAGAACTGCGTGACAGCGCAGTTTTATACCTACGTTTCAACCGCGCGGCCATAGCATTTAAGTTCTGTAAGTCGTGAATTCCAAACATTAGGGCTTTATTAATACTGTCTACATTTTCTTCGAAATCGTATCTGTGGTTAGCAAAAAGAATGGGCCCTCTACGAAGCTCCGCTTAAGAGAACTTTAAGAGAACTGCGTGGCCGCGCAGTTCTCCACGTGTCAACTGCGCGGCCATAGCATTTAAGTTCTGTAGGTCGTGAATTCCAAACATTAGGGCTTTATTCATACTGTCTACAATTTCTTCGAAATCGTATTAGTGGTTAGCAAAAAGAATGGGACGTCTACGAAGCTCCGTTTAAGAGAACTTTAAGAGAACTGCGTGGCCGCGCAGTTCTCCACGTTTCGACTGCGCGGCCATGGTTAAACCTTTACAACTTTCTGAATATTGGATCTACGAATTTGCGACTTTCATTGTTAGTGTTTTACAAATTCCTTCGTAATGTTGACGTAGTCGTTTTGCTTCTACGAAATTGTGGCCGAGCAGTCGAAACGGACACACTTTCCTGCTGCGGTAACGTACACAAGTTTAGAATACAGAGCGCCATAAAAATCGTCGCGTTAAAAAGTCGCCCTCGCCACCTAAGCTAAACGCGGAGTATACTTACAACCAGCATGGCCATAGATTCTCGAGGATTTAATATGGCACAACTTTACTCTGCCTTTATCAACAAGGGGTACCTATAATATGATTGACCGGTTGTACTGTTCACAAATAAGTTATTCTATTCTATTTTATTATTTTTCGATGCTTTGTTTATGTAGCCGCATTCTGCAGCAAATGTTTGTATCTCTGTTCAATATTTTTAACTGCTCTGGTTGGCTAGTTTTATTCGGATCTTTGGCACTGAATGAGTCTCAGTGGTAGCACCCCCTATGAGCTTTTTTGGCCACTTCATCAAGCAATCAATTGTGTGATTTTATTTTAAACTTTTTCAATATACTGCACTTTAAAATAATATCATCAAATTGATTTGTATTTATATGTTACGAGTCTGGGGTTAGAGTGTATCACATGCAAATAAAACAACAGGAAGTATTTTAAACCAACTTTATTTTTAGCTAAAATATAATAATTCATACATCAAAGAAGTTCCCTAATTATACAGTAATAATACCGAGATAATACGAAAAGAAAAAAGAAAGATGTATTACAATAAAGTAGTAATGATAAAAATAAAAAAGAATATAAGTAGCTACCTCAAGTAATACTTTAGAACAGACTGAATGTTCGGGGATGCCTGCTTTGTGCGGGGTTGAGCTTCGACTCTACTGTTCAGATCTTACAAGTAAGGAGAATGGGGGAAATGGGCACTGGACGGTTGTCGGGTGGACATCAACAAACTATAACTAGAACAACGAACAAATGTTTGGTGGAAAACAAATCGTTGTACGAAATATAAAATGGCACTAAAATTGTTCATCTACTAACGAAATAATTTAGAAAAGTTAACAAGTACCCAAACACATTGCTCGCTGCTCCTCGTGTGACGTGGTCTCTGCATTAGCATATAATTCGAAGGTCTTCGCAGGCATTATGTAAAAACGAGAGCTTTAGCTGCTCTTAATATTTTGTTTAAAGTTATTGTTCATCATCTCATTAGAATTACATGAACCCGAGTCCTGTGAAGAAATATTAGGTTCTTATTCGAGCTGTGCAGAGACCGCCCCACACCCAAACTTAACGTAAAACACAACGCAGTCAGAACAGTGAAACAGACAGAAAACAACACGTGACGTCAACTAGAAGAGAACACCGATGATTATGTCCACAAAATTGCTTACCATTGTACAGTCATATCTATGCTAATATGGCAAACGGTCCTTGATATGCAACGTCCGAGAGAGACAGAGCGAGGCGGGCGCCGCGCGCCAGAGCGAGACGGCGCCCAAGCAGAACAGTGGACAGAACAGAAACCTACCTATACTTACGCCTAAACGACGACGCGTCTTCGTTTGCCATTTCCCGTCAGCGTCACTAACACATAGCCACTTAGTACCTAATTGTTAGTAAAAATCCCTTAACACATTCAAAATATATATATAATTAATATAGTTCATTATATAGTAGCTGATCCTAAACCGATACCATCTGTATAATGTGTATAATATCGTACATCTATTTTTTTTTTTTTCAAATAACTCTGTGCCTAATATACATTTAAGCCGATTTTGTCGAGAAGCTCGTAAAGGGTTAAGTGTTTGGACATGTTTTGTCGAGAGACAAATATTTTTAAAACTACACACATGGGGGAGTCACAAAGCGTTTTGTACCGTAAATAAATGCGTCTTTTTCTCTTGTACTAAACTAAATGCGGGAAACTGGCGGGGATCCAAGATGGCGCGGACTTAACCTCAAAATAATCAAAGAAACGTCAAAATAATACGCCATGTTGGATTACCACGTTTTGCAAATGAAAGGTGTAGAACCAGTGAAGCGTACATTATCTTATGTATCCAATAATATACAATCATAGTATCTGACCGCTTACGTACTAATTATCTTCTTATGACCGATTCCATACGAAATTACAACGACTACGATTTAATACATACAGTTTTTTTTTTCATTTGTCTTAAGTGTAGAAACGAATAGAAAAAGTGTAAGAGCTCTATATTTTAGAACAACGACATATTTCCTTCTACGAAAGCAAGCGAGGAGTCAAATTATATTTCGTTTTACGTATAAATTTGATATGATCATTTTTTAAAGACCTTAGAATAGACTACAAATAAAATGTATGCAGTCGTAATCAATGCATGCAAGTGATTCACACGGTAAATGCGTTAAAATTCACTGTTTATGAGTTTTATTTAAGTATTTGACAGTTGATTGACAGCTCATGAAAACCTGAAGTTGCCAAATTGAAAATACGAATCGTTTAGCCAGATTTTCGTGTTTCAATAATCTCATAAATGTAAAACCAATCTCAAATCGCAAGCTGAAGACCGACTGTCAAAACTTTTACTCACACTTAGTTTGAGATCTATAAAAATTACTTACATGTGTTTTGGCTTAGACATGCTTCAGTCTCTTTCATGCAGTTTGACGGTTGTGCAACAGTGTCAGGGACAACGCTTGGCCAACGTACGTGCTCAGTAACGTTAATAGATTTCAGCCTAAGATATTTCTTGGAGGTGAAAAGTGAATTTTCCCACCTAACCACGTGGTCTGTGCGTCCATTGATCGCGACGTAGCACACCAAAGTCTTGTGCCACGCGTGTGTTTGTGCCGAAAGCTTCCATACAACTACATAGGTACAACAACCGACTGACGCGGCTTATGAAATCAATTCCGTTTCCGAAATGTACTGAAATATCTCGCTTTGTTTCGATAATATGCGATGTTTACATACACGTGTCTAGTACATTGGAGATATAAACAGCCTCCACGACTGACGATGTTTTAAGTACGTGAGGCGCACTTTCGGGGCAATCTGCCCAGCAGGCCTCAATAAATTACTAATCATGAGAATGATTGAAAATTGAATTGATAAATTCAGCTGCCATTATTTTCGTCTTATTTTTAAAAACTCTTGATCCGTTGTCAAGACGTTTTTGCTAAGTTAAAAGAGCCGTAGAACAAAAACAATACTATTGAAGACGACGGTATGCCTTGTTTGTTTTTTTTTTTAAGATATTTCTTTCTTATTGTTACCATCGATATCATTTAAATATATTAATTTGATCTTAATTCCGATCTTTACTCCTCGTTCTTCAATAAAATTGTTATTGCCAATAATGCTTAATTTTCACAGAAATGTGAAATACCCTAGCAAGATATGAAAAGATAGTACATCGTAATCCATTGCACTATTTTCTAAACATCAGTATTATAATGACGATTGAAAAAACGCAATGCATTTTAAAACCTAATCGCAGACACATTTCAGACAAAATATGTCAGTAGTACAAATTCACTTCTTGCCTAACTATAAACTCACACACATAAAACAAGAAAACAATACAAAATATTTAGAAATGTACTTGTTCACTTCCATTTTGATCTATATTTCAATTACACAGATATCAGTATTCAGTGCAACTTCAATTGTTTCGTTTTGATTGATATATGACATTGTAAAATAAACTTTATTCTATGTACTTAAAGTTGTTATTCGAGTTCATTGCAATACGTTTATAGTATTTTATTGTTTTAGTGTATGTGTGTGTGAGTTCAAATCGTTGTTTAGATGAAATGTTTAGAAGAGCTTTTTACTCAGTTATTTCAAATTAGTAATATTGTAAAAGACGTGTATAGAAACATCGCACGTGTCGTGAGGCCGCGGGCGGCAGGCGCGTGCGCGTGCGCATTACATCGTGCTGTTGTCCCACTCCAGCTGGCTGATGTTTCTGTACTTGTGCTCCTTGCCTGGCAACACTGAAATGGAAATGGGTGTTAGTGACGTGATGTTTGAGTAGAGACCTTTCAGAAGGCAAGTACACAGGTTAGGTTACAAGCGCAGTTTTACTTAACGAAATAAATGGCTTGCGCGTGGCACATGTACACACACAGGCACATTGGATTATTGTGTTAACTCGGGCATGGCTGCTACCACTGCGTACTCAAATAACAAAATTCTGTGATTACAACCGTTTTGTTAAAGGTGCCTTTCCACGCTTGCCAAGCTTCGACAAATTTCCACAAGCACAAGCGTGTGAACAGGGGTGTATGGCTTGGCTTGGCTTGGTTTGCAATAGCTTGCGCTGATTCTGACTAGTGTCGGTTTTTGAACACAGATCAAAGGAAGCTTGCGGCAAGCGCTTGCGACGTATTTACACGTTGGTGCGTGTTTAGTAGCCAAAGTGATCTCGCGGCGAGTGCATCTAAATTGCAAATTGTATTGTTTTGTTCTAGTTCCTAGTGTTTTGTTGTTTGTTCTGTGTTAAAAATGAGTGGCTGGTCGAACGATGAGAGTTTATTGTTTCTGGAATATTACCAGAGCGAACCGTCTATCTGGAATCCCAAAGACGTTAATCACAAAGATAAAAAGAAAGTCGCTGATGCCTGAAATCGTCTTGCCCAGTTAATGGGAAAGCAAAGAAATTTTACTTTGCTTGAATTTCAAATAAAAGTACGTTAAACCAAACGCAATAGCCGACACAATTTCGGTGTCCGCCATGCTTGCGTGTTTGTAGCACACTAACGCATTCACAAGCATGTAAACGGCTTCCAAATGCCAAACGGGATTTGTGGACGCTTGTCGAGCCTTGGCAAGCGTGTAAACCCGGCATTAAGAGATTGATTAATAAACAATTTCTCCACAAGCATTCTGTATTCGTTGTTGCTTCCTTTGAGAACGATCATAAAGGCACCTATAAGACCTTAACACTCCTACATCCTGGCCTTCAATGAGGACTATCCAAATTCAAAGTCGGACCAAGTATTTTGATATTATATGATATTTATTTTTCATCATTTTTATTATTTTTGTCATTATTAATTTGAAGTCGGTAGATGAGCTAAATAGAATGAAAAAATTTAAAATTAAAAAAGCTAGGTTCCGCAGCGTACGCTGTTAGAAAAATTCGTAATTTAACTAATATAGAGACAGCCCGTTTAGTGTACTTTAGCTATTTTCATAGTGTAATGTCGTACGGTATTCTATTGTGGGGAAATGCCGCTGATATTCAGACTATCTTTGTTTTGCAGAAGCGAGCTGTTCGATCAATTTATAAATTATGTCCGAGACACTCGCTCAGAGATAAATTTAAAGAGATTAATGTTATGACCGTGCCTTCTCAATATATTTATAAAAATCTTTTATATGCCCATAAAAATATAAAATTGTTTAAAAAATACAGTGATATCCATGATATAAATACTAGGAACAAACACAAATTTGTTGTACCTACAACAAGGCTCAAGAAAATAGGTGGCTCGTTCAGATGCCAATGTATACGCTTTTATAATAAAGTTCCAAGCCCCGTTCAAGATCTAAGCCTTAATAAATTCAAATCATTCATTAAACGTAAGTTGTGCCAGAAAGCCTTTTATACCGTCAAGGATTATATCGAGGACAAAAAGGCTTGGGATTGAGCTGCTTCCAATTTTTTTTTACATATTGAATGTTTTTGTTTTGTTTTGTTGTTGTTTTATTTTTATATACATTTTGACATTAATGAATTTGATATATACTATGACATTTGCTTACTTTGTAAAGTATTCTATTATTTTAATTATTGTGAATGTGCAGACTATGTGGGTCATTTTATTTTTTATTTTTCGCTCTGTTCTGTTAGTTTTTGTCATGGTCTGGCAGTTTGAGTAATTAATGTGGCCTACCCAAATGTCCTTTCTTTGGTATTGTTCGTCGAACCGTTGAGCTCCTTAAGTTTTGAGTTGAGCTACACGATTTCTGACATATGCATGCACTGACTGGACAGGTCCTCTCAATCTGTGTGGTTCTTTCCTCAAAAGACCATCTCAGACATCGACCTACATGGTCTTCATATGATCTGACCAAGATTATGTCTGGACTTTAAAAGAGACTGTGACGTCTGAGTTTGTTTCGGCCTTTCTTCTCAGACTAGTCAGATAGGAAACGCCGACTTCATCTAGTTTTAAAATATGATTGACGTGTAAAAGTGTTTGTACAAACCTACTTACAAAATAAAAATCATTTATCATTTATAAAGTTGCACCCGCTCACCTTCGTCGTCGTCGTCGGAGGAGTCGTGCTGGTCGGAGTCCGTGTCGGAGCACGAGTCGGCGTCCGAGCTGTCCGCGCCCGCCGCGCCGCGCGACGCCGCCTGCTGCAACCGACCACTTACACGGTACTAAACATATCCTCCCGACCGAAATTCACTAAGGAAACTAATAGAAAAACTTAATAAGAGTCACCAGCCATGGTCATCATACCCATTAGATGACTAGAGCAACGAAGCAGATTAAATGCAACTTTACAAAGAAACTTATGGGCTTCGGGAATGATGGTGTTTCCGAATTAGCACGAACGTCACGCTACAGATTAAACCCCCCACCGAGGCAATGCTTCTAAGTTTTATACAGGGAGGGCAAATAAGAGGTATACACTTTATTTTTAAAATTTTATTCTATGTTATATAAAAATTATTAAGTATTTTTATTTAAATGGCAATTCAGTATGGAAAATATTCTCAGACAAATATCCACCTCTAGCAGCATGGCAGACGTGAACCATTTTCACTGCGTTTTTCATGACATTTTCACACATTTCCTGCGTTATTTCAGTGACTGTGTCTCAGATATTTTGTTTTAATTCTTGAAGGTTCATTGGCCTGTTAGCATAGACACGCCCCTTTAGATAGCCCCACACAAAAAGTCAGGAGCTTTTAAATTCTGGGATCTTGGGATCAATCAATGTCACCGTTTCTCGAAATGAATCGACCCGGAAACGTTCTTTTCAATGTCTCGACTGTGGCTCGTGTAGTATGAACTGTAGCCTCGTCTTGTGGAACCACATGTTTCCTAAGCCCAACTGTTTCACTTGATGTAATAAAATTGCTTTATCTGTTACAATGTCATGCTGCTCAAATTTAATCACTAAACGAGTTATTGTTAGCCGTGAAGTTAAGTAATTTCTACCAAAAATTGGCCCCAATTTTCTTAGAATTTCCGCAATACATGATTGGGTTGAGTAGAATGTTTTAATAATTAAAACAGTTTGTTCAGTCGTGAAACGCTCCATAACAAAGCCGCATCTACACAAAATAATTTTCATGAAACAACTGTCATATTTGCCGCCAAAACAAAATGGCGGCAAAAAAAGTTGTATATCTCCAAGTCGCTCACGCTGTACTACCGCGCTTTGTAGTAGTGCAACTATTGTTGCACGTTTGTATGAAGTTTACCCCCTGACGGGCTACCGACTCTGGTCTCAGATCGTCATTAAATGACGACTTTCCATACCTTTTAAGTGAAAAATTTTGTCACTTAAAAGGTATGGAAAGTTTTTGGACTTGCATAGAGTGGTTAATTTATAATTTTGTAAACATAGTAATACAAAAGTCATAGTTAAGTACTTTCTTGGTTGTAACCGCTCTATATTAGATCTCGTTATTGCGCGTTCGTATTTCCGAAGATAGCCGATGATTCCAGAAGTACCTACTTTTCTTTGGAAAGCTTTATTTAGTTTTTAGTTACCTATTACACATAGTTTAAATTTTTAAAATACGTGTTACGATCATAAATCGTGGCGTCATAGTTACCTCTTCCATAGGATTAACAGTGATGGTGAGTGCAGAGTCATCCCAAGCCATCTCCGTGTCAGTGCGCGCGCGCAGCGTGTGCAGCGCGTGCAGCGCGGCCGGCGCGCGCGTGCGCGGGCTGCGCGACGCGCGCGCGCGTGCCAGCGCCACGCCCGCCAGCACCACCAGCACGCCGCACGACACCACGCCGATCAGGAGGGCGACGTGGTCTGAAAAGGGTAGCGGATACCATATTTTTAGACTATAAAATATGCGTGGGGTCGGGTTTTTGGCAACTATCAGCTATATTGTTTCATATTTCCCTGTTCCATTTTAGGTCGATTATAACCTTTGAATCGGTCGTCATATGTACACCAATAACTAGAACGGAGTGATAATAGCATGCCACTCACTAGTAGGCATCTGCTCGGCGTGCAGGTCGATGAGGCGCGGCGCGGGCACGTCGGCGGCGTGCGCGTCGCGCTGCGCGTGCGCCGCGTACACGCGCGGCGTGAGGGCGCGCCCCGGGCTGTGGTGCGCCGCGCGCTCGGCCTGCGGGCAGTTCTCATGTTATTATAATGAAAGGCTTGAAAGTGTAATAAATGTGGAACGCCTGATGGACAGCAGTGTTGCTAGCTGCCGGCTGACCTGCGCGCCGGCCAGCTTGTCGGCCAGGCCGCTGGGCCGCAGCTCGCGCGCCAGGCCGGGCTCGGCCGCGCCCGACATGTGCGGGTGCACCACCGTCAACTGAAAACAACAATATTTTGTTCATTCAACATTCTCGTCATACAATATTCACATTTCTGGGACTTAGGCCAACTTGTACCAAGTAAAATAAATCACTAAAAATGTTGATTGTAGTGTAGCTTTAAATATGTTTAGCATTAAACGCATCTAGTGATTCGTTGAGTGGACCTTCTGGCATTATTTGAGCCCGCGTGGTAGATTATAGCACACTAGCTCTCGAAGAGAGGAGGCTTGTGTCCCAGCAGTGGGAACATTATAATCATATGACTAAAGGCATTAATTGTTTTAAACACAAATATACAAGTACAGGAAATATCATATCTGTGGAGAAACGAAACTGTTCTTGTAATCTTGTGTGTGTACGTACCGTCTGCACGTATTCGTTGCTGGTGAAGCGTCCGTTGAGCTCGGAGCACGTAAGCTTGAACACGCGGTTCAGGTAGTACGCCGGCTTCTTGTTGCTGTATTCGATCTCGCGGAGCACCTGAGAACAAAACCAGAATTACTGAATGATAGTTAAATGCATGAGCAATGTGTTCGGAACGTTCTGGAAGCAAATCGCACGGCGGCCTGCTGATTATACGCTTCCATAATCTACCTAAAGCATTGCTCTACCATCTAAGCCTTCCGCAATAAATGATCAACCTGTTATCTGCAGCGTCATTGAATACAGGCCTCACTCTTCTAAACCCAATATGTGCGGTTGGACTTGTCTCCTAGTCTACTAAAGATTAATTTTTCACACAAAACCATTGGTAATTCACTTTCATCTGGCTTTAAAGTGTGAACGATTCCGTACATCAATTTCCGTGAGGAGAAGCTGCGCCAATCGGCCGCACTACCAACCTTAATGATTGTATACTACAGCATGAAATTTCGTGTCGACACTAAAGAACATTGATGTTATGGACAAACTAAATAAAGTTTCTCTAGCTACTAGACGACCTCCGAAAAGACTGTTGTTCTAACACAAAATTACGCCAGTGTTCACAGAGGGATTCAACAGAACTGTATTAGTATTCCCAGAACTGTATTAGTATAGATTTCGTTAGTAAAGATTTGCTGGTAAACTCTGGCCTAAAAAAAATGAGTCTCTTACCTTCTGGTAGTTGTGCACAGTGTCAGCTCCCGTCAGTATGACCCCGTCCCGGGTGACGGCCGCGCGGATGTCGTAGCGCAGTGGCAAGTCGGCCACGTCGCGCAGGGACAGCGCCTCGTGGTCCGGGTTCAACGCCGGGTAGACGGACACTACGCACGAGTCCAGCTTCTGACTTTCTTCTGGGGATGAGAAGAGGGGATTTGTAAGGGGTAGTAAATATAAAGACTAGGTGGAGCGACGGTCTTCGCAGGATGGCAGCTGGATGAGAGTTGCCGAAAATCGAGTCGAATGGCGTGCAATAGGAGAGGCCTATGTCCAGCAGTGGGCTGCTATAGGTTCGTGATGATGATGAGTAAATATAAACAGTGTTATAGAAAAAAGAGGTGAGCTCTTTTCTATTAAAGACTTAGATAAAAAGACTTTACATATTAAATTTTGGCAGCAATAGTAGTTTATGAAAATGTTGCAGAAACTCGAATATTTTAACACTTTCAACAACCTGAATCATATATGATTCATGGTGAGCGTCAAAATGAAGGGACCAAATCTCCAATCTCTGTCATACATATATAAAAATATAATACCATTAATCTACTATTTGCTACCTTTGCTGTAATTTTAGCTACCTCATCATATACATAATATTTTAACAAAATGCTTGGTCCCTCCATCATGATATCAAGATGGAGGGACCAAACTGATAGACTACTCCCAGGAATGTTCTACCTAGTTAGTGTTATAATACCTTAATTCTACCTTAATATTATTGATTTTAGCTGTCCGAAACATATATCGTTGTAAAGATATCGATTATATAAGTTGGTCCCTCCAAATTGACGATTCAATTGTTTAGTGCCACAGGTAAATGGGCGATTTATTTGAAATCTTCGATGGATAAATATTTAATACCTATTTAATACCTTCTAATCGTGCTAAATTTCTTACGTTAGAGTTTATTTTAACAAGCCAAAAAAATTTAAAGAAATAAGTTGGTACAACGTACAAATTTTAATCGTAGTAGCATTAATAAGGGTGTTTTTTTTTTTAAATAAGAATAGCACAAAAATATCTAGCTAATATAAAATGTATCTTAAATTTTTAATGATTACTATAATTTATTGGTTCATTTTATTTAATTCTCGTAATACTCAATGTAGGAAAACACAGAGAAAAATATTGAAGGTAGTTAACCAATATGCCAATATGTGGAGCCAATATGTGGAGATATTGGCCACTACAGGGCAAATTGTTCAAGAGTTCTTGGGGAATGGAATTGTTATGATGATATGAAAAGTAGAGTTATCAAAAGCCAGACGTTTGTTATACCACATTGTTTAATTTACACTGTAAATAATTGTACATCATTCTAGCGGCCGCTCGCGATTTCGGTCGCGTGAAATCATTTCTTAGTTGACGTCACATAATTATAATATAGGTAGATTAAGTATATGTGTAATTTAGGATAAACAGTGTAACAATTGTAGATAGACCAATAAATAAAAAATTTTGTTAATAAGAAATTTTGCACGATTAGAAGGTAGTAAATAGGTATTGAATATTTATCCTAATAGATATTTTTGTGCTATTCTTATTTTAAAAAAAAACACTGTATTAATAATAATAATAATTTATTTCAGATTTCTCTATATAAATTGTTAGTACGATTAAAGTTAATGCTACTACGATTAAAGTTTGTACGTTGTACCTACTTATTTTTTTTATTTTTTTTTTGCTAGTAAAAATAAACTTTAACGTAAGAAATTTTGCACGATTAGAAGGTATTAAATAGTTATTAAATATTTATCCATCGAACATCGCAAATAAACCGCTCATTTACCTGTTGCACTAAACAATTGAATCGTCAATTTGGAGGGACCAACTTATATAATCGATATCTTTACAACGATATATGTTTCGGAAAACCAAAATCAATAATATTAAGGTAGAATTAAGGTATTATAACACTAACTAGGTAGAATATTCCTGGGAGTAGTCTATCAGTTTGGTCCCTCCATCTTGATATCATGATGGAGGGACCAAGCATTTTGTTAAGATATTATGTATATGATGAGGTAGCTAAAATTACAGCAAAGGTAGCAAATAGTAGATTAATGGTATTATATTTTTATATATGTATGACAGAGATTGGAGATTTGGTCCCTTCATTTTGACGCTCACGATTCATGGGACAGGGAATGGGTTAATAACCAGGCATGTGCAGTTTCATACGCTGCTTATGCAATGTCTTTATAAAACGCAATTCATAATATGCTAAATATGGCGCCTGATTCCAACATCCCGGTGGTACGTGCCACAGCACCGCTACCACAGACAATACTAGAATGACTGAATGTTTTATTTTAATAAAAATTTAAAGCATTTTTTCTTAAAGAAAGTGTGTTTTAATAAATCTTATTCATTTTATTAGAGTTGTACGCGCATAAAGCGTGTTATAAAGGTACTATTTATTTTAAAATAAAAACTAAGAGAAGGTAATAATTATTTTGTTACAAATTTATTGCATTTTAGACATCTATATTAATAATCGATGCCATTGAGGTATTTAAGTTCTGGAATTCGGGGTCCTACCAAACTTAAAAACATTAGGGTCCATCCTCTCACCAGCCATAGGATGTCCATTCCCGCCGGCCAGCACGCGCACGGCCAGGTCCGGGAACACGGTGAGGCCCGCCCGGAAGTGCGCGTAGTCGCGCGCCAGGTCCTCGGAGCCGTTCAGCAGGATGCTGGGCGTCTGCGGCGCCAGCACCATGATGTACGACTCGGCCGGCCGCGCCTTGATGATGCGCCCGTTGTCGCAGCTGCGGGGGGAAATCTGATAATTATTATCGTTCAGTCGATAGATGTCCATAGCTGGATTTTTCTAATTGTTTCCTTACCCGTCTGCAAAGAATATTATGTTTTCTGCTAGTTTATAAATGGTAATTTTCTATGCAAATCCTTGATAAATATTATGTTATTTTTTTGGTTTTCATACAATAATAATTAATGACTCTGTTTGTCACAAACAGCTGGTAAAGTTTATATCTAAAGTTCGTATAACACGTAAAGTCTATTAAAATTTATGTTTTAAATTGATGTTATTTCAAATTAAACAAATACCAACTTTGTTTTGATGGTAATTAAGTGATTCCAGAGTGACTAACACCATTGAAAACGTTAGAATATGTTTGGAGTGCAACAATGTGCGCATACGCACGTGATGGTGGTGGCGACGTGCACGTTGCGGCGGCCGGGCGTGGGGAAGGCGCGCGCGTCGCCGTACGCCACGCGCCGCAGCAGCGTCTCCACGTCCGCCACGCCGTCGCCCTCCACCGACACGGCCTTCAGGTCTGCGGCGCGGCGGGGGCGGAACAGGGATAAACGGTCAATATAAACCTTTCCTAAACAAATAACAAACCTGAGCATGTCTGCCATGCAGGTACAGCCTACTCACACAGATCGGGCGCCAGACTCAGCCCCTCGCGGCAGTGCGCCAGGCAGGCCAGCGCGCGCGCCGCCTGCACGCAGCCCCGCGCCACGCCCAGCCCCGCCAGCCAGCCGCGCAGGTGGTGCTTCATGTCGTTCTCTGTACCTGCGGACGGTCCACCTTATACTTAGAGACAGGGTGCAGTTCACTTGTGTGGGGTTCATTATTTAAGACTATTTACAGGGAGCACTGACAAAGTCCTATTAAAAATATTAAACCTCATCTCAGTTTCAATAGCGAAAGAAAATACATTTATTAAGAACAGATTAAAAGGCACACAACACATTTTACAAATAAAATTGAAAAAGTGTATTCCACTGCAAGCAAAAACTGAGCAACAATGTCTGCGTCACGACTACACCAAATGAATGATAGTATTATTGCACCTAATAACTAAGACTGCAAGGTACACTTTACCTTGCCAGCAGGCTCCAATGACTAGCGTCGTGTTGACTCCATGCGCGGGGTGCAGGGGCCAGTCGTCGATGACCTCGGGCCCCTTGCCGTCCAGCGCGCGGTACGGCTCGCCGTCCACGAACAGTTCCACGTTCGGGAAGCGAACGTTCACCGCGTAGTGATGCCATTCGTTGTCGCATACCTGGTTAACGGAAAGTTTAAATAAAGTGATACAGTTCTAGCTTCCTTTAGCAAATAAAAATGCTGGTCTTCTTTTATAACCACAAAGATATATGAAAAATACGTACTTCAGGCAGCTTCCACCTCCACTCGGCGGGTCTGAAGATGTTGAGGTCGCCCTCGCCGAAGTCGCGCCGCAGCAGCAGGATGAGCCGGCAGTTGCGCACGAACAGCGCGTAGTGGTGACGGTTCATTTCTGGAAGGAGGGAGAAGGGGTCAATACTATCACACGGGTCTTTAATGTACTACCAAAAGTGGCTTCATAAGCGTGATTTCATTTCAGTATGTATTTCACGATGTTACGGAATCATAAAGTTACAATTAGAGACAAAGATAGGCGTCATTCAAATGTGTTTCTTAACCGTATAGTTCGGTAGCGCCCCCGAATGGACCCGAACACACGAACCTCCGCTGGCTCAGTAACGGGTCCCATTGGACCTTGAAATGACGACATACGACACCCCTAATGATAATGTAAATATTGATTATGCTACGCATCAAATCTTATGAATGTGCGTTAATTAAGAGAGGTGAATAAAAAACTCATATGTTATAGCCATTCAATCTTCCATATTTAGCGCGCAAGTTTATTAACTTACCTTTATTAAATTCAAGTCTGTAAATGCGATAATCGCCATTTTGATGACAGTGGTGGTCGATGCTAAAAAACATAAAAATTGGGGATTTCGAAAATCAAAACTCCACCACAGGGGCAATGAATAATACATGATTTAATTATTTGACGAATTCATCCATTGTTCATGTTAAATAAGTAGTGTTAATGTAGTTTTTTGATATCTAAAGTCGAAGTTTCGCGCCAATCGTGCGTGTTTACATTTTTACTTTTCACAAAAGTCACACACACACATGTAGATAAGATGTAAAATGTGAAAAATATTATTACAAATATTATAAAAAACACGAAAATGCCCAAATCCTAACGTAATATTGAAACACAGGTCCAATAACACGTATTATTCATTACCACTACTTAATTTGTGTTCAAAATCGCCGACCATTGTTGTTTTTTTTTATCGTAATGATGTGCGAAAGCGATTATGCCAAACGATTTTTTTTTTAATTTCGATTGACCCGAGTAATTAATATGACGAATGTCAGAAATCGATTCTCAGAAATTGAAATAAAATTATTTTAAGCATTAAATACAACAAGCATTATTTATAATAATGATTTATGCTTTCCTAATTTAATTTTAATCGTTTTTTGGACATTATATTGAAACTGAGTCAATAACAGAGGACCTATGACCATAGTCATTTATTCAATTTCGCGCCGAATTGTTTCTATATTTGAATTTATATTCGGAATGCGCTTGCTATTCAAAATTATTTTTATTTATTGTGCAATTATTAATTTTTGATACTTTCTAATAGTTTGCTACAGAATGCCCAGTATACATTTTTAGATAGAGTTTGGGAAATGATGATAGATTAATTAAGTATTCCGCAAACACTTTACATTTCATTATGTTTTGTTAGCTGTATGAGCTTGGTAGTTTTTATTTATATTAGTTTACTTGAGTAATAGAAATTGTTTACTTTTTGTGGTAGTTTCCCAACAAAATTAAAAAAAAAAAACTGGCCAAGTGTATGTCGGACCATGCACTGCGAAAGGTCCCGTACTTGGGATGAATATTTACGCATGTACAGCGCATATCATTAATTTGATTGATTGCAGAAATAAGTTTGTATTTCATAAAAGTTCCCGAAAAAACTGTAAAAAACCAAGTTAATTCTGCGGTTTTCAACGAAAATGTCCCATATCTCAAAAACGATTGACTTTAAAAGTTAAGTCAATTAGAAACATCTTTATAATTTTAATTATAAGTTCCAACAATACCCCCCACACGCTTGTGTGCATAGATTTTTTTCAACCCTCGGGTACATGCATGGGGAATGCTACCTTTAATTATGTTTATCGTAATTTTACTACACCATTTTGCGTGCATAGAATACGAATACGATATAGTGTTATTAACACTCGTTAACGTCTACGAGTAAAATGGTTAATGGCATTGACATCCGAACGCACGCACAGACTGACATGACGAAATTATGGGTTCCGCAAAAGTATTTTCAGATCATTTAAATTAGAAATCAGACAATTACAGTTCTTAAAATTTTATCCCAAGCTACAGAACGGCAGCTTGGGACATAAGGAGTGCCTACTTCGTCTCACAACGCGTGTCCACGAAAACGCCCGCGTTAACCCTGTAAGAAAGGCTTGCCGGTGTAAATTGGTCAAAATCTAGATTTTACGGTTAGTAAGTTTGTACAGACGGCAGAGAGGCAGACCGACCGGCACATAGACAGACGGCCACATAACTTTTGTTTTAGTTACTAAGCAAATATACAGGGTGTTTTTGACAGCCCTCCACAAAAACACAGGATTGATTCAGTTCCTTATTCTGAATCATATCCCACTGGAAATTTTCTCAGGAAAAAAAAAAAAATTATGCCGTTTTTTCTGCTGATATTCCTTTATTTCAATGTAAAATTACATTCTCTGTATGCAACACTCCATTTATGTAAATAAAACAGCTGAATTAAAAAAAACGGCAATGGATGTTGAAATACTCTAAAACGAACGACGCTTGAAATCAGCTGTTCACTTTATGCCTAGCTACAGTTCATCGAACTGGCCGCTTGCTACCTACTCTTCCCTCCTAACCAATAGAGAGAGAGTAGATTTGCACGATTGTACAATGCCACGATTGCAGTGTTGCCAAGTTATTAGACCTTAATTTGTGAACAAAAATGTTAGGACAAATTTGGTTCACCTTAAACCTAAGAACCTCTTTTATAACCACTTACGCGTACATTGGCCAAAATTGCTATTGATAGTAGAGTCGGGAATCGAACCTATGCCCTCTGCAATGGCAACCTAACCTTACACGGGACTTGCACTACTCATACTTTACTTAACATAACATTTAAATTAGATTGACAAATTAATCGTTTCAGTCCGCCACGGAAAATGACAACTAACTTTTATCCATTTATGATTAAATGATTAAAAGTAGCGCAAAAACGAAAATTTTGCACAAGGTTTCGTGCGAAATTTTCGTGTAGTTGGCAACATTTGTCGTCGCATCGCGAGCAGGATGCAACTTGCTGCAGTATCGCTCGCTATTGTGCGTAAGCGCACGTCGATTCGGTGCGCCCGTGCAGTCGCGTTGTGACACGTTCGGTTCGTGTGTTACAACGTAAATTTTTTGTTGTTGTGTTGTGCAAAATGACTACATTTAGTGCGCGTGAGTATGGAGAAATGATGATGTGCTACGGGGAAGCTCGGGGAAATGCTAGGAAAGCCCTCCGAATTTACATTGATAGGTATCCCGACCGTCGGCATCCATCAGACTCCCGGATAATTACCAATGCCTATCAACGAGTGCTAGATAACCAGCCCATAGTTCCCAATCAGGAAGGCGCCGAAAGACCACTTCGCGGTGTAATTGCAGAAAGGGTTTTAGACTTGATCCGTCGAAATCCACGCCTAGGAACACGCACTGCAGCTCGATTATTGCGGCGGAATCATGGAGCCCGCGTCTCGCACTTCTTCGTGCATAAAACGCTGCGAAGGGATCGGCAACGGCCTTATGTAATACATAGGGTCCAAGCCCTATTGCCTCGTGATCGTGATCATCGAGTAGCGTATTGCCGGTGGTTGCGAGCTGAACACGATCGAAATCGTAATTTTATCGCTCATGTGATATGGACCGACGAGTCGACTTTTACGCGCAACGGTATGTGGAATCGTCGAAATGCGCATTACTGGTCGCAATCGAATCCATTCGAGATCCAAGAGACCGGACATCAAACGCGTTGGTCGGTAAACTTAGACTTCTTTTTGTGGGGCTACGTAAAGGAAAAAGTGTTTGTGAGTGCATGTGCAAGTGAGGAGGAAATGCGAGAACGCATCACGAACGTGTTCCAGCAGCTACGCTACAGCTGCAATGAGGATCCCACCTTGCTGCCCCGCTTACACGCGGAGACCCTGCGCCGTGCCAATGTGTGTGAACACCTCGGTGGAGGTCACTTCGAGCCGTATCTCATACGACCGGAGCGATTCTGAGGTAGAATTATTTTCTTACTTATTTTTTTTAATCTGTGTACGTGTTTTACTGTGTACGTGTGTGTACTCGTTGTCACTCGTTTCAATGTAACGTAACGTAATAAAAGACGCGGCCCAGGGGCGCCGGGGAGCGCGCGGGGGGCGGGGGCAGCCTCGCTCGCTCAAGCTCGCTGCGCTGCCGTCCGCTGCGTGCGTTTTGCCACGGTAACGATACATTGCGTGTGAGGTAATAAAACAAATCTGGTTTTTTGGATTCCCTTAATGTTCCTGAAAGAATTTCATGTACCAGTCATCTTAATATGATGTACTGAAGCCACCCTATCAGTTTGCGGAGGGCTGTCAAAAACACCCTGTATTTAAAACCCCACAACAAGCCCTTTCATTTGATATGTCACACAGAGGTACAGCAAAGATTTTTTTTTTTCTAGTTTGCACCCTAAGAGTGACCCCATTTTCAAAATTAATTTATTTACGTTACACGTTTGTCTTTGGGTCACAGAAATTCATATGTGTACCAAATTTCAATGTAATCGGTTCAGTAGATTCGAAGCAAATAAGAAAAGACAAGACCCACAGACACAAGTGATCCTGCAAGGGTTCCGTTTTTTCATTTGGACGTACGGAACCATAAAAAATTACACACCTAACCACACCGTACGTGTAGGTACGGTAATTAAAATGATTAATTTCAAAAATAAATTAATTCATGAAAAATATACCAAAGAGGATATATATAGTTTCTACACCTTTTTTTTTTTTTTTGTAAATTCCGATTATCGATTAGGCTTTATGCAATTTTTGAATCGAAATAAGAAAACTGGACGGATGGTCAGCACTAAGAAGTGTCATGTCGAAACACAATTTTTTGTAATTTTTATCAAGACTTGATTGCGTTTTATAAGTAGTATAAGTAAGAAAAATGGTAAAAGTAAGAACGCGGAGAGAATGATAATATCTTTATTTTTCCCTTTTGCATATTTTCAGCAAGAGAATAGGTTGTTTATGTACATATTTCCAGCGAGTTTAAGGTGCCTACCTTTTGGATAGGTGTAGTAATACCTATTTTATACAACTTTCGTAGTAGACTAACGAAGTTTGACCGACCTCAACAAATAATTAAAGATATTTGCCACAAATATATTGTATAAAATAAGCGCGGAGACATATTTTTCTTAATAAATTTGAATGCTGAAAGTTGATGTAATTTACTGAATTTCATGACGTAATTCGCAACATTCCGTCGAGTCAGCTGATATGTCATATGTCAAAATCTAGTCGAGCAGAGTGGTTAAAGTGGAGTCCATCACTGATTTGCGATTATGTATCGACCTGCTTATAATACATGTCTGTGTGTGTGTAGCTTATAATTCTATCTAAGGTATTGTGGCGAAAAATATGCACTTCTACGGATTAGTGTAGACCACTGGAGCAGTGTGGCCCAGTGGTACTGACCGCGACTTACGAGTTGTAGGTCGTGGGTTCAAGCCTACACTGTATATATGCTTATGTTTATAATACAATCAGTCTGTATTAAAGTCATTTGCTCCAAGTACTCACTGTGGTCGTCAGCGAGACACAGCACGTGTTCCTTGCGGTGCTTGTCTGCGTCCGGGGCTGGCGCGTGCCGCATCCAGGTGCTGATGCTGAAGCTGCCTACAAGATCATGTGGTAGGATGGACTCTGGTACTACTGCTGCTGTTGTTTCGCCGTCGAACTCGAACATCTGCTCGCCGTCGCGACCTGGAGAACATTTTGAGGAGATTCATGACGTGAGTCGTTTTATTGTTGAGGATGTCATTGCCACTTTTTCTTCCCGGCTAAAGCATGAGGAAGTCGTGAAGGTCTGGCAGTTTTCCTTCATTAATAAATTAATTTGATTATGTTTTTGTAGGAATGATCTCAAGTCTACAAATAAACCTTTTGAGAGTTACTTTTGACCAAAACGTTAACTACCTTCACTACTACTCTTGAATATTTTTATCTCAAACTGTGGCATATGAGTTTATTAGCCAAAAACATCTTATTATGGTAACTCATTTAAGTATAGCTAAATAAAAATATGTGTATAGACACGGTATGTTATCCTGAACATGTATGCTAAAACTTACCTGAATCTGGTTTCAGTGACTTCGCCCATTCGTTTCCGACTCCGGGGCTCGGAAGAAGGTCGATCGTTTTCGGGTCCAATCCTGCAAATAGGAAACATATCTAATCATTACCTATTATTATACATTTTATTTTTAACTGCGAAGGATATAAATAAATAAATAATCATTTATTTCAGGAAGTTATTCCCATATTAAGTACTACAAATTAAATAGAAATATACATAAAACATTACACATTTAAAAAATAATTAGTTAAAATTGTCATAGCTAAAAATGTACCTACAGATAAAATCGCCTAATATAATTGTTACCGCAAATAGTCCTCTGCGAGTGCAGCGAGTAGGTGTCTCTGTCGCAGCCGCTGCCGGCGCGCGAGGCCTGCAGCGTGACGGCGGCCTGGATGCGCGTGACGCCCGGGCAGCGCTCGTCCGACGAGCACGTGGCCAGGCGCGCGGCCGGGAACAGCGCCAGCGGGCCCGTGCCCGGCGCGTAGTCCACGCGCTCGGCGACGCCTGCGGTGGACAATGTGCTGATGTCAGTGATACGAACTAAGTAAGGCTTCAACTGATATTGATAATATCATTTGGGATGTCTTGCGGTTAAAACCAAACGTAATACAGTGTTTCCACAAATAGGTTATAGTATTGCGTTGAACTTAAACGAAGTAATGTAAAAGTTACGAAAATTGATTGGTTCAGCGAGACATCTCTCCTCACCGCTTTGTTAGAAACTTAGCCTTAGAGAATTATAACCCCAAGAGCTTTTTGTACAAAATCGACGTCTCTCACAATGGCGGAATTAAATTGATTTGAAAAACAGTAATTATTTCATTCTATTCACTCTTAATTTTCTTTCAATTAAAACTTACTTAACTTTATATTATTTCCTTTTGAACGTAAACTGTGTACAAGTACTCGTAGGTACAAGTTTATGTGCAAACACGAAGCAAGCGTGGCGGCTGGTATTAGTAATTAATTAATATATCGCCATTTCTGCGGCTCTGTCCGAATAGAGTTGGTTATAATAATCCCGCACTAAGCCGGGAGTCCGGAGTCCGGGACCCGAAGCCCGCGGCGCGCCCCATCAATTATTTAACGTTTACTTATAGTTATAGTTTGTCGGTTGGTTGTGTTTATTGAATAGAGTGGCCCAGTTTGGCGAACAATAGTGTTTCCTTGAATAACCTGACGAACTACTAACGAACTAACTCATGCGCTAGGTACGTATGTACTCGCAGTTTCTTCAATATATTTGCCAATAGCTGTGTAAATAAATAAATAATTGTGAAGTGACGCCTGAATTGTAATGTCTTTACCTCGGCAAGACTTATTCTTTTTTCGTGCCAATACAGAAAATTCCAATCCAAAATATTTTTTTCACATAAATCTACATGGCCACTTATAAAACGTCAGGAGCTAGGCGCACGGTTCCAATTGTCCTATGGAGAAGAGCCGGCAAGAAACTTAACGATCTATTTTTAATATTTGGCTTAAGAAGAAAGAAGAAGAAGGTCGTAATACTAACCTTTCCAGCCCGCCCTGCAGGGCTTGTTGACCTTGATGGTGACCATGACGGGCGCAGACTGCATCATGCCGCAGTCGTACGCCACAACCGACAGGATGTGGTTGTGCGACTTCTCGTAGTCCAAGGCTTCCGTGTTACGGATTACACCTGGGGAAGAATGAGACAGATGTATGTGCAGTCTTATTGCTAAAAATGATCTTTTACAGGCAACCTTGGGCTTGAGGTTTCCAGTGCGGGTTGCGTGTGACCTATGTCACGCACGAAGCTAAGCAATACGTGGGCTAGCGGGAGACACATTATGCTTTATTTATAAACGTTGCTTAAAGTTGAGTAATGATTATTAGCGTCTGTTTCAACTTGCATTTTTGACGTTAAAACGTCTCTTAACTTCAAGCAACGTTTATAAACAAGAGGGATTATCTTCAGTATGTGGCGAACAGCACCCATGACAGAATTTAATTCTTATTAATAGCTTATTATAAAGCAAGTGGACTGGATTATCCTGCAGAAGTGATCCTGCTATAGAACAATCTGTTTCCAAGCAAAACAACTCAATATGACCGTGTTCGGTGCAGATCATTTAAATATCGCCCTAGACATGAGTACATTTGAATACGGAGATTTGCAAAGGCACTACAAGAATCAAAAATCTTGATAAATAATTACATAGTCTTGTTCAAATTGATGCTAGTCAGGCTTTAGAAAATTCTTGAAGGTTCCAGACTACAATCAATTTGAACAACCAAGTAACAGACAGAGCAGTGGCAGTGGTGGCCCCGACTTACGAGTTACAACAGGTCCTGGGTTCGAAACCAGACAGGTCCTTTACGCAAACGATGAAGGAAAACATCGTAAGGAAACCAGCATGTCCTAGAATCAAATATTAGAAGACTTGTGTCATCTCTCAACCCGCACTGGGCCCGTGTGTTAGATTACAGCCCACTTCTCTCGAAGAGAGGAGGCCTGTGTCCCAGTAATGGGTACATTGCTAATTAAGCTAAGCAGCAGGCTATCTTCGTAAACCCACCTTCATTATCGATAGTGAAGGGCTGGCTCCTGTCGGTGAGTATCTCGTACTTGCACACGTCGCCGTAGCGCGGCGTGCAGTCTCTGTCCGTGGCCTCGACGCGCACGATCTCGTCGTACACGCGGCCCTCGTCCACGGCCTTCACGTACGCGGCCTGGCTGAAGACCGGCGCGAACTCGTTCACGTCCGTCACTGTTATGTGAACTGGCACCCTGGGGGAGAAAAGGAGATCTTTAAATGTCAGAAATATATGCGGGTGAATATGGGGTTTATTGATTAACAAGTGAAAGACCCGAAGACCCTCGCTTTACAGGCAATAAATAAACTAAGAAAATCTGGAATGAAATTTATAATGAGTGTGGCAGTAAATTGTCGAAATGGACTGCTGTGATGTTTCCAACGTTTTGAAAACATCTTGTTTACGTTCTGGTAAGTACTCATACAGGGTAGTATTTTTTGGCTCATTCAATATCGTTAACCCTTGCCCTGTTTCAGGAAGCTCATATGGTTCAGAGTCATTTAACTGTTGCTTTTCTGTGGTCAGGGAAATTTCAGCTTCGTAGTCAGTGAGAGTGATAAACTATTTCCTGTTAGATATACATAGATCTTACAGGAAATAGTTTATCACTCTCACTGACCGATGAATCTATCTATTATCGACTCTGGAATGTCCAGAGTCGAGAATAGAGTCGTTTTATGCTTCAATTCTTGGGGTAGGTGTAACCCAGAGTCGCGTAGTTTTCTTGCTGCAAGTTTAAAAGAACTGGCTTTCAACATCCGGTTTCTTAAGATACCTATTTGTTTGCCATAAGCTTTTCTCTTAGTAAAAGGACAATCGGTAAAGCTTACGTGTTTGAATATGAGCCGTCGCATCCTACGGCGGCGATATCGAACTTGTAGTTGCGTCGCTTCTCGCAGTTGAGCGGGTAGCGCACGCGCAGCCGGGCCTCGTTCTCGTCTATCACCATTATCTGAAACAATATAAAAGGTTTAATTAATGCCAAATATATCAAGTACTAGCTGCGCCTCGCGGCTTGTTTGTACAAACCTACTTACAAAATAAAATCATTTATCATTTACGTTTCGATCCCGTGGGAAAATCGGGATAAAAATTATCCTGTGTTAATCCTGGTTATAAACCATCTGTGTGACAAATTTCATCCAAATCCGTTCAGTAGTTTTTGCGTGAAAGAGTAACAAACATCCATCCATCCGTCCATCCATCCATCCGTCCATCCATCCATCCATACAAACTTTCACGTTTATAATATTAGTAGGAAGTTAAGTACTCTTCGATATTTATTTATTTATTAATACAACACTTTCTGGGAAAAGAAAGCAATCAATGAGCCTCAGACAATCGCATACTTTCCGTGTTCAACTAAAATCAATTACGCCCGACTATACCCTAAATAAATAAAATCCTACAATACAATAACAGGGCTATTATCAAAACACGAATGTATCCCATATTCCCATCCCATCCGGTCTATCGGGCCCGGCCTATCAACTCCAGTCGAGCGAAGAAAATAGAAAACTTATCCGAACGACCATAATTCCCATAAAATATTTGTAGGCCCTTTAATGAAAATGATTCCGGTCAGTAACGCACAATGGTATTGTTTAGTTGCCAAGGCGACGGCGACGCGCACGGATTTGTAGGGTTTTGTGATTAATGTGGGACATAAATTATATATGTTTTGTTTGTGGGTTACGTTGTGAATTGTGGGGTAAGGTGTCAGGAAATGGTTACAGTACCTAAATATCTATACTAATAATAAAGCTGAAGAGTTTGTTTGTTTGAACGCGCTAATCTCGGGAATCTAAATAATCTTCCAGTCGGATTTGAAAAAATATATATTTGCATTTGATAGCCTGATCTTGAGGAAGGAAATTTAACATCACGCTAGGACCCTTAGGAGCCGAGCAAGAAGAAATAGCGTCACGAAGATCGCATTTGTTACAACGATATCTGGTGACGGAAGAATGAAGGACATGTCGTTGGGAAAGTAAACGGCTAGGTATAAGAGTAGGGGATGACCAAAGAAACGATAAAAGGATTGTGTGAAGGATGATCTAGTTTGAGATCGGTTGATACAGAGATGTAGGCCGACCGAGATGCATGGAAGAATACATGCTGTGCTGAAACTAAATACATTGGCATAAAGGCTGACGAGGATGTTATTTCGGGAACTGTATCAAAGGTGAATACTGAAACTGTATTTTCCCATGGAGATAGGCAGAAACTACAGAACGCCACCAGCTGCGACCCTTGCATCATAGGCAGAAACTACAGAACGCCACCAGCTGCGACCCTTGCATCATAGGCAGAAACTACAGAACGCCACCAGCTGCGACCCTTGCATCATAGGCAGAAACTACAGAACGCCACCAGCTGCGACCCTTGCATCATAGGCAGAAACTACAGAACGCCACCAGCTGCGACCCTTGCATCATAGGCAGAAACTACAGAACGCCACCAGCTGCGACCCTTGCATCATAGGCAGAAACTACAGAACGCCACCAGCTGCGACCCTTGCATCATAGGCAGAAACTACAGAACGCCACCAGCTGCGACCCTTGCATCATAGGCAGAAACTACAGAACGCCACCAGCTGCGACCCTTGCATCATAGGCAGAAACTACAGAACGCCACCAGCTGCGACCCTTGCATCATAGGCAGAAACTACAGAACGCCACCAGCTGCGACCCTTGCATCATAGGCAGAAACTACAGAACGCCACCAGCTGCGACCCTTGCATCATAGGCAGAAACTACAGAACGCCACCAGCTGCGACCCTTGCATCATAGGCAGAAACTACAGAACGCCACCAGCTGCGACCCTTGCATCATAGGCAGAAACTACAGAACGCCACCAGCTGCGACCCTTGCATCATAGGCAGAAACTACAGAACGCCACCAGCTGCGACCCTTGCATCATAGGCAGAAACTACAGAACGCCACTAGCTGCGATCCTTGCATCCTTATCAAAGGTCAAGTACTTAGAAATAAATTGGAGAAACTAGAACTAAGTCAAGAGTCAGTTAATGCTATCAATCATTCAATCAATGTGGATACTCCGCCGTATTTATTGAGGCTGAAAGCCAACCAGTAAGTGGATTGAAAAAGGACTTAGGCTTGGTGGAATGGGGAATAGCTAAGTACTTCTACAATAAAGATAGGGCATCAAATTGATGCTCAGGAGCTCCTAAATAATAGGTTCCTGTTTTATAATACCTACAGTACAGACCTTGGGCCGACAATAACATATTTCCACGCAGAATTTCATGAACAATCCATCTTTGCCTTGCTACATGGTATGCAGGGGCAAGATAAGTTCTAATCCGTTGTCCGCCATCGATTACCTGTCAGGTTCTGTGCTGGCTATACGTGGCTATGCAGGGCTATCCGTGGCTTGTGGCCGGTCCAACTTGACAACTACCAGTAAATCACTGAAGTTGGAACAAGTTGCGAAGTTCGGCTTTAAAATAGATTCGGTAATGCGCAGATTTATGTGTTTTAGAGTTATTGGTAAAATAAGCCCCCTGGATGTATTGAGTGTTTTTTTGAGAATTAATACTAACGGACTCTTTGGTTCTGAAAGGCAAGGATATTTTGGGGGTAGGCATAAACTACAGAACGTCACCTGCTGCTGGCCTGAACCACTCCTTTTGCTTCATTTACGTTCATACATCTGGTCATACACGCACGCCGGTTGCGAGTACTACGCAACTGACCTTTCTGAAGAACATCACACCAATAAGGTCACTATACATTACTATATCATTGCTTAAACTAGTATTTTAAATGATATTACCCTTTAAACTAAGAGAACTAACATAAGACATAAGGTTTTCGAATCGTAAACTCAAACCCAAGCCTGCTCAAATACATTGGTTCAACACAATAAGGTAATATTAGTGTCACACTCGACGACGTTGACATATCATTGTGTGCGGAGCTTGCGCCTTGTTGACACTGCACATTAGTTCATTGTTTGTAGGCTGTGGGCTGTGGCACATTTGTGGGGGTTCATCGTTTGGGACATGGATCAAAACGTTGCTCTTTTGTTTTTGGTGTACTAGAGCCTTTTTCCAACTGTGTTGGGGTCTGCTTTCAGTCAAACCAGTATTTTACATGGACCGACTTCTAAAACCCAGTTATTGGGTAAGACGATACCCCTTGGTAAGACTGTTTGTTCCAGTTTTGAAGGCACAACAATATTGGAAGATAATGAAGAATGTGTAAATTGTGTAGCTTTAGACTAGAAGGACCAGCCGACCAGGACTCGACTAGCTAGTATACAGGGTGGCGATTAGGTTATCACATTAATTGAAACCACGTACTCTATATTAGGTATTTTATCATATTCAATTAAAATAATTTAATAATAAACAATATTATAGCCGCAGGACTCTTTTTTTCATTTTAATATTTCACAACATCATGTATTGCATAAACATAATCAGCTGACCAATAAAAGTAGGTCAAAGACCCGTGGCCGGTGAAGATAGTTCAAAACTTTAAACGTTGCCATTCCGAATTACCTACAAGCACTACTAAACTACCATTTTACAAACTATTATTACAAGAAACGTAAAAAATTCAAGCGAAAAATGTCCTTACCGCCTTCTTACGGCTAAAAGTTGAAGGCGTTTTTTGTGCGCAAAATTAAAAGATGAAAAGGGACCGCATGAGAGGTATGAAAAAAATATGCAAAAATATTCTTACTGTTGACGACTTAAGGTATAAATTTCTATGCGCGAAATGCTACGGGGTACGGGGGTGTGCTTGTAGGCATTTCTTTGGCGCGTGCGACGAATGAGTCACATAGTCCGCCGCCAAAATCCTTGAGGGATAGTTGACGATTGGCGCACGCGCCCTTCGTAGTATTGTTATTGTTTTTATTTTGTGGACATTGTTTTGTGTTAACTTTATTTTAGTAATAGGAATAGGATAGGTTAGTGAAGGTGGTGTGTGTGTGACAGTTTATGCGAAATCAAACGCTTAAATAATAATTATTGTTAGGTAGCTATTTTCATTGTGTTATTGTTTCCAACAAGATGCCTCGAATCAATTTCGCATCGCCGGAGTACACCGATATGATTTGGAGTTCGGGCAGTGGACATTTAAAGAATGAGGTATACGCTACTGAAGTGACGACTATGGACGATTTAAAATCTCGAATAATTAGAGCCTTCGACAATTTAAAAATTTTAGCCGCGAAGCCTACTCAGGCTACTCTGAAGAGTCCGAAATAATATCGTAAGACGATGTCATTTGTGTGTACAGAAGCATGGTGGACATTTTGATAACGTAAAAATTAAAATACGTAATAATTGAGCATTTAAGTGGAGATTTTTAAAGTTAATTTGTGATTATTTCATAAAACAATATCGTAAGTATGTTGTGAAAATGTTGAATTTCTGTCGCACGCACCACGCGCGCGTGCCTACATCCACAAGTAGGTACTCGTACTCGTACCTCGCGTAGGTACGGCGCGTGCTCCGCCGGCGCGACGCTGCGGCGTTGCCGCTTTTACAGGTCAGTAAACTAATATTATAAAGGCTGATTTATTTTTTACCAACTATAACGCCATTTATTTTGTTTGAAAAATGCATTTTCTTAATTTTAGTAAAATTATTTATTTTATTATTTTAACGGACTGATAACAACTTGTAATACCTGCTGTACAATTTAATGTGATAACCTAATCGCCACCCTGTATATGGTGGACTATTTATTATTCTATAGTCAACCTTTGCCGTGCAGTTAATTGCCATTAATTCACAATAAGACTGAACCAATATGTGTGTTATAGCAACTTACAAGTCACAAATTGAACCGATACCTACGACTATGTAGGAACTCCCTACACACAACATGTCTGTGCCATTACCAGATTGCTAAAAACGCCAACACTACACAGACTTTGTAAGCATTATACAGCCCAGACTCGAAGTTGCAACAAGGAAATAAAGCCGACGATGTAAAGTTTCAGTTATTGGCTCTTCAAAGTTGGCACCTGCCTCGCTGCCGACCCCCGGCAATCGCAGCGTCGTGAAACTTTGCAGCCGGTGCTCTGTGGTGCAATCTGAAGAAAGTTGCTACTTTCTGTAGCTTATAAATGGGTTGGAATATGTGAGAGGGTTTTTTATATAATTTGTCTTACGTTTTCTAGCTGGCTTATACATTTTCATGTATAGTGGGCCATAAAATTGCTTTAACAGTTTATGTTTAAATTTCACTTGCATGTCATAAAACGACAAGGTCTATTTTTGCTTTCCAAACCAATGAGGCGGATAAATAGTTTCAGTTTAGTTACTCCAATTTAGTAGTGTAGTTTCAATATACTGGGAGTTTTTGTAAAGCCATTACGAGGTCGACTATAGGTTCATATAGACTTGTGATAGTTTTATTCTATGGTATTAAAAAGTCGGTCCTTCGGTACAAAACTCAGTAAACACAACACAGAAAAAGTAAAGCCACCGCTTACCAGTCAGAGAAATAGACATTATCTGACGAAAGTTTCGCATTAATGCTTTCAGTACAGACACATTCGTTTTTGTCTAATTAAGATTGTATGTGCAGGTGTCATCAGTTTCCAGTTCCTGTCAAAGTGATAGATAGAGAAAAATAAACAAATAAAATCTAGAAATAGCATACATCCATTTTACTTTTATAAAGACTAATGCTAGAACTGCACCTCGAAACAGAACAATAACTACCCACATACGTGCATTTCACAAAACACCCAATCCCTTATTTAGACATGGCGGATGAAAAATGTGATTTTATAAATAATTAACTAGTTTTCCAGGAGAGAGGTTAAAAGAAGACTAAACATAATGTTGGTGGAAATTGTATTGATATGAGTGGCGGCTGTGACGCCTGCCAGCCAACGGTTAATAGTTAACGTGAAATTTTAAAATCCAGTTTTTGCGTTAATTTTTGGTTCATTACAATTGTAGAATGAAAATAGAAAAAGAATGGGAGACATTTTTAAATGTCTGCTACTGAAAGAGGACGTTTTTTCTTACTAAACAAATCAAATAGTCCACTCTTAGGCACTGTGCGATATCTATATAAATGAAACAAAGTCGGGTCAGTTACACCATTCATAGCTCAAGAGCGGCTGGACCGATTTTTGTGATCTTTGATTAGTTGAATTTGTGTCCGCCCCGAATAACAGAATAAGTATTGAATCATTAAAAAAGTCACGAAAAAAGATAATTCATTTTCTCATACATTTTGTATGGAACGGCTTTTTTGATGATATCTCGGGAATGTATTGACTGGTCGATGGCGGTGTGAAGTTCACCGGGTCAGCTAGTTGCGAAATTAAAATCTAGACAGCTTCCAAGACCATCAGCAAACGTTTTATTTTCACCCAAAAAGTAACATTAAAAAACCACCCGAAATCTATCGAAAAAGTTGTTCGTATCAAAAGTTCGCCAAATCGTTGCCATCGCACCTCTAAAAAATAACAAGCTTTTAAACAGTTTACGATTTCAAACTACCTGCATTGATGCACTTTATCGCTTGCAATCCCAACTTTTTCCATTTCTAGTTATCGTCTGCACAGAACAATAAAACTACGGCACACCATACAACGTGCGACGTTTATTACCACGGAGTTTATATCGCGTTGTGTGAGTTACATTGCTGCGCGGGTTCGTTGCAAATGGGGCTTGTTTACGAGCAGAACGCGCAATGTTCCTGTTGATTTAGTAGTGGGCACGGGGCGGCGCGTACTTCGGGGTTATCTTTCTTTGGGATGCGTTAATGAGTTTACGGCGCACCGTGGTACAAAGGTTAATGCGCGTGGTTGGTTTGTAACTCCGTACCTTAGTCATGCTATTATCCTAGATATAGTAACTCGTTTATCTCGACTATGAGGAGGTACTAAAACTACACTGGTCATCAAAAAAATCGACCCACCCATTTTTTGTTCAATAATGATCGACTGTTTCACATGTTTGTTTATTATTTTGAGGGCCGATTATGATGATTGACGTCTTGTTTGTCATAAATCTTATTGCATTTGAAGGTAAACTATATTTTATACAGGGCCCCAGTCTGCTATTTTTATAAATTCGTCATTCCAACACGATCCCATTCCCATCCCATTGTCATTTTGCTTAAAGTTCGTAATCTGCTAAATTCTTAATGGCGATCATTGGGCTCGTAATAGAATTGTGTCATAATGACATTGTCGTATTGGCATTATTATAAAACCCGTTAGTAGAAATGATTTTCTAAAAACTACCACTACTTTATTTATGCCACATTTCATTAATATAAATGTCGGAGTCATTCGTTTGACTATTCGGAACGCCAGCGCCATCTCATGGCGCTGGACAGAGTCTAGCCTGAGTTCGTGGTGGGACGAGAGCAACAGCGGCTACAAGAAGGGTGTAAGCAGAGCTCTCGGGATGATCGAAACATTGGACATCACGAACAACATGTGCTCAGAAACTGTCAGCGTTCCGTATTGTTGAATGTGTACCTATAGTGCGTGACTCGCTAGTGTGACTAACTTGTTCGTAAATTATAATCTGATTTGAAGTGCAAACCGTTTTTCTATTGTGTTATAACCAACACTACCCATAGTACGCCCACAGTAGTTAAAATATGCCTGATGTTAAAGAGAGACAAACATACCATCTCCGACATATATGTTTTTACATATTACTAGCTGACCCGGCAAACGTTGTTTTGCCATATAAATAATTTCCTAATAATTTTTTTTTTTTTTCTTATTTAGGGGGATGAAAAATAGATGTTGGCCGATTCTCATAGATACCGGATAAGCACAAAAAATTTCATCAAAATCGGTCAAGCCGTTTCGGAGGAGTATGGCAACGAAAACTGTGACACGAGAATTTTATATATTAGATTTATTAGTGTTTTATTAAAGTCAAGTGTTTTATGTAAGTCAATCATTCATTTATCATTATTTCATTATATACGAGATTACCATTCTATGCCATTTCTTTCAATGGAGTGTCAGTGGTTGACCACTGGAAAGTCATAATGACGCCAATATGTTAGTAGATTACGAAACTTGTCAAAATCAACAATTATGAAATCAATGATAGACCATTCTGACACTATTGTAATAGCAGACTTGGGGCCCAGAAATACTGTTGAGTGCTGATTTGATGGTTAAACGTCTAAAATCGTCGGGAGTTCATGTGAATATCGTTAAGTTTA
Organism: Apamea anceps; assembly: GCA_951799955.1. Taxonomy (NCBI): domain Eukaryota; kingdom Metazoa; phylum Arthropoda; class Insecta; order Lepidoptera; family Noctuidae; genus Apamea; species Apamea anceps. Next base: position 760,700 of record OX637526.1, read on the forward strand.
ATTGTTGAGGCTGTAGTTTTGACTAATTCTGTCTAAAAGTAATGGACACTACTGTAACTGAGGCGGCCCAAGTTGTGGCTTTGCTGCAACAAGGCTTAAGTCAACGTGTAGTGGCCAGGAGGTTAAATCTCAGCCGTTCTGCAGTTCGGCAAGAAGATCTGGATCTGGAAGACATAGGGTGACAACTCAAAGGGATGACCGCTTTATAGTGGTATCCGCTTTACGAAATCGACACCTTTCTGGCGTAGATCTCCAGCGACGCTTACGTGAAGATCGGGGTGTGGCTATAAGTGACAGTACTGTAAGGAGGAGACTACGTGAGCAGAATTTAAGACCACATAAGCCAGCAACAGGGCCACAATTGACCACAGCTTAACGACAAGCCAGACTTCAATTTGCGCAGAATCACATCAACTGGACAATCGGCCAATGGGAGTCAGTTCTTTTTAGCGTTGAGAGTCGGATGACTTTATACGGTTCTGATGGACGCCGTAATGTCATGCAACGGCCAGGTGAACGTTATGCCCAGTGTTGCATAAGAGAAACAGTCAGTTATGGTGGGGGCTCTATAATGTTTTGGGCTGGGATATCTTTAACGGGATGCACGGAGCTGGTTTTCATAAGAAGTAGTGCTTTAACTGCGGTACGCTACATCACAGAGATCTTGAAAGACCATGTGGTGCCATATGCCGGCTACATTGGAGAACATTTTGAGTTAATGCATGATAGATAATGCACGGCCACACGTAGCGCGCATTGTCACCGATTATCTTGAAGAAGTCGGCATTCGGGTTATGTCGTGGCCAGCGAGAAGCCCTGATCTTAACCCTATAGAGCACATGTGGGACACCCTAAAACAAAAGGTAATCCAGCCCCTACATCCTTAGGAGACCTAGAAACCGCTATCAGGGAATAATGGAACCGAATCCCTCAAGAGACCATAACAACCTTGATTAGGTCACTAAAACGGCGAATGCAGGCGGCCATCGTCATTCGAGCAAGAGGGGAGAACACTCAAATGTTAAACTGAAAAAACTGTGTTGATAACACTTTAAGACTGAAAAATTAGAGCGTGTTTAAGATTAATCAAAAACATTGTAAAATTATCTTTTTATTTTTATAATCAAATTTCATTATTTTTTTAAATAATTTTTATGTTTATGTTGTGCTAAAATTGGTGTAAATAAACAAGTTAAATTAAACATATCAGTACTAAACCATTTTGTGTTTTTTCGCTAAAGGAAAAATGTGATTTGCGGTAAAACTGCAGGTGGGCCGATTTTTTTGATGACCAGTGTAGTATGTACAGTCACAAGCACCGATATGTCAACACTTGGCAATTTTCAAATGCGATTTTTTCGTAAACTATCGAATGCATCGTTGAAATACGATACATTACATAAACCTATGGGTTCGAAAATAATATGTTCGTAACAACATACAATTTCATTAAAATATAAAGGAGTAAATCGCTTTTGAATAAAGCCGAGTGTATACATACTTTTGCTCGTGACTGTACCTCAATGGGAAAATGCTTTTATTTGAAACATCCGTTACGGAAATGCTAATGCTAGATAGACAAGTACCTACCTAGATTGCATATTTAGACTTGCCAGACTAGTTTTAGACTCGCTTAAAGTTAACATATTCATCGGCGAGGTCGTAAAATGAATCAAATCTAACCTGCTACCGTAAAACCCAGGGTTACTTTCATTTAGACCAAATGTGTCAATTTCTTGGTCCTTACTATATGTATCCCATTCCTATGTTACTGAACTGTTCTACTCGTGTGTACCTACATATTTGGACGACACAGCTTGCAACTTACCGCTCACAATTATACAGATTCCCTGGCGACCATTCCTAGTTCAGGCTAACAAGATTATAGCAGTGAAAATGTATGGCGGACTATGCATAAATAATGTTTATTTGTTGTTGTGGATATAAGGAAGGTGCGACCATTTTCTTTTCAACAGTTTTAAAACTCATTCTTCTTCTGATACTTATCGTTGCTTTATGTAAGCGTATGGAACCCTCTATTTAATGAAACGGTGTGCTGTCGTGATTGGACGACTAATATCCCAACAGCCTAGCGTATTAAGATGTAGGTCATATCTAGTCAAAACAATTTTGTTTGAATTTTTCAGTACATTTTAACAATAGCACTGTTTTGTTGAAGATTGTTTCACAGGATGTAATCATTGTTTTCACAGTGTTGTAGTCTGACTTGAAGATAGTTTTGTCTAGCTCACTGCCAAGTAGAAATTAGATTTGACAGCAAATAAAGCTTATGCAGGATTTCGTATTCTTAAAGTAACACCTGAAATTCAAGCTTTATCAGATTTTGATGATGTGCTGGTTCAAGAGAATCAACCTCGAACGGAGCCTCCCCATGGTGTTTGTTGTGGAGGATCAGGAAGGTGCAAAGCGACGATTTACTCTTCGAAACACTTTTAAAACACTGATTCTTGTTTCTGTAAGGCTGATTCGGCGACAGTTGCCATAAGAAGGGACTAGAAAGAGCAACCAGAAATGAGGGAACTGCACTTCAAATTGTACCACATAATTTATGAAGAAATCGAATATTTCTCTTCTCCCGGTGTTTTGCTTCGGTACGACAAAATGTCAAAAAAATCGAAGATATGAGAAATCCATCCCCCTCCCAGAGTGGCAACATTGTAGGCTGATTATGGTATGATAATAATGACATGTTCAGAAATACTAACCTCAAACGGAGCCTCCCCGTGGTGCTTGTTGTTAAGGATGAGGAAGGAGCAGAGCGGTCCTCTCGCGCGGATGGCCGGCGTCACTTCCACTAGTGTTTCGTTCTCCTTGATCAGCCCATGGTAGCCCTCCTCTGGCTCTGCCAGCTCCAGGTATGGAATGTCTGAAAAGAAGAAAAGCTGTTTAAGAAACGTTTAACGAAAGTTTTTAGAAAATAAACGTCATAGTTCTAGAGGGATCGGAAGACCGCTCGGGTCTCATGGTTAGGGTAACGGATTTTTGCTAGGGACAATTTTTACAAGAAAGATTTATTATGGTCGACCGAGGCCGGCCGTCGCCAATAAACGAAAATAAATCATTTTAAAAATCCTTCAAGACTATATTTTTAATAACCAGAAGCATGATTAATAGTTCTTTGTTAAACCTCACTTTATAAGTTAGAAGCCGTGACATGTAAAAACTTTGTAACGCAAAACTCATTTAATTATAATCAAGAGGGCGCCGCCATTAATATTCAGTAATAAAATTTAATAATTTGCTAGAAGGACCAGTCTCAAGCTCCGAAACAGGCCATAACCGTTAAAGAGGCTACTAGCCTCTCCGCCGGAGAGGGCTATCCGCAGATTTTAATTAAATAGCCTTTGCCTTACAATCCGATGCAGTGTAAGGGCCCATTCTAGGGACACTGAAGGACCATTTTTGGGACGATCTTGTGTAATGTCCGCTTGTGATAAGGATGGGTGATTCAAATCCATGGGGCGAATTTAAAGCGTTTGGGGATTCTTTTGTGTTACTTTTATTTTGATGATAAATGTAAGGTTGCGATTTTAAATTAGTTTTTTAGGAAACTTATTATTGTTATTTTCGAACTCAATGCTTCAATATTAGTGTTATTTTTAGAAAAAGCGGAAGAATTCCCCGATTTGATTTAATTTGACAATATTTGAATATCTTTTGATATCCACGAAACAAATCCGAGCAGATACAAACGTCTGATCAGATGCGTACCGTACCACGGTACAGTACACATAAAAAATTCGCTCGTAAAACGCTGACCCGGACTCCAACACTCTACGCTGCGTTTATGACTGGGTGCACACGCACCAGCTTGCATTTAATCCCGCCCGCATCACACGGGATCGCCCAGGATCGCCCGGGTTTGTTTACAATCTCGTTGGACAAACACAGCCCGGACCTCTCAGTCTCTCGTTAAAGGCGTATTCGTCCGCGGCTAGCAATTTGTGCCGCGCTGGTCGCGTAAGCCAACGATCAAACGCGAAAGCCTCGACTTTTCCTGTTATTCCTGCGTTCTGTTTGAATAATGGAAATTTTTCTCGGTTTTACCGCCGAAGGGTTGAAACGGTGGCAATTGTTTGTGTTACAGAAATGTTACTCAAATTCGGGTTTCTGTGCAAATATGTGCTCGGTAAGGAAAAATGCGGGTCCAACGGTCGTGATTCTTTTGTGACTTTCGAAAGATCAGGTATTTAGGGCAGCTCTGTTAGTAATCCGAACGAAAGTCGAGTAAACAAAGAAACGTAAAAATCTGCTTCTGTGAAACACACAAATCTACGTATTATACCGAACTAGAGCAGAGTTGGCTTTGACGTTGTATCGCAAAATCTTTTGGCATACAATCTGTTAACATCAACAAAATAAGCATCGGACACCGCAAGACATTGTATCTGAGTCCCACACAGCTTGTGCCAAAAGAGGTTTGACCTGCTTGACCCAGCAACAACATTAAACTACGTATTTCATGAAAAACTCAAGTAGCGTCATTATATATAATCATAAAAAGTTTGTACGGCTTCAAGGGCTTCTTAATTAGTGTATTAGAATTCATTAATGAGTATTAATAAGATCCTCCTGGGAACAAAAACTAGCTTCTTACGTAATATTAATAACGGTTTATCCTCTGATGCGAAACGTGAATTTCATGTTTATGAGAATGGCTTTAAAAGTTTGTTGGAATTCTCTCCTGTTTAGTAATTCTATGTTTGTGGAAAAACCAATTCATTTTGACGACAATTGATTTTGACATGGTTATTTGCCCTACTTTACATCATAATAACGCACTGAAAGTACTTAATAAGTTTCGTAAGATGCTAAGAATTCCTGCACCGCACGGTATAGTGTTGCTGCAAAGCATAAATACTGCACATAGCACCCACTCAGGCTAACTAACAACTGCGCAGGAAGATAGCAATTTTCATGTTCTACATTTTTCCTCGAACCGAGATTAGCATGAAACTTTGCTGGTACTAAAATCATACTCGTACTTCTCCTTAGACAACAGTTTTAAATTAAACGCAAAGAGGAAACGGTTTTATTTCATAATCCGTTTCTAGAATACAGAAACTCATTCGAAATTGACAGTGGGTACTTAGCATGTAAACTGCGCACTTTGAACACAAAAAAGCTTAAAATTTTCTACTACATTAATTAAAAAGAGGTCATTACGCGAAACGAGAGGTAATTTCGCTTGCAAAAAAGGGTTGAAAAAAATATTTTTCTTATTTCGGCTTTGAGGGTAGTCCGTCACACTACGGGCCTTATTTAGTATTCACGAGCGGTGTCGCTGCGGTGCCGGCTTCGCGTGAACGTGGCCTTACTTACACCCAGTAGGTGAATTACCGCGATCAAGTTAAGGTATTTGTTTCAACTTTTTGAGTGTAAATCATTGTAAATATTTTGTTCTCAAATAATATTATGTTTGCGTGTTATCTCCGGATCAAAAGTTTTGCCCAAATAAGCCCAATTTACGTAATTTTATTATCAAGGGCCTTGTTAATAAAGTGTAGGTGTATGATCCTATCTTTCGTTATTCTATTCGGAATGAATTCTCTCGTCTAGTTTTTAATAAATGAAGTTCTTTATTCATTGGAAACTGTTCGAGGCACTTTATCGTGACATTTTCCAGCAGTCACCTGACCTCGGCTATATCTTAAGGAAACCAGGTTAGGAACACAGTTACGCATAGCAATATACTATTATAACCTTTCACAATGAAATACTTAGTTATACAAACTTCACTGCCAGTGAAAATTTCGTTTTGTTTGGGTAAATGAATACCTACTGAATTATACCAAAAATCACACCAATAAATGAATTTGAATTTGATACATTTATTAACTGCTTTGTTGATTCCAGAAAAAGAAAACCAAAAAACATTTCCAATGCCAACATTAACATTCACGACGACAGCAAACAAACCATTTATAATAACAATAAGCAATACATATAACAATAACTTACATTCTGACATAAATGCCTGTAAAAATACTGCTTACAATAGGGCTTGTCGTAAAAAGAAATGGTACGTGTAGTTTTCGCGTCAAATGGACTCACTAAATACTGAAGTGACATACATTCTAGGAGGGTAGTCGGCGCGTGGAAACGGACGGCCTTTGTACCGATGACATGTAGCGTGGTGGTCCGAATAAAAAGTTTAGATTTGTTGGTCCTACGTTGGGCGCCAATAGTGGGCAGTACGGGTATTGTGAAAATGTTAATACTTTCTGTAGCTGTGCTGGCGTAATCTAAAAACATTTTATTTTTATCGCTTCGAGTTTACGCGCTATATGGTCGTGATGAACTGTATTTTCACTTTGGAGTGACATAAAGAAACATTACCTGGTCGAAAAGGTACATCAGTTAAAGTTAGGACAGCCTCTGTAGCGATGTAGATCTGATGCGATGTAGCTCTGTAGCTTGATTGTAGATGCTAATCGTACATACATTTACTATTTAGTCCCATGCTGGGGCGCCATTAGTAGATAGTAAAGGTAATGAACAATTATGCAGTGTTACTGTTGCGGTTGTGGGTGCAATTAAAACACCATTCGATCTTCATCACGTCAAAGTTTCCGCACTAAATGGACTCGCTAAATACTGGTCGCTTTTTGGGAGTAATATACATGAACGGATAGTAGGCGGGCGACGCGTGAAAACAAACGGTCTCTAAACGATGACGTGTAGTATTGTGTGTGGTGGAAAACGCTTAGATGTGTGTGTCCCACGATGGGCGCCAATTGTAGCTTGTGAATGTAGACGAGACTTTTTACTGTTTGCAGTACTCTGAGGGACGGTTCCCGTATTTTTTTCTAATGTTAGTTTCAATCTATTTTGCGACAGTCAATTTTCCTTTTTTGAAAAGTTTTTGGCATTGATTGTCACTGTGATAAACGAGAATTGGCCTTCTGAAATAATAAGAAAAACATTCGTTCTCCCCAATCCTCAATAAGCCACCTTAGCCCTCAATCCTCAATACATAATGTCAGAAAAAAGTCCTGAATGTGTATACACACAATTTCCAAAGTAACATAAAAAGGTTATTGAAGAGAAATCCAAATCACACGAACAATTTATCACAAACGTTGACTTCAAACAACATCCTAACAGACGAGTAAGCCGATCATTTATTTCAATTACTCATTCACGTGAAGGGAGCATAAAAAACCCTTTTTGGCGTAGTCTGCGATCGGAAACCCACAACCATTAATCTTAGCGCCATGTGTCAGTCAGAAAGCGTACATAATGTGACAATTACGGTGTCTGGGTTTGAATAACAACGCCGTAGAGCCTCCAAGCGCTCCCTGTAAGAACTCCAAGGATCCGATCCTACGAGAATTGGTCATAAATGCAGATACGCCGCAAAGGGCGATAAAATCGGCGCTAAATTATTTAAAACGCTGATAAGTGGGTAGTATGGTGCTCGTATGGGTGCTCGGCGGTTTTGTCGGTTTGGAAATTTGCGGTGAAGTGGTAAAGCTTTTTATTGTTACGCCTCGCTGTTAAATTTTATAGACTTTAAATTCTGATATTATTTTGTCAGAAATGGAAACATCAAACACGTATGTATTTTATTTTATGATTTGGAGGATAGTTTTTTTTTCTTACAGGTTTAGCAAAATTAAACCTTATCTATTTATTAATTCTTCTAACCCAAAAACAATTTGCAGCGCATTCCATACCTTTCTTTATTACCATCATAATAACAAAGCCACAAAACGAAGGTCACCATTGAACTTTTTACAACCCGACCTTAAAGATAAAGCAAATATGGTGACCCTTTAACACAATGGATTTACGATACTAACCGGTCATTTGGCAAAACTGCGCCGAAGTTACCTACAAAAGTTGCGTATTTTATGGTGTCTCGACATTGCAGGACTCATCATTTTCACTTAAGTTTGTTACAGAGACCCTAAAGTTGTGAGCTGTGGGATTAGGAGGATTATAAACTATGATCCCTGCTGGTGGCGCAATTGGTGTCTTTTGTTTGATGACAGTTTGTGGTTTTTTTTTTAATTTATATTTTTTGAGGGAGATTTGATAAAGGGTAAAGATATTACAATTACCTAGTCTTAAGACAAGTTGTTCAGCTTTATTTCCTGGACGTTGTGCATCTTGACTGGTTGCAGAAGACAAACGTAAAAAGTATGAATTCTTTGTCGCTAAAACGAAAGTAAATAGGTAGGCAATATGATGTTGTTTTTCAATTAAACTAAGTAAACGTCACAAAAAGGCAGATTGGGTATATTAAATATTTATTTACGTAAATAGTTTCAGCCCACGCTACGATTCCGTCAAAGAGAAAGAGGACTATGATACACCCACAAACAAGTAACGGCATGTGACAAGAAAATATACCAGTCCAGAGATAATATTCTTTTAATATACTGAATCTGGCTTTGAATCGAGCTTGGGGCTTGATTCAGACTTTATATTTCACAATTGTGTATACAAAGTGTAGTTAGCAGTAACGATAACTAAGCATTAGAATTCTGAAACCATTTATATCCGAACGCTGCTGCGAAACAGAACTCAGTCTAACCACACAAAACCATTTACCCAAACGAAAAAACTTTGCACGTAAAGCCAGTCCCGAACGCTGTAACAGTTTAAATCAAAATCCGACAACTTCTACACTATAGCCGTAATGCTCTCGACATACATTATGCATGGATGTAAGCTGCGTGTTCTTCGCTCTACGCCATGTAGTATTGATTCCAGTCCTGAAGCAGACATCACTGAACCTTCACCTGTCTCTCTCTAACGCCTTAACTTTTGGAAAGAGTGACGAAGACAGGATTGAAGCAAAGAGGTCGTGCGAAGGTTCCATAAAACGGCAGAAAGAAAGGCTGGTTACGGCGGAATTACTGTGTAACGGCACTGTCATTGGGAGTTCAAGTACTTCGCGTCACTTTGAAGTTAATCGGGTGAGTATGGAGCTTAGTTAAATACGTTCGGGTGGAATCAGAACGCCGAATCTTCTATGTTATTTGTTTAGGATAAGCGAGACTAAAAACCTTTAAATTGGCTTAAGTTTCTGTGTTAAATAAGTCGATTGTAGAGTATTTGGAAAGTTTTCTCCTAATACTTTATTTCCCGTGAATCAATTGCTGGTTGGTAGAGATTCCTCCGAGATTCTGTCGAAGATTTATGGAAGATATTACTTAATAAATCTTACGCTTCCAGAAGAAAGCTTCGGAAGTAAGTCAACTGGTTTGTTTGGTGTGTAGGAGTAGACAAATACATAGCTGTTATTCTTGTGATCCCTAAAGTTTACGGCAGATAGGTAAGTTTAGGAAGTGCTGAAACTGACCTGAAGAAAATAGTAAGTACCTAATACGAATAATACAACAAAAGAAAACCTAAACCAGAAATACAGAACCTACCCAATTAAGGCATTTGACCAACTTACCCTTAGAAGTTTAGAACTGATTAAATTAGGATTTTAGAATCCTACCGAAACGTAGACACATTAGCTAGCCCTGTATCGTTGAGTGATGTGTTTGCTATTATCTTAATTAATTGCAGATGATTTTGATTGAGATAACGTTACTCATTGAATTCTCGATGTTCTTGAGATGAGAGCTTGTCACTTAATGTCAATATCAAATGTCTGATATCTTTGTCCATGACAGTCGACATTTGTTTCAGATACATCATTATTATAGGTAATTGGTTTCTACATTCTCTTGGGTGTGTAATTTATAGATTACTAACGAACCACCACCGTTTCGCACAGGTGATGGCGCCTTTAAAACATCGTGATTTCAGTACTACGAGTATATATACCTAGAAATAGTATTATTAATTGTTGCTGCAGGTGAGTAAGAAAAAAAGTAGATCTAAATTATTTTCTAAGTTAAATACACATAAATGTATTTTACACATACACCTTCCGGAATAAATGTTGAACATAATGTTCTAAATGATAGTGAAAACCGCATCAAAATCCATCGTGTACTTTAGAAGATCTAAGCGGTCACACAGACAACACGAAAAGCGAGTTTGCTTGATACAGTTTAGATATAGATAGCGCATTGCCATTTCTTAAAAAAACGAGGGTGCAGCCAGTTGTTTCCTTAAGAAATAACCGACCTTAGTATTCGATATTAATTTGCTCTTGATATCTCTACCCGTTTCTGAGAAAAAGGCTCTTATGACAGACGAACAGCTAAGGGATTCTATAAGGTTTTTTCTATTGAGGTACGGAACCCTAACAATAAAAGAAACTGGAAAACTTGTGTTTTTCTAACTAGAGCTAAAAAACTCGCAACTAGAAACAGCCAATTCACGAAATCGGATTCCAGGAAAATGCATTTCTAAGTCGCTTAGAAGCAACAGCACAGCACGTATAGCACAATGTGTAGTAGCAAGCAATTCTGAGCTAGATAGTGATTGGTCCTTAGCTCCCCGAGGTAGCAGGGCCGCACAGCCCCCGGCACAGAACTCAATAACGTCGGACGTACTAAGGACCAATTCACTTCACCTTCAGTTCTCTTTACAGTGAATTTTTAAAATGACTCAGCTCACACGGCATTTGAAATAGCATAGCCAGAGGCTGGATTGCTGTTCACAAAGAATTTTCCACTCTAACCCCTTTGACGTAGAGTTTTGTTTCAATTGGAGTGTATTTCGAGATTTTTAGCGCAAGATCTCGAATTGTTGTGTTGGTTATAACACGCTCGTATAAGTCTTATAGTTTATTGTATGGACTGTATGGGTAGGATATCGTACAACCGGGGGTTTGTTAAACATGAAGCACCTATAATAATAAATAAAGCTTCATACTAGCTGGATTAGAAAAACGGGGAAGCAAAATCAAAGAAAAATGTTAAGCAGCATGAATATAACGTTTTGGCTTTGGCTTGTATCAGCCAAAATCATTTGCATACTTCCGAGAGATTATAAGTTAGCTTTTATGGCAGCACTTTTCGCGGAACTTGGGAATATAATCTAATGAAGATTAATAGGCAGTAGAAAACTTGAGAAAAACTCATTATAGGGCTGCTGAGACGAGACACTCTTCTACATGTATCTTCATAGAAGCGGTGTGTGGAGGTCTGAGGCAATCTGCGGAGATTGCCTCAGACCTCCACACACTTATAATAAGTACTTTATACTTAAAGGTTAGCTCACACAGTACAAGTAAAATTTATCTAAAACTACTAGCCTAACTCCTATAGACGACGTCGTAAACTCATCTGTTCCTAAGGACGCAGGCGTAGGAGACCTAATTACAAGCGATTAACTTAATGATGCTGGTAATTCTGTCAGACCTAACACTTAAATGTAGGGCCTATTAACTCCTAGCTTACACTTGCAAAGATTTAAATCATTATATTCGATCTACCGCGCGAAAAGATGCGCCACGTTTCTGTTTTGTTTTGACACACAATGACATTAGTGACTTCACAGTCATGGAAACGCAATTTTCATTTGAAATTAGGAGAAATAAAAATGAAAATCGTAATTAATTTTCAAAAAGTTACGCATTAAAGACTCTTAATTTCTTAAGTTGTTAGAACACTTGCTGAAGGCACAACAGGAAATTTTAACAGCTGTTTGTAATGCATTTACCAAAAACAATGAAGTTTAGCAGGCGTGTGTCACGCACTGCTTTGTATAACCGAATGATTGTTGTTAATGGGATGTGTTATCTCACTCTACTCAGTATTTACACTTCTCGCACGGTGAGGGCACATCTAGCGATATAAATCTCTGGGCGCTAGTACTAGAGTAAGTAGTATATCAAGGGCTCCTGTCTTCAAGGCCCGTTTACCTACAAAAGCCGTCACGTCTCTGTGTAAAAAGGGTCCCGTAGAGGCCGTAAAGGTATCGCCCTGACGGACAGTGTGATTTTATCGCCGCGATAATGCAGTGGGATAACGGGGGAGACGTGCTCCGCTTGACGAGCGGGCGGGTTCAGACGTGACTAGTGGTTGCACCCAGTAGATTACTGGTACTGCTAGTACTGGCCTGGTTTAGTAGGGTAGTGCAGTGTAAGGTCGGTTAGTGTCTAGTTTACAGTTATTTTCTGCTTTAGTGATGTGAGTGCGGCATTTGCTGCACTTCCTTTTAGGACCTCAATGTTGTAATGAGTTTTACGGATCGTACGAGTATATAGATAAAAGTAGTTTGCTCTTCCTTAAAGCAATATCTTCTGTGTTTACATGAACAGTTTTTACTTAGCTGTTATACGCCTTATACTGACGACAAGTAACTAGTTCAGGAACGTAAATTTATGACCCACTAAACCTATTTACAGCCTGCGGATTTATAAACCATCAAATATAATAACCCTCGAGTATTTGCTAATAACTTGGCGATCACCCAAAGTTTACCGATAACACAACAATACTCAGGAGAGACCCCTATTTGACCACTCATCTCAACAAATATTAGCGTACTGTCATCGTGTGCACCCGACATTAAGAGAGTCTCATTTGGCAAATGGCCGGAGTTGCGCCTGGCCACATAACGCCTACATCTCGATGCCGAGACGCTTCGGATTACTTTCAGTAATAATTCATATTCCAAGTTTCTTCAAATTCTGTAGACACTCGTAATGTGTTTGGGTGAAATGTTGTCCCTATTACACGTGCGTATGTGTACAAATGTTCTTTTGGGAGCGAGCGTGCTAGTGATTTTTCTTGTACAGTGTAATGTAATTTCTGTTTTCTCATAAACACGTGAAATAAAACCTAAGAATTGCGTTGTTGAATAATGGTGTTGGTTTGCAAAATAAAAATGCTCTTAGTTTATTTACCAATTAGAGTAAAGGTCACCACAAAACAACTAAATGAACTACAATGCCAGTAGCAAGTACAGTCAACAGCAAAAGTAGATGATCAAAATCAGAAATTCAATACTAATGCACGGAGTTCTCGTCAGAACTGTGCGGCGTTGAAGTGATTCAAAAGTATGTGATTGTAAATTATACCAAACATTTACTACTAGTACAGCTGCCATATAGCTACGAACTCCGTTCATTAGTATTAAATTTCTGATTTTGATCATCTACTTTTGCTGTTGACTGTACCACCTCAGTAAACCAGTAAGTAAACATGATTTGTTTTCAGAAATGGTCGTTACTAGAAACTGACCTTTAAAACTATAAACAAAACACCCTAACTTTTCTTTTTAATACTCTATTATTTGGAAAACCTTGGAAATGTAGAACCTTCACTACCGAATAGGGGAATTGTTTATATTGAAGCTTTCCCTCAATAGCGAAACATACAAAGGTTTATTTTCATAGACAAGAGATTACAAGATCTAAGAATCTGTTAATGAAAGAAAGAAGTAAGATAAATGAAGATAAAACGGAACTTCCAATACAAACCATAGCTAAGACAATTTCAAAATACACAAGTTGCAAACTGTCCGTAAATGATCCGCCGCGCTCGGCTGTTTGCAGCGTATTGTGTGATGATATTCACGGATTAATTAATTATGACAATGTGTTGGAACGTGGAAGTCAGGCATCGTTAAAACAGGTTTATGCTGTTCTGAGTCGTTTCAAAGAATTTATTAATTTACATATTAACGAAGGTCTATCACGCAGCCATCTCATTATATCTGTCAGTATTTTTTGGTTTATTTTTGCAAAATTAATCAACTTACATTATTTATGTACATATTCGTTACTATTTTTTATCTGACACATATTTATCTTATTTAAGTATGCATACACACGTCACGTTGCAATGTAAAACTGATTTGCATCATACAGCTGAACTGGGCCTTTTCTTACATCGTTCTTTATACTTTCTATTTTTTTTTTAATCTGGTGTATGGTGTGTCTTTTAGTCCGTGCTAAATAAATGTATTTTCTTTCTTTAACTTAATAAGGTGACTTTTCACATCGATAAGGTCAGACCTATCAATATGAAAGATAAAATATAGGTTTAAAGATATTTCTCTTTCTCAAAAAAGACATAACGCACGCAGACGAAGTGGCGGGCAATAGCTGGTAAACTATAAATGATAATGCAAATCATTTAGATATACTTACATATAGCAAGACGCAGGAAATGCTATAATTGCAACCTTATCTTACCGTTGTTTAAGAAGTTCCGCGATTATTAAGGTCAAACACTACCATTAACTATATAGAACAGCACAATCAAGGCACGTTTCTAATCTAACCTAGGTATCAGTAGCTACAACTGTCCAACTTCCTACGACTGATCTAACCGTACGATACAAATTGTAGTTCCATAGTAACTTAGTGTCAGAGATAACCTGTGGTAGGTCGTTACGTAGGCACAACACGAGCATGGAGGCGGATAGCTATAGAGAGCACCGATTACATTGCTATGATGTAATGGGTGCTGCTTCCTTGAAGTAACAAGGTACAATTTTCAGTATGAGATGGGTTTTATAAAAAGAAAGGAAAGAAACCAATACACTAAAGAAAAAGAAGAAGTTGAGAAAATGTAAAAGAAGACAGTGTAATATAAAAACAAAAAGTTTCGACAAAAAGAGAGATGTTATAAACAAAGGACGTACCACAGACAATCGCGGGGCGGACCTGGACGAGACTCTCACAGACCAGGGAAGCATGCCACAGAGGACGTACCACAGACAATCGCGGGGCGGACCTGGACGAGACTCTCACAGACCAGGGAAGCATGCCACAAAAGGGAGGACTGTTAAGTATATTAGCAGTGGGTGGTACAAGGCTCTCAATGACGATGATAATGATGATGATGAAGTTATAGCCAAATCAATTCATTTTAACCGAACCCGTTACTTTAGCTAAATCAAGCAGTAGTCTGATCATCTAAAGCTGCCTTATCCATCCACAAGTCTTAGTGCATCGCAGTTCCAATCGATGCAGGTAACGAACCTGGATGCAACTGTCCAAGTTTCTATCTTGTTAATACATAGTTAACGTTGAAGTGATTCCGTTAGTTACCGCTATCCACAGGGCTGTTTGAACCATATCTATAAGTTTAGCTCCGAGTTCAATCTGAGATTAATAGCTAAATGAGTTTAGGGAGAAATTTGCTTCAGTTTAGGCTACACCTGAAGAAGACGCAGAAAAGGTGAGTTGAAATATTCTTTCCTTGAACGCACTTATTTATTGTTCCCAGCAGCCGCATCACAATCATCTCAGCCGAAAGACGTTCACTGCTGGACATATGCCTCCCCCAAGCACCTCCACTTCAATCAGTTCTGTGCTTCCCGCATCGAGCGGATTCCTGCGGCCTTTACAAGGTCATCGACGAGCCTACCTAAAGGGAAATATGCTTGTATTTAGCAATGTTTTACATATCCAGTGCCAACATTTATGGTTTTCTTTTCAGCTGAGGCAGAAAGTGTATTCTTGTCTAAGAGATGTCACCACGACTTATCTGTAAAACTATCAAAAAAACATAAGCCATCTTCCCATGAATGTTAAGATGGTTTGACAATACTAAATAACATCTCCAAACAATTACCATTTACGCTTTTTGGGCCATTATCAACAAGCAATCAAAATTAATTAACATTAAAAAAAAAAACATTTTTTTTTATTAGCCCATACTGTCCTATAATTAAAAAAAAACATCACAAATAAAAAAATAATAAGGAGATAAGATTTGCCCATTACAGTATGACAATTAGTCATATAGTTTCGGAGATAATATAAAATTACTAAAAACGCAAAATGCCGCTAAAACATTCACGAATACAACTTTCATGCATCGCGTGCACATGCTGTGTGCAGACGTTTATCCATTCACCCATTGATGGCGTTGTGCAAATACGTCATTTTTTTTTATTGCGGTGTTAAGACTCCTTGGATTGATGACCCTCTCGATTTATCTAAACTGAAGAGTAGTGAGAGTAAACGGCTTAAGTTACGCAAAAATCATGTATGATGGAATTGTTCCTCTTTAAAAGTTCTAAAAAAAAAGTCCGCGACAGCATATGTCTATCTTTTAAGATTGACTCACCATAACCTTAGCTAGGTGCTGCCAAAAGTGTCAACCCCTATAGCATCTGGTGGAATGACGTCTGATTTCAAGCTCACTTCAGCTAAGTTTTCAAGGTGAGATTTTAACAGAATAGCACCGCAGTTCACTCCTACAAATAAAGAACCCCATTCCAAAAAATTCGACACCAGTTAAATTATTGATCCAATACAGCCAATTATTTTGTCTAGTCAAGAGGCAAATTCCATTAAAAGGTATTTATTTATATTTCAATATTATCCTTAAACAGTTATTAATTGTGCCAGCCCTAGCATTAATAATTTCATCCGTCGTGACTGTGTATACGGGTGGACAGAATATTAAGACAATTTGCGAGAAGTTACGAATATTTAATATTATTGAACGGATGTGTACACGAGTAGCAAGTAGCAACACTAGCAACTCAGACTCTCACGTCATATTTAAATCATACACACTTATCTCAAGTCCTATCTATTGTCTCGTTTTTGCGAATTGAGCGATACGAATGTTGTTTGTCTTAAAGTGTATGTGAAAAAGAGCATAATGTTATTAGGTACTCAGGACAATAATTAATTACAGACCATTTGGCAGCATTGCCACGTTGTATGGCGATGCTAATTCTTTGGCCAAGAAACAGGCCAGCCCTCTGGTCACGTGAAGACATCGCCATACAACGTGGCAATGCTGCCAGCCTTTTGGGCACTGTTCCTGTTGACAGCGATGCGGACGAATTTTTTGATGCCCTATGATTCTTTTGCTTGTTTTTTCACGTGTACATATGTATTATTATTTTAAATGTTAGCTTATATCAGACCATTTTACATAACCTCAGGAAAGACTTAATTTATATTAAAGAATAATTAACATAAAAAACGCTGAAATAGCGAAACAATTTATACATGCCCAAAATAAATGAATATTTTACTGAAAACCCATCTCAAATGCAAACTCCATAAAATTAACAGAATTCGCCCAAGGCTACATAAATAACCCAGGTCGGCACAGTGAGAGGCGGCACGTTCGCGAGGCTGCGGCGCCGCCGCTGGCACGTTAGCCGATCAAACATTAAAGATATCGGCTATCTGGCCGCGTGAGATGTGTACACAGCGCCGCAAACCTATTGCTTTTGATAAACCAGTGCTTGTCTGCACGTCTGATCTTCGATCACTTGTTTGCGCGAATTTTGAGGGTGCTACAGTTTCATGTGCCTCAAGTGTATGTTATGTTCATATTGTGCCTTTTAGCGTTGGTTCACTTGTCATTTTAAACTTTAACTTAATTTCGAGTTTTGGAAAAAAGTAAAATGTAGAGGGGCTCTTGGCTGAATGATAACAGCCGCAAAGGTCGATCGAAAGTTAAGCTACGCTTGCCCCGGTCGGTTCGTAGATGGGTGAATATCCATTACATATTGAGACCCCTCCGTGTCTCGAAAAGCACGTTATGCCGTTGATCCCGGCTGACATTCGTACATCTTTGAAAGTCGTTACACCAGCCTGATGACCAGTCTAACCAAGGGGTATCGTGTTACCCAATGACTGGGTTGTTGAGGTCAGATAAGCAGTCGCTCCATGAAAAATACTGGTATTCAGCTGCACCCGGTAGACTGGAAGCCGACCCCATAGTTGGAAAAAGGCAGATTAAAAAGAAAAAGTAAATTGCGTAAAGTGTTTTGAGCACGTTGGCGGCACTGGAAACTTGTCTAGGAAACGGTCTGTACGAGTATAAAGAGCTCCCGGTATTTCCATTGTGATATTGTTTAGAAAGAGAATGCATTAGCCCAAGCCCTTTCGTAAGAGAAACTTCCTACAGACTCAGCCGTATAGTTTTATTCCGTTGTTTTTGTCGTAGTTTTCCCCTAATTGTAGGAAACTAGGAACGGTTTCTTCTTGGACGAGATGCTCGGTACCTAATTAGGGCGTTTCTTTTGAAGTCTCGTTTCCGGAAGCTGAATGGCTACTATTAGAGAAAACCTACTGTCTGTGGAATGGTTTTCAAAGCGCACTAAGCTGCCAGGAAGCGATTTCATGTATTAACTACGTTTTGTTAAAACCTAATTTCCATACAAAAAAAAAACTTACCGCAAAAAAACTTTCGCAAGAAATGACTCAATAAAATTTTTCAATATTTCGTAAGGCACTCTATTCTAGATTAATTTACTAACAAACCTAAGATCGATTTATATACATTATACCGCTAACTCTTGCTAGTACCCAAAGACCACACCCCACGGCACATAACGCCATCTCTAATGAAATCTATATTAATTCCGTACTATGACTACGCCTGCCCACAAACAAAGGCACGCAGGCTACGCATTGTGTTCGCGTTCAGTTCAATACCACGTTTGACAAATTAGTGTATAATTGGCGAGGCACTGATTACTCGCCGTACGTTGTGTCACGGAGTATGTAGGGAGTGGATTAACAATAAGCTGGCTAAGGGCGCTTAGTTTTAAACAAAACTAAACGGGATGCCTACAGGAGTAGACTGCGATAGGCCCAGTTGATTTTTTGATTGAAGTATGTCAAAGCAGTCTGCAGCAGGGATAAAAGCAAATTAAAAATAGTTAAACGACAAGAAGTTAAAAACGCTGTCCGAGACATGTATTGAACTTTTCCTTTCACACCATGGTGTTGAAAGAAAAAGTTGGCAAATTGTTGTGGAAAACGCAATAGCGCCTTCACATGGTTGCCCGTGGCATTGCGACTTAATTTACAGTCGGCAAGACCCAAAGATAAAACAATACACCATTCTTCAGCAATTCCACATCCTTTAATTCCTGTACTACATCGTTGACCTGTCATCGACAGTCCTGGCGCGCATCGCTTAGATGACAGATTTGTTGGAGAATTAATTTTGTTGAGTGAGTCTTCCATGTCGTTACTCCTCCTTGCCATTAAATCTATTAATCTTCAGACATCGTACATTACGCACTGCCTACTATTGTCTCCCACCATCTAGCCGATTACAAGCAGCCCTACTGGCTTGGAACTGCGGCGTATTGATTGTGAGACTAACTGTCTACCGTTAAGTAATTATAATCTGTGGGAATTAGTCATACTAAACGATTGTAAAGCCATATTGAGATGATAGTGCTTTGAGTTTAATGTCGCTATTGGAGTTAATGTTTTCAAGTCAATATGTTGGAAATGTAATATGGGATAATCATTTTGATAATATGAGCTATGGAGGAATCTATAGAACGTGCAAGTCCTAGAAACTACTAGCATTATCCCGGAGTTTCATGACTGAAAAATGGTTCTCCCGCAATCATATTTTCAAAGCAAGTGACTAAATATTTAGTTCCCTAATCAAATTCAACCTTTCGCCACAAACGCTATTATATTTCCACTTAAAAACATCACAGAATGAGCCAGTATTTTCCTTTGTGCTGTGGTCGCAATTTGAGCACATTTGCATCTACGCGCGACCACCGGCAGCTCAGATAAGCACTAATATCTAGCGAAATGAACGCAGCACCACAGAGTGAGGACATACAGAAGACTTTCTATGAGAATAAAGCAGTTACGAATCACAATAGGGACGATTGCTGGGGAGTTTGTAGCGCCACTTCTTCTTCCCAGCTAAAGTGCTACGAAGTAGTGATCAGCGGGCGTTTTGGTGGACTGACTTGTGTAATTTTGATGATCAAATAGTACCGTTTCCAGCCTTATTTGAATAAAAAACTTTAGATTTTCGTTACTTCTAGAAACGTTTGATAATCACAATTAAGGCAGACCTTCCTTTGAACATATCGACACCGCACACCTTTGTTGCCACGGATAGTGCTTCTGCTCTCTACTATTCTGTGGCTCTGATGAACACTTATATCTAGCAAATGGATGCAGGGCGAGCCCGGCTAGAATACAGGGAAATCACTAATGTATTGCGCGCACTGCAGGTCTGTAAGGTCTGTTTTTAGTGGAGTCCAGTTCTGTGTTTATGCTTAATGGACGCGCTTTGTACGATGTCCGAATAGTGGACTCGGTTTTCATTTTCATAATTTATGAGGGACAGTTTCCAAAGGGTGATATTTCCATTTGTTGCTAGATACTACTATCACTAAACGAACTAGGGGTTAATTCAGAAACAGCATCTATTATGTGTTCCTCTTATCAGGTACATGTTTATCGGTTGTAACCAGATATTCCTACCGTCAAACGGGGTGAATAGGGATGCAAGGGTGAATAGGGACGATACTTTAAAGGGATTTAAAAAAATTGAAAGAATATACAAGTTTGTTGCAAAAAAGGGACTCTAATGTGTTTATTGTATTATGATTAAGTGCCCTTTTCGCAACAAAGTATATTATTTCAACGTTAAAATACCTGTTAAAGCTTCCTGCCGATTCACCTCTGCATCCCTTTTCACCCCGTTTGTAGGTAATATTGTTAAAGGCTTATTACATTACATACCAGCCTATCATTGTCCTACTGCAGGAGCAGCACTGACCAGCACGCTTGCTCAAGACGGGTTGGCGATTTCAGACTTATAATGCCTAAGTGCCGATTTTTCAATCATCTGGTAACTTTATTCGAGGAATGATTTTGAAATTTTGACAGTTTTTGTATGAAATAACTGTCAAAATTTCAAAAGTATTCCTCGAATAAAGTTATCTGGTGATGGAAAAATCAGCCTTTACTTTTATGAAATTCAGACGATGTTTACACTTTGCCCTCTTGGGTTATATAATAGACGTATTCAAATAGGCTATAGAAGTCTTATCAACAGTCCTTCACATCTGTTAACAAGCGCCTCGTTGGCCCTAAGACCAGAGTTGCCTAGTGTTCAGAATTTCGATAAATATACTTAACAAAGTTTGATAAGTTCTTCTATAGAATATTAATTATAGTGAAGAAAACCTATCGATTGCTTTTACAGATAAGACCGCCCATTGTGTCACACTATGTAAAATTGCTAAATTTATTTCTGTATTTTATATGGTGTACATATTAAAGAGTATTCTAGTTAGCTACCTATCTCTACAAGTAGGTAGTTTCGATTTAATTGAAAAATCATAACCCTGCTTTGGCTTTGCCGTACTTGAGTAAAAAGTAAAGATAAATCTAAGTTTTTAACTTATGTAACTTTTATCTAAATTGGACGTAGTTATGCAAACTGGAACCAACCCACATATTGAGTGAAATTGAATAATATATTACGAAGACAACTAACGGTGTTTTATTACTAACGGTTACTACGGTACTAATTATGACTGTGGCTTGGTACGAGTATATTGGCCAGGATCTTTTCTGAGGAGATAAAAAACACCGTTAGTTGTCTACCTAATATGTTATCCAATTTTCACTCGATATGTGGGTTGGTTCTAGTTTCCATAACTACATACGTCCAATTTACAAAAAAATGGTATTTTGATACAGAAGGCAAACTACAAATATGTGGCTAGAATAACGTAGAGCAAAATATTTTACAAATGTTCTATGACGTTTCAAATGGGTAGTACTTAGTCTTAAAGCTAAAATATGACACTATCAAACGATTGTACCAGTCTTAGTGAGGATAGTATCCCCGCGGGGGTCGTTATAGTTAGCCACAAAAATGGATCACTTCGGTGCCCCGGGCAAGACCTGGCGGATTAATGTTTAGAACAATAAGTTAAAGTCTTGTAGTGTAAAATTAAACTCATTAGTTTGAAAATCAAAGGTAAAGATTTAAAGTTACTTCAGGTAGGTTTCATAACAGACTTTTATAAAAGAAATAGGATTCAGAAATTTTCCGTGAAATATTTCTATTTTGTGAAACCAAAAAATGAAGAAAGATGGAGAAAACAGCATACTACAAGTTACTTACAAACGATATCGAAACACTATTAATAAACTACTAAAAAAATTCAAAAGGGCACACTATCGGACTCGCGCACCAAGAGTTCCGTACAAATTTGTAGGTATGTAACTAAAAATTTACGGTTTTCGCAATTTTTCCTTTATCTGTGCTATAAGACATTGCTTCGTACCAAATTTCAAGATTCTGAATTCACGGGAAGTACCCTGTAGGTTTTGATTCTCTTGCGAGTGTTTAAATCTGCGGCATAAACGGCTGTATCTTTTGATTGCGGTGGCTTAGAAGTTTGATTTTTTCACAGCTCCAAGGGTCAGTAGACTTGAGTATTTGATATAAATTCCAGCTTGATACCTCCACGCGTTCCTGAGAAAAAGGGTCTTGACAGACAGACGGACGGACAACAAAGTGATCCTATAAGGGTTCCGTTTTTTCCTTTTAGGTACGGAACCCTAAAAATCACGTCTGTTGTAAGGGAGCCCCCTTAAATATTTATTTTATTTTGTTTTTAGTATTTCTTGTTATAGCGGCAACAGAAATACTCGTACATAATTTGTGAAAATTTCAACTGTCTAGCTATCGCGGTTCTTGAGATACAGCCTGGTGACAGACAGACGGACGGACAGACAGCGAAGTCTTAGTAATAGGGTCCCGTTTTTACCCTTTGGGTAAGTAAAGTAGGAATTAGTAAGTGGCATACCATTTTGGAATCCAGACTAAACGCGCCATCTTTTAAAGTTACTTGCCTAAATAGTGTAGTACATTTTTTTTACATTACACGCGCTTAAAGTTCGGTGATGCATTTTGATTTCAATGCTGGGCAAAAATCTAACATTTGATTTAAAACTGAGGTAGTTATGTTTTAACTTTTAACTGTAATTTACAGAAAAGTTATTCATGGTTTCGTCACAGAAAAAAAACTGACGAAAAGTTAACATTTGTAGTCACAGGACTTGAAAGATCATCACAGGGTGTCACTTTTTGAGATTTATTTTTGAATCCATAAAATTTGAAAAGTACATGACCAATATTTTTTCATTTTTCTAATAACTGTCATGACTTGGCCTATTGCCCGTTTTCGGCTTGACGTTGATTTCTGGGACTCGTTGTATAGGACCCATACCAACCTATATACGAGTATAGGACAAAATTTGCTTAGCGATTTCTTTTTTTTATAGCTCCGTATATAAAAAATAATAATGTAAATCTGGGTTTCCGGAAATATAATTCACACATATGTATTATATAAAAAGATTGTACAAAAACATTTACTCAGCTTAAATTATAAAAGTACTGAAGACGAAGAGTCTAAAATAGCAAACTCCATACACACTTACTAGTCCGGTCAATTTAGACATCCAAGTTTACAAAAATTCATACTCGGCTGAAAATTGGTAGGATTGTTCAAAACACTATTATAAATGAAATGTGAAAAGTCCTCATCGATCCGACACCTGGAAAAAAATTTCCGAGTAATTTCCGAGACCCCGAGTAATTTTTTTCCAGGTGTCGGATCGATGAGGACTTTTCACATTTCATTTATAATAGTGTTTTGAACAATCCTACCAATTTTCAGCCGACTGTGAATTTTTGTAACCTCACCCCTATTTTTTGGTCTAATTTGACCGGACTATACATACATAATCTCAAATATACTCACACACTTAGAAAGCCAAAGCCAAGTAGTATTAAGTTAAGCGTAGCAATTTCACTGCAATATTAAGTTTTTCATTTGTTTAAGTATATTTTCCTAAGGAGCCTATAATAACCGATAATCTTAAGTTCTCCCTCGTTTGTTACTCTACGGGTCACAGGAATGAGGAATAATACCCTACCGTAATACAGTA
Source organism: Apamea anceps (assembly GCA_951799955.1). Lineage (NCBI taxonomy): Eukaryota > Metazoa > Arthropoda > Insecta > Lepidoptera > Noctuidae > Apamea > Apamea anceps. The sequence goes on from OX637526.1 coordinate 784,311, forward strand.
TCAACTAAGACAGGGGGTATTGTGACTGTTATTGGCGGCCTTATATATTGTTATGTCAACAGTACACTTACGTAATAAATTGTGCAAATAAAAAATATGTTTTTTTTTAAATTATACCATCCTGCACAAAAGCGATCGATTTGAAATTGAAACATTATTTAAATACCAAGTGAAACATCGGCTTTAAGTGTGGGTGTTACAGTGTGGGTGTGGGTGTTTACAAAGAAGTTATTCATCGGAGGTAGTAGGTGTTCTCAGTAGCATCCCTGAGTCTGGATTTCAGCGCGGTTGATGGCAATAGGCTCGCCCCTTGTATGATAGGTACACCTCTGTCTACCCCTGTATGCCCCAAAGCAATACAGTCGTGATGTGTTGTGTTAATCCATCAGAAAAAAGTCGCGGAAAACGATCACAAAACTTTCCAATAGGTAGGTAAGTACTGTACATGCATTTTTAACACGCTAAACCTCGTACACAACACATTACAGTGAAATCCTAACTGGCAACTAAAGTTAGTCCAACTTGGCCGTGGGCGTCATAAAGTTATGACACGAGTGCCTGCAACAGGAAAAACTTGGCAAACTCTGCCAAGTTGCCAAGTTTTGGTGCATGCTAGTTAGAAACTTGGCAACATGGCAACACTGCGCTTGACATGTCGCCTCGGTACAAGATTCGCGACTCGACTACATTTTTGGGGAAAGTTATTTTACATATTTTCTTAAAAATGTCTCGGAAACAAGCTTGGTTTATAGTTTGGCTTGGTAGATGGTGGATGTTTACTTTTAGTTCAGGGGATTTTTAAAGGGATTAAAAATGTTTGAGGTATATTGTTTGTAGGTTGCACGACGCAACAGCCACTTATCATTTCTGTGAAATGATAAATGGCGGATCGTTGTATTGATCCACGCTTCAATCACACATTGTTATGACCTATTCTAGGTTTGGGATTTTATGCATTTAAGATTGTAACTAAACGCAATCATGATAGGTAGGTACAAAGGAAATCATAAGGCGATGTCGACCACATCATGTGCGAGTGCCACTTAACATCAAATAAGAATAAAATATCCAAAAACTCTGCAAATTACATCAAAAACTATAAATAAGCCCTGCCAACTTAATTAGTCGCTAACTTTTCAATTATGTCGTTCAATTTACCACAAATATATGTAAACAAATTAATTAAATGGAAATTATTTGAGTTAAATAATGAATGAATCTGTAATGCGAGATTATCAATTATTGAATCATTTGATCGACCTCTGCTAATTGTTTATTACAATCATTGTAACATTTTAAGCCCAACGTTAATTTACAAAAACATTTCACGATTTTAAAATTGAGTTTTTCTTAACTGACAGTTCTTTCAAAATCTGATCGACAGCGCGTCAATCAAAAATGTCGAAAGTTAAAATAGAAATGAATACGAACGAAATTCATTACATCTGTATGCACCTTAATCTGTTCTGTTGTACATTATTATTCAGGTCAAAATAATGATTTCGGCATATATCTCATCCATAAATAGAAGATTACCCTTATCACTTTTAATTACGGTCGCCATTACCCACTGCTTTACAGCAGTCTGCCGGCCCCTTAGGAGTGCTGGCGTAAAGAATTACTCAAATAACTCTTCCACGAACACGGGCGTGATATTATAACAAACAACTCGAGGGAACACAGGCGGAGAGTTTACGGAAACTAAATACAGGAGTTCATTGACCTGGAGTGCATAAAAATGTGGGTACATAGTAGTAATAAAAAGGAAACAAACGACCACTTCACACTATCCAACACTTTATAGCTAACACTAAAACTAAATAAAACACTCTGCTAAACGATGTTCTTCGCTAAATTATTGTAGGTGCCCTACAGTAATAGTAGGGGTGAGAAAATAAATAAAATGCGTTTATTGGCATGCATAAAATGCAATAACCTTGAAAGTATTTTTTTTAATAGTCATGCCAAAAGGGTTTCAGTTTAGCATAATATCAAATGTATAATAAATCAATTATGTAAAATATTACTTATCGCTTTTCTTTTGGAGATAATGTTTCATAATAAAATAGATCTAAAGCCAAAGGCTCTGTGGAATTTATTTCTATTAAGTTTGCTATCGTACCTACAAATTCTTTTCAATCCATAAAAAATATCCTAGAACCTAGGTAGGTACAGTCACGAGCATAAGTATGTATACACTTAGCTTTATTCAAAAGCGAATTAAATTTTATGTTGCTGAGAACAAAGTATTTTCGAACTCTCAAGTTTTTGCAATGTGTCGTATTTTATTATTGTTTTCGTTATTTCACGCAAAAATCGCTACTGAAAGTTTCCAAGTGTTGACATATTAGTGCTCGTGACTGTACTTCCTTACCTTTAATAATTGTATATAAGAGAATGTATCCCTTTCGCCTTTCGTTAACTACATACTCGTACTATTTTTTTTAACCTCAACACTAACAAAGGAATCCTGCCTGTCCCTACTCCATCAACCGAGTAAAATGCCCTCAAAAGGATTTTAGTACACCCCAAACATACAATTTATCGAACGTCATCCTACCCACGTACGTGCGTAAAGCGATTTATTTTTAAAAGAAGGAGGGTAGACATGTTGTAAAACTGACGGCGGACCTCGGACGCGTTTTATGAATATTCTAGTCACGGAAACCTCAGTGGTGTTGCGGTTAGAAGTGAGAATGGATGTGGAGGTCCAGGCGAAGGGAAAGTGCCAAACAAGCAACTTTTGTTGTAAAAAAAATAAATATTGTATGTATCGGTTTAAGTTGGACCACAATCTGACGTTCAATGTGGTCAATGATGTTTTAGACTTGCTTAGAATCATCATCATCATTCTCCTGCCCTTATTGCAGCCTTGCTTAGAATATCCTATGAAAATAAGTGACACTTAAAATCGCTGTATAAAATTATTAGAAGCTCAAAAAATATTGGTTACATTAACGTTATTCATGACAGAACTATATGAAGACTTTATTAGTAAAAGGGAAAAAACCCAGGGCGTTTTGGATTTTTCCACGAAAAAATATTCATCTAATAACGATACTTCACTTCAGTGGAAAATTACACCAGTGCGGTTTTGACGTCGCAAGTTAATATCCCAAATTCCGTGAATTTCCCACCAAGTAGTGTAGGTAAGTTTTTTACGGTTATTACCGGGTTACCCGGCTGCCAGTGTTGCCAGTGGGAGTGCGTTATGTGGGTAGGATCGAGGTTCGGCCGACGACGCGCCAAATGTAGGGAGGTGGCGGTTAAGAGCAATCTCTTGTTCGCAAACCGCTTTGTTTACGAACTGTCACTTACAAGGGGTGTTCCTCCGAATGTCGTTTGTTTATAAATCCTTTAGGACGATTATTGGGAATTGTATTCATTGGGTTTACCTACATAACTATTAAAAAGGATATTTTTGTAATTGACACGTTCGACTGTTTATGCTGACATGTATTCACCGGGAAGGTAAAATTAATAACACATGCTAAGCGGTACTTTGTCAAGTAATAACGCCGCATATGAGCACGTTTAACTCCCGCGTGCGCCCAGTTCTTGCACTCGGCAAGATGATTAAACTAATTATCTCTACTTGGCTCCCTGGATTAAAATCCCCAGGACGTAGTACCGCCGCACAAAATCGGTGTAAATATTTTCTCCTCGGGCTGCGCTAAAGGGCCCACATCGGAAATTATTTACAACACTATTACATGTGCCATTAAGCTACCATTATGGCCCCAGCGTCGCCATTTTGATGCCGAATTACATTTTACTCGATGTAGTCTAATAGCACGCGCGGTTGCCTTTTCCACTTTGACTCGTAATGGTTGACTTAAGTTTCTCAGGGCAAAACGTACAATTACGGGAAGTGTTTATATTTAAATCAGTCCCACGTTGGGCGCCAAGATCGAGGGGTTCTATATTCCTTTTGATCTTTGTAAGTATCGACTAACGAGCGGCTTCAAACTCGAATTTAAGTGAAATTGGAACATCAACACAAGGTCTCGTAACAGAATAATATTTACCATCTAAGGTTTCGTAGTCTATTTTAGTATTCAAGTCACTAAGTAAAACATGTTGTCATCTATCTGTTATTGTACCCTACAGCTTTCAACAAAAAATTGTATACCCAGTAGCCCAGATTGCGGTAAAAGAAAATCTTACGCAATCTTGTACGTATACTTTTCTCGAATAAAAACATTTATTCATAACAATTTTCATGAAAGGCTTGCGTGGAATACTAAGGGAGAGTCAGACTGAGAGCCCCGGCTTGTTAATTTGGAACAAATGTGGTCCAAGTGTTTCACATGACAACTGAGAATCCGTAGAGGAGGGTAGAAAGGGAAAATTAAGCAAAAACTGTTATATCTCGCGAGGAATTGATTCGGAGTGGCAATGTGTTACGAGAAGATTGAGTGCGGGTGGCTTGGAACATATTCGAAATAAGAGGGAAAATCTATGGTTTTTATGGCTGGTGGAATGTGTGTCATAATAATATGTACATTTATTCTCGGCTCATTCACTTTACTTTTTGTTAGCTATTTGGGTAATATTTTGAGTGTGTTTATTGTTCGGGTGAAATGTTAGCAGAAGTTAGATAATACCTAGTTTTCATACTGCTACTAAAAGAAAATTTCGATAAGACCACACTATTTATTCGCAGTATGTTTTTACAATTTTACCAGTAGCAACAGTTTTTAACTTCTCCTACCAAACTACTGTAAGCTGAACTCGCCAATGAAACACTAACTCAGTAACATTATTCGCCTGAAACCTCGCCCATAATGACTACATCGCCGCTCTGACTGCGAACTACTAACTATCAACTATACTGAACTTTCACATAATTAATATGCGGAGAGCTCGCACTGATAGTAATGAGGTACTAAGTGACGTCACTATACGTAAGTTTTGAATTGGAACGGGGATGACGTGATAATTCTCGACGGCTTAGATTTGATTTTAGGTAAGTCTCCCTGGTGACTTGCTCGGGGTTTCTGGGTTTTAATTTTGGCTTAAGTTTCTAGTTTCAATGGTTGCTACGTCTCAAGCTAGCATGTCATTCACAAATAGGGTAATTACAGCGTGGATCAGATAGGCATAACTTACAGATATAGATAAATAAATACAGGGGGTCTACTCCGAAGTGGTAAATTTATCGGATCGGCCGAATGTTCGGCCATTTCCTACTACGAAGTTACTATTTGGTTCGGTCGGTCGCGACCGAACCGGTCCGATCCGACCGAACTTCATTTTGGCATTTGTTGTATCGTAAACCCTACTCTGAACGAGAAAAGACCTACCGATAATTTGACAAGATTTGAAGATTTTGACAAGAGTTACAGCGTCGAATTAATGTCAAAATACACGACAGCAAAATAGCTATCGTTTGAGCATCGTAAGTATCGAATTTAATGAATAATTACAATTAAAGACAAACTTGTCTTTGTCTTTTAAAGACAAACTTTGGATGGATTAAAAATTAAGGAGTGACAAATATAGTAGGTAGTCTGTGGTGTACCACTCAAGATGATTTTGAATCGGAGAACTCCCGGCAGGTCACATATTAGCCAGCTACATCTGCCATAGATGCTTTGAGGAGACAAAGAGAGAGGGAAAGATAAGACAATCATTAGAAAATAATGAGTAAAATTTATTTTTAACAATACCAAACAACTAGAACTAATCTTCACTTTGCTAAAAGTAAAAATAATATAGCATTCAGCGTGGTGCAAATTTCTTCCCACAATCGATGATTCAGCGTACGACTGTCGATGCTCCTCAAGTTTCCATGAGCCAAATCTCGATGCTCTACACGGAAATTAAGGAGAGCATCAATTTGTGCCGCTGTCGGTCTGGACATGGTGACTTCTTCTTGCAGAATGTTTGTTCATAACTTTCATTTCCAAGCTTCCAAAACACGAACATGTGAAAACAATAAACCCAAGGGGCACTTTATCACGCGTAAAGTGAATAATATAATATGTAGTCTATAGTATATTTAGCTTGTTTTTTGTATACATCTCATAACTTCACTTTACACTTCAATCAGCACTTGATGATAAACGACCGAAATACGCTTATTGCCATAACGATAGAGACAGACGAGATTTGGTTTGAGTTTATACTTTTTCCAGCTTTTTTCTCAATTTTGCAATAATAAAAATCTCAATCTATCCAATTGTTTGTTTACTTGTCATCCTCCTTTGACGTTTATCGTTTTTTTGTTTTTGACAATCGGCAATGCCATCTGCATGCCAGCTACAAAATATTGTTTTTTCGATAAATATTACAATGTTCCTAGGTATAAATATTGAAATAAAAGCAAAGTTCTATTTTGTTACTATAAAAAATAATTTTACCCAGTAATTCAATAGTTTAATTGTATCGACATGAATAATAATGACTAATAAAAACATATCGATAAAACGTTCACCTCTGGCACTACATTTCGTTCGGTCCTACACTCTTCCGAATATTGACTATGGTTCCGACCCAACTGCGCCGATCCGAACTTTTTTCGTAGTAAGACAACAATATTCGGTTCGGCCATGTGTCGGTCGGATCCGATCATTCGAATGTGTCACTTCGGAGTAGGCCTTCAGGTGTGGTACTACCATCAAACTAAATGACTTTCTTCATGAGACCAATATCATAATCGTGAAAAAATAATAATCAGCCGCCCCATCCAAAATGGCATTTGGGTCGAGAATTTCTTTAAATCAGAATCTAACCCTAACCTTTAACCCTTATATGACCAAACCTTTCTGATAAACGCTGTATAAGAATTATTTCATCTTGCGGTCAAGGACCAACCGCTCGTATTGGTTTACTTTTAGTTTGCTCGTGTCCCTATCAAAGAACAGGCGAAAATATCCACATCCGGAAATTCCATATCAAAATGATGCAGTCAGTCCTATTATAATGAGGGCACAATACACAAGTTTGGAGCACCCGACATCATAATACACTATTGCCTCAGTTTCACTTTATTACTAGTTCGATATCCCCCGTACAGAACAATAGCATGAGATGTGTGGTGGTTTAAACATTACGTAAATATTTAGTTAAACATGGGAATATTTTACGCGTACTGATTACTCCAACTTTTGACATGGTTTCTATACAATTGCTATCAGAGCAATGTAATCTGTAATGAATACGAATATTATCCATGGCTTGATAATAATTAACCAACCTTGATAATAATTTCAATTCGGTTTAGTTTTTTTGAGCCCCTAACCGGTAGTAGGTTTAAGTGCTCATACACACGAGCGACACGCGACAACGACAGAGGCAACTGCAATCGTCGAGTCTGCGGCTGCCGGCTGTCGACGATATGCCACTCTTATATTTGAGCACCGTACTCAAATACACGAACGGCACGTTGTCCACGGCTGCCTTTTTCGGCTACATAATTAACCACTTTAAGATAGACAGATAAAAAAGGCAGAATACCAGGATATCATATCCCACAGTGGCGAAGGGTCGGATTGATTAACCATTAGTTTTACCTGCTTAGTGAAAGTTCTGATTCCAGGGGGTCTACTCCGAAGTGGTAAATTTATCGGATCGGCCGAATGTTCGGCCATTTCCTACTACGAAGTTACTATTTGGTTCGGTCGGTCGCGACCGAACCGGTCCGATCCGACCGAACTTCATTTTGATATTTGTTGTATCGTAAACCCTACTCTGAACGAGAAAAGACCTACCGATCATTTGATTTTGACAAGAGTTACAGCGTCAAATTAATGTCAAAATACACGACAGCAAAATAGCTATCGTTTGAGCATCGTAAGTATCGAATTTAATGAATAATTACAATTAAAGACAAACTTGTCTTTGTCTTTTAAAGACAAACTTTGGATGGATTAAAAATTAAGGAGTGACAAATATAGTAGGTAGTCTGTGTGGACTCAAGATGATTTTGAATCGGAGAACTCCCGGCAGGTCACATATTAGCCAGCTACATCTGCCATAGATGCTTTGAGGAGACAAAGAGAGAGGGAAAGACAAGACAATCATTAGAAAATAATGAGTAAAATTTATTTTTAACAATACTAAACAACTAGAACTAATAATCTTCACTTTGCTAAAAGTAAAAATAATATAGCATTCAGCGTGGTGCAAATTTCTTCCCACAATCGATGATTCAGCGTACGACTGTCGATGCTCCTCAAGTTTCCATGAGCCAAATCTCGATGCTCTACACGGAAATTAAGGAGAGCATCAATTTGTGCCGCTGTCGGTCTGGACATGGTGACTTCTTCTTGCAGAATGTTTGTTCATAACTTTCATTTCCAAGCTTCCAAAACACGAACATGTGAAAACGATAAACCCAAGGGGCACTTTATCACGCGTAAAGTGAATAATATAATATGTAGTTTATAGCATATTTAGCTTGTTTTTTGTATACATCTCATAACTTCACTTTACACTTCAGTCAGCACTTGATGATAAACGACCGAAATACGCTTATTGCCATAACGATAGAGACAGACGAGATTTGGTTTGAGTTTATACTTTTTCCAGCTTTTTTCTCAATTTTGCAATAATAAAAATCTCAATCTATCCAATTGTTTGTTTACTTGTCATCCTCCTTTGACGTTTATCGTTTTTTTGTTTTTGACAATCGGCAATGCCATCTGCATGCCAGCTACAAATATATTGTTTTTTCGATAAATATTACAATGTTCCTAGGTATAAATATTGAAATAAAAGCAAAGTTCTATTTTGTTACTATAAAAAATAATTTTACCCAGTAATTCAATAGTTTAATTGTATCGACATGAATAATAATGACTAATAAAAACATATCGATAAAACGTTCACCTCTGGCACTACATTTCGTTCGGTCCTACACTCTTCCGAATATTGACTATGGTTCCGACCCAACTGCGTCGATCCGAACTTTTTTCGTAGTAAGACAAAAATATTCGGTTCGGCCATGTGTCGGTCGGATCCGATCATTCGAATGTGTCACTTCGGAGTAGGCCTTCAGGAAACTAAACAATTCCCGAACAACTGAAGAGAAAGCTACTCCCTAATTTAAATAAACAAAGCTCAAATTAGAATTTCCCCTCGCAGGTAAAACTGCCAAAAAACAGGTCTGCTCCAGTCCCTAATTACAGATAGTTGTCGAAAACGGTAGTCTGGCTGTACTCACAACTTTTTGCGGGTAGTCGTTGAAAGTTGCTCTCATTAGTGTGAGCTGAGCTAATGTCCACGTGTGACGGACATGTTTTGTGAACAACCTTTTCGGGTGGAAGGACCAAGGTCTTTCGAAGGTCGAAACTATAAAGTTAAATATGTAAATGGGTAAGGGATATCGGTTCTAATGATATATTGTGTTCGAGTAAATTGTAATGAAATTAGGTTACACGTGGCGGTACTTTAAACCTTCCAAGGTATGTAGAATATATAAGAAATATATAAAGTACAACAGTGGGTAGGGTTTTCATTATATTGTCCGCTCTTACCTTTCGGGGTTTGGCCAATTTCATTGCGGTAATATGTCTTTGACTCCAAAGGTACCTTCTTACCTAAACCTTGCTATATACATTACATACATATTTTAGTTGGCTTGGCACACACTGGCACCGATTCCCTTGTTCACAAACTAAACTAAATTTAAGTTCAGTGCATCTTTTTTTTTCTATTTCATTAAGAAAAGGACAGAAGATAAATATTAGTTTAGTCCTGTCAAATTAGTCAGCGCCTGACGTAAATTGACGTATTTTTAGTAGCCATGTTTTTAATGACGTCTAATTTGTCTATGGAGTATCTTAATTTGACAGGACTAAACTAATATTTATCTTTTGTCCTTTTCTTAATTAAATAAAAAAGATGCACTGAACTTAAATTTAGTTTAATTTTTGAACAAGGGAATCGGCGCCACTAGCTAAATTTTGCTATACATACTTAGATTAATTATACGATACACTGAATTAGTCCGTTATCCCCCAGCTGTTTTCCATACCTAGCGGAGGCGGACATATGTCTAGCCACTCAGCGAGTGGGAGGATGGGTAAATACGCCATATATTATACACTTCTATCCACATTATCCACCTACGGTTCCGTTAGAAACGGGAGATGTTCAGTTTTCCCACGAGAACCATACCGGATGCTACCTTCATATTATTTTATTAAAATGTACTGCAGATATTACTGTCTGGAGTAGCGGGAAGCAGTTGTGTACCTGGAACAAATGATAGAGGATTGTTAGTGTTATTTTCATAATAGACAAGTGGAGGTTTTAGGAAGTCTCTAATAAAGGCACTTACTGCACCTCTATTTCAAGTTGGCGCACCTATTCAATTTCATTCTGTCTGACAAAGCAAGTCAACCATAAACGGAGGCGAAAGACATTTTAAATGAATGTATTATATATTATGTTGTAGTTGTTTATTATCCCTTAGTAAATAAAATAAAATATATCCTAAACCGAAAATGGTAATATTCGGCTATACAATAATGCGGCCGTTTCTCTAAAAGCTGGACACCTCATAACCCACACCAACATTACAATTAGACAATAAACTACACCTCTTCAGCTATGTCAAAGTTCCACCGAGCACAATTTCACCTTTGATTCGACAGTCGAGGCCCTATCGCGCCAATATCACATTTAATAATCATAGGAGAGGTAATACCGCCAGGTTGTAATGAAACACACATCAAACGCCGGCGATATTGCCACATTTACTGTCAGAACCGCCGCCAGGGGCAACGGCGCCTTAAACACCCTTGATGTAAAATGCTTACGACTGCGCCTTAACTTATTACTTTTCTTGATATTCAGATTTAAATTTCGGAGTGGTGTCTATTGATATAAAAAGAAATGTTTTTATATCATAGAGATGAATGGAAAGATAGACTAATAACATTTTGACAAAAATATTATCTTTTGTGTTTCGAGACGTGCAATAAGGGTCAGACGTCTCAATCTATAAGACTTCTTTTCCCCTATTTTGTGACGTTTCACTATTTGAGTCACGTTAAGTGAAATATTTCTATTGTCCTTAATCATTCGGGCCAATACCCAATACGATCTCTGATACGACTATTCCCTTTCTTTTAAGGATTCCGTTCTTAAAGATGCCAACGGGACCCTATCACAAAGGCCCGGCTGTCTGTTAATTCGTCTGTCACAGGGTAGTATCAATTGAACTGTTATAGGTAGACACTTGAAATTTTGAAAGAATGTGTAAGTACTACTATAATGGCTGCTAGAACAACAAATTAACTAGCCTGTAGTGTGCCACAGCAGGGCAAAGGCCTCCCTCTCCCTTTTCCACACAATTTTGTCTTTTGCGAGTACCGAACAGTCCTTTCGGTAACAAAAATATAAATAAAATAAAGTTAAAAACTAAACCGACCAGTCCTTTCGCTAACAAATAATAGACATAAAATAAAGTTAAAAACTAAAGCCCCCATATCTACAAGAAACATGTTTTCTTTTTAGGAAAGTTTTTTTTTTATATGTAGTGTTTAGTATTGTACGGTGGTACGGAACCCTCCGTGTGCGAGTCGCTTGTCTACTTTTTTCACCTAGTAAGTTAATGGCTGATTATTTAAAAATCGGCCTTTAGAAGTTTCCCAGGTGAGTGCTCCATTCTTTCTTACTCCGTGCCACAAATCAACCCGTTTTACCGGGTACTATTCGAAAGTTACGTGTGGGTAATATAGCAATAACGTGCAAAGGTCAGGTGTCAAATATATTTATCGAATCCCCAGTGGCTCTCACTTGGAAATATAAAGGTTATACTTGTTCCTTGTGATTCAAGAACAAGTACTTAGACAGAACGGGACTTTCATCGTAGGTACACCCACTGATACCTTTGGCAATGAATTTGCAGAAGAGCATTTTGGCTTCGGTCACAAGACGCTTTCTTCAAGTAAGACTTTTTGATACAGAACATTACAGTTTTAAGTATGTACTAAAGAGAGGCAAGTATCAGTATTAGCGAAACAAAGCAAAAATAAAACCTTTAGTCCGTGTCCTAATATAAGCGATCGTCGCGTTCATTTTGTTCGGCGAACCCGAACGCGTCGTCTCGCCGACGATCGCAAATTCGCGCAACGATCACTTATATTAGGACACGAAGTGAATCGACATGAATCGTAAACGTCTTAACGTTTACGATTCATGTCGTTCCATAAAATATATATAAAATAACACACACAATTTCAATAATATACTCTACGTGAATAGACAATGTTTCAGCAAAATTAAACCTAACATTGTTTACCTCGCATTGTCAACACGAAAGTTTATTTCGAAGTTACGACGGCCATGATATAAAAGGGTTGAAATTGAAAAATAAAATATAAGCAACGGTTGTGTTCTGTTTGCGTGAGTAGTTGTATGAGGCCGTTTGAATGAGTCATCATGCTGATTTGGAACAAAGCTTTTTTTCAACCATCACTTTGCCACCATGTTATTGCAGGCTGGCCAGTCGTGTAACCCTAAAAGTTACACGACAAAAACCCTGTGACGAGTTACCTCAAGTCGTTCAACCGCGCTGCACCCTGGAATTGCTCGTTAGGTTGGTTTGGTCTGCGGCTGCCTATTGTTACCAGTGGCCATAAAAAAATCCTAGGCGTGGACTGCAATGGTTTAGGTATACTAACAGATGGAATGAAAATGATGACGTCAGATTTCTCTCTTTTATACCAACTGTTCATATATTACTAGGCCTGTGAATTTAATTAGGTTCAGAAACCTCTCTGAAGGACTTAAATTCTTGTTTAATAACGAGTAGGTATAATACTTTATGGAAGTAATAAGCAAATTGCCCCCTGTCAAGGCTATTTATAACGTTGGCAACACTAAGTTTCAGGCTTCGTGTGTATTCAATAAAGTCCAATCAAAACTTGCCGGCTTATTTAATGTTATTAACTCATACAAGGTTTGGCCAAGTCAATTACGGCAATGGCGGGAACTTGTCAAGTCCGTCACTTGCGCCGAACGTAAACCGGGATAATAATTTGTCACGGGTCACTTTGACCCATTGTTTGTATAGCGAGTCAGGTAATTGGGTTCGTGGTCGCGGCAACCGCGGCAGGCGCAGTGTTCACGGAGCAACTTCGGCCAAGTCCGGTTAACTTCGAGAAAGTTCGGTGACAATACGGGCGCATAATCTTGGTCAACACACTCTTTGAAGTTTGCCAAATTGTGATTTTATTGGCGGGAATTACAAGTGGGGGAGCTGGGATGTGGTTAGGTTTGGGGTCCGAGAATATGGACAAGCTCGGTACTATAAAATACAGATATTCGGAAGATTTTTAATAATCTTTCTAAATCGATAGCTAAAATTTTAACCAAACTGCCTCTTCAATGAAAAGTACAATCGCTACTTGAAACAGTTCAGTTATTGTTGTATAAAACAAAATTATATTTGGCAAAAAGCTAAATCAACTTTAAAATCTACCGCTGAAAGCGAACAAAGCACCATCCAATTCCTTCCTCGATGCAATACAAAACCAATTCTCAATATTATTCAGAACAGCATAATCCTAAACAATAAATACTGAGCACGTCTAGTTTCGAATCGTGATAATGTTGCCATACAAAGAGCAGGTCGTTAAGTTGTCCTTGTAATCACAGCCGGCATTCAGACGTTTACGGCGCTTGCGCTGGACCCGGCACTTATCGTGACAATATTTTACTTTCCATGTAACGGAAGGTGAATTTAAATAAAAGGAAATATTCCAGATTTGGGAGACAGGCAAGAAGAGAGAAAAACAATGCGTAGGTTCCTTATCCGTGTAAATCTTGAAATATTACTACGGGAAAGTTTTCCCGGGTTTGCAATTGGCGGGTAATCAATCACGGTATTACGTAGTGGAAATATTGAATTTTGTCACGGTATCACTTTCTACTGCAGAGCAAATGCTTATCTACTAACCATAGTTTATCATTGTCACTTTTTTTCTAGCCTTTGTTGTCCCCCTGCTGGTAAACATCTTCCGCAAGTCCTTCCAATATTCTTTTCCTGTCCATCTCGAACCAGCCCTCATGGTGCGTGTTTTTTGTAACATTTATTCTTTAATAAAAACTGATCGTATGTATGGCGTGTGTCAAATGTAAAAAGAGACCTTAAGAAAGCTCAATTGCCACAATCGACCACCCGAGATAGAATAACTTGGCGCCGAAAAGTGAGGAGACCCGTCCCCAAATAACGGGAAGAAGAAGTCATGTATATTCATTTTACTACCATTGAATGCAAAAGTTTTACATAAAAGCTTGCAATCCAAACATATTTTCTGATACTGTTTCTCTAAATGTTGTCCATTCGATTCAATTTACCATGATTATCTTACGTACTATCGCGGTCTTTTCCGCCTGCTCACTTAAAAATTTTTTCGCCTAAATCCTGCGGCGGCGCCAAACCACGCCCCCTAAAAGTTTTGGCCTATTAGGAAAGCGATAACGCAATTAGTTGCAACCTGCACTGCGCAGCTTAGTGACGTATCACGTGTACTCCTTTTTTTAATTTTACGGACGAACTATTTGACATGGGCGCGCTTACCGGACCTTTTGAATATTAACCATTGAGCTGTTTACTTGAGTAAATTATTTTAATTATTGTCATGGTAAATTGTGTGGTTTTAAAATACCTTAATTTATAAATAAAACTTTATTAACGATGCACAGTGCAAAGTTTATCATGCAAATGTTATCTTGTGTGTAATTGAATACTTTCTAGTTTGTTTTACATCAATAAAAGTATTTGATAAATAAATAATAATATAATATATTTATTCCAAAAATTATAAGGCATAAAAATTAGTACAGCTTTGCTTAAATATAACAAACAAAAAAAAAATAAACAAATAAAAAAAAAAAAATTTTTTTTTGTTTTTTTTTAATTTTTGTTTTTTTAATTTTTTTTTTAAATTTTTTTTTGCATTTTTTTGTGTTTTAGTATAATAATTAAACGAGAAACATGCAGAAAAAATATTCAGAGTTTTTAAACTTGAATGAATGACAGATTTATTTGCAAGAATATAGGTAGCTAACATAAGTTCTTAAGATCTATAGGTTTCACTATATTCGGCATTTCTGCCGTGCAAATATTTAGATTTTACATCTTGGTTATATTTATCACTATATACTTGGTAAAGCAATTACTTATACCTTTATGAGAGTGGTATGTATTATGCTGCTTTGTTGTGACGGGCGAATTCGGAATACTTTCTCGCTCACACACGCACTATTTGTTTCAATGTTATTGATTATATTTATTTGCAGTGAAATTTACTATTTGAAATTCATAATTTATATTTTTAGCCGTTATAAATTAATGAATGTGCATATGTAATTCAAACACAATGCGAATTTTTATATGAATAAATAAATAAAAATAGTTGGTTTTAAGTAAAAAAATGCTTGCCATTGTTGTTGTTGGTTAATAATAACCTACTTTAAATTCCGTGCAAATAAGTAGGTAGTGGCTAATTATTAAATAATTCATTTCTAGAAATTTTACAATAAGCCTAAGCCGAACAAAAGAGTCATAAAATTCAATAACCGCAGTGGGCAAAAGTCGGTGGCATCCTTTGATACTTTTGATATACCTAGCGGGTTTCGGTAATTACATAGAGGTCTTTCTCTCATCATTTATAAGATAAGAAGCGAGATAAGATAAGAAGCATCTCTTTGTTTGACATTACAATGATGCCCCAGTGCAACTGATAACAAGTCATTTTATGTATCAGTAACATGTGTGTCAGCAACATGTCAGACGAGAGTTTAAATTAATTTATATACAGACTGTGATTTGTGGTATAATAATAATAATAACGTTTATTTATAAAAATGGTGCAGATTTACAACTGAATGATGAATTGATGACTGAATAAAAATAAATGCAAACCATACAAGCACTTTTCTTACCATCAGTACTTTTACGCCTTCTAGCTATACATGGAGGTAGATATATACGGACCGAGAAAGTTGGGACTAGGGTTCAGTATGGATGAAACCTGAAAACTGATTTGTTTAGAACTATTTCGTCGTTTGTTGCGGTCGGGTTTTTTGAAACAAGTCAGTTTTTTTTTTTAATGGTGCCACTTGTTATTAGACTATTCCTTGTAGAGAAACACTGTCCAGCTGTGGATCAGACGCCATGAAGAAGAGGGTGTCTTAGAGGATAGGCCGCGGGCACCA
The DNA here is from genome assembly GCA_951799955.1 of Apamea anceps. NCBI lineage: Eukaryota > Metazoa > Arthropoda > Insecta > Lepidoptera > Noctuidae > Apamea > Apamea anceps. The sequence continues at coordinate 800,490 of OX637526.1, forward strand.
CGTCCATATCTGATAACCTCCAACGTATGGTAGACACTATTTCACAAGCGCTATATTTTCAGATGAGAAATGTTTTACGTCGAGCCAACATGGTCGTCGACACTTGTGGCGCGTGATGAATACACGCTACGAACCTAGAAATAGACATGTGCAAAACAGTGCACCACGAAGTGATGTGATATGTCATTATTACATTTCGTAATATTACATTACACCATCACTTCAAACATCACGCGTGATGATAGGATGTTGCGCCATGCGATAGCACACCATCGCGCGTTAATGTAATGCAATGTTCTAGTGTAATAGGACATAGTGTCAAGGAAATATAAACCCTTTTATAATAAAAATAGAGTTTAAAATAACATAATAAGTCACCTGACCGGGCGAAATACGAAATCGCACACGCCTAGTTCCGGACTTCCGATATAAACCGAACATTGCCGATGCGATGCGTTCGGGAGGGCTCGGTTCGAGCGAGTCTGCGAGTCATGTCGCGAGCCACTGCGCTGCTACCGCGCGCGTAATCTTTAGTGTGATGGTGTGATGCTTATTTTTGTCGAGTAATGTGTGATGTGATGTTACAGTACGCGCTCGGGTGATATTACGCGTGATGCATCACTCGCATTACTTACACATGTCTACCTAGAAACGTGATTCCTAATCATGATTCTAGAAGGATATGCGCTAATATGTGGGGCTGGATGAGTGCTGATGGTCCCGGAGAGCTTGTCCATTTCCCAGGGCGAGTAAATGGCGAAAGTTACCGCGAACTATTACAAAACGTAATGGTGCCTACTGTGCTCACAGTTTATCCGAGAGCAGAGCTCCCGGAATTAATTTTTACATAGGACATTGTTTTTCTCGTTAAGTTTTTGGCGACTTAATCGCCAACGGCTTATGAAATGAAGGCTAGGCCAGACCAACTTCCTAGTTCTAAATTTAAAAAACCCGCGTTCTAACGCGTTCAATGATATGTTCTGAAGGGCATGTCTTGAATTTTTTTATTAGCATACAACCTTATACTGAACTGAAAATTGCAAAAAGCCTAAGAAAATTTGAATATTGTAAATTGTGTGTTTTACCTACTTACTATGTCCAATATTTTATGAATATCTTTGTTCAGTTCAGTTAATAAATAAATAAAACTGATAAAACTTCAAAATTTTATTTTACTTTTTAATTAATGCCTAACCGACAATAGGATTTATCAAATCAAATTTCTAATTAGAAAAATAAAGACAAAATGTATTATTTATCTCAACGAATTTTCCCAGATCTATCTATACTAATATTATAAAGAGGAAAACTTTGTTTGTTTGTTTGTAATGAATAGGCTCAAAAGCTACTAAACCGATTTAAAAAATTCTTTCACCATTCGAAAGCTACATTATCCACGAGTAACATAGGCTAAATTTTATTTTGGAAAAAAATAGGGTTCCGTAAGATATTTGGGTTTTTCGGACACAAGGTGTAAAAAATCAACCAGAAAAGTTACTTATTTTGCGTACGCTGCCTAAACTATAAAAGATAGAACCATAAAATGTTCAAATTAATTGTAGATCTTATAAATATCTACAAAAAAGTCCGCGACACACTATACCTATCTATGTCGAGTGAGGCACAACAACCATTTTTTAATTTAAAAATCTTGAATTTTTTTTGGACTACATTTAAACGCATTTATTTTACTCATGCTATTAATCCTTATCAAAATAAATTATTTCATCAGTAAGTACCGTTTATGTAGATAATATTTGGTCTTTGAATGATTAAAATTGGACGTTTGGTTTTGAAGTTATGGCGAAATTAAAATATTACGATTTCTGCTGCACGGCCCGTTGCGAAGTGGGCGTCACCAAGGCCGTGCACGTGCAGGAATAAGTTTACAAAATCAAAAATCAAGTCATAATATAACTATTTACATCACATCCATGATCTGTAGTGTTATAAAGTTTTCATAATTTTCGCAAAGTTTAAAAAAATCATCTTCTTACTTCTATTTATTTTAAAAAAATATATTATGTATCTTTATGGGTTATTTTGATTTCCTTTTTCGCAAAGTTTAAAAAATTCATCTTGTTACTTCAATATATTAAAAAAAAAAAATTGTATCTTTATGGGTTATTTTGATTTCCTTTTGAGATACGCAATCCTGTCACAAATCCGAAATCTACGCGGACGAAGTCGCGGGCAGAAGTTAGTCCATAATATAATAAATAGGTAATAGCAGTAGTTTGAAAATAAAAATAAATCTCGAACGGCGCGTGCGTCACCGCGTCGAGCGACAGTGCAGTCGGCCCGTCTTATCTTTCATTCGTCTATTCAAGGTCACCGGGGCGGGGCTAGAGAGCGCTTCTATTTTTTGAGTGCAAGCAAAAATGAACTTAGTGGTGATCAGGCGGAAGTGTCCATGATAGTACACAAAAAGACGTAACCCGGAAATCCTTGCATGTGACAGAGGACGAGACAATACATGGCTGTAACCGAAACGATAGTCAAACACAGCTAGACGCCGCAAAGAGGGCGACACAATATGGCCGACAAATAACCGATCGTATGTATTTGTGACGTGTGTCGAGGGCAAGATGGCGGCTGACATTTATATTATTTTGTTTTTGGGGATGTTAGTTGATTGTTTTTTTTATTTGGATTATATCGTGGCTTTTTAATATACAGGGTGGGCAAAAAGTCGTGGATCAAATGAAACAGGGAGATAAAGGAGGTAATTTCCAACAAAAAATCTTTCTACATCATGGCCATAACTTCATTGCACGAAAAGATATGAATTATTTTAGTTTTTTCAATGAAACTACCGAGTTTTTTTTACAATTTAATCAGTAAAACATTAAATTGATTAAAAACAATAAAACAAAAGGTGTTGTATTATGACTCGATAATGTATCAATACTAAAAAAATTGTATTGCAGCTCTTGGTATCAAACTTAACGAGCAATGAATTTTTTTCCGTAAATTTTGAAGCGTTACAAAAAATTACTTCTCACTTTAAGAGCACCATTTGAAAAAAAAATGTATTACGGAAAAGTGACCCTGTATTAAAAAAAATTGCTGGTTTAATGCTGATTCAAATGAAGTACAACACTTTACTCTTTGATCTTTAGTTTTGGTTTTATGGTCGTTTTTTCATATCAAGGTGCAAATTTCATATCAAAATACATACTTCGTTCAGGTAACGATTTATCTTTTCTAGGAAACAAAAGGTTCATGACAACTCTGTGAAAACAGCCGATACAATGAAATTGTGCCTCTCTTTCACCCTAACCATTTAATCCTTTGTCGAAAAAGGTCAGAACGCCCGTCTTAGTTCAGGTAGTAGAATGCCGGGCGGAGCAGAGTGGGAGAGGTGGAAGCGCGTGAGTTTCATTCTTTGTTTAGTGTCCTACTCGCTTTCTGGTGACTACGCACACATATTATTTTGCACGGTATTTTTTGTGATTACTTGTGACCTGCACTTCATTTTTGGACTTGTGATTGATTGCCTACCTGTGACCTACGCTTCTTATCACGCTTACCACGTGCAAAGGATGCAAGCTTTACTGCCAGCTGATATGAACCTAGAGTGAGATTTTGCAGAGAGATGCTGAGAAGACACAGAGAGGATCCGCAGTTCTTCAACAAAGTGTTATGGACTGATAAGTCAAATTTTAGAAGAATGGGAATTTTTAACATCCACAATTTACACTACTACAGCAGAGTGAACCCACATATCATCAGAAATGATCGATTCCAGCATCTGTTTGGCATAAACATGTGGGCTGGAATAATTGACCAGCAGTTTGTGCTTCATGAAATGCCACCAAGGCTGAATGGTGCTGAGTATTTGAATTTTTTACAAAATAATTTGAACCAATTACTGAATGAAGCTGAGATTCCTGAAGATAGAGTGGCAGAAATGTGGCTGCAACAAGACGGCGCCCGCCGCATTACGCTAGAGCAGTTCGAGGACATTTGAACGAGCGCTTCCCTAACCGGTGGATTGGTCGAGGCGGACCTATTGCATGGCCACCCCGGTCGCCCGACCTTAATCCCATAGACGCTTTTGTTTGGGGCTATTTTAAAGAAATAGTGTATCAAAGTGAGAATAACACCGAACAAGAACTACGACAAAAGCTCGAGTTTGCTAAGTTACGAATTCGAAATAACAGAGGTGCATTCCGCCGATTACGTGCGAATTTAATTAGGCGGTGCAGATTGTGCATTATGGTCAGAAGTAGGAACTTTGAACATTTAATGTAAAAATTTGTATTTTAATAAAATTACTCAGTCATAATCGTTGTTTTATTTCATGATGGCTTCTGAAACTACTACGTAGTATGTATGAGAAAAAATCAAAATTTTCCTTTAAATTTACCATTTTGTTAAATTTGCACCTTGATATGAAAAAACGACCATAAAACCAAAACTTAAGATCAAAGAGTAAAGTGTTGCACCTCATTTGAATCAGCATTAAACCAGCAAGTTTTTTTAATACAGGGTCACTTTTCCGTAATACATTTTTTTTTCAAATGGTGCTCTTAAAGTGAGAAGTAATTTTTTGTAACGCTTCAAAATTTACGGAAAAAAATTCATTGCTCGTTAAGTTTGATACCAAGAGCTGCAATACAATTTTTTTAGTATTGATACATTATCGAGTCATAATACAACACCTTTTGTTTTATTGTTTTTAATCAATTTAATGTTTTACTCATTAAATTGTAAAAAAAACTCGGTAGTTTCATTGAAAAAACTAAAATAATACATATCTTTTCGTGCAATGAAGTTATGGCCATGCTGTAGAAAGATTTTTTGTTGGAAATTACCTCCTTTATCTCCCTGTTTCGTTTGATCCACGACTTTTTGCCCACCCTGTATACAGAGTAATGTTCTATTAATTACATGATATTTGCAAACTAAAACGTAAGCTGATTAAAGTATTCGAAACTCTAAGCGAAGCCTGAAACAGAGACTGAAAAATAAATAACAATTTACGTAAAGTGCAATACAGAATCCATTAAGATATTACATCGTCTCATCGTCAAATCTTATTATTCGACGATATTGTTTATTTGTCATTTTCAGGAAAATGTAGAACTATTTTTATTCATACAATAAAATAGTAAGTTACTTTTGGTTCCAAGTGTTTCAGATCTTATCGCGACAGTTTCCTCGAGGCTATCTTCACTGTATCGTGAAATCTTGGGAGCCTGCCGTTTTGCCGAAATTATTTTGACAAAATTTCACTATCTAAACAAATTTTAGTAACTTTTCTTTATACCAATGCAATATTTGGAATGATTTTAATACGCACATTTTCATTTGGTTAAATTTTTACTCGGCAGAATATATCAAGGATAATGTCATTAAAGCTTTTGGTATTTAATCAAATGATTTATTACAGCAAACAATCTTTAGACAATAAACATTTAGTCAAATGATTAGTTATGAAAAAAAAATATATAAAGACAAAAATAAGATTTTTTTGGGAATTATATAATTAAAAAATTAAAAGAAAAAAACATTTTTTAAAAACAAGCTTTTATTACTTGTTAATAAAAAGAACTAAAAAGTTAAAAATAATTATAACCTGTTAAGAAAAATACCATTATATAGGTACCTACTAAATAAAAGCGTGTTACATTGTGATTGCAAAAGAAAAATAATGAAGTACACCTTCATTATTTTTCTTTTATTTTTAACTTTTTAGTTCTTTTTATTAACAAGTAATAAAAGCTTGTTTGTTTTTTTTTTCTTGCAATTTTATTTTTAACTTTTTAGTATTTTTGATGCGATATCAATTGACTACGGCGTAGTTCGTAGCGCGTAGCAGTGTTTTTCCGTTAATGAACGAACGAACTTATTTTCCCAAAGATATTTTACAGGCACTTTTGAATTGTCATGGGTCAGTCAGTCAAAAAGATGAAGCTAGTTGCCCATTCCAAAGCGTAGTAGGTACCTATAGAGAAGAACGGGCAAGAAACTCCATGGACACTCTTTTAAATCACAATAATATAGTTACAAAGTATTGGTTCCATCACTTATGTTAAAAATGTGAGAACGATGCAGAACATTAAAAGCGTCCGTAATGAAAAGATAAAAAAAAAACAAATATTAAATTAAATCAAAATAAGCCATGGCAGCAAAGAGTTGACCAGTCCCTACTAACGGCGCCCGTTCACGAACATGACGCATAGATTAGCACCATTCAGCTCAACCATTTTGGAGGGAGTTAAATGATCCAACACATGCGCCACCATCAGCGAGACATTACAGTGAGCATGACATACTCTCAGCCGCCAAGGCACATTTAAGTCAACGAAAGACGTACCCAGTAAATGGTAGCTTTATAGTATGTACATAGTACTCACATAATGTGCTATGGAATTATACAATACTAAGAGATTGAATTTATATAATGCAAAAATAGGATTTTAAAATCTTCAGCAGCTCGCAACTGTATGTAGGTAGGGTAGGCGTGTGTGAAGTATTTTCAAATGTTAATCAATTTATTTATGCTTCCTGTGGAGCAGGACCAGCGTTTAGCCAAGCATGTTTGTCAGCGATGTAATCCCCCAACTTATAATATGCTTGTCCTTTTGCATGCATATTCACGTCCACCCATCAAAAACGGTCCACCCATCAAGACGAATCAAACTGGACGCGGTTGTGTCGCATAGTTACCGAGTTCCTATGGCCACCTTCCAGCTCCATCATCAGACCCTGGTTACCATCTAGCACCAAAGTATTCGTCAAAACGAATCATAGGAGCCCAAACTCGATGGGGTCGTGTCGTTTAATGACCGAGTTGCCATGGCCATCTTCCAGCTCCATCATCAGACCCTGGTTACAATCTAGCACCAAATTACTCGTCAAGACGGATCAAACGAGTCCAAACTCGATGGGGTTGCGTGGTATAACTACCGAGTTCTTATGGCCTTCCGGTTCCATCATCAGATCAGCTCCATGTCGTAATAATTTTGCATTGTCGTCCGATTTACACATGCATGCAAAATTTCAGCTCAATCGGTAACCGGAAAGTGGATCAAATTTAACTTGCAAGATTTGATTACAGACAAACATCAGGACAGGCTAAATTAAAGCTTGTAATAAAATACACTTTTATTTGGCCATTTGCGTATTTCTTTGTAAGTTTATGTGCTTTAATTTTTCTGAATCAAGTTAAATTTATGCCTAAAACTATGTTTACGAACGACGACTGAAAAACGAACTACTACCAGAATTGTAGGTTAGGTTAGAATCCATTTTAATATTATATAATATTAATTGACATGTGCAGTTTATAATTTTCTTAGATTTTAGTGAAATTTGCAACGTAACACGCATATATATTTTTAAATCGAAACAGCTAGGTTAGGTTAGAACTGAGAACACAACGCATGAGCCGAGCGAACGAACCGCGCGGTGCCACGGCAGCGGCCGGCGAGTGCCAGAAACATATTTTATAATGTAAAACAAAACCAACAAAACACATTGTGATTTAATTTGTATATTTTGTGCAACTAACATATAGATGCAAATCTTTTGTCATTGATTAAGCAATTAACTGAATAGAAATTGTAAGTTGAAAACTGACGATACTAAATATTTGGCTTATTTTATTTTGCATAAATCATAAAGATATTTGTAAAACGTAGGTACCTATACAATAGGACATACATATAAAATAGTACGCTAATATGTTATATGTACCAACTGAAATATTTGACTGCATTAAAATTGGTTAAAGTACTAGTTGGTAAGCAAGTTATTGTTTAAACGTTCACTTGCCAAACTTTAGGTTTGCGTTACAATTATTTGTGAAGAGTTTATTTGATAAGTAATAATTTGCAAATGAAATTATGCGGAAAATTGTTTGGGAAGTGATAATTTGTCATTTTTTTTAATGAAACAAGGGAGACCCTGTAGTCTTAGTTGATAACACGGAAAACAATTCTTGTAAAATTCAAGGAATAAGAAAAGATATTACTTTGAAATACGAATATTTTACGATATTCTTGACCCAGTAGTTGTGCTGTGGTATTTTTTATATCTCCTTGATATTCAAAGGTTCTTTAGTAAAAGACCGAGGTTTAATATTATTCTCCATCTAAAAACATTACTCGTAGCCATCATTATTTCTTTGTCGTGTCTCTGCCAATTTAATTATCCTTTCAAATTACCTGGAGCGGAAGAACGTTAAGCAAACACAATAAAAACATAAATACACGCCATTTATCCAAGTTATTAAACCTACGTTAAGTTTGAACAGGAACGTCGAGCTCCTCAAGAATAGACTACCATTTCACGTGAAATTATTGCTGCCATAAAATCTCATATCTGCACACATTTGCTACAAAATATACGTATACAGGTGTATAACAACATATCGCTGCTGTAAAGTAACATTTGAACATGTTGAAAACAATAAAATATTTTTTGTTGATTCCCGCTTAGTTGGCGCCCACGTGGGACTCATTTCAATTATAACGGACGAGAGGAGAATAACATTTGGAACTGATGCTGTTAACTCTACAGATTGTTTTATTAATAAAATAAAACTCGGTGTATTCTGTAAACTGTGTGACGACTTCAAATTAACAAAGTTTATTTCCATAAGTTAGACGTGTTTGTTTAACTACATAAGTTTCTTAACAAGTAGTGGTTTAATATGTTATAAAGGTTCCCATTATGCCAGCGCAGCGAAAGTAGTTACAGACAAGAATCATATTTAAACATATTTGCCAAAACCCACTTCAACTACTAAATCAAACTTGAAGATATGTGCACACTCCTCGGTTTTAATTACTTTCCTCCATCCAAATACGCGAAGAATTCTAAATACCGTCATATCTCGGTGAAGTTCCTACATGTTCAAACAAGTTGGAAGTTTGAAGAAGAGGGTTTAAGCTGAGATCCAGTTGCACCGTCGGAAGGGCAGCGAGGGATTGAACACAGAATTAATTGAAATAGTGAGATAAGAGTTGAGGAGCCGTCTTCTGGCATGACTGTCAGCCTTAATCCGGCCGCTTACACGGATAATCCGGCGAGTTTGAATGGACTGCTCACTGCTAACCCGTTCGTAGAGCACGCGACGTACCGAATCTGGTCGGCTTCCAGTTTTTGTGGGTAGGATTTAAATGTTGACGCGTTCCGGTATTTGAGTGAGACAGTTACCTAAGAGGTTAATTTATTTATGTGGAGCGGGTTTTTATGAGGCTTTGCCTGAAGCTTATGTAGGATAACAGGAGTCCGATTTTTTAATGAAATAATATGCTATTACGCCATTCACTTGTGAATTATAGGTTAGAGTACTGCTTATTTTTCCACGCATAACATTAACCTGAGCACATAATATCATATATATTTTCATACTAACAAAGGATTTTGTAAGACTCCTAGAGAACGTATAATTTCATATATAGGAAAAAAAATAGGTACAATATTTGTATCGGATTATATTTACATTAAGCCAACTCACAATTTGTCTTTTTGTTACACAAAATGAATAAGATCCAATTTTCTTAGAATTATTTATGTACAGAAATAATTCTAAGAAAATACTGGTCTGAAAGAAGGCGGTTTGATTGACAGGTCAATTCGTTTGGCTTTACTCGAGAAAGCCGAGCCTTTATCAGAAATATGACAGAATAACTTTCGCGATCGTTTTCTTATTGTGCTTACAACAATTATTTTATATACTGCTTGCCTTGAATAAGTAAGTGCTGCTTTTATATTTGTATGCTTATATATATGAGATGAAATTGAGTATTATTTTATAACAAAAGCCCTAAAAACAAATTCATTAAATATGTCTGGAGGCTGATAAAAAAAGAGAAAAAAATCTTTAAGGATACAATATTTTACTTTTAGCTTATGTTCAAAACCATATAAACGATATTGCACCACAATACATATCTACCTAACCCTTTGAGAGTCCCAGGTGACAGCTATGAATGAATCATGAACATAAAAATATATTGGCGCCCAGCGTGGGACTACTTCATAACTGAATCTGACCATCGGAATTCATCTTATCCGATTTTTATGACGGTCACCGCGTATCCGCAAACAAAGCCTTGTACGGGAAACAAAAGTTGCCAATATATTGTATTTTCCATAGGACCATTAAGTTGCGTTCGTAAAACGCGGACAATGGAGGTTTATTTTTCTTTATCCAAACATTTTGTCCTACGTGACGGCTTTCATCCTTTATCTGGACAAATGGGGACGATAGGGCTGTTCAGGTGGGCGTTGCAAGTGCACATTTGAAATAATGGTGTGATAAGTCCTTTTTTATTATGGGAAAAGAATAAAAGGAAACAATTTGTCTGTTCCTCCCAGTTTTACAAACAGGAAATCTTGAATAGGTGGGCAGAGTGCATGAACAACTGAAGATAAGGTGCTATTTTAAGGTACAAACTTTATTGTTCATTTAATAACTAATATATTCTGGATTGATTGATAGTTCATCACTGTTTCTTCTAAATGGTTATGAATATGTTTGTTAGTTTTGGTGTAGAGCCTATCACCGTAGTAAGAAGTCGTTTCGTGCTTGACGTGCAGACAGAAAGTAAATCCTTAAAAACCCTAACAAGTGATTTACATTAACAGTTTATCTTGCATCAAGGGAAAGGAAATATTTCACTGAATCCTACCTTACTACTCTTGGTCCCTTACTTAACCAACCCTATATCCGGCATAAGAGTTTTACACCAGCTCCTTTTTCGGGTTAAAAGCAACATGTACTCATCCATCGTGGGAAAGCCTTAAGGCTGTATCAACTCAACCCTGTTGAAATTATTGGATTTTTGTGTTCTTTCAATTTACAAACCTTCGACCCTTTTAAAGAAATAAAAATAACTGTGATATATTCCAGGCATTTTGAAAGAAGGCCTAAGAGCTGCGTATTTTCTTTCAATTATAATAAATAAAAGATACTGAATAAAGCTAAAGTAAATTGGAGTGCTTTGGGGCACAAAATAAGATGTTTCGGTGTAATTGATTCGAAAGTTGTACCTATTTTCTTAAAATAGAAATCTAAACTGAGGTCATGAATAGATCCATTAACATATCTCTGTTAACACAGCCCAACGACCATGAAACGTATGTACATAAATAACCCTATCTCAGAGCTAGCTCTAAAGGGGTAGTCAACATTCAACAAAGCCTAGGCCCCGAATCTGTGAGCGATACAAATAAATCACAAGTTGTCTCTCTTCTCCTATAATCCAGGATTTATCCAGCGGCTTATCAGCGCAGGGCACGCGACGCGTCCGCCCCGCGCGGCTTCCGCGCGATAAATAACAAACTTCGACCGAAATAAACAACTTTAGCTTATTAAATTCGAATTTTAAATGCAGAACGTGGAACTAAAATAATTTAGGCTTGCTGATTTATGTATTTTCGCTCGCTTTTGTATACCTCTATTCGTATATTTTGGAGACTTTGTATTGGAGTAGTCCTGCTGATAAAACGAATACTAAAATATGTAATATTTTATTTAGATATGAAAGAGAGCGTGATCTTTTTTCGCGCTGTTTATTTTGCCAAATTGACAAACAGCATGTTTAACAGAACCGCTCAGGGCTATCCGTTGCGACCGAGTGATCAGACCTTTGTTACCCTCGTGCGTTAACATACGTGTATTGAGATAGTGTATTCTCAGAACAAGCTTTTTAACAACACATGGGATATATAATAGTACCAAAAAATATTGCCATCCATCCGAGAACCAGAAGTATTCTGGGGAAAAGTTCCTAAAAGATACCTAAAACACTTTCAGTATTCGTTAATGACATCCCGGAAGTAAGCAACAATGACATCATCGACATAGCATCAATGTATTCATTCTAACTAATAATTAAACTAATTGGAATACAGCTCTCCGGTCCATTGGTCTGACAATGAACCCAAGATGAGGTCCTTTGACAATCGCTGCTGAACCTAGTTCAGTTTCCGAGCCACTGAGCGCAGCCTTACTCAAGTAACTAGTATTTTGGGCATTGACCTCATAACTACTATGCCATTAGTTTATTAGGAACACCTAGTTCCCGAAACAGCAGTTTCCACTCAATACTGATGCACTAGGTAATAATATAATGATCCTGTATTGTATGTTGGAGAACAATAGAGAGGGATTATAGAGAAGCATGTTATTATTCCCAGCATCCGAAAACTGGCAATGAAAATGACGATGGTGATCATACCACTATACCTACCTAATGTTATTGTTACGAACGAACGAGCTCTGTAACATTTTATATCTAATAGCACTACAATACAAAACTGTCCAAGATACCAACCCTACACTGCCACTCTAAACACCCAAGGTTGCGATAAAATCGATCCCGCTTAACCCTCTGCCCGACCTTTTGTTGGCGAGTCGTGAATCAAAAGTAACGACGCGTCTGAACACTCTAAGTAATGGTGGGAGATGCATTATGAAACGTTGTACATGTTTCAAATCAGGCTTATGAAACTGATGTATTTACCGACCGTTATCGGTTATTGCTCGTATTTCTCTTTCAATAGTTAAAGTGAAATACAATTAACAATTGTTAAAGTCTAACACATTTATATACTAAGGCCGTTGCGCCCACGCGTTTTTATTGCCGTGAAAAACTACGGTTGACTCGCCGTGTGTAGGCACGGTCCTCAGTGTTCTCTCTCTTCTTCTCTCTCTCTATCTCTTTGGTTAAAGTGGAGTTACTCTACTCAACCGACATTTTCTGCCATTCGTTAGTTACCACCATGCAAATTGTGGCATTGGATTCCAAAAACTTTACGTAAGAAACATAAATGGTTCCGTTGTCAGAATTTCCCCAAGCATTTGCAAATCCTCCAAGGGATCGCTAAGCTCTGGTTTCCACCCTTTAGTTACATGTTCCTGTTGAATAATACGAAGGAATATCGACATTGATTGATTGGCACATCAAAAGTAAAAGTTGTGAAACTACATAGTTTTCTCATTAATGACCCGCCCAAGTTTCGTACAGTTTTTACGACTTGACAAAACATCGAAATTTCTTTATTACCTATATGTTAGTTTAGTATTCATATCCTAAATTAACATACATCATCATCTGCCTAGCCTTTTCCCAACTATGTTAAGGTCGGCTTCCAGTCTAACCGGATGCAGCTGAATACCAGTATTTTAAATTAACATACATATAATAGAGAAATCACTAGTATATAGAATAATACTAATATAATATAATAATACAATAGAATAATACATGAGTATTATTCATATAAAGCTTCCGGAATAAATCCGATGCGTAGTTTAGAACAATAACGCGGTCACACAGACAGATCTTCCACGTAAAGAAAAGCTGCGGGAAATAGCTATAAAATAAGTGTTACGACAGCGAATCACATGTCCTTCTCGTGTGACATCACGGTGACAAGTGACATACATAAACATACAGGGTGTCATATTTTATTTCGACAGCTTTGACGTGTTTTGTTCTGATCTGAGTGGGTCTTATTCGGCATGGCCCCACGGGATTTCGGGGTTGAAAATGTTTACAAAAAGAAAAAAATATATATAAATAGTCCGCACTATTTATATACTTAGATTTTTTTCTATATTTTTTTTTTCTAACTCAATTTCTATCATGTTTTAAGAAGTCTGAAAGTAATTGACTAGTCTATTGTAATCAAGTTCTTATCCGAAATTAAATTCAATGCGGGATTATTTATTAATTCTAGCTTTGGTTTCAATGCTTTTTACTTTTTGAAAACATTATTAGGTTTTCAAATGAGTTTTGTTAACTAAAAGACTTGCTTTATATTCTGTTTTATTGAAGTTTTTATCTAAATCTCAGACAAACTAGCTCAAAGTATTTTTTAACCCGATTTTAGAGTGAGAAATGTAATCTTATTTAGACGCTCGCTCATGAGGTCAATTTTACCGAAATCTTAAGCCACATATTCCTTGGATTTCGTGTTAATAAAGTGAAAATCTCCGGCGAAACCTACTAGTCTTAGCACTCAGTACATTAATATTTCACCAAAGTGTTACTGCTTGTTTTTATGGGGCCGTCAAGAAACACCTTATTTATTTATGGGACGCGTATAAGTTAAACTTTTGATCCTCGCGGATGAAGCTGGAATACTAATCTTGGCTTTTGAGTAGTGACGTAACATATGTTTGAACAGAATTTGCGGGGCAAGCAGATGTAGTTTTTAACAGACTTCAAAAAAAGAAGGAGGTTATGCATGCAGCGGGATTTTTTTATAACTGTTAAGCTGACATTCTCAAAGCACAAAAAGAGCTTTCGACGCTTGAATAACATCATAGGACTTACCTACTTACCAGCAATATTTGTGAAATTGAATAAAAAAAAAGATAGCGGTTTTAGTTCCCATTTTGGACACGCGCTTATCCTTTTACAACTATGCCGATGATTTCACGAAAGGTGATAGTCTTGATTGGACGATGCAGACCTCAAACTGGGCGGTGTGACGCAACATTCTATCAGCAAAACTATAAGTACCTAATCGTGATTGGGCTAAACTGGATTCGTAATGAAAGGTAGTTGAGAATGTCTAATCTATTAATATGACGGGCTGGTGTCAATGCTGCAATGCGTTATCTAGCAACAAGAGTGAATGGAATAATTGAATGCAATGGTCCAGCTAGAAACCAGTAATGCTAAGGTTTCTAAGTTCTTGAGTTAATTTCCAAGAAAATAAAATAACTATAATAAGATGCATCATCATTTTCTGGAGTAGAAAGTTTTCTGAAGTCTTAGTAATACCTTTGGAGAGAGTTAACTGTTTTAGCAAATACCTATTTAATTAAAAATTATATGTAATACGTTAACGAAGTATTCCTTTTAAGTAGTTTATGGAAAAAGCAAATGCAACGTTATATCAGAAAACGACGAGTGTTTTATGGAAATTTCTCTCTTTCTCTCAGGTCTTTAAAATCAACAACCATTAAACTTCACAATACTAATTTTGAGAAAGAATTCGAGAGATTTTTCACAGAAACGCGATGGACAAAAATATTAGAATAAATAGAAAACTTCGTGCGTTTTATACTTACCTAAAGACCTCGTTCATTCCTTGCGAGTTTTTAATACACACTTCTATCGTAAAACACAATGAATGAACAGGCAACAAATATTTAAAAACTCGTTGGTTTTAAACTTGCAACTGATGTTTTACAACGTTATTACTTCAAGATGGCGTCGTAAAGGTAGGTAGTATTACCTAACGGTCCTCGATTTCCCGGAGGGGAGGGAAAATCAAAGTGCGTTTTTATTAAAGTCTTTCAAACAATTTTTTTTAATATCTTTTTTTGTGAGGAAAAGCAACTATGTCGGGTAATATTGTAGGTTATAGTGATTGATTGTTAAAATTTTCCAATATACGTACAGACGCCAGCAGGTCAAGCTACCCGAAACTGTCAAATTTTCCCAATCAAACTTGAATCTTAATGCATTAGTGATAAAGTTGAAAATCGATTAAAGAAATTTTACAGATTGTAGTAGCTTGATGTGCTGGCGTCTGTACCTAAGGCTGAAGAAAAGTTGTGGTGATAATAATCTATTGTCCTGTCTTGGGTGTGCTGGAAGAGATTTCTTGTGTAATAAGCATCACCTCTGTACCTGTTTTTTCTAATCTGTTTTTCTTGTCTGTTTATTATATGTGTGTACTTACATAAATGATAAATAAATAAATTAAAATAAAGTTGAGCTGATGATAATCTTCAAAATAATTTTGCTTAAGTTATTACCCAGTTGTACATTAAGTTACTACCTACTAGGATTTTGGTTAGGGGCCAAAGAATAAAGGTTCAATTAAAACAGTGCAATACATAATTATCCAGAAGTAATATAACTTTATAAACTATATTCTTATGTCGCTTATAAATTAAATTACATTTATGAAAAATCTTTTCCCCTGGCAAACCTTTCATTAAAAGACTATCTCAAGTAACATTTTTAAGAAAATACCCGTTAGTGGTGTAGGTATTCTCTATGGGCGGAAGTCGGGTGGCGCGCGTCATCCGCCGCTAATGGCGGGCCGTCATGGCCGCCAGCGCTTCCGGCGGAACGACCGCAACTATTTGATACGTCTCTTAAATTGTAAGGGTATTCTTTTTGCGAGGACTGAAGGTCGTTGCTAAAAGAAATTACATTAAAACCTAAAAGTTTCACGCCTTGTCCACAAAAGATGGTAGTGACTGATGTCAATTGACGTTGAAAAGACCATCAACTTCTTTGCTAGCTGGCGAGGTTGGCATTCTGATAACGTCTACCATGAAGTCAGTTTTATCATAGGTCTTTGCTATCGATTCTTAACTAGAGCATTATCAGTCGTCTTAGTCTCTATCCATACGTATCCTGAACTACAAAAGCCCAAAAAATAAATCTGAACGCCAATACTACAAAAGATAAAACCGGAAACTACCGTTCAATCAACAGAACGATATCATATTTAAGGGGTCAAACACACAACACAAACACTACATCGCAATTCAATCTTCGCACAGTACATGGAACTAATGGTGTCAAATATTAAGTGTCGGTCCGGCCATCCGTCTCCGTCGGCCTGTTTGTCCGAGCGCCGCCATCACTCACCGGGCAGGGGTGAGGGGAATGTGTTTGTCAGTTGGCTTTCGGCAGCCCAACGAGCTGGACGTCTGTTGATGTTATTAAACGGTTGAGATTCAAAGGATTTCATAGAATATAGTCTGCCTCTAGTAAAACTATTTGATTTGCTTGCTATATTTCATTGATATGTATGTAGAAAGTTAGTGGCATGCAGCTTTCGCTGGACTTGAGGATAGATTGTTAACAATTAATGCATTTGCATCTAAAACAATATGTAAAACTTAAGCTGGCAACATGCAACAGATGTAAAATTAAAGCGAAATTTACTTAATAGTGGCCCGCAGCGATAAGAGCGTTGTCATTATTTGAGCATTACCATAATCTTTAGAGCCATTATGTTAATACTTTAAGCCGTGTGTTGATTTTGCCCAGAGCACTAACGCTTAAAGGTTAATACAACGCCTATTGGTTGAACCCTTGACTTCGAAGGGTTAAACTGGTAGTTGTTACGGTTAAGTTAATGACGTATTGATTGAACCAGATTTAGGCAACTAAGCTTGACGGGCTTAAAGGCGAATTAGATTATCTGAAGCACCTCCATTAGTTTCGTACTTAGTCTTACTTTTCTCCTTAGGTTAATTTACGAATTCTACTATGAAAACAGCTTCTTTATTATCCGCCGATGATGAAACTTTAATTTTCAAAATAACATTACCCAGCTTCAGATAATGACAGTGACTATCACCAAATTCCAATACACGACTCCCATCACTAACAAAACGCATTTAGCGACTAAATTCGCTTGCACGCCATCCATTGCCGGCTCAGTACGGAGCGCATTGTGCTTAATGAGCTAATTACAACGCGACGCGGTGATGGATCGCTGTCTCGCGAGTGTACGTTGATGAGTTTCTGCTAGATCACAGCTTCGGATTGAACGCTATGTTCGACGCTACGGGGATTAGTGCACTGATGTTGTGAAAAATATTGAGAGGAAGAAAATGTGGGAAATATTATCCTACTTCTCATAGCAAAGCAACTGCTAATCCTACACCCGAGAGAACATTATTACCCTACTTTCTATAAGCTGCTAAGCTTATATTCATGATGTAGGCAGTAGGTAACATGATACTTGATCATCTACCTATAAAATGCAAAAGACGTAATTGATGACAAGAATTTCTGAAAAGTATTTCTATTACCATTTGTAAACAAAGAAATTCCTGACCTTAATTTCAGGCAACATTCTATACATGCAAATACCCGCCAACCAACGTGGCGAGGCACCGGGATGCGCTCAAAATAATTTAATCAGATTGAATCATTGTGTCTGCCACAGCTCATTAGCTGTTCACAAACCCGAAACAAGTTTAAAACGTGCTCTAAACATGCTCGTTTCAGCTTTTCAGGAGCATTGCCAGCCATGCGTGTAAACAAAGACATTACTGACGTAAATAATATACCCAGCAGAGATAATAAGCTTGTAAGATTAAAATGGAGTCAAGAATGTTCTCATTATGCAACGTTCAAGTTTCAAGGAATTACTAATTTAAATGAGAAAAGTTACATTTTTTCATTTGTTGTCTGATATCGCGTTAAAAATGAGCAAACTTTGTTTTTAGCGAAAATTTTTAAATGAAAACTGACGGTAACCAGGAATAGTTCTGTAATTCAATTTAGAATATAAGAAAGAGGATTAAATACGGATGGCAGCCGCAAATAATTGGGTAGGTTTGTTACCCGAGCGACGCAAGCGAAGTATGAGGTAACATAATCGAATACAAAATTAATGAAATCTGTTCCTGAAATAGAACCTCAGCAAGAAATAAAATATAGAATCCCACTCATAAAATATTGCTGTTATTAAGATCTAGATGAGATTACAGCCAAATATCAATTTTAGGAAGAGTCTCACGCTGGGCGCCAACAGAACATTTTGAGAAGCTTCGAGTTTAATTAGGTTAAATACATTATATTACATCACTAAATTATAGGTTTAACGTTGTTATGCGGCATTTCGCAGTATCGAATTATATCGGACGTGTTTAGGCTCGTAAATCAACTGCTTAGAGGGGATAATACTTAAGGAGCCATTTGTTATTAGGTGCTTCTGAAATTATACGAGTCTTTTAAAAAACCAAGACTTGGCTTTAAAATTAATAACGCGGGCAATAGAGATATCATAAAGGTAAAATCTGAATATAATCCAATTTATTTTGCTATTGAAGAGTACCTAGAATTTGAATTGAATTGTATAGTCAATAGTTTATAAATCTGTCCTCCATTTACTTATTATAGCAGCCCACAAATCCATTGCGATTGCTAGAAACGGCACCCTAATTGCGTAACACATAATCAATCTTAATCTGAATCATTTTGAAGCAAATTGTTAATCCATTGCTTCATAAGTTCGAAAAATTTGTCTGCTGCTCAACACGTAAACAACGTAATGAATGTTGTTGAACTGTCAAAATGAAACCGATTCCGATTGATTGTGTGTTACGCAATTAGGGTGCGGATTACAATCTTACTCTGAACATCGTTACTGTCAAATGTCAAATGAATGTATATCTGTGTATTTTAACCACCCACAAAACAAGTACCTAAGGGTTCTAGAGTTTTCTTATGTTAAAAACAGTTTCCAATCTAAACATGAGTCGATAGGCTGAGTTGATTACTTGCTTAATGTTTAGAAATTAATCAACTTAGCCTGTCGCAGTCCACTGCTGGACAAAGGCCTCACCCAGGCTGCCCCACAACACCCGGTCCTCCGCCTTCCACATTCAGTCTATCCCAGCCACCTTTTTGAGGTCGTCGGTCATCTAGCTGGAGGGCGTCCTACACTACGCTTGCCGATACGCGATAAGCAAGTAATAAGGACCTGAAATTGTCATCATTTTCGAAAATACTGCAATAAAAGTAAATATTTCGCACAGTCGACATTTATCTAAATGTATTTTTGATGTGTGCATGCTTTTCAACGAGCGTGCACTGTAGGTACAGTCTACATTGCTATCTAAATTTTATACACCCACCTGTGTTTTATGCGGATAGACGGTGTTTTCCATTTTACTGAAAAGCTCGTTTGCTAAAATTGAATTTAATGTTGATGAAGCGAACTATTGATGATAAAACTAAAATCGAACGTTCAATAACATGAATAGGGTTTATTCCAAAAGTAGTCAGCTAGTGGACTTTTCGCTACATCGTCCATAAAATATGAAAGAACTCGCTGACATTTTGCTAAGTTTGATTAAGTTTTGTAATATTACAGTTGTGTCACATTAGTGAATTGTACACGAGATTGTTAATAAGTATGTAGGCAACAACAATAACACTAATTGCCTTTAGAAACACGCACATTAATATTTCAATCAGCACTCTAATTTATTAGTCCTATTTTGCCATCGACACAAATAATCACGAGAAGACATTTTCTTCCTTTTCCTTTCAAGAAATATTCTCAAACGTCATTAAGTTCCCGAATGCCACCGGAGGCTCCATTAGATGACCGGAGGTACCGACCACGGCTTATTAGAGGTTTCTAAAGCACTTCCGGTAAACAGGTGACCTGGGGATATTAGATTTACTCCGTCCACTTCCTCTTAATGTACTTTTCTTTAAAGCTTTCTTCCGTGTGTTTGTTTACCTGGAACAAATTAAGGTTAATTAAATATTGCGTACTGAATTGTGCTCGAGGGTTAATTAAAAAAGTATGTGTTTGTTTAGGAAAGTGTTGTGGCTTTGTAAGTTATTTGTTCATTAAGGAATGTGTGGCTTTGTATGCTTGAAAATAATAAAGTTCTGAAGAACATTCTAAATTAACTTCGTAATGAAAATTTAATAAGCATTCTCGTCGTTGTTCCCATTTAGGATCAATTAAAAATGAAGTTAAGTATTTTATTGTGTGTAAAGTTAAGTTAGGTAAAGAGTTCAAGAATATGGGCTTCTATTGAGACTAAAAGTAGTCGAGTATTTATACATACATGTGTGACGTTGACAAACACTAACAATTTAGCTACTGAGAATAGCTCCCAAAAATGATATACATAGCTTCTAAAACCACTTTAATAAAAACGTTCCTGGCACATCAAGTTAAAAGTTCCAATGACTCATAAAAAGTTATTTGAGAATGAATATGAGTTTTTAACTCTCTGAACATCCCCAAGTCTTCACAATCAAATACTGTCAACACAAACAAACAGCTATTAGGGCGCGGTTTTGATACCGAAAGTGCGGACGAATTCAGCTCAAAGAAGTTTTATCTGAAGGCCAATTCTCGCAATTTAAAACGTTCAAAATCTAGTCGCAGTCTCATCTCGGCGACAAACAAATGTCAAAAACTTGCCAAAATGTTGGAAAATCACAGATATTTTTGACAGATTGAGTGAGTTTTGACTGAGATCACTGTGAACGTTCTTAAAATTACGAGATTTCAATTTTTTTCATTTTTCATTTCAATTCCAATCAATTCTCATGAAGGGGTCATATGAAGATTTGCCGAATAATAAATACTACAACATAAGATGCTATCGCTCAGCAACTATCTAACAAGATTCACCTCGGTCCAATTTGGCGATCGATCTGTTGGGCAAATTGGACAGAACCAAATCAAGACAACCATACCCGGCATTGAACGTGAAATCTTGCAGCCACATACTGCATGATTGCAGTATGTGGCAACTACTTCAGTAGCTACTGCAGAAACGGTGAAAGAACAAATCGCGAGAAAACCGGCATGTCCCAGAACCGAAAATTCAAACCCATGTGACATCCACCAACCCGTATTGCATTGCGCCCGCGTGATAGATTTCAGCCCATTACTCTCACAGAGAGGAGGCGGTACAAAGGTCCGTTTTATATACTAAAAGGGACCTTTGTAGCAACGTCACTTACGTCAATTCGCGACACGCTGCCGCTTCTCCCAAAGCCCTACGTCAAACTGTCGTTTAAAGCGAACATTACAGTAAAAAGCTTCATTTGCACTGAAGAAACAATCAAGACAAACCATTAACTTAAGGCCCGGTATTATGCCGTTCACCTTGCTCAAATGGGCGTTACCGCTGAAAATGCCCCGCGCGCCCCTCATCATACTTACGCGCGAAGCGGTCACGAAGTTTCTATTTTGTAGGGCTAGCTGCCATAGTGTCAGACGCGCGACGCTCACATATAGGTAGCTAACAGCATTTATTGCAGAGCAGTGGTGTATATTTATATTTTTTTTACAAACAAAGAACTCGTAATATTAATAAAATAGAAAATATTATCAATGTAACCGGGCAGCAGAATTTAGACAGTTATTATTAAATTAGCTTTTCCCTACGATTTCGCTCACAAATAAACGTGAATAAGTTAGTACCTACTTACTTTTTTTTTTAACGCAGAATAGATCGACTGGAAATTCTGAGCAATATATGTACATATCTGCCGGCCATATCGGTACCGTTTGCACGAAGATCAAATGCCATATTGGGTTCATGGAGCCCATGAACCACAATGCGCCCTATATCGATACCTCGGGGCTCAAAGGATGAACTCGACTTTTCACGAAATCCAATAAATCGATAGAGAAAGAAAAACTGAACAAGATGGTGTAAATAACTCTAATTGGCCAAAAATGTGCTATATATACGCCCTTTGAGCCCCGATGTATGGAATTATGGTTTGTGGGACCCGTGTATAACCCGTGACCCCCAATTTAATTTATTATCCAGAAGTTTATCTAGAAGCCACAAGCGGTCGTGGGCTCGAAACTTTTTAGTTCAATAAGGCCGGCCACATACGGACGGAATTCCGTTTGAAAATATCGATTCGGCATTTTCGAAGGCAAAGAATTCATACAAAATCAAGGAACTACCTCACACGTACTTACAGTAGTTCTCTATTCGAAATTTTCTGCCTTCGAATTTATTTTGTATGCATTTGCTGCCTTCGAAAATCCGAATCGATATTTCCGAACGGAATTTCGATTTTGCCAGCCGAGTAAAGACTATACAGGGTCCAATGTTTAGTTTGTAATGAAAAAAAAAGATAAAGAGAGCGAGAGTGAGAGAAGTGAAAAAAATTGTGAAAGTGAGAAAGAAAAAAAAATCAAAATCAAAAGTCATTTATTCAAATTAGTCTGAGAATCAGCACTTTTCGAATGCCAAAATTACAAAAGACAGTCCCCCAAAAACGCCCGCCCTTCACCACTTGCTAGTGCTGTCGCTGGGAAGAAGAAGTGGCGCAACAAACTCTGCTGGGGAGTTTGTTGCGCCACTTCTTCACGCACAGCTGTCTGTTCAGTTAAAAAATACTTGATTGTATACAATAATAGGTATGTTAAATAAATTAACATTACAAGATACAGAACATTAAATTAAATTGTTTGCCACGTGTCAGTTAGCCACGCCAATATACCATCAAAGATACTAAAAACTATACTAAGATTGATGTAGGGATTAATTTTGTTCAGGTAAGCGAACATTGGCGCCGATTCCCGATTCGAATTTAGTCATCAACCTGACAAACGTGCAGATACGATTTCAATTGACTTTAAGCCGCAGTCTAAAGGTCCGGCTTGATATTTCTTGGAGTGATTTAAAAAAATTACTGTTTACTTTACGTCTACTAATCGATAATTTTTCAGTTTCCCTAAAACAAAGTAAAATATAAAATTCAGTTGAAATACTGACGGCTTTTAAATATACATAATATTCAAACAGGCAGGTTTTGATCAAACAAAATCCACAATGTTGAAAACTACCTTTCAGCGTCATAGGTCGTTTGATCTAGTTCTTCGTGTAAAGGAGATGGCTAAATAGAAGTATGGACGACTTTTCAGCAATGAATAAACATGGTACCTAGCAACATGTAATTCTGAATAGCTGGATATTAGTATTTCATATAAAAAACGTTTCAGGAACTTTTAATATCTTTATAATCCTGAAAATGAAATCGTGTAACTCCTACGTCAATAGGCATACAAAAACTGCAAATAAAAGACATTGCTATGAATTTTTACCTAGGCGTTTAGATGTATCTGCGATAATATTGATAATTGTATGTTTGCCTAACGACCCACCCCGATTTCGATTCTACAAAAGGGTAATTGCACCAAAAACCGTGATACAACGAGCATTCTACAATCCGCGTAAAAATCACTCCCCGCCCGCGTGTATTTAAGTATTAAACTCTTATAAATCCTAAACTACTTATTCAAATGAGTTGAAATAAAGACAGTTTTCACAGACAATATTATGTAGTGGTTGAAATGATGAAACTATTTGAAAATAAGGATTAATATTAACTAAAAATAAATGGACTCGAGAGGCGGATTCTAGGCGCTGATTGGGGCAACGCGCGCAAGAATAACACTCAGGCGGCAGGATTTTTCTGACTTGAATTACAATACAACCTACACGAAAGTATACCTAAACCTTCCGGAAGAACCAATGTACCTACTAGTGACAACCCCATCAAAATCTGTTTATGAATACATCCGTACAGACAGACTGACGAACAAATGTACCTGGGGGACTTAGTTTAATTAGTATGTGGTGACTGTTAAATCCTAGGAGGACATAAAAGATATTGAAATAAAGTTTAGTTTAAGTTAGTTTCAGAAAATAAATCGTTTTGATACCCGTTATCAAAACTCGATACGTTTTGATTTGACATTCTAGAAAAGCGACATGACCCGTCCCTAGTTTGTAGTACTGTATTATTATTCTCCTTGAACTTGTCATGTCAATCAAAAAAAGCAACTAAGATACTTTTTTATGTCTAACAGTTCACGAAAGTTCTAGGAAATTATTAAACGCTTCATAATTCATGAACGAATATTTAAATATTACGAGTTAATGTGAGGTTACTATTCATTCTTGGGGCAGTCATTTAGCCATGTCCTTTACATCGAAATCAAAATCACAATCAAAAGTCATTTATTCAAATTAGGCTGAGAATCAGCACTTTTCGAACGTCAAAATTACAAAAGACAGTACCCCAAAAACGCCCGCCCTTCACCACTTCTTACTCCTAGTACTATCGCTGGGAAGAAGAAGTGGCGCAACAAACCCCCAGCAGCACAGCTATCTGTTCAGTTAGAAAATACTTGATACTTGAACAATTAATACAACAAATAATTAATTAATTACTTAACACCCGTATTGTATACAAATACAATACGGGTGTTAAGTAATTAACATTATAAGGCACAGAACATAAAATTAAATTATTTGCCATATGTCAGCTAGCCATGCCAATATACCAACAAATATAATAAAAACTATACATAGGTACTCATAAAATAATTAATTAAAATTAAAATGTAAATAAAAACTTACTACCTAAATAAAAGCCTGCAGGTATAAAGGGCGTGACTGCTTACATATTTACGCATTACTGGGTTCTGGTCACATAGCTGTCACTTGAAGTCACAGATGATAAACTAGGACCATCGAAGTAAAATAAATAAATAAGTTAATACTAATAACAATAACCTGTCAGTAAGCTAATTCTGGAGAAAGAACATGAACATTGTCTTGAGTTAATTAGGGCGACCAACTATTCTTATCGTGTAAGTAGTCGTTGATGGAATAGTAAGCCTTTGAACAAAGGTTGAATTTTACTTGATGAACACTTTGCTTGATGATGACATCGAATTCAATAAATGATGATGGCTTTTCAGTAGCAGGACTGCAAAAAAACAACAATTATTTTTGAAAATAATACAATGTATTCTATGATAGGTGTGTTTATATCTATTATTTTATAATTCATTATTTCAGAATACATTGACATAATATGGGCGACATAATATGTCAATCTATTCTGAAACTTTGTCATTTGTTGTCGGATACTAAGTTCAGATTTTATTCAATAGATTGATCACTAAATATTTCATTAAACCCTATAATGTCTTAATCAAGATGTTGTAGTGATAGATCACTAAATCCCACAGGACTAGAAGAATAATACGAAATTCGAAAAATTCCCTGTTTTCTTCTTGAAATGCCTTTTGATTTGCTTGAATATTGTGAACAATAGATGATGATGGCTTTTTAATAGTAGAACTGGAAAAATACAATATTGATTTAATATACACTAGCTTATGCCCGCGAATTCATCCACGTGAACGTATAAAAGGTATACGTAGGTAAGTAAAAAAAAAAAATCAATTCCGAACCGATATTTCGAAACGGATTTCCGTAACGGGATTCCGACTGTATGTGGCCGGCCTAATATTATTACCCCGTATTTAACAGTCTGGTAGTTATGAGTAATAAAACAATAATACAGAGTGAAATTAAATTAGCTAGCGAAACTATATATATTTCAACACGATAAAACAGATTTTATCAACTTACACTTCAAGTAACAACAATAACAGCGGTCATTGACCCCAAACAAAACATTTTTTTTTTTTGTCGTGTTTAGTAGATATCGATACCCATCATGTCTAGAGACAAAATAAAAAATTATGTTTTTTTTGGGGTCATTGACCCCACTGACCTGAGACCGCTGTTATTGTTGTTACTTGAAGTGTAAGTTGATAAAATCTGTTTTATCGTGTTGAGATATCGATACCCGTCTGTTGAGTATAAAAAAATAAATAAAAAATTAACGGATATTTTAATTGACTACACTACCGACGGTGGATGACCCCAAAAAAGTCCTAGCCCAACTAGAAACAACACCTAAAGTTGTTATTCCCCGTGGGAATCGAACCCGCGATCGAGAAGATATCCCTTTCACCACTAAACCAAGGAAGCATTCTATTGTAATGAGTAGGTAGGACGTACTTACTCAACATCCAATCGAGAAGCAGTATCATCCAGTTCTTGAGTAGCAATTTGCTTGTTCGCCAATCTAAAATAATAAAATCATTGAAATACAATTGGAAGCACAGCTGACCCTACTGTCGGTACTTACTCTGTGGCCTTCGGTGAGCCTCAGGTCACTCAGGTGATTATATGATTCGGAAAATCAATTTCAACTTAGTAACAATGCCTATAATAGAGTGTACTCTGTATCTATAGGCATTATTAATTACTAAGTTAGAAGTATTAATTCACGAGAAATATATTTATTTTTATCATTCTTTATTTAGGTAGGTACTTATAATAAAATTTCTTACCGTCTTCGTGCTATATTCTGCACACTCTGGAGTAAACGCTTTCGACGAGCAGCTTTCCATCTCTTCCCACTATTATATTTATTTCCCATTTTTATTTTCACGGTACAAAACGTAAAAATTCTACTGCGGAGCGAAAAGCGACATAGGTCCGTTCTCAACAACGTTCCAAGGAACACTGGCGCGGTGCAGGCAGCAAGGAATGAGCAAGCGTATGTCGTAAAAACGTTCATAAAATCGTATAAAATTAGATATTAACTTTTTATTAAAAACGAATGGATCACTGGATGCAGTTTGGCATTAGAAATTTTATGGTATATTTTTTATTATAATTATTGTTGTTAATAAAGAGATAAACTGCTTTTAAAAACAAAGAAGAGGTTTGTTTGAAGATTTTTTTGATGCATTAATGTATGTTTAATTATGATTTGGGCTGGATCACTGTATTAAAATAAGACTTGAAAATATCATACTTTTTTTTTAGATCCTAATTATTTACGGTTTAAGAGATATACTGCTTTAAAAAACAACATTTTGACCGTTTTCGTGAAATCTCCGCCTTAAAGCGCCGCCATCATTGACGGGATACAGCTGAGATCGCTTCCAGCGCTTTATCGCCACGCGTATCGCTTCAAAGCGCTTTATCGCTAGCCTGTAATGTGCACTAAGTAATTTTATTTTTACGACACATTGTCTCACGGATGTTTTTTTTTTGTTTTAACTTGAGAAAGACGATTATAGCCCGCTTGTTGATAGGAAGGTAGATAGGAAGATTACCGGTAAACACCAGAAATATACTGGTTTTCAGCGACATCTGGTTACATAGACACGAAGCTTCTTACGTAAATAAATATTCTGGCTGCTTCGACCATGATATTATAATTAGATTTAAGTGTTGTGTACACATAGTAGTACTATACAAGTGACTACTGGAAGGACAAACTATTTTGTGCAGGCTCAAGTTGCAATGGAGGCTATCAAACTGTAAATTAACCTATCTTAGGTTCTAACCTAATAATCCTCCCATCACTGAAGTAAAAGATGAGAATTACTAAGTTTACCACGTCGCCGTCCCGTCCCGCCCGCCCCGCCCGCTGTGTGCAGAGACCTTTAACTGCTTACTTAGCAACTTGAAGTAGAGAAAGGTAGCACACACTAGACTGGTCCTAAGTACGTAAGCTACTACATATACACACAGCCGCTGTGTTCTTTGCCAAGTAGTTTCCCGAGTCGCCGATAGATGACGGTGTTTAAGTTCGGAACTATTAGTAAGAGAAACCCAAGTTAGTTCGTGAGACGGCATAACTTGTACAGTTTATAATATTAACGGATTGATACGGAGCGTCTACAACTCTACATGAACCAATTAACGACTGAGAATAATGGCCAGCCAGACAAAAAAGGTACAAGTTGTTTGTTGTTGTTGTAAGCTCTTCAACGATATAAGTTGTTTCCTAATACGTGTAATTCCTTCAACTCTTATTTATTTATT
Source organism: Apamea anceps (assembly GCA_951799955.1). Lineage (NCBI taxonomy): Eukaryota > Metazoa > Arthropoda > Insecta > Lepidoptera > Noctuidae > Apamea > Apamea anceps. The sequence continues at coordinate 828,658 of OX637526.1, forward strand.
TATAGTTAATTAAAACGGCACAGGTCTAATTACATTAATTAACATAGAATTATAAAGATTAAAATAAAATAATATATAAGAAACAATCTCATAATTATTTGTAGGGATGTAACATCACTTTGTGCAGATAATATCGTATAGCAAAGATAGGGACTCCTCAATTCCGGGAATCAGGATACTCGCTCTCTGGGGATTAGGGAAGTGGCTGAGAGTATAAGCATCTAATATTACTTCGATAGCAGAGCTTAGCATCGCGCTGCAGTTATCAGGGATCTGTTTTCTATTTACTGAACTGAATAGAACAGTGGACCACCTGATACTGTATTATGGATTAAAGGTATCTGCATTATTTTATTTTTAAGGTGTAAAAGTACAAACACGGAGTAAGTTACCTCAATTTACCCATGCGTACCGTATATCTAAAATATCACAGCACTCATAATCAGCCTTTAATGTTCCCACTGCTGGGACACAGGCCTCCAGGTGAGAGGAGGTGGGACGTAATCCACCACGCGGGCCCAGTGCGGGTTGATAGCTATGCCACATATCTTCTTTATTTTTTTTTGGTTTAGGACATGCCGGTTTCCACATAATGTTTTCGTTTTGAGAGCAGCACTAGTATTTTAATAGTGGTCTGTACTTGACACAACCAATCACAACCTGGTTAATAACGCGTTAGTACCACCTTTTCACAGTTATTTTACCTCTGATTTTGCATCACTTTCGTGCCATTTACGTAGGTACTTAAAAAAATTAAGAAAAAAAAAAACTAGACATACATTTGATATAAAAACAAATTTATGAAAAGTCTAAATTTACGTCCACATTTCCAAAACTGTCGTTTCTTACATCTATAAATGATAAACGATTTTATATTGCAAGTAGGTTTGTACAAACACTTTTAGACGTCAATCATATTTTAAAAAAAACTAGATGAGGTCGGCGTTTTCTATCTGAGAAGAAAGGTCGAAACAAACTCAGTTGTCACAGTCTCTTTTAAAGTTCAGACATAATTTTGGTCAGATCATAATTATGAAGACCATGTAAATCGATGTCTGAGATGGTGTTTTGAGGAAAGAACGACTCAGATTGATCTGAAAAACTTCTTAGATCGAGAAAATTGTTTTCTTCTAAACTACTCAGCCCTTACCTATATGCTTTTGTGTAAACCCTTCAGCATTGTTGCCTTAAAATATAACGCCATTACTTACTCCCAAATAAAGTAACTTAAAGTGGGACGTCGTCGGCGGCCTGTGCACACAATTTATATGGTAATCGTCCGAGACTCGAACCTACGGCCGTTCGCCTCTTTATTTAAGTTACGGATTGGCCAGTTAACCAGAAGGGTTTCCGGGTCTGATGTGAAAGATTTCTCTTGTTTGTTGAGGTAGTATTCCTTGTGGTGGCGGTTTGAGTTTTGAAAGAAAGGGCGCGAGTACTTGCCTACCTTGATACACACACCTACATACAACTCAAACCTTTTGCCCATGGGAGTAGGCAGAAACTACAGAACGCCAGCTTTTACGATCCTTACATACTTCTTTTGCCTCGTTTACGTTCATACATCTGCTCATACACGAAGGCGGGTTGCGAGTACTACGCACTGCCCTTTCTGAAGAACATCGCCTTGAATACACCTAAACAAGCCAATTTAAAAAACATATTTTTGATTTTAAAGGTTTTCTTCTAGTATCCAACTTAGGATTTATCCTGGGTGCCTTTACTGAGAAAAGCACCTAAACAAAAGTTCAACGTAGTAACAGACGTCAATGGTTTAGCGAACTTAGTTCGAACCCACAACCTCTGCTTCATCCGTCCTACAAACAAGGCTTTCTAATATAACAATTTTATAAAAATAAATGCACCCCACAAGGACCAAACAACATTTCGCAAAGACCTCTTTAATCCTTACATTAGTTAAAGAAAGGATCAACAAACTAACATATTTCAAGGAGTACCTAAAACCCCTAACGTTCTTAAAGTATGGTCCCCCATAAAATTCGTCACGTGTCCCACGGACCCACGTCACAGTGTGGTGGAAGGGTGTGACGATCTCATTGACGCTATTTCAGGCATTCATACGGTTGCCCATTATTGCTCCGGGCAAGGGATCGTCTACCCCATGGGATGGGCCCTTCGATATAGCCCGTATTCACCATCGAATGATATAGAATGATGGAATTATGTGTAGCGAGAGTAACGATTGTTTCTTATATTCAGAATAAGTAGTGACAGCAAACGAAATAGCTATTATTTGCTTGACTTCGAAGCTTACAAATCCCACGTTTACGCCAATGCAATGTATGAAACATGGATTCTATTAGTTTTGTTTACCGTTTACACCTAAAACAAGTTGTATATAAGACACTTGTAAAAAACTTGTCAAAAAGAAAAACATGTCTGAAACAACGTCAATACATGTCTGAAGCAAAGAAATACATGTCGTATTTCTTTGAAAACGAGTTCCTACGAAGTTTTGCTTCCATCAGGTATTTATTTAATCTACATATATCTATACTAATAATAAAGCTGAAGTTTGTTTGTTTGAAAAAAAATCTGTTTGCATTTGATAGCCCACTTCTTGAGGAAGGCTACAGACTACTTAACATTACGCTAGCATTCTTAGGAGCCGAGCAAAAACAAAAAAGTCTGAAAAAACGCTGAGCGAAAACGAAGTAATAGCGCGGGCAGGCGATGCGTTGCGATGCGACGGGATGGGTCGGAGCAACAAGAAATATCACGCAGATGAAGTTGCGGGAAAAGCTAGTCATAATAAGTGAGTATTTCAATGCAAAAATATTGGCAATCTCTCTATCTATCCACTTTACTAAACAAATCTAGCAGTCCGGAGCACATACAACAATGCGATTCTGTAACCATCTCACCGTGAAAACTTAAGTGAAGTGAGCGTGGAGTGAGCTGTCATTCCAACTAATGCTAGGGATTGACACTATTGACACCTCACTCTAAGCTCACTTCACCTAAGTTTTCACGGTGAGATTTTTACAGAATCGATCGACAGATCCGACATAACCCAAATATTGAATCAACAGTACTCACCTACGTTACATATGTATGAAATCCCTCAATTAACCAGATCAGCCGATCCCTGCGTATTTCGGAAACCGATTATGATGATCGAGTTGGGCTGCACTATGCGATGCAGCGGACACTCGACGCACAACACTAGGCAGGGCTGCCACTCGATATTAATAAAATCATGACATCAGTGGAAGTTATAACAAAGCATTTGCAAGGCAGATTGAAACTTTGCACAGCCAATGACGCCATTGTTTTGCATTTAATAGAAATGTTTTAGCGTTTGCGCAATTTATACAAACGTGTATTAGATTATTCAAAGGAGTGCATATAACTTTAGTTAATATAATAAACTGAAGAACTGGTGAAGTAAAATATGAAACGAAAGACTACAAAACAAACTCAATGATTTCAAAGCATGTATCAGAAAGGTGTATTCTTTAAGGGTGTGGTACAAACATCACAAAGACACATATTTTTTTCAATTTCTAATTCAGCCATTTTTCTATGAAACCTTGCCACATTTTACCCGTTTTCTTATATGAACATACAGAATCGAATCGCTGCCAGCAGTGCCGGCCCTGTAGCGATGCCTGCGCTCCATCGGCCCGTACGAAATCAGTCAATTTTCTCCGCGGACCGCTCAAAATTAATAAAATGTAATATCCAATGAGCGACCTGAATTCCATTTTTAAATAGTCCCACGGGATTCGCTGAATAAGTTAGTGCTTGTCCCGGCATTTATTTTTAACAATTAAATTAAGAATGACGTTGTTGATGAAAATTTTATTGCAGATAAATCGATGAACTAATGAATTTTGCGCGACTGTAGCCCATCGATGGCGGAGACTGGCCCAATCAAAGGCAAGATTATGCCCAGCAGTGGGCGAGGTCGTGTAGTGGCTGATAATGAGCTCAATGGTTAAACTGCGGGGTGACGAACGAAAGAGTCCCCATATGCCGCAATGATGTAAACCCGCTCATAGCACTAAACATATAAATGAGAATACTATTTAGCTTAGTTGCAGAAATAAACCTACTAGTAATTTGACCAAAACACATATAACAAGTTATCCTAAACAAAATTGTTTTCTTCCAGATAAAGTTTTACGCTGAAGGGTAAGATTTCGCGTTATTTTGTATGATATACATAAATCTATCCTTGGCGAAACTCGTAAAACTTTTACGAGGAATCCGTTTAGGCTCGTAAGTCATATGAGCTCATAACTGTCACTAGTTAGGTCACATGCCGTCTGGAGGACCTAACATTACTCATTGCTGTCGTTTGACTTGCAGACGCTGAATCTATGCTGGTTCTTCAGTATTTAAATGTTTTTCTTACGTGATAGAAGGCCATGACTTTATAGCTGGCTTTGTAATTAACATAAAACATAACATAACATCACGCTTGTGTTCTCCGAAGGATTAGGCAGACGTGTACCTGTAGCACACCGACATTTCGCCAGTTCACAAATCGACCGGGCACAAATTTGGATTTATGCCCGGTATTCTCGGGAATATCTTGATAGAAAAACCCAATAACACTTTGCCCGAGAACAGAAACCAGAACCTCATGTTCATCGGCTGCGTTTGTAACCAGACCAACGAGGCAGCTTTTGTAATTAATGACGATATTAAGTTAAGCAAGTACAAGTTATCAACTGCAAATTTAAGTGCCTGGTACTCTAGTAATGAAGAAACGTATGAGTACCTTCTTTTATACGTTCACTGTAGTCTCGTTCTTTTACTTTTCTACATTATCTTCAAATAAATGTTTTTTTTTTTTTCACCTGTACCTGTCATATTCGCTTCTCTGTATGTCGTTAGTATTTTTATTGCGCCATTGAAACCCCCATTCGTAATTCGTAGGTACTGGCAAAGAGAACACAGTTGAATTAAAATTAACCTCCGCATTATTCGAAGAAGGTTTAAAAACCCACCAAACACAATACTTTTCCAACTTCAGGCCACCGCAACCACAGAGCCCACACACAAAGTTATGTCGCACTGGTCTACCGCAGACGGAAGAACAAAACAACTGCTTGTCTGTGGTAAAAATTTGACATCGACAGCGCCTTTATGTCGTAGCAGTGAGGGCGCTTTTCGCAGATCAAGTGCTACTAAGTTGCGGTTGGCCGATCAACATGAAGCTACAGCAGTTGTTGGTAGAACTCGTGTGATAACACACAACTATTAAGTTTTCAGGGTAGGATGACAGCGATGACGCCATGTTGGTTTGTGTTAGATAGTTTAGAAGTTGTCATTGTTGTGGTGGATGCGAGCGGGTTCGACGTCCTTGGATGATTGTTGTGAGTGAAAATATGATATGAATTTGTGTTTATATCAGAATTACAATGGAAGGTCACTTCCCGTAATTAAAAATATTCAAAATCTAGTCGCAATATTACCTCGGTGTGAAAAACTTATTGGAGGTATTTTTGAGAAACTGAGACTGAGATTAGAATGTGAATGCTATAAAAATATGAGAACTGCCCCTAAAAATTTTTGTCTGTCCGTGTTTTTGTTCCGGCTAATCTCCGAAACGGCTCGAGCGATTGTGACGGGCCTTTTGTCCCAGTAGTACGTTCCCGTGGGATAATATCCGACATCCACGCGGCCAAAACCGCGGGCCGAAGTTAGTTATCTAATAAACATTAACTGACTCTTACGCTTTTAATTCAGTATTTTTCTTACTATTTGAAACCTGAGAATTCTTAACTGCTATACTTGCAATTTAAGCTTTTTAAGCTTGCCGCGATTGATCCGTGAATGGGTGACTAATACCGAGACCCCTCCGTGTCTTGGAAAGCACGTTAAGCCGTTGGTCCCGGCTGTCATTCGTGGATCTTTAGCAGTCGTTGCGAGTCTTCATTAGCCTGAGAGTGTGAGAACCAGTCTTACCAAGGGATATCGCTATCGTGTTACACCGGTATCTGGGTAGTGGACTGTGAAGGTCAGATAAGCAGTCGCTTCATGTAAAACACTGATATTCAGCTGCATCCTGTGAGACTGGCAGCCGACCCCAACATAGTTGGGAAAAGGCTACATGATATGGGCTCGTGATTTGCAAGGACTATGCCATACGTTTGAAAACGGGTTTATATTTAATAATTCGGCGCCATTACGCCTGAGGAATCCTTACCCGCGCTACATTAGTTAAACGTCCATTCAATACTAGCCATCGAATTAGATGACCTCGTCCTCATACTGTAACTAATTGACGTCCTGTGTCCGGTGTCTAAAGCTGGACTAATTAGTTCTGGAGCCTATATCAATCAGTGTTAGTCCCTGAGGTCTAGGGGTAATAGTGTGGGTCTTTGTGGATGTTGTTTGTAATGATTAGTTAGGAAGCTATCCGAGTTGAACAAGGTCACATTTAATTAGTAAATATCACCTAAGCTATGACATGGAGATCAGTAAGTTGAAACCAGTACCAAGAATCTTTTGACTTGGACCATCGATGAATATAATGACCATCAATCACACTTGGAGGAAACGGCGATAAAGAAAGCAACACTAATATGCGTAAAAGAAAGTCGAGAACAAAGATGTTCTACACAAAGTTCTACTTATTCTATACTCTGGAATGACCTTATAACCGGAACACAGCAATACTCCTCGGCGACAGAAATACGTATAGAAAGGTATTATTTCCACATTTTGGTTCTAACCTACTTACTAACTTGAAGTAACAACACTCCAAACGTTTACACAAGTGTGTCTAAACTTGATAAAACAAACAAAAACACGTAAGAAATCATCCCCAATCAGGTTCCCCGCCAGCGTTCTGTCAGCTTGACAGTTGACACAGCACATAAGCTTGTAAAATTACCCTCCTCATATATCAGTCACGTTCTGAACTAGCCATGTTTTTCTTACGATGTCACGACAGAATATAAGGACAGAAAACCCAGTAACTCTCCCACCGCGTTTCTCAAATTTAAAAGCCACAGTGCAAAAGCATTACCAACAGAAGAGACTGTCACTTATCGTAGAGAACCAACCACAAGGTGATTTGACTTGTTCCTCAACTGGCGAGTGTAAAACTCGCGCGCTGTTTCTGCTGTAAATTTTAAAACAACATGTAACGTTATTTATAGCACTGCCTTTTTGCCACCGTATGTTTCAGCGTCATCATCGTCCTCCATTATCCCAATTTATTTGGGGTCCGGTCCGCAGGTTTTCTTCTTCAATACCTACGTCTATAAGAGCCGTCAAGGTCATCCGTCATCTCACTATCTCAGGTACTGCTAAGATAGTGTCACCGTTTTGAGAGCAGTGGTGATGAAATAATTTGCACAAAGTAAAGCGCCGGTTTGGGATCGAACCTACGACCTTATAACTTGTAAGTCGCGGCCGTTAGCACTATGCCACCACTGCTATAGCAATGCCACACAATCCAACCATTATTTATTTAATAGTTGAAGTAGACCTTCTGTTTGTTGTCTTTTCTTTAGCGGTATTTGTCACAGTAAAGTGCCAAATTCGGCGTGTCATACATATTCGTTAGGCAGAGCGTCTCCGACATGCAAATTACTTTCCTTCCGAACTTGTGACAAGAAAACGATCGAAGATGACTAAAGTTACGATCGGCGCGTAAGTTTTAGAATTAGCTTGGTTACAATATTACCAGAAAAAATCATCCGTAATGAAGGAGAAGCCTGCTTGAATAGATACGAGTTGACATCTCTCTTGAGAATTGGTGAAGAAAGATGCTGGCATTGCTAAAGGAACGTAAAGAGGCATTATCACTTCACTTAGGGGCCGCAAGAGATTGTAAAGAACAGGTAGGACTTTATATGCTCAGTCATGTTTTCCTTGTAGGACATTCACCATCATATCTCATTTGATTTCCCTCGCGTTATTATGTCACTACAAAATACAATATGGCTGACGGACTGATAGCAAACATACATATATATAAAAAAAGTTACGTGTTCTGCTCATAAAGTTTCCAAATTCATAAGGTTCTCATTTCCCGAACCCTCTGGCGGCGCGTTCATTCGGCAGCGTCGCTCTCGTCAACAAGACGCGTCGACACGTCTCGTCACCGAATTAATTTCCTTCCCTCTAATTGGTTCGCGGCGTGCAGCTCCTACAAACTTTACACACGTAACGCTTAGTAATTGAAACTGGAACATTTTAGGGTTTAGTTAGTTTCGTCTAATGATTTATGTTGTTTACGCGGCCTTTCTTCGAATTATTGTATTTGGCTAGCCGTTATGTAAAGTAAAGGCCTATGTAATAGGGCGAAAATGTACGGAGTCAAAGGTAAAACATAAAAACATCCAATTGGCATCTTATATCAATCAATCATCAACTCAGCCTATCACAGTCCACAGCTGGACATAGGTGTCTCCCAGGCTGCGCTACAACACCCTGTCCTCCGCCATCCGCATCCAGTCCGTCCCAGCAACCTTCTTAAGGTCATCCGTTCTTTTCTTATATTATGTGGCATAACCTAGGGTACTTCATACATCTGCCGCATAAGATTAAAAGCGGTTGGTTATGAAAGCTACCGGGCAAAGAAATAAAATCATTGTGCCAAAATCCTTCAAAAACCCATACAAAAAATAAAGTATCTCTCCACGCTCTATTTTGAGAACACACAAAAAGAAATAAAGAAAAGGCTGAGTCGACACGTGTCGTCTTCTACCGATCACATTTACTTGAGTTGAGAGGCTATAGTAATGGCTAATAGGCCATTTCCAACAATTTCTTATTATCACACGTGCGTTGTTCCCATCATTTTGAGGAACAAGTGAACTGTAGGCGTCAAGTCGACTTGGAGGCTTCAAAAGAGTCTAAAAAATACAAAATAAAAAACTGACAACGGGTCAATAAAGAGAAAATAATAACGCGTGTTTTAAGATAACTGAGAATCGCCATGCCTTTAATAAGGCTTTTCGACACGAACAATAGAAGAATCCTGAAAAATATTTCTCCCACAAGTAGGTATCTACCTAATTACGTACGAAAGACCCACTACTGTAAAAGCCATATTAGGTACTAGCTTCTGCCCGCGGCTTCGCCCGCGTGGATGTCGGAAATTATTCCACGGGAACGTGCTAACAGGATAAAATGTACCCATGTGCTTCCCCAGAATGCCATCCATCTCGCGGGCCCTTTGTGGCTAATTACAATAGAAAACCAATTGTGTCTCATTAGTGGTGATTAAGAGGGTACCTATATGATACCTTTACCTAAGTACCAACCTAATTAAAAAAAAAAAAACTCAATAACAGAAAATTAAATACCTACCTCCCTAAATAAACCTATTTCTGATGATAACTAATCTAAACTCAATAAATAAGCAAAATCTCTAAAAACTAATATCTATACGAATGACTAATCTTACCTAACAGTATTATAAAATAACCTACGGTCACTACGTACACTATCAAATATACTACCTATACTTTAAAATTAAAATCTATACCTACGACTTATAAAAATAAACCTAAATACGTACACTATCAAATATACTACCTATTCTTTAAAATTAAAATCTATACCTACGACTTATAAAAATAAACCTAAATAACTCTAAAAACTAATAGAAATAAAAAAGGTCGCACTGAAAAACACGGTTTAGAATTGCAAGTAGCAGTTATTGTTTATTTTATTTGTGGTCCCAAAATACCACTCAAAATAAATATTATATTTATAGGGGGAATTCGGGACCGCGGTCCCGGTCCCGAAAGCCTCACGACCCAAAATAAGAACGAACGCTCGCCACTCAACACGTCCGTTCAAATCAAAGTTCAAAAAATATCCTTATATACGGTAGCGATCCGTGGCGGCCGCGCGCCACGCGTGTGCTGCGAACGGTGCAAGTCAAATTCAACCTTCAGCACTACATTTAGAGCATAACTTTAGTGAATTCCACTGCGGGTAACGTAACCTACGACAAACTTATTATTTGCGGTTGGTACAGTAATCGGGTCTAGGGATCGAACCGCAAAATTAAGTTTGTTTTTTATTGTATATACTTTTCCGGGATAAAAAGTACCCAGTGTGGTGCCCAGGATATTAAAGAATAATTATACCAAGTTTCATCGTAATCGAACCGGTAGTTTTTGCGTGATGCCTGAACAAACAGACAGACAGACAGACAGACAGACAAAAATTTTTTTAATCACATTTTTGGGTTCGGTGTCGGTCTAGTAACACCCCCTGCCATTTATTTTTTTGATATTTTCAATGTACAGAATTTTCACTTCTAGAGATTTATTATAAGTAAAAAAAATAGATTTGTTTTGTCAAATTTTTCCAATCAACCTTGAACCTTAATGCGTTAGTGATAAAGTTGAAAATCTATTAAAGAAATTTGACAGATTGTAGTAGCTTGATGTGCTGGCGTCTGTACTGGATCTATGGTAACAGGTTACGCGTCGATGTCCCTGCTACCCTGTATATACTTTATTGTACACCAGAAAATACATAACAAAAAAATACATTTAATACTACAAAACATATCTATAAAGTCAACAATCTAATGCTATATTAAAATGTTTACAAATTGTTTTCTATTTGCTCTAAAAATACAGAAATTGGAGGGCATGCCATGTCAAGCAAGTTAAAAGGCAACCGTTATGATCGTATACTTTTGACTACATAATAGCGTAATCTGTCATTTTATCATGCTAAATTTTGAGCTGTACTTAACCTATAAACATATTTTAGAAGATATAATGTAATGCTCAAGGGATCTAACGGTTACAGCTATAGTAAATGATATAAGTATATTGTGTAGTTTTCTATTATTATCACCCACCATTACCATAATCTAACATTAGTTAGCATACTTATTATTATTTTGCCGGGTACTTATGGTCGGTTCTGTTAGTCTTTATAACTTTTAATATTGGATTTGTTCAATTAAAAGGTACCTAAGCCTTTTACTTACAAATGTCTTCAAAGCAGGCAGCATTAATTTCCTATCGAGTGCGTCACGTGTGCTCGAAAAACTTTTGCTCGAAAGATCTTTTGACCGATTCAGTGATTTGATTTCGACCTTGGTGGTCCCATGAACGTTTCATCGAAAATTATTAGGTTTGCTTTACAATCCTTTCGCAGTTATTTACCTCAGATTTTGCATCACAGTGATCTTTATTCTCGTTGCAATAAGGTTGCTGTTTGGTTGCTGTCGTAGGTAAAATAACTGAAAGAACTGTACATAAGAGCTCAGATTTTTGCGGGATACACAACATGGCACATCTTTTTAGGAGTAGTAGTATTAATTTTATGCCAGAACAACCGTCCGGTCCGAGATCGTGGTTGGGTGACCATCTTTACATACCAAGACGGCTGTCATGTGTGGATCTTTGACAGTCCTAGTCGTTACGGGTCGTCACAAGCCCGAAAGTCTGACAACCAGTTTTACCTAGGCGTATCATGTTACCCAGTAACTGGGTTGTGGAAGTCAGATAGGCAGTCACTCCATGAAAAATACTGGTAAGTATTCAGTTGCATTCGGTTAGACTGGAAGCCGACCCCAACATAGTTGGGAAAAGGCTAGGCAGATGATGATGACCAATGCCACAACAACGATTTAACACAATAACCACCAAAAATAATAACCTCTAATGACCCGCCCCATAGTCTGCACAAGCCTTAAACGCTATCAAATAATAAATGTCGACACACAAATACCAGGTAGGTAGCCAGTTGATAAATGGGGCCTGTTTGATTTATGACTCGCTACCGTCTGCCTAGCCCTATCGTGCATAACCTTGAAGGTATATTTATTGAATCTATGCTTTGATAAATAAAGACAAATTATGGTGGGAGCATGTGGTTACACTTAATATCCGAAAGCCAAGTTCTTAAGGTGTGTAGCCGAAAACATACTCGTAAAACAACCGTCAATTAATTACGGATTGGTTCTGTTATCAAATAGTGAATGACGAAACCTTGCAAGAGAATGGATATCAGTGGAATACTTTTTTGGTTTTAATAGAAAGACAGCTAGTCATTTAGGCAAGCTTCAGATCTCAAACGACTCTGAGAACTTGAGTTTGAGTTCAAACGACTCTTCAATGACAAGTAAGTTATGACACCTTACGTCATCATTAACAACACCGCGGTATAAACAATGCGGCAGGAATACTTAGGCAAAACTTCAGGCGGTAAATATTCGGCCTTCGGCTTGCGCCATAATTTAAAAACCTTGGATATTCGGCGCCTGACCGGCCCTGAACCGGCTGCGATGCAGAATGCGGTCGAATACATTAGAGACACAGCGCGAGGTCGCAGGACGATCGGTTTTCATTACTATGCATATTTTAGGGTACGGTATTTTCATTCTCGCTTTTAAATGAATTAAGGCAATTTTTCTCTTGACATAGAGGTGTACGGAGAAGGCGAACAAAGCAGTATTTCTATGTGATAAAACAACGACTGTCTGTGTCGATTGTGAGCATTTTAAGACTAAATTAGGTACTAAACAATGGCAGCTAGCCTTTCAGCCGCCATTGTTTAGTATCCAATGTAGTCTAATTTAGTCGGAATGGAGGGCGGGGTCTAATTAAAGTTTTCCTCTATGTATTGTCTTTTGACACACTGTGTCTATGTTTCTCATCCAGCTCTCTGGTCGCAAGGTCTGCTGGAAGACATTTCTATCGAAATAAAGCAGTACCTTTGTGCTTTTCTATATTTATATATTTTCTCTAAATATCTGTAGTTTTTAAACGAATATTTTGCCAAAAAATACCAGAGGCGGTGCCAATGACCCAGCCAAAGTTTGGTCGTCAAACGTTGGCTCTAGCCCCAAGTGCGGTCAACTTCACCCTCCCAGCTTTTTGCAAATACATTTTTTGTGTGATCTATGGTCATGACGCTATGACCGTTATCCTTTTATTAAAATACCAGTCGGTCATTCTCCGAATATTTTTATCTGCAAAAATGCGACCGTCAATACCAGTCTGGAGGCAAAATTATTTATAGCAACGGACATTTGATATGAAATCCCGAACGATGTCGGATGCGGGCACAGACTGCGTCGGACAACAAATCAATCGCGGATAACGTTGCGGATACGGATCCGCTGTAATTAGAGCCGGTATCTGCCGCAGCATTATTTATGGCTCACTCAACCCTAGTTCGATGTCTATTTGCGACTTTTTTCCGTGTATGTGTATATGTTACCGGCAATCTGTATAATCCGGTATTCTATACAATACCTAGGCAATGTATAGAATGCCTGAGGCGTCCAGGCAATGTATGAAATATTATTTATTTTATACTTTGCCTAGGCATTCTATACAGTACCGAATGCGCAGCCGGCAATGTATGAAAAAAACGAAAGTGGGGAAAGGGAAGACGTGCGAGCAGCCAGTACTATAGAGGAAACTTACATCTGACCAATTTGAAAACAAAACATACGTGTCGAATTGAGAACCTCATTCCCTTCCTTCCCTTCTCATCGGTTAAAAATCACATGCACACGATGAACACATCTGATTAATATAGCGGCCGTGTATTTCAAGCAAGACAGTCCTTACGGTGTATAGATGGTCGTTTCTCCCATGGTACTTACATAACATTGATAAATATAGACCAAATCTATTTACTTTACACATTGCCGGTCAGGTATTCTATACAATCCCTAGGAAATGTATACATTACCTAGGCAAAGTATGTAACGGACAATAATATTCATATTATTTCATAAATTGCCTGGACGCCTCAGGAATTCAATACATTGCCTAGGTATTGTATAGAATACCTGAATTATACACACTGCCGGTAACATATATAATACCAGCCTTTTATTGTGCCACTGCAGGAGGCTTCTTCTCGTCCAGAGCAGGCACGAGCATTGATGAGCACGCTTGCTCAAGACGGGCTGGCGATTTCAGAGTGTAAAGTCAAGGTTCCCTCACGATGTTTTCCTTCACCAATGTCAGTAATGTAACGATAAGCTCAAACTGTTTTTGTACAGTATATGAAAAATGTAAAGCAGTGGGCGTTTATTAGTGTTGTTGTAGAAGAACGCAGGCGTTACAAGTTATTTTTAATACTTAAATAGGATTTCGATGAAAAACTTTCCTCGTGCCGTTTCCAGACGATAGCCGTGTGTTACTAAGTGATTGAAAATTTATATCGTAAATAACTAAATAACAGGAAAATGCCATATAATTGATCATATATTTACACACATTTTTCGTTTAATTGTCGTCTTTAAATGAAAGAAATAAAACCTAGGATTTCCAAGCAATAAGATTGAAATAAACCTACCACAAACCACTTCAATTTCAAGCTATTAAATTCTAAACGCTGGCGCTGCTTCAATTAAAATAATTGTTTGCACAACTAAATAGTGCTGAGGGTTTCATTACATGTTAATAAGTAATTTGTCCGTCTATCGCTACCCACGCGACAGTCTACAACTTATAATTATACATAGTTACAAACTGCATCTATTCACGATGTAACTTCTCTGAGCAATAAGGCGTCCGCCGCACAGCACATCGCACGACAAGACGCGACGCGCGACAATTGCGACGCGCGACCATGTAGCAAACGTGCACCAATTAGCATTCAGCGTGAAAACGTTATTGAATAACGTGCTTTGTCTTCTTTCATAGAATGGTACCTAGTTGGTTAGAAACTTGTACGTATTCGGGTTCTTACATTACCTGCTGAAGCCCACAAGATATTAGTGCTTGAGATTAAAATACGTTAATGTAATAGGAGTGTGTTTACACGTTAATTAGTTTAGACAAAATACGCCACACGGCTGCACGCACGCCTGTAATTCCCGAAAGGTTAGGCAGAGGGTACTTACAGTACACCCACATTTCGCCAGTTATGTTTAAGTTCCATGTAATAGGCGGCGAGCGTATTGCCTTGGGCACAAATCCGGACTCCGGGCCGCTACTAAAAAAATCCTGAAGGAAAACCCCAATAACACTTACCAAAGTCAAAGTCAAATCATTTATTTCAAATAGGCACATAAAAGGCACTTTTGAACGTCAAAAATAAAATTAATTCTAGTCGCCCCTTCCAAAAGGTAGTTTTCGTATGGAGAAGAATGGGCAAGAAACTCCACCGTTACTCTTTTAAAATATTTTACAATATTTTGCATACCCGACCTGGGATTCGAATCCAGGAGCTCATGCTTAACAGTAGCCTTGCTACCACTAGACCAACGAGGATTTTCTGTTTTTAATTATTTTCTTGTTTGAATGAAGCAGGCACTGCAGCAGGTTGGCTTCGTCATTTACTTACTAATTGTAAGATTACATTAGCATCATTTCAGATCTACGCATATCCTCCATTAGGAGTGCGACACGAGGTCGTAGTAGTCACGTTCGCGTTATACCGCGCTTTCCTCAGTGCATGCAACTCCTACGTATTTCTTCAAGTCTTTGTAATCCCAGGATTTATTCTTAGTAATCATTCGTCATTTTAACTTACCTACGTTTGTTTCCGAAACCCGTGGGTGTATGTGGGTGGTAGAAAAGTTAAAACTTTTCTTTTTAACATACTAACTTCTAATAATAACTATCACATAAGTTGGTGTATTTGTGTTGCTGTCAGTGTTGGTGACCGAAATAAATGGTGTCGGATGATTGGGAAAGCCGATCCCGCGTAACAGGAAAAGGCAAGGCCAAAGAAGAACAAGTAATGTATTTATTAAAAGTGGAGATTACTCGGTATATCTCAAGACCCAAATAACAAAACCTCTCTCAACTCAAACATTACTTTAAACTAGTTATAAGTATTTTTTGAGTTTCGAGTAGGGTTATGTATTACAGGCCTAAAAGTAGCAGTGTTAAGCCCATAAACATCAAGGGCTAAAGAAAAGTCTTCCACCACCACTAACTAACGAAGGTTTAAATGAAACAAATAAAGGCGTTAAGAGAAAAAAAATAAGGAAATAATTCTTCGTATGATTATGAAGACTGGTCTCGGCCTCTAAATTATTTCCTTATTTTTCTTTCTTTCTTTAGCGTCAGACCATCGGTTTGACAGTAAACTTTTTAAAACGCTACACGCAAGCACTGGAAATGCCCTTATTTAAGCGGGAATTTCATAAAATCTCTGCCTATTCACGCATCAACAAATTGCTACATATGCTTCTGTTTATTACGAGACGGAATCTGTCCACCGCAGTGTAAAACACAGAGTAATTAGCGTAATCATCTAATTAGCCTAAACGTGTTTGCTGGAAACAGATTCGCCACAATGGCGGCAGATATTGGAGGGAACAATGTAACATGAAACATGTGTCATGTTCATGGCACAATGAAAATGTAATTATAATTTGTTAAAAGGGAAATGCGGAATGGAGTGTCAGACTGTGTGATCACTTGATGAGTATGTTTTTGGATCAGGAAAAATTAACTTTTTTTGGAAATCCGAGGGATTTGGCTAGGTTAGGTGTAACCTAGTACACCCACATTTCCCCAGTTATATTTAAGTCCCATGTTATAGTTATGTTTATAACTACTTAGTTGGCTTATTATAGTTTGCTGTGTTGAATTTTGTGTTTTAGTAGTAAACAATGTGATAAAAATAAAGGAAAATTCAGTATAAGTTTACTTATAATTCGAACTTGAACAAAAACCTGCACAAGTCCGAAAGGACTTGTTGACGTAGGTTAGGATCGAGCGAATGCGCATGCACACATAGATACGCGGCTTAGCGCACTCTATAGTTCTAATTTCAACTCTTTATTCGTGGCTGTAATGGCAATCATGTCATTTGGTTTAAATATGTTTTAATTTAATTTTTATTTAGATTCTTTTATATTTTGTGAATGTGCGAACGTTGTAGGCCTTGTAGGACTGTAGATTTGTAGACCATTTTCTATTTTATTAAGTACCTGGTACAGTCAACAGCAAAAGTAGATGATCAAAATCAGAAATTCAATACTAATGAACGGAGTTCGCGTCAGAACTGTGTGGCGTCGAAGTGATTCAAAATTATGTGATTTTAAATTAGACCTAACATTTACCACTAGTACAGCTGCCATATAGCTGCGAACTCCGTTCATTAGTATTGAATTTCTGATTTTGATCATCTACTTTTGCTGTTGACTGTACTTATGGTACACTGTCCTCTTATAAGTACCTACCGTAATTTGAAAATATTGTAAAAGCCAATTATTTTTAAAAGAGTAGCCGTGGAGTTTCTTTCCGGCTCTTCTTCATAGGAAACGACCAATTGGAATTGGATTGAAATAAAATATTTCATTTTTTTTTTTGACTCGCGGCTGGCTTTGTTTTGATGTCGCTGTATGTACGCGTCTGTGTGTGCGAGTGCCAGTTTGCGCTCGTTGTATGGAACCGACCTTCTATACAGAGCTGTCTATGTTGTGGTACCGTCCAGCTGGGCAGCGTCAACAGTAGATTACTGTCGCTCGGCGGAGCGGAATAACGACAGATATTCACCACCGATATTAATTTCGTTGACGAAATACGACTAAAATACTTCTCCCTCTGAATCTATTGGATTGAAAGCGACCAGTGATAATAATTATTGGACGGTCCCGCAATAATAGTGATAGACAAACAAATATAATAGCTGTCATAACTAGGGTTGTAGCGAACTACTGAATATTGGTTATAAGGTGGATGGAAAATCGAATATTCGGCCTCAATTTGAATAGTTTCGTCAGCGAATACGTATATGTCCAGCCGTCGTAAGATTGCGTTCCTAAGGTCTGTCAGTGAGACAACTCTAGCAGCTCATAAAGATCAAATACGTGCAACACGTTTGTATTCGTTTGTATGAAACTGACAGGTGCCAAGAACGCATACTCTGTAACTGAATCTGACAGCTTTGAGATCTATACTTACTAATATTATAAAGAGGTAAAATTTATAAGTTTGTATGTAGGGGATAATCTTCGAAACTACTTATCAATCCGATTTACAAAAAAATATTTTACTGACAGAACGCTACGCTATCGTCGAGTGCCATAAGATATGTTTTATGTTAAAACACTCGGACACGAAGTTGCGGGCAGATGTTAGTATGTTATACTGTGAATAGGTACCTTTTTAATTGTCAGTTCATTGAAAAATACGTCGTCAAAGTAGTTGGTCAACATAATTCGGAAAAGGCTTACTCCAACTATCTTTGCACCTTTAAACAATACAAACAACAACAAGAAAATATAGAAATATTGCTTCGAAAACAAATACCGTTCAGAAGACTCCAATAAATGACGAGCGTCCCCCTCCCCCCTCCTTCATATTGTGAGGTTTTATATTGCCATTGTCATTGTCTTCAGCATGGACTACAATGGCGGCGGAGTGAAAAGCATGGCTTTGTGCTGCCCATACGACGGGCTATTTGATTGGATCGGAGTCTGAAATAAATGAGGTTTGGTACTTGTAGGATTGTAAATGAAAAGCAGTATATTAAAATGTATTTAAACAAAATACCGTAGCTACCGCCATTTCAGTCATATCAATGAGACGGGGCCCCCAAGCTACAGGGGCCCTACGTATGTAAGCAAACTTTAGGAAAAGACTATCCTAAACCTCAAATTTTTATAGAGTAATGAATGAACATCTAATGAAAATATGAGAGCTAACGTAATGCTACGAGTGCGGTACAATTACCAAGCTCCTGCATTCATTTAGTGAATCACCTAGAAAAACTAACCTTTCCAAGTCAGGATGTCAATTTCTTTATTTAAAAATAAAAAAAAGACAATACCCTCTTTTGGAACTCCGACGTAGTCGAGATGAATGGGCTCCCAATAAATGTTGATAAAGGTCCCCTTAGGACTAGCTACACCACTAAAGACAGCTTGATAGACAAAGGTTCCTAAAACGTAGCTAAGGCGTGGTTACGTTGCCAGGGTAGCGGGATTGTCCGAAAGGGTTACCGCTGCCCTGGAACATAAAGGGCTAAGGAAGGAACACGGGTGGGTTTTAGTCAGTAAGAGTCTGACACTCCCTCCTGCTCCACCCAGAGCGGGAGGAGTCATTTGATGATTTCCCATCCTCAAAAAAAAAAAAAAAAGGCGTGGTTACGTGGTTACGAAAGTGCGTAGCACAGCGCGAGCTACGCCGTAGATCGCGTAGACGCGTAGCACGTAGCTTCTGTTAGCTACGCAAGTAGGTTGGTTATTCACCTATTGTATGAAAATGGCTTATTGTTATTTTTCATCTCCGAAAGCCACGTTCTGTATGTCCTTTTTATTAAATTAGCAGATCATTCTTTTAACTTCCAAGTATTATACCTACTGGGTGGAGACGACAATACGGTAGTAAATTAACCTCCGTATATCTAACTACTAACGTAATCAGACTAGAAACAAAATTCAATTAAATACACAAAGTAATATCTAATTATTCAGTCGGCTAATTGGCAAAACCCACGATGTTTCAAAATGACGTTATTTCAAGTTAAACAAATATCAATTTTATTTTAATGGTTATTAAGTTGATTTCAGTGACTAGCACTATTGAAAAAGTTATAAAAATGTTTGAAAATGTAGCGTAAACTGAATTTTATTGCATAGGAATTAAAGTTATTTTTCCATAATCTCATATTTGTTTACATTTTTGCCGAATATGTCGCGATTCTAATTTATATAGTTTGCAAAAATATTTTTTTTAATTTCGATGTTTCTTATTAGGTATTTAATGGTTTCAAAATACTCCTACCTATCTATTGTCGTACTATCCCCACATACGGCACGGTTGGCGCAGTGGCTGAGCGATCGACTGCTGCGCTGCGTGTCGCGAGTTCGATTCCCGCACGGAACAAACATTTGTATTGCCTACAAGTAGTTGTTCCGCGTCTGGCTGTTTGTGTATGTGAGTTTAAATGTTTGTAAACGCACCCACGATACAGGGGGTCTACTCCGAAGTAGTATCGGCCGAATGTTCGGCCGTTTCCTGCTACGAAGTGACTATTTGTTTCGGTCGGTTCCGATTCTACACTACTACACTCTTTCGAATATTGACTATGCTCCCGACCCAACTGAGCCGCTCCGAACTTTTTTCGCATTTTTCAATAATATTCGGTTCGGCCATATGTCGGTCCGATCCGAACATTCACACTTTGCACTTCGGAGTAGGCCCCCAGGAGTAATACCTAGTGTGCGGCAACGTTTAAAAAAAAATAGTACAAGAACAAAGACTACAGACCTATGTAGGTATATCCCGTTAACTTAAAAAACCTTAAATAAAATTGCTTCACAGACATTTTCAACCCCATCTCTCATCCACATTTCGCCCCATTCCAAGTCATTGTACCAGCAATATAAAGGCACAGTCCACTCCGGGCTGCCCAGTTATTGCACCGACCATATCTTATACTGCGCGCACAGAATATCAAATAGATTACGAACATCTAATACTCTTGAAGAGAGGATAATAGCGTTATGCACTTGGTTTGATGTAGTCCTGCTTACCCTAAGCCGTACGGCTTTATTTTATGATATCTTTACTAGGTGGTAGTTGGTCTCCCTGTCTGTCTGTAAGTTAGATTTTAGTGCTAAGCTACCAAAATAGGAATAATAATTGAGGAAGAGTTAGCGAAGTAGGTACCATATCCATCATTATTCTCCTGCCCTTATTCCACAAATTATTTAGTTTCGGCGCTGCATGTCTTAATCCTTCCATACTTGTCCATTAGTCATCATCTCGGTAGTCACCCACTTTCTAGCCATATCATCTTCCACACAGTCCAGTCGTTTCCTTGGCCTCCCTTACTCTTATCCTATCCACATTCACACACAAAACGTTCCTCACAGTATTTCCCTCTCTCCTCCGCATCACATACCATGACAACCGCCCACAACTGTTCAGTCACCAGTGCCACTTTGGTGTGCCACAGTTGGATGCTCTTCTATCTTAATGTATTTTTCTCTATTAAAACGGTTTTGTGTGTAGATAAATAAATAAATTATTGGAGAAGAGCCAACTGAGTAGGTAATTTATCCAGGAAATTAAAAAAAATACATGCAGGTGAAGCGACCATACCGACGCAGGTCACATGTTATAACTTCTGCGACGGTACATACTATATCCATTATATTATTTAAAGTAAAAGTATAATTGAGAGTTTACAAAATGATCGATGCCATATAAAAAGATCTCGGATAGGTTCTGCTGCCTTCGCATCGCATGTGGTATTTCTGCTAAATATTATTTATATTTAATTAAGATGTACGACAGTTTCATTGGCCGCTATAGTGCTACCAACAGCGAGGGTAGTCACGAGCACTAATATGCACACAGATACACGTACCAACTTTAAAAACAGGAATTTTCTTCTAGTTTGAGTCTCCTAATCAATACAGTAGACGAAAATCACTTTTACGGGCGAAATGTGAGTGTAGTATAGCCTGACCCTTCGGGGGAGACAGGCGAGATGGTATGTGTTATATTGATTGCAATTGTATGTTGTTACGAACAGTGTTTTGTAACCCATACTACTACGATAGTGAAATACCTAGGTGTTAACTTTATCTACAACATGCAATCGATATTCCACGAGAAAATTTCTTTTGAAATTTGCTAAGTACGAGTATATACTTATCCTACTAATATTATAGACGCGAAAATTAGTATGGATGGATGGATGGATGGATGGATGTTTTGTTACTCTTTCACGCAAGAACTACTGAACGGATTTGGAACTCTTTTAAATCAAACATCAACACTACCTAAATCTTGATACCTATCTAAAGTTTTCTAACTCTGAATGGTCTTTAAAACGGTTTTAGACGCACTTTGTAAGTGTTCGGCTAAGAGTCATCAAGACGCCATTATATCTTGAGAGGGAACTCTCGGAATATCGATTAAGTTTATACTTTAATGTGTAGTCGTGCCCTAAGAGCTAAGCACTGTTGTACAGTATGCCTTAATGTGTTTAGAGTTATTAGAAAACAATGAGGGTGTAAACAAGCAACTAATATCCTGGTATGAATGTCCTACAACGAAACCGGAAAAAATTTACATAAACCAAAAACGTACCTGGTACGTCTCTATATTTTGATGAATAATGCAAATTACCACACAATATCAGCTTAACGAATGAAATGTAAATAAACCAACCCATCAAAAAATCTTGACAAAGCGTAAAAAAAGATAATTGGAACACAAAAAGCATTGCTCATCATTCACGACTGAATATTTCATTGTATTCACAATTCGCACGTTTATGCCCACTGACCTAGATTGCCCACATTGCCCCGGTAATGGGCAAGGGCAGGGTATTATGGGCAACGTCGGGGGATATTAGTTACCTGTGTTCCTGTTAATTACATTAGTTTCCAATGCTTCAATAATTAATGATAGAATAACAAATGACTGCGGGAGCCAATTGCGTGCCGCCGGTGGTATTTCAATAAATGAGGGTATTGTATAATTGTTTGTTGATTTTATCACTTTGTACGATTCATTTAGCGTTAAACTTATTTGTGTTACGGAAATATTGTTGTGAATAAACGATATTACTGCATATTTCTGTCAAAATAGCACATTTATTTATTTGAAACTGACAATAGTGACTGTTTATTATAGGTAAATAGACTTACCTAGAGCACAACAAAGCTGATTCCTATTTCTCATTGTACACACAACATAAGATTCATTTTGTTTTACTATATCCGTTCCGTTTTCCTTTTCAAATGTTTGTAAAAGAAAATCAGTGCAATAAAACCTTCAATATTGACTATCTATCGTCCCTAGTATCACTAGGATATCTATTTGAAAACCTGTGCAAATATTACCCATCGCTCGCCTTGGTATGAGTTGCGACTTATTTTCATTGCACTCCCCGCTCCGGGGTACTTTAGATGTTTTTAGAGTACATAATCGTGTGCTCGGAGAGATAACAATAAGTCATCTAAAGTTCCGTTTCAGGTTGTTTTCAGTTTTCATTTGAATCAAGATTCGTAAAACTCATCCGTGTTTTTTTTTTTTTGTTGCGTGTATATGTATACTGTTAAGTATGATATTTCATTAAAATATACCGTTTTTATCAATTTACAACTTTCGGCTTTTTGTTTTAGAGGTGCCATCATTCAAACTCAAAAAAATATTTGACAGCAGATACCGATTCCCGGTGCATATTGAATCCACAAATCAAGATCAAACTTTAAAACGCAATACAAACCTATGAACGCATAAATCCGAAGCTGTGGACGACACCACTATCCACACTAACGAAATTATTACCGACTGAATGAAAACGTGTAGTGTAGTGCGATCCACACATACGCAATGCACGTACGTCATTGGTTGATTTATTGCACGAATGCCGGCCGCGCAACCACACGGGTTGGTTATTGCAATCGTATATCTATGGCTGTTATCGCTACTATTTATTCGCTAAAATATTGAAAGGTTCTTGAAAAAGAAAGTGCGCGAATTCTATTACTGTTAATGGATGCCTAACATGTTACAAGGAAAATCCATCAGTTGAATAAATGAATAATGTTTTGAGCCAATTTACGAAATGATTTCGTATACCGTAGACGTAGTAGATAATAGACATAGATATTGTAAGCATTTAAATACTTATTTTTTGTTACTTTTTAGACCGTTTGGGAGTCCTAAAATCAACTTCTCCGAGACTTTTAGGTCACATATCGCGGCGCACGCCTATTATTTCATATTATGTCAACCTTAATGAAAATTACGAGAAACGTGAGGCCATTTTACCAAGAACCACTTCAGTCCTAATAAACTGTCTCCAAAACTTACGGTACGGCTTTCATGAGACGAAAATTTACATACCAAGAACATAATTATTTTAAGGTTTCGGTACTAAACTGAAAACATGAACAATTTACTGATTTTATGAACTTTTGAGCCTTTATGAAATGGCTACTATAACGTGAAGGCCTTTTGGCTATTATGGCCAGGTGATTTAAATATGGCGCAAACAACAACAAAATGGCGTCTGTACTAGTGAACAAGATGGCGCGAGTGCTGTCGTAAAATTAGGACGGCGGCCATTAGAGTTGATGAGATGAACATGTCTGGACTTTATAATAACTCATTATGGTAATAACGGGTGTATGTTTTAATTAAACATTACGTCTTTTGTCTACTGGGTTTGTTTACTGGGTCAAATTGAGGTTTTTTTTTAATTTTTTATGTTTTCATCATGAATTTCGAAGTTAAAAATTTTTTTTTTCCATTATCTTACAAAAAATACCACGGCAACCAAAAATATCCAAAAACGTATTCCGACGGGATCGCAGAATGTCTCTATAAACACAAACTTGTAACAAAAGAAAGGCGGCAGTTCCGCTCCCCGATATCCGAGTGACGTCATTGTTATAGTAAACTGCGATCGGTATTGCACCGAGCATGGCCCTTATTGCCCGGGTCGCGGATTATAGCGTCACTTTTGTATCGCTCGCTACATAAGTTCGGCCGTTCAGGCGAATTGGCGAAGCGACCCGGCAATGGATGCCGCATATATGGCCAATGTATTGGAAATTGGTATATAGGTATTGGGGATCAGGGCGGAAGATGACTTGATAATCGAAGGGAGATCGGAAAAGTTGCGAATTATGTGTTTTCGTATGAGGTGATGGTAGGTGTTACTTACTATGAAAGATATGCTTCTCACCCTTTTATGGGACTAACCTAATATGGACTTTGAAAACTGTGAGTTTACGGTAATACATTTCTGTGGAATGGGTTGGTATTCTCATAATTGATTGATTGATTGATTTTTATCTTACGAAGCGACGCGCACTTTACTTGTGGTTACCAAGTGTACAAACACACTGAATGTGTGTGAAAGCGCAGGAACTCACGGTACCGTCCGAGACAACAGCAAAGTCGGAAGTGTGTGTGCGTGTTATGTGCTGACGCTACTTGTACTCACGCACACATTCATAGCGTTTTTGTACAGTTGATTACCACAAGTAAATAAAGCGCCCGTCGCTTCATGAAATAAAAATATAGTCAAAGGAAGAACACACAACGAAAGCCTATGACGCCGTAAAGTTAACTTTCTGGTTCGAGGTTCTGGTTAAACAAAGAGGCATAACGGCTCTGTACTTACTTGTGATCTCACTGAAGATTGGCTATTTATTATACTACTTTGGTCTATATAAGTTTGTTTCGCCATTTTGTCTCAGGAGTAGGCAGATAGGATATGTCGACTCCATCTAGCTTTTTTTTTTAATATGACGTGTAAGTGATCCGATATACTATTCACAGAATAAACAATTTCATTTCATGTACTATCCGTCCTGTGGTATTAATAACAGTTGTCAGAAATGTATCAATATGAGGACTAAGTCAGACGATTGTTTTCACATTTTCCAATAGAATCCGAGATTTTAATTTTAATTTAAATCGTACAAGCTCTTGCAAATGAACTCAATCTACCGATGTTCGGATGAAATAAACTCGATATACATATGAGGTACTATGTGTTAATAGGGCTGTGTCAAAGGTACACAGGCTATCACTATGCAGACAGGTTCCACCGTGGACCACCGGGCTTTCGCATTGCAATTGTTACTCAATACTCACCGATCAATAACCAGCTGCCATGTATATTTTCACAGCGTATTTTCGAGACACTTTGTTGTGATGAATGTCGTGATAGTCCAATGGTTACGGCCTCTCCTCTCATAAATAAGGCTGTGTTTTCAAATCCGGGCAAGTTCCAATGTGACTTTTTTATTCTTATATTTTTTCTGAGTTTGACAAAGATATGTTGATGAAGAATGATGATGTACCTACTTTCTGAGTTTATCTTGGACATTACTGACATCGGTGACGGAAACATGGAGTTATAGGTTAATCATCATCTGCCTAGCCTTTTCCCAACTATGTTGGGGTCGGCTTCCAGTCTAACCGGATGCAGCTGAATACCAGTATTTTACATGGAGCGACTGCCTATCTGACCTCCACAACCCAGTTACTGGGTAATACGATACCCCTTGGTAAGCTTGGAGTTATAGGTTAATATGAGTCTAAAATCGCCGACTCGTCTTGAGCAAGCGTGGTGATCAATGCTCGTGCCTGCTCTGTATGAGAACAGGTCTGTGCCCTGCAGAGGAACAGTAATAAAGACAATAATAGGCTAGTATTTATTGTTTTGATGACGGCGAGATGAGATAGAGAGAGTCTTCAGCCCATGTCACCCCAGGTGACATGGGCTGAAGACAGGGGTTGACGCACCAATGACTTGCGATAGCCGCACCTTCTTGTTGAGTTGGGTTATTGTAACTTTTTGCGTCAGTCGTGTAAGACCTCACCGATAGCGATGTCGCGCAACACGCGATCGTCGCGCTCGTTTAAGTATGAATTTGACTTAATCGCGCGATCAAGTCACGCATATACGTCATAATTCTTGTAAACGATAGCGTATTTACGTGACAGTCGCTTTCGGCAAGGACACAGGGTTAGAGAAATCGAGCAGTTGTACTGCCGCGCGACACTTTGCACCTTGCATGCGTTGCGTTACTTCTCCAAAAGGTTCCAAGAGTGGGATATGTGCATGTCGTTGTTACCTGGGTTATAGTTACACAAGCCGTGACCCAGGTGACCGCACGCGCGATAAGGGACTGCGCGAAACGTATGCGGTTTAATTAAAAGAGAGTTTATTTATCACATTTGTGCGGTTGTTATCGGTTCTAGATTACTTTTAAATATTTATAAACATACTTGTTCTTCTCTTGAGGTTTTCTGTGTAAGTGTGGGAAATATTTACCTGAAAAGAGAGAAAATAATTTAGTAAGGAAACATCTATGAGCGAATTTCATCAATGAAATTGAACGCAATCAGCACCTTGAACGCAGTTTAGACATGACGTCTAAACTGCATTCAAGAAGTCAAATCTAATCATTTATTTCAAATAGGCACATAAAAGGCACTTTTGTCGCCCCTTCCAAAACGTAGTTTCGTATGGAGAAGAATGGACAAGAAACTCCACCGTTAATCTTTTAAAATGTTTTAGAATATTTTGTATATCTACATTCATTATATAATTATATGTGAAGACGATGTACCCAGAATAAAATTACTCTGCCAAAAAGGTAAAAAGAATTAAAAAAAAAACAATGACAGGTAAATTAATTATGTGACAGATACATGGTGCTCACATATTTACAAATATAGTAAAAGTAGATGAAATTTTAACAAGGTGTGTAATCATAGAGTGTGAAATCAATGTCATACAAAATATAAAATATACAGTTAAATTATCAACCAGTTTAATTTTTTGTCTAGACTAGATCTAGATTGTCCTATGAAGCAGGACCAGCATGTTTCCAAGCATTCTTATCTAGGACATTCTAATTTGTAATATGCTTGTTTACAAAGTGTACTTTTAATAATTTTATAACAGTTGTCAGTGTCAATCTGTCAATATTCCACAACAATGATGACACTGACAGCTCTTTGAACGCGATTTAAAAGTCTAAGTAGGTACTTAAACTAGGTAGGTATTTTCGTTTTCTAATAATATTAAGAATTGAGATTAGAATTAGAAAAAACCACTATGATTAATTACTTCGTTATTCGAATCGGTTTCGGTTTTAAGACGAATAATTATTAATTATGTCAAGCTGCTATCTTTGCTGGCATATCTTACAATATTATTTTATTTTATGACGAAAAATTATTTTTAATTAAGCTGGCTTAAAGGTGAACTTCTTTTGACATTAGAAGCTCCTCCTCCTTTGGTATTATTTAAGACCAAAGTCAAACCAATGAAAAAGCCGCATTATGCTACACAAGTACCCACCCAGAATGTCAAAGACATGCATAAACTCAGGCTTTTCTATAATGTCCCCACTGCTGGGACACAGGCCTCCTCTCTTCGAGAAGGAGTGGACTGTAATCTACCACGCGGGATCAATGCGGGTTGGTAGATGTCACGTCTTCGAATTTCGGTTCTAGGACATATCGGATGATGTTTTCCTTCACCGTTTCGAGAGCAATGCTGATGAAATTATTTACACAAAGTAAAGAGCTTGTTTGGGTTCAATCCCGTGATCTACAACTCGTAAGTCGGGGCCGTTACCACAGGGTCACCCCTGCGTCATACCCATACCTACCCCATCCATGGGGGTAGATATTTTAGGTACTCCTAAACTATCTAAGTACAAAACACCACGTGTAACTCCTTACATAATTCATGAAAGTAATCTGGCCAAATACATAGTATGTAGGTATATTAAAGTGAACCTCAAGTTTAATTTGTCAATAATCAATTGTTCGTCGAATCATTGAGCTCCTTAAGTTCCGAGTTGAGCTGCACGATTACTTACAAATTCGTGCACTGACTGGACAGGTCCACTTAATCTGTGTGGTGCTTTCCTCAAAAGGTTTTTTCAGACACCAATCTACATGGTCCTCACTTGATTTGACCAAGATTATGTCTGGACTTTAAAAGAGATTGAGTTTGTTTCGGCCTTTCTTCTCAGAGCAGTCAAATAGGACACATCTAGTTTTTAAAATATGTTTAGTGTTTTGAGTAGGTACACTAATTATTGTGTTTGTGTAGTGAGTGAGGGTAAATAAAAGTTGTTGTTTACTACTCACGGTTATAATGCACAAACACTTATCACAGAAACCTTCACAGAAGAAAGGCACATAGGTTGGTACACACAAGGATAGTTATACACGAAGAAGAAAGTCTATATTATTGTTAACAGTCTAACAGTCTGTATACTAGATTTACAGAGACAATACGATAACACTGAACGGTTACGGTGATAAAATAACACGACCGGGGTTACTCAGAGTTGCGCAGGCTTCGCGTCGCGATAGCGAGATCGGACTAGCGGTCACTGAAGGTGAACGAACGCGCGCTGCGTGGCGCGACCCCACTCATGCACCTCGACTACGTCACCGCGTGACGTAGACGAGCGCGCTTCCACTGTACCTGTATGGTATTGTTGTGGACGACAGTGAATTAATATTAACAATATAGAAATAGTAAAATTGTATATATTATGATCTGTAGATATGTGTGTAATGTATATGTAGTGTTTATTTATGTGTATTTAAATTGCTTAGTGTCAAATAAATGTTAAGGATCGCCACATCACTCCCCTCCAGAGACCGTCCTACGGGCGATAATAATCTGGAAATCGAACCCTTCGACCAAACCTGGTAGTTCTGACGGGAGTGTCCGTGGGCAGTATTTCCTCTTCTTGGACATCCTGGTCAGTTGGTGGAGTGTCTGCCAGTATGTAGGCGGGTTTGAGGCGGTCCACGGAAACTTTTACCTTTTTACCTTTTAGTAATATTGTAAATGTTTTGTCGCCTTTTTGAACAACTTCATGGGGACCGGTATATGCTGGTTGCAATGAACCTCGAAGCGCATCGTCCCTGAGGAATATGTGACTTGAGGTAGTGAGGTCCTTATGGACAAATATTTTATCCCTGGAATGGCGTGCAGCTGGAGTGGGCTGCAATTTTGCGGCGAACGAGCGTAAACGAGTGGTGAACTCCGAGATGTCGGTGGTGCCGCTGTCACAGGGAATGAAAAATTCGCCCGGAAGTCGTAATGGCTCACCGTATAGGAGTTCCGCAGAAGAAGTTTGAAGATCCTCTTTAAAAGCGCTCCGGATACCCAGTAGAACCAAGGGCAGGGATTCTGTCCAGTTATGGTCAGCGTGGCACATTATTGCCGTTTTGAGTTGCCTGTGGAATCGTTCCACTAGGCCGTTGCATGCTGGGTGGTAGGCTGTGGTCTTCCGGTGTTTGAATCCGACTATTTTGGCTAGATATTGGAATAGTGCGGATTCAAATTGCCGTCCTCTGTCTGTGACTATATCCGTTGGACAACCGAAGCGTGAGATCCAGTTAGTCAGCAACGCTTTACCGACTGTCTCAGCGGTAATGTCCGCAATTGGTACCACTTCTGGCCACCTAGTGAAACGATCCACGGCCGTCAAGCAGTACCGGTACCCCTGTGATGGAGGAAGAGGACCTATTAGGTCAATGTGCACAAAGGCAAATCTAGCACGGGGTAATTTGAATGTGCCTAATGGTGCTGACACATGGCGATTGACCTTTGTGCGTTGACAGCTGAGACACGTTCGTGACCATTGTCGACAGTCCTTGCGGACTCCCGGCCAAACGTATCGCTGAGCAATTAGTTTTGCGGACGTGTTTGCTCCTGGATGGCTGAGGCTATGAAGGCTCTCAAATATTTGCCGTCGTAATGGTTTGGTCACGAATGGTCTGGGAGTGGCTGTACTCACGTCACATAGTAACTCGACGGGACTGCCGTCGATTTTAAGCCTCTTTAGTTGAAGAGATGTTTCTGACTGTTGAAGTTGCAACAGTTCTGGGTCTGAAGCTTGAGATTTTGCGAGAACCTCAAATTCAACTGGAGTTTGCAGTTCACTGACACGGGACAATGTATCGGCGACGATATTGTCCTTGCCGGAAATGTGCTGAATGTCAGTAGTGAACTGCGAAATAAAGTCAAGGTGCCTATACTGACGCGGAGCACAGTTGTGCTTTCGCTCATGGAAAGCGTATATCAATGGCTTATGGTCAGTATAGACGGTGAAGTGTCTCGCTTCCAACATATGTCGGAAGTATTTTATACCTTCATAAATCGCAAGTAGCTCACGATCGTATGGCGAGTACTTCTGCTGAGCGGGGCTCAACTTGCGTGAAAAGAAGGCAAGCGGTTGCCACTGCTCGTCCTTGAACTGTTGCAAAACTGCACCCATTGCCAGATCAGACGCATCTGTAACTAGGGCGAGCTTCGCTTGGTAGTCCGGGTGTGCAAGCAATACAGCGTTGCAGAGGCTATTTTTGCACATATTAAAGGCGGTGAGCGCCTCGCCTTTTATTTCCACGACCACGACCACCACCACGACCTTTTACTGAGCCAGTCAGCAGGGCGTTAAGGGGACCTTGAAATTTTGCTGCTTTAGGTATAAACCGCCTATAAAAGTTCAACATCCCTAAGAAACGCCTGAGTTCCCTGACCGTTTTAGGCGTGGGAAAGTCCGTGATGGCTTCCACCTTGGAATTCAAGGGTCTGGTTCCAGCTGCAGAGATGCGGTAACCTAAAAAAGTGACTTCATCTGCTCCGAACACACACTTGGAAGTGGTGCCATATTTCTGCATCCTGGTGAAGAGCTGATGCAGGTGATCCTCGTGCTGATCTTGGTCTTTCGAGAAGATAAGGAAATCGTCGAGATAGCAATAGCAGAAGTCGAGGCCACGCGTCATTTCATCGACAAATCTCTGAAATGTTTGACCTGCGTTCCTTAGACCAAAGGTCATATAAGGAAACTCGTACAGGCCAAACGGAGTTGTTATCGCCGTCTTCTGGATGTCGTCCTCACTGACTGGTATCTGGTTGTATGCCTTAACAAGGTCAATAGTTGAGAAGACCTTGCAACCAGCTATGCTGTGGGTAAGGTCGTGGACCTGTTTGATTGGATACCTGTCGGGTATAGTCCTGGCGTTGAGCAGCCTGTAGTCACCGCAGGGTCGCCAGCTGTTGTCCTTTTTCGGCGCTAAATGAAGGGGTGAAGACCAAGGGCTTTCAGATGGTCGAGCAGTGCCGTTGCTAAGCATGATCTCAAATTCTTGCTTAGCGATCTGCAGTTTGTCTGGAGCTAGCCTGCGAGGGGAACAAGAGATGGGCGGGCCGGGTGTGGTGCGTATATGGTGTACTGTGTGGTGTGTGGTTTTTCGGTGTGTGCCAGCGGGTCGCGTGATCTCGGGGTACTTATTAAGTATTAAGTGATACCTGGAATCACCAACTGAGACCTTGACTGAACACGTCGCTGAAGCCTGTGCAACGGAAGCTGTGACAAACATTGAGGTGGTTTTGTCCACCAAACGTTGATTTCTGATGTCAACAAGCAAATCGTAAAAGCTTAAAAAATCTACACCAATGATTGGCTTGGTGACATCAGCTACAATAAAACGCCATGGGAAGTTACGGCGCAAACTTAAGTCTAAGTTTAGCTGAAGATAGCCGTAAGTGTCAATTATAGACCCGTTAGCGGCCGACAATTGATAGTTCGACTTGACACGTTGTTCACGTAGAACATGACGTGGAAACACACACAAATCACTACCAGAGTCCACTAAAAACCGTGTCTTCGATGTTCGGTCCGTGACGAAGAGGCGACCTGTGGTCGTCGGACAGTCGTCAGCCGCCATTACCGACTGCCTTTGGAGTTTCCCGACTTGTCATAATCGCATGGCTTAACGCATTTGTGAGCGTTGGTCCCAAACTTGGCGTGATAAAAGCAGAACGGTTGCTTCTGGTGGCTAGACTCCGACCGCTGTCTGGATCGATGACGGTGTTGATGGTTCGAACGCGATTGCGAACGAGGTCTCCTACTCAGCTGCGTTGTCAGGTTCTTCACGGCCTTCTTTAGTTCGGCAATCTCATTCGCCATCTCATGCATGCTAGGACCCGTCGTCGATGTTGCGGCGACTTGGCATGGGGTCACGATGTCTTGGACCCTGTCCGCCAGGTCTGCTAGTCCTTCCAGGGAAGTATGTGGCTGTGAAGCCAGAAGGGTCTGGACGTTGCTTGGCAGACGACTGCTCCATATTGTCCGGAGAAAGTCCTCTGGGACACTCGGTCCGGCCAAACTTTGGAGATGTCGCAGGAATTGTGAAGGCTTGCGATCTCCGAGCTCTTCATGTAAGAGAAGCTGCTTCACTCGCTTCTCATGTGAAGCAGTAAGCCTCCTAATGAGTTCGTGTTTGAGCTTCTCATATTTGTTTTGCTCTGGCGGCTTGAGGAAAATATCCCGTACTTGTTTGGAGTATTGGTGTTCCAAGTTGCCGATCACGTGATTAAACTTCGTCGCGTCGCTGGTGATGTTCGCGTTCGCGAACTGAGCCTCCACTTGTGCGAACCAAACCTCTGGGTCATCCGGCCAAAATGGTGGTATTCGTACCGCAACACGGCAAATGCCGGATGGCTCGTCAATGGACACGCACTTTGCGCGTCGAGGTTGCTGACGGGACTGCGAACGGGTGGATCCGAACGATTTTGCTGAGTCACTGCTATCACTCATCGTGCCACTGTGAGTTTCTTTCGCCTTTCTAACTATCGAACGGCCTTTTTAGGGCACACGTTACTATCGAGCCTTTCTGGCGTGTTATAGGCGGGGTCACCAATTTAGTGTTTTGAGTAGGTACACTAATTATTGTGTTTGTGTAGTGAGTGAGGGTAAATAAAAGTTGTTGTTTACTACTCACGGTTATAATGCACAAACACTTATCACAGAAACGTTCACAGAAGAAAGGCACATAGGTTGGTACACACAAGGATAGTTATACACGAAGAAGAAAGTCTATATTATTGTTAACAGTCTAACAGTCTGTATACTAGATTTACAGAGACAATACGATAACACTGAACGGTTACGGTGATAAAATAACACGACCGGGGTTACTCAGAGTTGCGCAGGCTTCGCGTCGCGATAGCGAGATCGGACTAGCGGTCACTGAAGGTGAACGAACGCGCGCTGCGTGGCGCGACCCCACTCATGCACCTCGACTACGTCACCGCGTGACGTAGACGAGCGCGCTTCCACTGTACCTGTATGGTATTGTTGTGGACGACAGTGAATTAATATTAACAATATAGAAATAGTAAAATTGTATATATTATGATCTGTAGATATGTGTGTAATGTATATGTAGTGTTTATTTATGTGTATTTAAATTGCTTAGTGTCAAATAAATGTTAAGGATCGCCACATATGATTGACGTGTAAAAGTGTTTGTACAAACCCGCTTACAGAAATACAATAATTTAAACAAACTATTTCGTCCTAGAAAAATCCAAGTCTCACAACTGCCACCTAAGCTGTTGCCCATTAAATCTATTAGTGTGGTCGCAGCTAACTCGATAGTGGTCCGTGCGACTCACGAGTCGCTGCGGCGGGGCTGACCACTAGTTGTGGGCTACCCAATAAACGTAGCAGACTAACGGGACGTCTTGGTCCATTGCAAAGGTGGTTTTTTAAACAAGATAAATATAAACAAAAGAAAGGACATGGCTAAATGACTGCCCCAAGCATGAATAGTGACCTCATATTAACTCGTTATATTATTTTAATAATTTCCTAGAACTTTCGTGAACTGTTAGACATAAAAAAGTATCTTAGTTGCTTTTTTTGATTGACATGACAAGTTCAAGGAGAATATTAATACAGTACTACAAACTAGGGACGGGTCATGTCGCTTTTCTAGAATGTCAAGTCAAAACTATACTTATATCGATTTTTGTTAACAGTTATCAAAACGATTTATTTTCTGAAACTAAGAAGTGGTTGCTTGCAGACTGGTTGCTTTATTTATTATAAATAATTCATGTGGGTACTAAGGTAATTAAGTTTGTTCTAGGTTCCAAAGAATGCCAACATTTGTCATCCTTGTTATGAACTGCTGAATTCAGAAGCAACTAGTGATGTACATTTATTTGGCCATACAATGGTGCGCATAACTTGTGGCCGTTCTGTGAGAAGTCAGTGGAAAGAAACGATTCAATGTTACAGAATTTACCAACGTCACATCCAGCTTTCCATCAAGTAAATAAATTGGTTTTTAAACACATGTTCTTTTATATTTACATGCCCATTCGGTAGCATGGATCATCTTCCTTTTCAGATATTCAGTTTCTCGGCCTATAAATCGTCAGAACTACTGTCCCTGACCTCTCTCTCTCTCTGGTTGTGTTAATGGGCTAGCATCCAATCAGAATGATTTGATCAAACGGACAGATAACCTAAACTAACTTTTTTAGATAATGTTCTTATAAGATTCACAGAATAAATAAATAAATCGCATTTTTGTTGTTTTATTTCAATATCTTTTATGTCCTTCCAGGATTTAACAATCACCAGATACTAATTAAACTAAGTCCCCCAGGCGCATTTGTTTGTCAGTCTGTCTGTACGGATGTATTAACAAACAGATTTTGATGGGGTTGTCACCAGTAGGTAGATTGGTTCTTCCGGAAGGTTTAGGTATACATTCGTGTAGGTTGTATTGACCAAAGTAATTCAAGTCAGAAAAATCCTGCCGCCTGAGTGTTATTCTTGCGCGCGTTGCCCCAATCAGCGCCCAGAATCCGCCTCTCGAGTTCATTTCTTTTCAGTTAATATTAATCCTTATTTTCAAATACTTTCATCATTTTAACCACTACTTATATTGTCTGTGAAAACTGTCTTTATTTCAACTCATTTGAATAAGTAGTTTAGGATTTATAAGAGTTTAATACTTAAATACACGCGGGCGGGGGGTGATTTTTGCGCGGATTGTAGAATGCTCGTTGTATCACGGTTTTTGGTGCAACTACCCTTTTGTAGATATTTACTCAAGTACCACCGTGCGAAATCGGGGTGGGTCGTTAGGCAAAAATACAATTATCAATATTTTCGCAGATACATCTAAACGCCTAGGTAAAAGTTCATAGCAATGTCATTTATTTGCAGCTTTTGTATGCCTATTGACGTAGGAGTTACACGATTTCATTTTCAGGATTATAAAGATATTAAAAGTTCCTGAAACTTTTTTACATGAAATACTAATATCCAGCTATTCAGAATTACATATTGCTAGGTACCATGTTTATTCATTGCTGAAAAGTCGTCCATACTTCTATTTAGCCATCTCCTTTTGGGAAAGTAAACGAAGAATATCCCGAGACTTCGAGACCTTTTCAGGCAATTTCAGGCATTGTACAAAATAAAAAAGTGGGGACTTTCAGAAAGGATAGGTTAGTAAAAGTCTGCAATAACAACTTCTGTTAAAACTTCTCATCAAATCTGACAGATGGGCATGTATGTGGGTTTATCAGAATTCAATCTTTGTTTGTATGCATGGAAAGTTCATCTTCTAATTCAACTCTATTAGATTTAATTTAGCATTTTTTTAATTTACCTAATTTAGGGGATGAAAACAGTGGAAGTACCTACTGATCGGAAAAATATGCATAACTTTGAAAGAAAGAAAAATGCGTTTATTGGCATTTCAGCAAAATATATTTTGAGAATCTGCTATTTTGAGAATATGATATTATGCAAATAAAGGAAATAAATACACCTTAAAACTATAAACAGAAAACAAAGATTATATGCCAAAAGGGCCTCAGCTCAGCATAATGTCAGATGACAACACAAGTGTACCACCTGACGCTGATTTTCGACGCACCCACCAGTGCCATACGCTGGAATAACAAACACATAGGGAAGTGTGCGTCCGTTATAATAAATTGAGAGAATTAATTAAATGCTACAAATGATGGAAAAGCTCATAAAAAATCACATAAAACTTTATTTAGACGCACATTACATCATCGCTCCAACAGCCTGCCAATACATATCATTGTCCGCCGTGAAGTACAACCCTCTGGCTGCGGCTCGCTCTCTCCAACACAGTCCCCACCTGTACGTACCCCTCCCCGCTCCCCGCACTTAGCTAATGAAACCGCTACTCCCCGGATTATCGGTTAAGACCAGCACTCTTATTTAGTGCACGTACCGATTAATTCCCACATGCGGTAATGTATGGCCTACAGGTTTTATTTGCCTACCTTACTTTACGAGGGAAAAAATTGCGGCTGTGTTGTTTATTTGTAGAGGAAATTGGGTTAGCTATGTTTGGTTTAAGGTCTGAGGTTTTATGTATTAAATAATTCTTTCATAATGTTGTTACCAAAGCGAAAGTAAAACATTGAAAAACTTGAGGTTTTTGTTAACGAAAATCATATGAAAATTAAGGACTTTCTATACTTAAAACAGGGTATTTTCGGTTATATAATAACATGCAACTAACGCAAGAATCAGGGACTTATAACTGTGGTTGAAACCCATACCATAACCCTTGTAATGTTCTATGTAGTATGTACTTCGAGAGCCTACGAAAGTTGTAGGGTTAATTTTGATAACTTCACTAACAATTTGAAAGTAATTAATTCGGTACCACATACAGCGAATTAGGAAGCCCATGACAAGATAATATGAACAACAGATCCTGTTCATTCTTGGAAATATGAAATGTTACACCGGAACTTTTGGAAACGCAATAATTTTTAAGACCTGTGTTTGGTTCGGTAAGGTTTACTCAACAGATGGGCCAGACCCATCTGTTGAGTAAAACTGTTAACAAAAGGCTACTTATCCCTATATTTAGTAACATTTAAGAAAAATTGCAACTTTTGCAAATTGTGAGAAATTAACTAAGTTAACGTCGTCAATCAAATGGCAAAAAAAAAGCAAAAATGATGATTTTTTTATATGTTTATTGTAAAGATAAAAAATTTAATAATCTGTTTTTCCACCATTGACACGAATCACAAAATCACAGCGATTTGGCATGCTTAAAATCAATTCATCAAAATCACTTTGAGGAATGGCCGCCCACGTTCTTACTTACACGTCAAAAAAGTTGTGGGGTACACGGCATCCATACTCGGCAGAGCTCTTCTTTGGAGCATATCCCCTGCGTGCTCAATTGGGTTGAGGTCTGGCGATTGAGCAGGCCACGGCAGAACATTGATGCACGTGCACGTCTGGACGTGCATTAGTCGAAACGAATCACCCAACCGGCTTCTCAAAGGGATGATCACGTCTGAAACAATCCTCTCCGCATAAATCTGAGCATTGAGGTTGTCCCTGATCCAATTGAGATCGCTTGTTCCACCGATCCAAATACCGGCCTAAACCATTATTGTTCCCCCTCCATATAAAACTTCCTAACAAAATTTCAAACGTTCTTGACGTCCAGAGTTCCTCCATACTCGAGTACATCTTGTATCCGGCCTCATACCGAAACGACATTCATCGGAAAAGCAAACACAACGCCAGTCTTCTTCCTCCTAAATTCTGTGTTCGCGAGCCCATTGTAAACGAGCCGTACGATTGCGGGGTGCTATAGATGGAACTCTCAGCGGCCTTCGGGAACGCAGACCCAGTTCACGTAAACGATTTCAGATGGTTTGGTCGCTTATCAGCGAGCCTGAAGAGCTGTGGAGCCTCGTAGCCAACATCATGGCAGTCATGGTACGATTCCACCGAGCAGTATTTTGGATGTACCGGTCCTGTCTGCGAGTGGTGATGCAACATCGTCCTCCATGTCGCTCGGCCACGCTGCCCGTGATACGATAGCGTGTCCAGAAGCGGCTTATGACGCTCTGTGCAAGAGCGTACGCCGCGCAGCCACAGTACGTTGCCTACAATCAACTTGCAACATTCCGATGGCACTCATCATCTCTTCTCGTGTCAAACAAAAGATGTCGTCGTTTCATCTCGATGCAATTTTTTTCAGTTCCGATGCGGAAATTGTAATGGTTTTGTAAAAACGCTATTACACACTTCTATAGGAGTCCTGATTGAAAGTAGATTTTTTATTTTTTAACGACATTCTTTATTTGATTTATTCCGGTCGGATCCCCTGATCTGAGCCCTTGCTGGTTGTTATTAGGTCTTGTTGGTTTGGTTGTGTTGTCAGTGGGAGTTGTCGTGTGTAGGTGTGGCGAGTCACGGCAAATTATAAAAGTTTATGTAATATGTAGGTACTAGGTTAAGGTTTCTATGGGTCTATGCCACCCGAAATAAAGTTATTATTATTATAATTACGTTTTAATTCTGACCCACTATAAACTTGTCATTCCGTTCTGATACCCTTTTTCTTTTATTTTTATTCCGATCGGATCCCCGATCGATCCTAGTTATCTAAACAGAAGAATCAATAACGATCCAAAAAAGTTAAAATAATAATCCTCAATTGCGGCGATACTCTAAACCGCACTTGATCCCTAGACACTTTTGATGTGTGTATAATATTTCACTCAAATAAACAATGAATACCAAAACAAAAGAAGCGTGGTCATAACATGGAGGCATTGTAAAAATATGAAAATGTTCCCTTTGTAGGATTGTAGCCTATAGCCGACCGCCGCGGGCGACGAGCTGTTACGATTCCACGCCAAAAGATTTGAAGACCTCGTAAAAACTAATATTCAGCCAGAACGACGGACGCTTTACTTTTTAATTCGCCTTCCCTTTTCTTGAAGCACGGACATTTGTAACGTAATACAATATTGGAGGACTTATCAAAATGAGGTCGTATTTTTACGGAGCGAGAGGAAAATTTGCGAATTCCTGCTTTTATATTTATTCGTAAGCAAAAAGTTACGCGAAAAGTTAATTCATAACTTAGTAAATGCCACGAAAACTTGCTATTGTGTTTTATGTTCCGTATGCCATAACGTTTTATTTTATGCACATAAAATTATGTTGCCGTAAAATATTGCGTTTCGTGCCAAATTCTTTGTGTACGATAATTATATAAAGAATTTGGGACTAGGTTTATGTCTGACATAATAATATTACCGCTACAAACTTTATATTATTATCTTCTGAGAATTTCACAATAAAATTATGTTAAAACCCGAGGTGCACTGTAGCTGACTTAAATAATATAATTAAACATTTAAAGTGAACCCTCCAACGCTTCGTATTATTATCCAAAATTATGATATCGTCTGCAGTCATTGCTCTGGCCCCTGAACTAGCTTCTGCCCGCGACTTCGTCCGCGTGAAATTTCTTGTTGCAACAACATAACATCACGCCTGTAATCCTCGAAAGGTAAGGCGGAACTGTACTTATTGTAACACCCACACTTCACCAGTTATGTTTGAGTCCCATGTAACAGGGGGCGAGAATGTTGTCATCAACCGGGCACGCATCCAGACTCCGAGCTGCTACTGAGGAATGTCTGACGGAAAAACTCAGTAACACTTTGCACGACGTGGGAATGGAACCCAACACGTCACGCTCAGCAGTAGCGCTTGCGACCGCTAGAACAACGAGGCACCATGTTTCATGTTTTAAAATAAAATACAGCAGCACAGAGCGCGCCCGCGCTGTAACGTAGTTTTCGCTAAGCGTTCTTCTTTTTGCTCGGCAACTAAGGGTCGCAGCGTGATGTTAGCTAGCCTTTAACCCTCAAGAGTTGGGCTATGGGCATAATTTTTCAAATCCTAATGGTAGGTTTAGAGATTAGCGCATTCAACCAAACAAACTCTTCAGCTTTATTATTAGTATAGATATAAAATTCAATGATGATTAATTATAAATATTCAAGCAATCAATTAAGCCACAAGGTCGCCAACTCTTTTATTTATACATTCAAACCACCTGAGCCTGAATAATAGATGGCAATTAATCCTTTTGCCATCAGAATCGAATTCGGCGCGTCTAATTGTGACAGGCATCTGAACTGCGACACAGTACTGCTTTACCACCCATCAATAATTCAGCTCTAGATCTGAAATACCTTTCAAATGGGGCAGTGGGGGTTGAGTCGAGAGGGCGGATTTAGATACGAGTTTAAAAGTGGTTGGGTTGGTCTGCTTTTAGTTACATGTTTTTCAGCTCTGTGGAATTTCTTGCCCGTTCTTCTCCATAGGAACCTACTTACTACGCTTTGGAATAAGCAACTAGCTTCATCTTTCCAATCGACCGGCCCCTTGACAATTTAAAAGTGCTTGTAATTGGTTTAAGTACTTGAATTAAACGCTTTGAGTCTGAGTTGGAGGATTACAAAAGTTTGAAGGTGGTACTTTTAGTTCTGAAAGTAAAAAATATGCACATATCTAATAATAATAATAATTTATTTTCACCACTATATCTGTTTGAATAATTATATTTAAACAGATATGTGCATATTTTGCAGAAAAAAATAAAACGTAATACTACGTTTGCGTTACTTTATATTTTAATTAACAGTCCAGATGATTCTATAGGTAAATTCAATATGACGAGTAAATAATTAATTGTAATTTCGTTCTAGGTATACTAACATCAGAATTTCGAAGAATTCACTCGCGTATAACAAAGACTGTACGAACATTACGGGCGAAAACGGCTGTTCTTCATACAGTACTGCTAACCCCTTTGGGGATACAGGCGCATGTAGACCTCATTCTTATCAATTTCTTAGTAAGCTCTTATTACTTTGGTAGCAGTGTAGAGGGAACAACTTGTAATATTTCCTGTAACATAAACATAAGACAACATCACGCCTGTATGCCCCGAAGGGTAAGGCAGACGTGTACCGTGTACCTGTAGCACAGCCACATTTCTCGAGTTATGTTGAAGCCCTATGTAACAGGGGCAATGACTGGGCAAGCCCACTCAAGCAGGCACAAACCCAGCTCCCGGGCTGCTACAACTCAAGCAGGCACAAACCCAGCTCCCGGGCTGTTACAACTCAAGCAGGCACAAACCCAGCTCCCGGGCTGCTACAACTCAAGCAGGCACAAACCCAGCTCCCGGGCTCCTACAACTCAAGCAGGCACAAACCCAGCTCCCGGGCTGCTACAACTCAAGCAGGCACAAACCCAGCTCCCGGGCTGCTACAACTCAAGCAGGCACAAACCCAGCTCCCGGGCTGCTACAACTCAAGCAGGCACAAACCCAGGTCCCGGGCTGCTACAACTCAAGCAGGCACAAACCCAGCTTCCGGGCTGCTACAACTCAAGCAGGCACAAACCCAGCTCCCGGGCTGCTACAACTCAAGCAGGCACAAACCCAGCTCCCGGGCTGCTACAACTCAAGCAGGCACAAACCCAGCTCCCGGGCTGCTACAAAACAAAAATTACGAATGGAAAACCCCAATAACTCTTTAACTAACTCGGGAATCAAACCCTAAACCTCATGCTCAGCGGTAGCGCTTGCGACCGCTACACCAACGAGGCAGACTAATATTTCCCGTACTTAGTAGAAGTTGCATCACCGGCGGATCACCATCATCTGCTAGCCTTTTCCCAACTAGGTATGTTGGGGTCGGCTGCCAGTCTAACTGGATGCAGTTGAATATCACTATTTTACTTGGCGCGACTGCCTATCTGACCTCCACAACCCAACTGGGTAATACGATACCCCTTGGTAAGACTGGTTGTCAGACTTTCAGGCTTCTGACGACGGGACCAACCGTTTAACGTGCTACCATCCGATATGATAAGGATTACCACAAACATCTGCTACTTATTTATTATTCAGCTAGAATTTCAGATCAGTTCAGTTATTACATAATACAGTTTAATAAACCTCCTCTTAATAAATACCCTTAAGGTTGCTTCAATAAAACATTCCTAAATTGTTTTAATAATTGATTCCTCTCGGCTGAATTTCAATGGTTTGAGAGTAATTCAAGTGAATGATAAAATATCTTGGAGATTCAATAGATTCTAAGTTATTTGAACTAACTTCAAGTTAAAGCGATGCTTACAATTAAACTTGAAAGTGTAAGTAAATGATGAATACGGCGATCGGTTGGGTACAGACACAGTAATGATATTTAAATCTTCTTCGAAACATATTACAAATTAAAGTCGCTTTTCTTGTCTGTCTGTGTGACCGCGTTGTTCTTCACTACGTGACGGGTTTTGATGCTGGTTTATGTCTATAATACATTTATATTAAACTTCTCCATAAAACAAAACAATTTTTATGTTCTGTTAAACCGCAAAAACCGTCGAAGCTGGTTTCGTGTTTAGAGACGTGTTTAGAATTGCCTACTCTTCGAAACACCCGTAGGTAATAATACGTTACTTACATACATAAGATTAGTTCGGGCCCCGAACTAAGAATGGATGACGACACGATTTGAGAGTTGTCCCTAATCCCAATGTTTTTGCCCGTCCAATATTTTTTTATTGTCACTTGTTTTGACGGATCAACTACTTTCGGACGGGCCCATATCTTCGTTGACGGACTTGTCCTCCAGAGACGTGTCCCTAATTTGATCAATAAAAAGGAAAATTGAGATGTTTTCAACCTTAACCTTATCATGCGCTACATTGTACACGTTTTGCAAGCTCCAAAATAAAAGGCAAAGGTTGGCTAGCCGCCATTTTTAATAAGCCAAATGTACTAGAGCACGTAGGTATATTAATCATACGAAAGTATTTCTATATGCAATGCAATAAAACACTAAGATTTAACTGTGCTGCATTTTATAAAAGTGCCTACCGTTAACAGGTATTAAAAGAATGAAATTTCAACATTTAATTACTTGCAAGCCTTATTGAAAAACTATGCGAAGGCATCGTAAAAGATTTGAAATTAAACCCTACAATAAGTATTTGCACCATCAAGTAAAAACTATATACCTACAATAATAATTATTTATTTATTTCTCATCAGTATGACAAATGTTGTTGTGGGCAGGAAATGCTGATCATAAAATATATGTATTTAAAATTTACACACATACTGGTGCCTGAAAAAGGCATAAAATGTCTGTTACGGGTCACGAGGCCCTCCAACACTTACATATTTAGATTAATAAACAACAAAAAAAAAGATAAATGAACAAAAAAACAACTAAAAGTACGGCTTTTAGTTGTTTTTTTTTTTTGTTCATTTATCTTTTTTTGTTAATTTAATTAAATTACAATACAGTTAAATATAAAAATAATCTAGAATTAAATACAATGTTTTAGTTGCATATTGCGTGGGGAATGAGATATTATATTTGCATTAGCTTTATTTTAAAATAATAAATGTACACACTAGAGCATCCTTATTGTAACGTGTTTTGAAAATGGAATTATTTCTCATTAAAATGCGTAAAACATACACAGACGGTTCGGACGTTCGGACGATAGTTCGTGTTTATTTTATGAATTTTAATTAAGTAGCTTTTTATGGTATATACCTTGCAAAAAAAATGCATTAAAAATAAAACACGTAAAAATCATTCAAACCTAATAAATCCTTTCCAAAAAATGTAGGAAGTGTACACAGACCCAACCTTCGAAGATGTCGGTTGATCAAATTAAGCTTCCAACTATCTTGCATGGAGTTGCAGATGAGTTGACTATTAAATAGTCGACTATCTATGCGTCATGCTTACCGCGAGAATCGAACCCACGATCACGAAAACACGAAGCGGACGGTGTAGCCGATGGACTGAGCGACGAGTCAAGTCAAACGTCCAATTTTATCAACACTAGCTAAGTGGGTGACGTCATCGACCCGCGCTGCCGACGCACATGATTTTTTGTTTACGCTGCGCGGGAGTCATTGTGATACAGTCTTGTGCGTCGATATCGGTGAGTTCGGTTTTCTACCTGAATTCATTTGGCAGGATTCTTTTTTTACTCGATTTATTTAAAGGTTAATTAATGATAAATAATTAGGTTGTTTCAAAGTACAAATGAAATAAATTAGGACAAAGAGAAGCACTTCAATAAAATTAACTACGTATAAAGTCCCTTGTTCATCTTTTTTAACGACCTTCGTTCCGATATACGAGGGTAGGTAGGTACAACATTAGCCATATTTCTTAGGAAATACTTA
The DNA here is from genome assembly GCA_951799955.1 of Apamea anceps. Taxonomy (NCBI): domain Eukaryota; kingdom Metazoa; phylum Arthropoda; class Insecta; order Lepidoptera; family Noctuidae; genus Apamea; species Apamea anceps. The sequence goes on from OX637526.1 coordinate 872,979, forward strand.
ATAAAGGCATTTTAATTTAACTTTGTTGGACTTTAATTAATGGGTTTTGTACGAAAATATAACAAACAAACTTCACGTTTTCATTATAACCACAAGAACGAGGAAATTTTAGTAAAATTGATTATTTGTGAGCTTTATTTCATTAAACAAGTTATAAAACCAGCAGAGGAAACACTTGACAAGTCTTACAACTATGAAACTTTAAAATTCTCGAAGTTTTACGTGTTCGGAGGCTGGCAAGCGCGCGAAGTTTTTAAAATTGGAAAAAATCTCGGAAACTGGCAACCCCATGCCTTCGGCGGCTTCACAAGTTCGAGGCTCGCAGCCTGAAAGGTTCGCTGAAAGTAGCCTCGTTCGAGCGCCCGGGAGTGGAATCTAAATCAAAAGTCATTTATTCAAATTAGGCTGAGAATCAGCACTTTTCGAACGTCAAAATTACAGAACACAGTCCCCCAAAAACGCCCGCCCTTCACCACTTCCTAGTGCTATCGCTGGGAAGAAGTGGCGCAACAACACAGTGGTGGTCAAGTATTTTCTAGAAAAAAAAAAAATACTTGATTGTATACAAAACTAGGTACCTACGTTATGTAATTAACATTTCAAGACACAGAACATAAAATTAAATTATTTGCCAGCGATTTATATGGCAGCTAGCCACGCCAATATACCAACAAATATAATAAAAACTATAGGTACGTACCCAAGCTAAAAAATAATTAATTAAAATTAAAATGTAAATAAAAACTTACTAGCTAAATAAAAGCCTCCAGGCATAAAGGGCGTGACAGCTAACATATTTATGCATTGCTGGGTTGTGACAGCTATGTGAACACATAGCTGTCACTTCCCTTATGAGACTACGTGGATTCTTTTGTGATGTTATTGTTTAATCATTGTATCATTGCCTCGGTGGTCGCAAATCGCTACTGCTGAACAAGAGATCCAGGGTTCAATTAGCGGGTCGGGCAAAGCGATACTTAATGGGGTTTTCCATCTGGAATTTCTCAGTAGCTGCCCGGATTCTGGATTTCTGCCCGGTTGATGGCAATAGGCTCGCTCCGTGTTCATGGAACTTAAATGTAACTGCCAAAATGTGGATGTACTATAGTACACCTCTGCCTCACCCTTTGGGGAATACAGCCGTGTTGTTATGTTATGTTCTATAATTATTGAAACACGAGTATACGCGTCGACTTGAGAACCTCCTCCGTTTTCTCGTCGGTTAAAAACGATGTCGTGATAAAGTGGGTTAATTGTTACGTAGGTAAATCTCTTGTTATGTTATATGATATAACATACCAAGCAGTAACTTGTAAATAGTACTATGGTAAAGTATTACCATAGTACTATTGCTAAGTTGCCAACGATTTTGGCATTATTTTTACATTGAAAATATTGTTAAGATAATGACAAATATAAAGTAGATACCAATATGATAAACATAACAGTATGTTGCAGTGGCTCTGTGCGCGGCTGATGGCAATGGGCTCGGCCTCTATTACATGGGACTTAACATAACTGGTGAATTAATGTGGGTGCACTGTACTATACACAAATACGCCTCTGCCGAACCCTTCGGCGAATGCAGGCGTGATGTTATGTTAACCGAGCTCATCTAGTTTTTTAAAAAATATAATTGACCTGTAAAAGTGTTTGTACAAACGTACTTACAGAAATAAAATCATTTATAATTATATTAATAAAATAACAACTAAATAAATAATAGAAAGCCCACAATACAATTTTTTTCAATAAAACGTCTGCCCGTCCCGCACATATCCGGGATATTACAAAAATGTCATAATAAACCTCAAAAGAGGTCTGTCTGTGGCATATTTTTGGGCAAACCGATGATAATGGCCGCTGATCCCTTCCGTACGAGGGTCGGGTGGCACTTCACCACTGTTTTGAATATATTAAGTTGCGAGTTATTTTCCGACAGGGGTATGAATTTAATCGTAGTTTTATTAATAGATCTTTTCGGGCCGGTTTCAATGGTACGATAAAGTTAGAATATTTAATTAAATTTTATACAACACGCTACGGAAATAGTTTAGTTGTTATCTGGATGTGAATCAACGAAATGATAAGTTAAATTAAATTCCATATGTTAATAGGTGCATATAGAGCGGCTTCTGGTTAAGTAATAACAGCCGCACGGGTCGATCGATCAGGTTAATCTTGCCAAGCGATTGGAAAGTGGATGGAAGACCATCTTTACAAACCAAGGCCCCTCCGTGCTTCGGAAAGCACGTTAAGCTGTTGGTCCCGGCTGTCATTCGTGGATCTTTGACAGTCCTTACGGGTCGTCAGAAGTCCGAAAGTCTGACAACCAGTTAAGAGTGGTTTTCAGACCAAGCCAAAGGGTATCGCGTTAACCAGGAACTAGGCTGTGGAGGTCAAATAGGTCCCTTCATGTAAAATACTGGTAATCAGCTGCATCCAGTTAGATTGGAAGCTGACACCAACATGGTTGGGAAAAGGCTAGGCAGGTGATGACGATAGAGGTGTGTAACAAGTGCCATGCTAGCTACTCGTTTTGTCTTGATTATAGTTGAGAGTAAATCGATCTCAATAATAAACATTAGGAAGCTCGACACACAATAAGCAAACTAATAAAACGAATCTATGACAATCAACACGCCCAATACGAAGCCTCACACCCTTAACAAAGCCAGTACATTATCAAAATAAATTAGTAGCTCACCTCAATGTACTGAAAACATAATAAAAACCAACTTCCCACGCGTGCTTGTACGCAGTAATATAACATGACACGCGACGCGATCGTTACGATATTTGTACAACCGTACGTCACCGCGACGTGACGCGATCGACGCGACGAAATATTATTATTTTGCGTTACCTTATTATCGCACGGCGGTGGAGGGTTGACGTCGAGTTTGTAGACTTTGTAGCTACAACATGAAACGTGTTGTGTGACGGAATTTCGTAATAGATAATGTTATTTTATTATTTGTTTATGCCGCCGGTTTAGTCCCGAGGGGCGTAAGCATGTGTGTGAGTTGGTTATGTTATAAAAATGGATACTTAGGTAATTTTATGTTTCAGAATTTTAGAGCATGATGATCCTGATGGTTTACCGTTTTTAGGGTTCCGTAGCCAACTGGCAAAAAACGGAACCCTTATGGATTCGTCATGTCTGTCTGTCTGTCCGTCCGTATGTCACAGCCACTTTTTTCCGAAACTATAAGAACTATACTGTTGAAACTTGGTAAGTAGATGTATTCTGTGAACCGCATTAACATTTTCACACAAAAATAGAAAAAAAACAATAAATTTTGGGGGTTCCCCTCCCCATACTTAGAACTAAAACTCTTTTTTTTTTCATGAAACCCATACGTGTAGTGTCTATGGATAGGTCTTTAAAAATGATATTGAGGTTTCTAATATATTTTTTTTCTAAACTATTCAGTTTGCGCTAGACACTTCCAAAGTGGTAAAATGCGCCCCCCCCCGTAACTTCTAAAATAAGAGAATGTTAAAACTAAAAAAAAAATATGATGTACATTACCATGTAAACTTCGTAGTTTTTTTTTTAATACGTCTTGGCTCGATATCAATAAGGGCAACAGGTAGGCACTTGAAATATTCACAAAATACTTAGTTGTATTTTTACTTTAATAATAAATCATAAAATTAAAATATTTTAGGGGGGCTCCCATACAACAGACGTGATTTTTATAGATAAGGGTACGGAACCCTTCGTGCGCGAGTCCGACTCGCACTTGGCCGGTTTTTTTATAAGGTTGACTTGAGAGCCGCTGTCGTACCATGTCCTCCACGTCCTGCTATATTCTGGCACGATCCTAATGATATTGAAGCTGCTGAGCCAGTAATACGATGACTGCTTCTGGTAGGCTATCCTGCTCTGTTAAGTTTTATGTTTACAATAAAAAAAATATTCTCAAGTGTAAAACAATACTCTAAAGTATCGACAGCACACTGGCCATCAATATTTTCTTTCGTCTGTATAAAAATAAATTCTGCTAACAGCTCCAATAAATTCGTTGTTCGTTGCCGAATACAACTGAATAATACATTGCACTCCGGTATTTTTCTTCCCGTTTCTGTTTCAACAACACATCGCGAAAACACGCTGCTGAAATAAAAATAACATGTTTTCATAAAAACATTTGTGTGAATATGTATGTATGTAGCATGTATGTAATGTCATGTCCAGAGTTCTTCACATGTTTCACATACTCCGATGGACATATTGTGCCAGCAGAACATAATTTATCTGCATAGCATTTTCCCAACTACACTGGCCTGCAAAACTAAGTATCACACTTTTAAAATTGGAATGACTTTTTAAGTAGGTACACAAGATATACTTTCGAAATAAAAAGGACTCCAAATAGAGTTTAATTTTGTATATAAAAACTTCATAGGCGAGAACCTTCTGTTTTAGGAAATGGCTGAAAAGAGCTTTAAAAACAAAAATAATAGTTTCCAAATTACAATTTTATCATTCATTTTTTTGTTTCTGTTTTAGTTTTCAAATTATTTCTTGATCAATGAGTCTTGTTACAAAAGCTAAGTTAGACGACAGCACATACATTTTATTTATCATGCCTCTTTCATCTGAAGAATATGGTAGGATCATGACTTTTCTGGAACTACGCATCAGTTTGCGTCGAACTGCAAGAAAGGTGGGTGTGAGTTACGAACGGTCCAGAAGGTGAAGCGAAAGTACGAAGAGATTGGAAACCATCTGAGACCTTGTAATGGCAGACCCAGGTGTACTAGTGCCAGAGAAGACAGTTATATTGTTTCCACTGTTTTGAGAAATCGCCACGTTAATGCAGTTGAAGTCCAGCAACAGGTTCTTCAGACCCGAAGGGACTACGTTATTGACAGTGCAGTGAGAAGAAGACTTGCTGAGGGAAATCTGAAACCCCGAAGACCAGCGAGTGGCCCCAAACTCGAGAGAGAGCATCGAGTAGCGAGACTGCGATACGCCCGTGAACACACAGTGGGATGAAGAACAGTGGTCAAGAATTTTGTTCTGATGGAAGGCGATGTGTCTACAGGCGGCCTGGTGAGCGATACCTTCAAGACTGCTTCTCAGAGAGAGTTTTATATTATTTTAAGTTAAAAATATTAATAATGTATAGTTTACTAGTTCAAAGAAAGCTGATTAAATTTGCTATAATACACTATATTATTTATTTAATAAACTATATTATTTTAAATAGTTCAGAAAAAAATGAAATTTTAAAAGTGTAGCATGTACTTTTACAGGCCAGTGTATGTTGGAGTCGGCTTCCTGTTTAACTTGAAACTTTTTTAAGACCACAGAGACTTTCATTGTGGCTTTTATTTCTAACCTCGCGGTGTTTTCCTCATTAAATAAATTAAAATATTACTGTGATATTAACAAGTTAAGCTATGCTGATAAAATTACTAGTTATGGGGGTTTATTTATAAACGTTGCTTAAAGTTGGCACATGTCAACGTCAAAAGTTTTTTTTTTTTAGTTTATTGCAAGACAGATTAATTATTCCAACTCAAAGCATTTTTTCCAGGCACTTTTGAATTGTCAAAGGATTCCAAAGTGTCGGAGGTTCCTATCGAGAACAAGGGGCAACAAGCTCAATGGACACTCTTAAAATATATTGTTACAAAATATTAGTTACATCATTAACATTTTAACTTAACTTTGAGCAACATTTATAAGCTGTGTCAGTGCATACTTAGATAAAATCGACACGTGTCTCGTAATCCCCGAAGTGGGCAAAGGTGTTCGGTTGTACATCGGCTGACAATTCGCAGATAATGGTATTAGGTTGCCTCCCAAGCGGTTTGGCACGAACCTGTTCTTGTCCTAGATACATACTTGTTACCTAGCGGTGGTGGGGCAACGGTAGTTGTCCTATGTCTAACGTATTGGCAATGGTTTCTAAGACCCATTCAATACATCATAATTATGTAGTTAATCTTGTCAACTCACATCATTGATTATGGGTTTTTGATATTTTGGTCAACTAATCACAATAGCTAGAACGGCGGGACGAGCTGGAAAAACGAACGATCAGTAGGTAGTCCACATTAGCACTGTATCGAAAGGGTGGAAGGCATGGGGAGAGGCTTCAGGTAGCAATGGGATGATACAGGCTAACATGAGATTTGAGTAGATTTACTGACCAGACTTAATCTGGCTTTCGGATATTATCAAAGGTTTTACAGTCTTAATAAAAACAACATAGTTGTTCATTTACACGTATCCAGTCTTCCTTTTAGTGAACAGGGGCTGCAGTGTGTGTTAAGGATACTCCTTGAAGGGAAAGCATATTACAGTATTCTAGAATTTCGTAACGGCCACATTTGACAACATATAACCAATATTATCAATGCATCTTTGACGTAATCATAATAATAAACCAATAATTATGCTATGACTAATAATTTAATTGACATTTTATAATTGTAATTGTATTTATGACTATTTCTTTTTTTTTGTCTATAAAATTAACTTTTAACTAAATATTATTTTGTTTTAATTTATCAGATTTTTATGTTATTTACTGACATTTAAATATTTGTACGCCTGATCTATTAATGTATTGTGATAACTTGCATGCTCTGTATGTATACTCAAGTTTCCACAAATAAACAATCTTAAGTGTCATGCAATCATTATTGTTTTGCGAGCAAAAGATGTTGCTATTCCGCCTGTGTAGCTTTCACCTCTCTCTTGTCGTGAAGTAATGATGGTTATCACACGCCACAGAGTCACAATTAGTCAGAGGTACTGCTTCGGCCATAAGAAATGATCGTGGGACGATACTTAAAGTTGTTCAATATTTCAGTGCCTTCATAAGTTCAATAACAATGTCCTTGTTGAAATAAGGGAGGGCCGCAGAGAACGAGGTCGAGGTCATTTCGCGATCGATATTGTGAAGAACAAAAACGGCCACTTGTTTTGATACTTTGAAACATATTTAAAAAAAACGTGTTTCTCGGTCTGTTTTACAAGTTGATGAGGAAAATAGAATAGAAATACTTCTATATAAGAATGTCGAGACTGCTGGGGCTGGTTGGACTTAATTTGTGAATGATTGTTATTATGTTTGCTATGACTTAAGCCTTACTCAAAACGTGAAGCAAACATCGTGAGGAACGGCATGTCCTAACTCCTAGAACCAACAGATTCGAAGACTGTAGACGTGTGACATTTACTAACACGCACCGAGCCCGCGTGGTGGATGACGGCCCGCTCCGTCTTGCAAAGAGGAGGCCCGTGTCCCAGCATTGGGAACGTTATAGGCTGATTATGCGTGTGCTACTCTAAGCCGTTGTGCGCTGCCACGGGCCCACGGCTGCCGCCGTTACGTATTCTTTTTCGTGCCTTTTCGATGAGTAACCTGAAGCTCGTTGTTGAAAGCTTTTCTATCAGTTGGGTTCCGTCCTTTCAGCAGACTAGCTTGGGCTGCTGGGGAGTTTGTTAAAACCACTAAGAAGTGGTAAAGTGCGGGCGATTTGAGGGACAGTCATTGTGTTATTTTGACGTTCAAAAAGTGCTGATTCTCAGCCTAGTTTGAATGAATGAATTGTTGAAGGTTTAAAATGTTTTGTTAAAGGTATAGACTACGTGAATAGTTAGGTCAAAAAGAGGCACTCAGAGGAATACCAAGTAAAGTGGAAAGGCTTGCCATGTAGAGGCGAGGTAATTAAAAATATTAGATGAAAAACTTAAGCGCACACAAGTATTCACTCACCTACGTGAGATACTGCAGCGCCGCTGGAAGCCACTTACAGTAAGTAGGGTGTCTTATAATTACCTGCAAACAATGAAAAATGTATGAAAACACTCGTCTGGCTGTTAAGAAAATAAACGTGAAGCTTTATAAAATAATTAGGTGTTCATGCTGACAGAACTTTAATTATCATTATAAAATTCCTTTGAAATATCGGTAACATTAATTTTAACTGCCTATTGCAGACACCTTGAATTAACTTCCAACCAATTAAGTATAAAATTAACAACCAATTTGCAATGCTAATGGGCCACAGCATAGCAAGCAGCCAGAGAATGTTTAGTTCATGTACCTAGGACAGTACCTACAGTCAGACATAAAATGTAGTACAGGAATAACATTCATACTTATTTAAAGCATCTTTCGCCATAATATCTGAGGTATAAATCACGGGCTGCGTCTGGCCACGTGAAGCTATGAAACACGCCCATTCCAAACTTTATGACTGTTCACTTCATGCCAAGACTGTCCGTAAGACAGGCCAATGTCATTGACAAACACATACATTTACCGGGCCGAAGCATCCTTTCGAAATTCAAAATTATAAATGACAGATGTCAAATATTATCAGGTTAGAAAAAATGCTTAGTTTTTTATGAATATTTTTGTTTAATCAAATCACAAATAAGTCTTTTTTTTCAATGACATCATTATTCACGTTATTTACTCTAGAAGATGATGATTGATTTTAATTATTGATTGATGTCTGATGCTTTATTTTTTATGTTATCCTGCATGCTTTTCTATGTTTGTATGTGTACAAATTTAAGCAAATAAATATATCTTATCTTATTAGGTACAAACATTTGTTGTTGATCTGACCAAGATTAGGTATGTCTGGACTTTAAAAGACACTGTGACCCTTTTTGAATATACGCCGAAACAAACACACATGTTTCGGCGTATTTTCTCAGAGAAGCCGGATTTGGTTTATAAAAATACTATTGAGGTGTAAAACTGTTTGTTCAAAGCTACTTACAGAAATAATATAATTTATCATAACGAGACATTTCGACCAATCACAGGTAAGGTACTTACTTGTTAGGTAATAATCATATTCAATTCAGGTCACGTTCTCGTCATCCTAGTACGACGGACAAATGAGAAAAAATTAAAGAATTATTTCTTGAAACGATTATTTTATTTATAGCTTTTCCCGTTCTTGTAACTTCGCCCACGTAATCAAATGTTTTCCCTGGAGTATCCCTTTGAATTTAATAGTAAGCACGGTCATGGAATTCCTTGCCCACATAGCGAGCGCATGGAACCTTTCGAGATTGTCATTTTCATTGAAAATGTTGACAAAGTCGGAAAAATATAAGGAACTTTAGTAAAAATGTACCTTAATGTGCTCGACATATTTATACCATTAGAATACCTATCATCATCATTACCATTCTCTTGGCCTTAGAAATCACAATTTTTTTGAGGTCGGCGCCACTAATCTTTTTTTCCATACTTCTCTATTAGTCATCATCTCTGTGGTCACCAGCGTTGCCAGACTTCCCGATTTTGGCGGGACGTCCCGATTTTTAGCCTAAAATTAAATGTCCCACGCGGGACAGGCTCACTCCCGCTTTTCGGGGATAGAAAAATAAATAAATTATTCGTAAGTGTATTAATTACTTATTTATAATTTATTTGAGGTCGGTGCAACATATCTTTTTCTTCCATACTTCTCTATTAGTCGTCATCTCGGTAATCACACCCTTTTCCTTTTGTATTACTTATTTAATATAATATTATATTCCTCTGTTGACTTAACTGCCTTACAGGGTAAACCAAACAGATATTGTTATTTGAATAGTAAAGTAACATATTTTTTAACCGACTTCTAAAAAAGGAGAAGGTTCTCAATTCGGATGTTTTTTTTTTATTTTTTTTTTTTTATGTTTGTTCGCGCATAACTCCGTCGCTTGCCAACCGATTTGTAAAAAATCTTTTTTTGTTGGAAAGGGTATACTTCCCAAATGGTCCCAAAGAAATGTCATTAAAAACGGTTTAGTAGTTTGGTTTTTAAACCAAAATAACTAAAAAGTGAAAAATAAAAACATTTTTGCAAAAAAAAACAACCGACTTCCAAAAACGACACTACAAAGTGAAAAATAATTTTAATTTCGGAAGTCGGTGGCAAACAACGAAAATGCGATCCCAACGACACCGACTTCCGAAATTAAAGTTATTTTTCACTTTGTAGTCTCGTTTTTGGAAGTCGGTTGTTTTTTTTTTGCAAAAAAGTTTTTATTTTTCACTTTTTATTAAAATACATTTTCTACGACTATTATCATCATTGTAAACTTAATTTGAAACTCAAATAAAATAATAAGTAGGTAGTAAAAAATCTACAGTGCGGCCGTCGAGAGAATGCGTTCTTGACGCCTGTCAGTTTTATACAAAAGCGCGTTTTATTTCGCGTGATTTGCGAAATTGATCTTTATTAGCTACTAGAATTGTCGCAATGATAGGTGTAAGAACGTATTCTCTTAACGGAAAATTAATTGGGTTTTTTTTTTCTTTTGTCCCGCTTTCGACGAAAGTATCCCGCTTTTTATACTTAAAGAGCTTCAAAATCCCGCTTTGCCCGAAAAAAAAATCTGCCAACGCTGGTGGTCACCCCTAATTTATTCCATTACCGTACGCATTTATTTAGGTGTTATTTGTATTTCTAAGAGTTTATTAACAGCCTGTTCCTATTGACTCGATAGTCATATTTCTATTTATATCTGGATCAAAACACATTGAAAAAAAAAACCTTTCTATTTGACGGATTCCCATCGACCGACCCATTTTGCCAACCTAATTTCTATAGGCTGGAAATATTGATTCTAGATTTCTTCCGAGTCAGCGATCAGTAAGACAGTGGAACCCTTAAGATTCCCATTTTCTCGATTATAATAATAAGCCATTGTGTTTCACAAGCCCTGGCCTCGAATCTACCCCAAATAAATGTACCGTTGTGTAATTAAATATTGAAATGTATGAAGCCCGGAGTAGTATTATTGTTCGTTATATTGGTACTTGTACTTACATTAACGTGTCTGTAATTAATGTTTGGGAAAGCTTTCATAAAATTGAGTTCGTGATATTTTATTATTACATGTTTCAACTGTTTGTTAATGTTTTGTTTTGACAAACACACAGGCCGCGCTCCCAATTTTAATAAGCCACCCCTGATTTTTATCGTGGTGGTGAATTGGGTGGGGCAATGTGTATTAAATTACTAATTACTTATCATAGCTACTAAAATCGCTATTATTAACAGCAACAGTACCTACTTATACCCTCTGGCATATACACACAGTGGACAATATAATCTTCAGTTAGTTCCACAAAATGGCTGACGATTTCGTCGCGGCATCTACAACACATGTAACGAACAAAGCTCTAAGCGAACTTCGCGTCACATCTGACGTCACGCAAAATCCTACATAGCAGTAGCCCACCAGACACACCTGTCTGGTCGGAGGATCCTTTCTTTTCAAAGGAGGATGAGAGAGATCCCACCTGTTCCTCATGCTTCTAAAATTTAAATGTCAGTCTAAATTGACTTGAGATACCATTCGAGGCCAAGAACGGCACGGACAGCATTTTGCCAAGAATACTTCGAGCCAGTTTTCCTCTGATTCAAACACCTTTTCTAAATGGGAAACCATCAAAACGTACCGTTCTTTTCCGACATTCACACACGTCAAATACAAACACTCCTTTCACCAAACCCTCAACCCTTCATTAACCTTCAACCTCGCATTACCTCGGCTACACTCCTGCCTGCCCCAGTTTGACAGATAGCGTGTAGTTTACTCCGCGCCCTCTCAATGGGCCCTCAGATTGCGGGCACAAATGTGGGTAAACTATCAGAGGAACCGACTATACTTTGTCACGGTTTATCTGATTGTAGCAAAATGGCTAGATCTTGCGGTTTGCCTGATGAGTGAAATAAGGGGTAATGAGAGCATTTATTTAATGATATTGTTTAGTTTAGTTAGATGAAAGAATTCAGCGTCTTTTCAGGGGAAAATTAAGAAAGTTTTTGTAGTGTTATCAATCACGAACATGATAGAAAACCATTAATAGTAATTTACTAAGATTAAATAATTTTTTTATTTAATTACAGGTACAGCTTTCATTGCGTCACTCAGATATATTTGTTCCTGACTGTACTACATACCTTTTATTGCCAATAAAACGTTTTGTGTCATGGTTTTTATGTGTTTTAAGTTAAAACACATGAAAACCATGACACAAAACTGCTTGATAAAAACATAACGACATTAACTTTATTCATAAACGTTGCTTAAATTTAAGTAGTGATTAACGACTGTTTAACAATAAATTGTTAACGTTTAAACGTCACTTAAATCGTCGTTTATGAATAAACCCCTAAGTGCCTACTACATAGGTATTCTATGTTTCCCTAATAATCAAATAACTCTGAACACTCTGCACACCCCTACCGGGTTGATAGTCACATAAAAGGTTCATTTACACTTGTGCGGAACGTGCGTAGTTGAACGATTGCGTGCCATTAAGGACGGATAGCACTTAGGGCTTCGTATAATTAAAAGGGCAAGAAACTACGATTGGTATTCGTGTTTCTTGGTTCTTGAATAATTACTTTTCGGCCTTTGATCCGGCGGTCAAACTGTGCTGTAGTAATTAAAAGATTTTGGGTATATTTTGTTTTACTTGGTCTTACTGCCTTTGCTATCGGTAGGTATCTAAATGACTACAAAATGGCCATCTCAACTTTAATTTATCTGAAGGATTATGCTTATCTCTAACAATTGAATCCATCCATCCGTGATGTGCCTCGTTGTCCCCGTGTGTTTGATTCCCGGGTGGCGCGAAATGTTATTGAGTTTTCTAATTTCTCAGTAGCAGCACGGAGTCTAGATTTGCCCGATCTATAGCAATAGGCTCGTCTCCACCTGGTACTAAACATAACTAGCGAAATGTGGGTGTATAGGTACACCGCTGCCTGACTTCTCGGGGACTACATTCGTGATGTTATGTTAAGCCAGGCCAGACCGAGGCGAAGAGCAATAAAAAAAAAAGAAATGCATAAAACATTCAAGCCACTCCAGCTAAGTTCAGTTCATTAAAACAAGATATGAGTCATTTAACAGGCATTTAAGTGTAAACCAGTATAACTTAACTATTAATTTTGGCCCCGTAAGTAACTTGGAAATGTGTTTAATTACAACAAGCCACAGATATCTTAAACTAAACCTGTCGTTTTGTGGGCGCCTGCGGTTACTCCATTCTCTATTCGATGTAACGTGTAGACTTGCTATGATGTTTCTGACAGGCGTTCGGTTTTATTCGATGTAAGAAATATAAATGGACTGGGTCATGCATCACGTTATTAATTAGTGTTTTCCAGAAATAAACTAGGCAAAACGAAACTGAGAATAAACATGAAAAAAAATATATTGAGTGTATGTACGAAGTAGTTAGTATACCTAATATACCTACTGTGACATTGAACCAACAATGACAGACATACAATAAGACAGCTATGCTCTAAGTGTGTTCCGCGGAACCCTAGGGTTCCGCGATACCTCTGTAGGGGTTCCTCAAGAATTTAGAAAAAAAATCAAAACACCTCTCTCTGGTCGAACGTTTTGACACCGCGGCCGCGCGTAGGTATATTTATTTATTTATTTGTATAAACATGTGTTACAATAGCTGGTACAATATCTCATAACTTTGGTATCAACATGTATACTTGTGAGCGCGCAGTCTCTTTGATAAAAGCCGCCTCTGTATTAGACGCTATAGTTGTCAACAAGCGACTTTCGACTCTAACTTAAAAAAATAAAGTCGAGATTGTTTACAACGTAATTTTTATATTTCTCTTTTTATTTTTGCTTTTTGTTTATCAAAGGCGCCGACTCGAGTATTTTCGAGAATATTCGAGATCGAGTCTAGGACTAAGTATAAAAGCTGCGATCGCGTGTCGCGCCTCGTCAGTCAGTTGACAATTAGCGTTCGGAGCGATAAGTTCCTACCTACCTACTTATAAGCTTGCTAGCGAGAAACTAGTGTTCATTGTTCTACTGCCTGCTGTATTCGTTGTCTCAGTTTTATACATTTCTTCATTGTACTAAACTTAGTCTCTTATACGCAGTAACGATTGTGCATTATTTAGACCCCACTATCCTGACGTGTAACATTATAAATAAAGAAGAATGGAACGTTGGCTTAAAGGTGTTAAACGTGTTGCAACAACATCTTCTAATGACGCTGAATGTTCAAAAGCAGTACGCACGGAGAATATAGCAATCACCGATCCAGACGATGATGCCGCGACGTCAAGCTCGACGGTTTCAAAGACGAAAAAAAGGAAGTATGATGAATCATATATCAGTTTCGGATTTGTTGATTCCAACGGCTCACCTCTCTGCATGCTATGCAGTAAACTGCTTCCTAATAGTTCCATGGCACCTGCCAAATTGCGCCGACATTTAGAAACTGTGCACCCCGAGTCTAAAGACAAGAATAAAGAATTTTTTGTTCGTAAAAAAGATCAGTTATTGGAAAGTCAAAAAAATATGATGCATGTAACACAAACTATCAACGAAAAGGCCACGGAGGCATCATATTTAGTTAGCTATCGCATTGCACAAGCAGGTGAAGCGCACACTATCGCTGAGAATTTAATAAAGCCATGTGTATTAGACATAACAAAATGTATGCTCAATGAAAAATCTGCAAAGCATCTTTCTACTGTGCCGCTATCAAACGATACTGTTTCACGGCGAATCCATGATCTGGCAAGCTACGTCAAACAAGAACTAGTTACACGTCTACAAAAAACACGATTCGCCTTGCAAATGGACGAGTCAACTGATGTCGCTGGTTTGGCTATCTTGCTGGTTATCGTGAGATATCCATATGAAAGTTCTTTTAAAGAAGACATGCTTATGTGTTCACCGCTGCTCACAAACACTACCGGGGAAGAAATTTTTAATAAAATAAATATATTTTTTGAAGAAAATAATATCAGTTGGAACAATTGCATTGACATTTGTACAGATGGGGCCAAGGCGATGACAGGTAAAACAGCAGGAGCAGTGTCACGAATAAAAAAATAAAGCGCCTAATTGTAGTTCCAGCCATTGTATTCTGCATAGACAAGCACTTGCGATGAAGCAAATGCCGTCAAATCTAAAATTAGTTATGGATGAAGCGGTAAAAATAATTAATTTTATCAAATCACGACCACTACAATCCCGATTGTTCTCATTATTGTGTGAAGATTATGGCAGCAACCATAAAACACTGCTGCTCCATATAGAAGTGCGATGGCTGTCTCGGGGTAAAACTTTAACAAGGCTATTTGAACTTAGAGCCGAGTTACAAATGTTTCTTTCAGCAGATACTTCTTTTAATTTGAAGGACCGTTTGTATGATAAAACTTGGTTGTTCCGATTGCCTTTTATGGCGGATATCTTTCAAAAACTGAACGAATTGAATTTATCATTGCAAGGTAAACAGACAACAGTGTTTCAGGCCTATAACAAAATAACTGCCTTCAAAAGAAAATTAGATTTTTGGATTATTTGCGTTGGGAAGAAAGAAATAGAAAGCTTTACGTCACTCAGTGAGTTTGTTAGCGATAACGACTCAGAAATGTTTCAAAATGATGTGTTTGGAGAATTGGTCCAATATCTCAGATCGATGCGCGCATCTTTTGAAAAGTATTTTCCCGAAGGACAGAATACAAAAATGAAACTGAATTCATGGATTCATAATCCTTTTTTACCTAACTTGGAAAAGCCCGAAAGTATGTCAAACGAGATATATGAATCTCTTTTAGAAATGTCATCAGACACAAGTATGGAGTCACTGTTCAAAACGACGCCTCTCAATGATTTTTGGTGCAGAATCCGTGATGAATATCCAATGCTTGGCAAAATGGCTCTGAATATTCTTCTCCCGTTCCCAACAACATATTTGTGCGAAACAGGATTTTCAACCTATGCAGCCACGAAAACAAAATATCGCAATAGACTGGACGCCTAACCTGATATGAGACTTCAACTGTCTTCTATCAAACCTGATATCAACCAATTGATGAAAAATAAAAAACAGTTTCATACCTCCCATTAGTTAGATTTTTCTTTTTTAATATCTTCTATTATTGTACTTGCCATGTGGTAAAGTAAGTAATAATTAGTAACTGTTACATTGTACTTTTATTATGCTTATTAATAAAGAATACACTTTTAAAAACTATTGTTTTATTGTAGGGTTCCATCAAGTATTTTGCTTCCCAAAAGGGTTCCGTCACCAAAAAAGTTTGAGAACCACTGGAATAAGAGATAAGATGTTGTATCAACAAGCGGGCAATAAAAACAATGGCTCGTAAAAATATGGCCGCAATATATTGTGGCTGAAATTCAGCAAACGAGATGAAACCCAATGATCGTAGCGACCGCTCTGTCTTCACAGAGTAGATAAATAATATTAAGCGAGCCTAAAACAGTACAAAGATATATTGGGATACTTTTTAGGGTGCCAACGGGACCCTATTACTAAGGCTCGGGTGTC
The DNA here is from genome assembly GCA_951799955.1 of Apamea anceps. Taxonomy (NCBI): domain Eukaryota; kingdom Metazoa; phylum Arthropoda; class Insecta; order Lepidoptera; family Noctuidae; genus Apamea; species Apamea anceps. Next base: position 889,319 of record OX637526.1, read on the forward strand.
CATCCGTCTGTGACAGGGCTGTATTTATGAACCGTAATAGGTGGACACTTGAAATTTTCACAGATTGTGAACTATGGCCGCTATAACATCAAATAATAAAAAAAAATTAAAACTAAAAATTAAGTCCTCCTATACAAGAAAAGAGGCCTATGTCCAGCAGTGGACAGCTGTAGGCTGATGACGATGATGATACAAGAAAGAGCTCTCTTGTTTTTTTTGCTAAAGTAAGTGTTAAGATATTGCGAGTCAAACTCCACTTGGTTTCTTTTAAAAAAATATTATTATTTAAATTAATTAATTTTCGTGAGCAAATGTTATTAAAATAAAATAAACTTCCAATGCCGCGCAGTCAACATCAAAAGTAAGTGTTGTTCAAACATTTTAATAATAAATACTTACTTTTGTCTTCTGAAGAACGATTATTAAAATTTAAAAATGTCTAAAACAGTTTCAATATTTCGTGAGTTGATCAAAATAGCGTTTTACTTTCGCTTTTCATGTAAAAAGGCAACGATTTAAAAAAGAAATACAACACGAAAAGCTCACGTTCAAGTATGTAATTATTTACTCGTGAATAGAAGAATGAAATGAAAGAATCGTGTGGAGTTGACATTGTTCGTGCACCACAGTAGATTACAAAAGTGTCTACAATAAAAATATTATCGTAATATTTCAGCTGAATTTCAGCGCTCTCAGAAGAAAATGAAACTCGATAATGATAGCGTAGTCGTCTTAAAAACGTTGGGTCACACTGCTAGCGGAGCGATCAGCTTAGCGGATGGAGAAATAGAAATTCAGATGAGAACTTAGTAATTACCAATCATCTGCCTGCCTAACTATGTCGGGATCGGCTTTCAGTCTATCAGCACGCAACTGAATACCAGTGTTTTACATGGAACGACTGCCTAATTGATCTCGCCAACCCAGTTACTGGTCAGATACCTATCGTTCTCAATGTATAATTTCAACATGAATGATGTAACCAATATTTTGTAATAATTTTATGATTTCTTTTAAATCATTAATTTGTTACAAAATATTGGTAGTATCCGTGGAGGTTCTTGCCCGTTCTTCTCCATAGGTACTTACCTACTACGCTTTGGAATGGCCAACTAGTTTCATCTTTCTGACATACTGTTGTTCTAAAAAAAAAAAAAATTACGAAAAAATGAAGATTTAGTTTTTGAAGTAAAGAATAATAATAAAATTACATTCGCAATTAATTATTAAAATTACATGCTTATCCACAGAGCCTAATTAGTTGACTGGTCTAGCTCCATAATTTCTCAAGAGACTGAGTCAAATGCAATCAAATTAATAAAGCAAAAGAGAAACTGAGTTAATAGGACTTAACAAATAGAAAAGCTGTGCAATACTGCGGGATCCATTGGCAAAGTTTCTCGTTACAAACCAATGTATTTCGTCCCTGAAATTACGACTACCTAAGTACCAACTGACACGCAATTTTCTTATTAAGCCCACTTTCCATTAGGTAGGTTCCCACCTACATATAAACTGTTTTCGTTTGGCACAATGGAAGTATATAATATGACGCCTGTAATCCCTGAAACGATATGCAGAAGTGTTCCCCACATTTCAAGTGATCCACATTTCGCCAGTTATACTTCAGCGGGCACTAATCTAAACTCCGGCCTACGGAGACATCCCTAAAAAAAGCCCTACAACACTGCCTGACCACATACTCAGCTGCAGTCGCGCTTGCAGCCGCTAGTGGCTCTAGTCGACCAACAAGGCATAGTTGGTGATGAACCAACTGTTAGTTGTTTATGATCCTTCTTATGATCTCGTCCAAAGTTGAAATCGTGAAATAGTCACGTTACTTTTTCGTTTTGACACACAATGACGCAGTGATTTGACTCGGTTCTCATGGAAACGCTATTTAATAATGTGTGAGCTCAATATTCTCAGTAGGGACACTTTCGCTTGACTAAGTATGGTGAGGGCATAACTAAGGGATTTAAAACTTAGATTTTGCCCGCTAACCACTCGCACTGACACCTCACCCTAAGTAAACCAATAGCTTAGATCAATGCCGCTAATGGCTGCGCTGCTTAGACGATCCAACAGTGTTGTTATACACTCTTTAGCTCTGAACACTCCACAGAACAGTTTGTAATGATAGCGGTGTGCAGTGTAATGATATCAAAACAAACGAGCCATTTTAGAATAAAGTGGAAGAAAATACAAAAAACTAAAAAAAAAGCTTTATATTTTAAGAGCAGTATTATTATTTTTTTTGCACTCAAAGCGGTGAAGGAAGACGTGAGGAAACCGGCATGTCCTAGAACCCACAATTCGAAGAAATGTGACATTCATTAACCCGCACTGGGCCCGCGTGGTGGATTACATCAGGCCACTCCCTCTCACAGAGAGGAGGCTTGTGTCCCACCAGTGGGAACATTGTAGGTTGATTATGCGAATTGTATTTATTATGATTGTAATTTTTCACTTTATTACAAACACGACATATAACTAGAATAATTATTTTAACCAACTTAAAGAAACTTAGGATCCTGCATTTACAAGACCGCCATTCGAAATTCTTACGAAAATTCTAGACATTCGAAAGAGTAAAACGCTGTATTCTGGGAACTCATTATTACAAAGAAGTAGCAATTTAGCTTTTATATACTTAGGTAATTAAATTAATTATTAGGCGACTGACGAGAAAAACTTCCACTACGTACATAATACAGTAAACAAAACTGTCAATAAATCTCCAAAGAAAAACAAATTCGTAAAAGTTACATAAATCATTATTAAGAAGTAGATAAACTAAACAGAGTTGTTTGACAGAACGACAGAAGTTTGGCAATAATAATGAGTTCGTGAACTGAGCGATAATGCTCCTAATGTCCCTAATGACAGTTAATTAGGACCGCTTTGTAAAACGTTATGGCCCAAGTTTAGTTTTAGCTCAAATATTTATGAATTAAAAGTGATCGCAGAAGTTTATTTAGGATTTATTAAACCACACCTCCTGCGGAGGTCAGATAGGCAGTCCTTCATGTAAAATACTGATATTCAGCTGCATAGGGTTACACTGGAAGCCGTCTCCACCATTGTAGGGAAAGAAGGTAGATTGTTTTTTTAAAACAGCCTCTACGTGTAACTTAAATGGTACATCTAAGGTCACAGGACATGGATTCTTTACGGTACGGCATATAAACCGCGCTGTAGTAAGAACGTGTCCGTCAACAAGCTTCCATAGTGATCCATACAACACTGACGACCGTGCTTACACACGGCGAAAGAACCGTAGTTTATCATGGCTAGATAAACGTGTGTACAAACCATGGGCAGTCAGCCTGCATGTCATAAACTTATTTACCAAGTCCAATATGATAGAACAAAGAGCAACAACATACATTTATGATAATTTCATAACAGTGCCAAAGAGATACGATTGCTCAAATGATTACCTATCTTGTTAGTTGCTTCTCACTGTGTTCATAAGATATAGTAAACAAAGCAGCATCCACTATTGCTATAGAGTAGAGGCGAAAAACTATATAAAATCGAAAAAAATACAACTTGAAAATCAAACCATTTCGTTAAAATTTCCAATTTATCAGCAATATGTACTACTTTTATTACTTTTTTCTTCAGGACTAGACACAAAAATGCAGTTGGATTATTCAGGTCGTAAATTTGGGAAGTATCCCAATTTATGACACCCCAGAAAAATACTCCACTCAGATTTAACCATCCATATTTCGCTGAGCACATCCCACCTGCTCCATAAGCTATAAAAATCCCGCTTGACACGAAAACATCGAATAAAAATATGCACAGCAGTTCACAGCACAGGATTACAGGCAAAGGGACCAATTAAAAATGTTCGTTATCAAAGGCCCGTCGTGATCCATGTATTTGGGGGTGTTAATTTCAGCCCCGGGACGAACTCTCCCTTTAAAACTGTGTAAATGACGAGCACCCTTGGAAAATGCTCTCAAAAATGTTCTTAGCATTTTTTTCTTGCCGTTAAGCGATAATGAATCTTGAGTTTAGTGGTTAAAGTTGCTTTTTGTGTGAAGTGGTTGGTTTAAATTGAAGTTGCAGTAAGCTTGAATTATTATAGTGGAGTAGTCGTTTAGTTAGTAAACTACTAAGCGGTCTTTATATTATGCAAAATTCAGTGCACCTAATTGGGTTAATCACCAAAACTTCCACTGAAACTTCTCAAGGGACTGAAGTAGTACTCTATCTACTCTATGTAGTGTACTAGTGTACTATAACCCTGCAATTGCAAATAGGACATAAGAAAAACGTTAATATGAAAAAGAGACCAAGTTCCGTAAAAAAGACGTTCTCTATTTTCAATTTCTTCGATAAAAGATTTGAGATTCAAACGAGTGCTAAGTTCTACAAAACTTCCTTAAACCTACAGAAATAAAAGTTTCTTCAATTGCTTTAAAAGAAAAGTTGTCTCAAGAAATGTTCCCACTGAATATTTAATGAACCTGTACTTTTCCAAACTTCAAACTCCATATTCCTAATTGCCAATCCAATCTGTTAAGCCATCACGGCAATGATCGTTTCAAACATTAGCGATAAGTGAAAATCATTATTAAATGTCAGCATCCCCTTATACCAAAAGCAGAACTACAACCTAACCAAAACGTAGACATACAACACCCCTACCTACTATACGAAGACCTAGATGTCTACACATCACACACACAGGCATAACCTAGGTCTATACATGTTCTTTGTTTGTTACACCATACCAGATGCGGTGCCGATGCGTCTGATCGGTACCTCATCAGGTAAGGTACTGACGTGCCTGCCGCAAAAGGGCGCCGTCATTGAGTCTGCGGGGAGAGGTGAGGAGGGCGAGGGAGGAAGAGGGACGCGGAGAGATTCATCAGAGAAGCCGGACAGTTATTAATTTTCGACCTTAATGGACGACGCGATTGATTTTTGATGTTGCAGTTTTGGTTTTTAAATGGAGTATTTTCCAGTTAGCGGGATTAACGAAATTACTCAAAAAATAATAATAAACATGACCGAAGTGTCAAGAGAAAAACCTGATTACACCTGGTAATCTAGAAACCCGTAACCGTTTTGCATGACAAGGAAAATTACAGACGCTAGTTGGAGACGTCCGAAGCGTTCCATCTACTATCTGTAACTGACGCGATGACGCTCGGATCGCGCTCGGGTGGCGGAGAGATGTACTACCGGCCGGCGCCGAGGAGTGGGGGTGGCACCTCTCTTACTCACACCCTCTCATCTATTTCGCTCGCACAGCATACACTCACAGATCAACTGTCGTTATAGCGAAACAGAGCTAATTGGCTAGATGTTCTATAACATCAAAGCTGAAAAATTGGCATTGTATATATTCAGAGTTCGGTGAAAATTAGTAATATGTGCCTAGTTGAGCGCTTTGTGACGGAGCTTATCTGGGAAAGTACTACCATGAAACCTATTCAAGCCGCCAAGTAGTTCCTGCGTTTCGGTTTGAGGTTGGAATTACATTTTTCTTTGAGACAAAAGTGCACCGAATCTAGTTTGCTACCCTGCATATCGCCAGACTAGAATAGAAAACTATTATCGGTGACATTCCAGCCGACTGGCCAATTTTCAGAAGCAGGAAATGTTTGCAGTGCTACACGGCGAATCTGGCGGGGACTGAATAGCGTACCTTCGAAATGTTGTGTCTGTAATGTATATTTTTCGAGGATACTACACACAAACCTATAAAGTATTTTTGTGACTCTTAAACTTACTATGTATCATAATTATAGCTGGAACTACCTACTGGGTTTCTTGCATTTATTTCTACAATGCTTCTTACCTACAAAGACTGCCTCTGGTTTTCGCCAGGTTGTTGTCTATACAACTAACTAGGTTGTTTATAACTTTTCAGAGCCTTCCAAAACTCAATTTCAGTCAAGTTCGTCACTGAGTCACTCACATATACACAGTAGCACAAAGCCACCTGTACCACATACTGCAGTAAAGGTGCCACGCTTATAAAGGCACCAGAAAAGAGGGTATATCTAAAAGAACGAGATAACGCGCGGGTAGTAATTAAGTTTGCTCTACCTCCGCACTCACCACGAGCAGAGAATGTTCGCCACATTAAATTAAAACCACCAGAATTTCCAATCTACAACATGGTTCGTTTTAATGGAAAAAAGAGCAAAAAATATTTTGTAAGGGCTGTCAATATTCATACAGGTGCGATACGATATTGCTATTTGGATTCCAAGTATTTTGGGATGCAGGATTCAGCTATCGGTTTTAAGCTTTGTAAATATTGAATGTTGCATCAAGCCAGCATAATATAGAGGCGGAACACTATAGTTGCAAGCTGCCAGATCACAAAATAAAAAGCGTAACATGTAGCTAGACATTTCGGCTAAAAAGTAGTAAAAAGCCACCTACTCGTATATTTTACTTTATATGGAATTAGTTTGGAAGCAGACGTCCCATCTGATGGTAAGTGGTCCTGGTCAATGCCGCCTCATTAGTTGCTGCAATACCGAAAGCGTCCCAGGTGTGTGTTGCCAATCTCTATGTTCTTTATCGTTTTAAATCTAAGATTGTAAATGAGGCAGACAACTGGCAAGGCAAGACTGCAGACAACAAAACAAAATAATATATTATTCAATGTTTAAGTCGATGAGGGTATTCTCTCTACTGCCGAGATTTTAGCTAGATTTTTCCTTTTTGTTTTCTTTTATTGCTATTTTGTTTTTTTTTTTTGTAGCGTGAATGCTGTTTTTTTTCTTCTCTTTTGTTGTGAATGCTGTGCACGTCTGTAATTGACATAAACACTAGCCCATGTCTCTGTTCTCTGTTATTTATAAATGTTTGTGTTTGTGTTGTTGATGTGCCTTAATAATAAATAAATAAATAAATCTCTGAAGAAACTGAAAGATTTTAAGTGCCTATAAAAGAGGGAGATTTGAGATAAAGTCCTTTTATACTAAGTAACGCATTGGTTCTTCATCGCATGGTCCTGAAGTAAACCTTCTGCTCTTTGATTAGTGATTCTACCTCATGGTGAACATCTTCTACATACGAATCCGTACTAACACTACCACTGCACTAGAAAAGACGGGAAAAGTTGATTTATTTCCCTTTTATCGCCACCTTTAATTTTGTTTCGGATTTACGTTTTTTACTGCAAATTCAGTAGTTGTTGAAAAAGACGAACGTTATTCTACTAATTTTCGTGTACGTTCTCTTATTATTGTGCTAATTTGTTTTTGTCTAGGAATCCAGCCTACAGTGCTCTTTGTTGTGGTTTGTATCACGTTTAGCTAGTCTTTGGTGGTGTGAATATTGCCTTAAGAAAACGGATTGGTGATCACAGTAAGTTTTTTTAATAAATAAAGCTATCAGATGAGTTTGAGGACAAGAGAGGTCTTCTTGTCCTCAAACTCGTCAAACGATGGATGAGATCTACGATGAATCAAGCGCACCCAGTGGATACATTTTCACTGATTTGATGGTTGACAGATTTTATGTACAAGGTCCTTTTGGCGCGTTTCCAGAATGGGAACTAACGCCGCCATCTTATTTTTGCAATACAATTTCACAAATGTTTACCAACAACGCCCCTGTCAATGTCATTCAGGCGCTAAGAACCTTGCACTCTAGCAGGGGACACAGACTGTTGCTAGATCTCCCGACACGTTTGCATAACTATAGCAGTGTTCATAATCTCATATAATTTACATTCCATCGCCACTTAATTTGCTTTAGTGAAATGTATTCTAAGTGTATTTTTGAGTGACCATTTGTACCAAAAAGGTCCCAATAACTTATTGGCTGCAATAGAATTTGAACTTTGTTAAGTAACCAGTAAGTATGACATATAGTTTCATGTTCCATAACTTAAAAATTATATATGTAATAATGGGTATTTGACGCTATCATTATAATTTATGATACCTGCAGTAGTTGTAGTAGTAGTATACAACAACACGTGGTTGTGGTGCTACCTTTGCTTATCAGTAGTTTGCTACTGTACCGTTAGTTCTCTGTAATTGTAAAATAGTACCTTCTGGTTCTCTCACAATTACAAGGTAATCTACTGATAAATTACCGACATAATTAATGTTTAATTGTTCCATTAAAATAATACTAGTTGATTTTACAATGCACGCCAGATTGATAGGCGAGATTGTGTTGTGTAGTTTTGAAGAGATGGTTCATCCGTTTGTGGCGAATTTATTTTGTGCCAATCTACAAATAAGATTTATCCAATAATAATATGCACAAATCACACGCTCAATTTTGTCTACCAACAGGAAAATCGAACATAAACTTATGACATGAAATAATAGAACTACATACGCACTTGATATCACTGCCATACTAAAATAATCCTTAATTCTAACGATTCAAAGAACATTTCAGTCTGATCGACAATATTTGTGCCACTTATCATGTCTCACATCTAATAAAATCTTTAACACCCAGTAATTAACGATCATTTTCGATTGACCCACATTTCTAGACGAATATTTTTGGTCGCATGGTAAATTTCTTGAGTGGAACCACGTGTGTTGGTGGATTCTTACTAAATATATTTATATAAACGTGTCAACGATCTTTGTTGCATAAACACACAACGTAGAATAATAAATAGAATTTTTTACTTCGGAAAAATAGGCATTTGTTGTTATTGAAAACTTCAAGGTAGGAAAATTGAACACCTAGAATTTGAAATCTCTCTCTAAAAGTGCAAGAAATCATAAGTCGTCTTAATTCAAACGTGGAAATAGAAGAAATCTAGATGGACATAAAACCTACTCATGTTCTGATGTTTACAAAAACAATGATTACAGGACGATTGTAAAATGAGTATTTAAGGATCGCAGCAGGTGGCGTTCTGTAGTGTCTGCCTACCCCATAGGAAGAAGGCGTGAGTTTCTGTATGTATGATTGCAAGAATGTTTCGATAGTAGGCCACCACTTAGCCACGAGCCAAAACAGGTGAACGGCATGCAAAGGATTGTTCGCATGCTGTCCAAATTATAGATCAATAACAATATCCGGCTCGAAGAACGATGCTCTTTTGCAGTTTTTAGTTACTATTAGATAGTAATTTAAATAAAATCCTTGTATTCTTTGATATTTTATAAACTGTTCTTAGACTTAACATCCTTTACTTCAACCATAGCCTTATTATTTCCATTAATTTAACATCAACGATGTCTATTTCTGCTCCTGACTCATGCACGCCCTTAATGGTACACACAACGTGAGATAGATTCAATGTAAACAAACAGTTAAGGTTACTACAGTTAATTGAATCAACCGCTGACGAATATATAGCGCTAATTTTGTTTATATGACGAACAGTACCTTTACATTACACAATTATGTGCTTTTACGATTTTGTAGTAGCGACGACTAAGCAGGTCTAAAGTCGTGGATTAGTTACATTAGAAGCACTTCTGATCAAATCCACTCCCTCGGAGAGGAGGGCTGTGTCCCAGCAGTGGGAACAATATAGACTGACTAGCTGCGCCCCGCGGTTTCACCCGCATAAGTTTCGATCCCGTGGGAATGTCGGAATAAAACGTCTAATCCTATATGTTAATCCTGGTTATAAACCATCTGTGTGCCTAATTTCATTCAAATCCATTCAGTAGTTTTTGCGTGAAAGAGTAACAAACAAACATCCATCCATCCATCCAACTACCCATAAAACTTTCATGTTTATAATATTAGTAGGAGTAGGATTATAATGAAGATCAAACTAACGTGACGTGATCTTTAGACTTGCTTCTTGACAAAATTGGCCAGCTCTATGTCATCATCAAAATTAAAATATTTTATTTCATATAGACCTACATGGGTACCTATGAGATGTCAGAAGCTGGGGGCACGTCATCATCACCCGCGTCACCCACCGCCCGCTCCACCCACTGCTGAGCATAGGTCTCTCTTTTGTTGCGCCAATCCGCACGCTCCTGTGTCAGCCTCATCCAGGTTCTACCCGCGATGGTTGCCTAGCTATGTCACCCGGAGGCAACTATCGAATACTAAATCGCCCTCATCATCATCCTATGGCAGTCCAGTTCTGGACACAGGCATTTCCAATCTTCTGCCACTCCAGGTACTCGATCTTCGGCAACTCTCATCCAACTGCTACTAGTACCTAAGATTGTAGCTCCACCTAGCCTAAGAGCGTCCTACCTTACGTAAGGTAGCCTATTATCCAGTAATAATATCACTGCTGTCAAAAATCCATCTGCCCAAAACCGGATGTCTTTTTTCTACATGTAGGTATACCCATTAGATGTACCTATACCAATTCTACCTACCTAGTGTCGGTAACAGTATAAGATAATATTCAATGAGCTTGTCAAAATTGTATTAACTTCAAAAGAACCTACCATGAAACCCAAATCTAATTGTACTAAGCATTGATCCAATGAAAACTACGACTAACTACAGTTCCACAATCCAACACCACAATCGCTTAACAAACTCAAAGTTGGACAGAAATAGTATCATACGTGCTAGTATTTGCGTATATTTGCATCACAAGAGGACATAGAAATACTAGTTAATAACGTCAGTAGAGGACATGAAGTTAACCTATATGACTAGAAAACTACGTAGTTTCTGAACGTGGGTGTCAAAATCTAGATAATTGGATTTCCAGAACATTCAAGATTTTAAAGGTCATGAGAAGCAGTGGGACGCTACAGGACTCGAATAATTTGTTGGAGATAAAGGGAACCGGTGCAGATGTGCAAATCTTGGTACTCAAACTGACTAGATATTTAGGACAGTTCTAAATAATACTGGTCTATATCCAGAATTGGAATTCACCTGAAAATATAACTCTAAAGACAACTTGGGGCCTAAAAAGGCCACTTTGGCAGAATCATAATAGGATAACAATATGAATCATATCAAAAATCGTAAAATGGTCACAAACTGACAATTCATAATATGATCTGTGTGCAATTCATATAGAAAGAAAAATACCTATACCATATCACAATGAAATAACATTTAAACCGCAGAAATAAAAAATAAAAAACCAATTTAATTAATAAAAACTAATGAAAAATTTACCGATAAAATTACGGTTTTATTTTTTTCATGCGGCAATGTTTACACCAAATATGAAATGAAATTTTACGAAAATTAGAGGAATTGCTAATGATCTGCTGGGAATTCAGGAAATGAATAGCTTTTAGAGGTATTGCTTAAAGTGGCCTTTTTAGGTCCCCTTGTCTTTGCTAGCTAGCCAGAAACAATAAAGTGGTAAGCAAAGACACATCCTTAATTTAAATTACAGGCGTTTTACTTTTGAAAAGTTATGAATTACGAGGAGTATAATAATATAGCCAGCAAGATACCAAGTTTCATTAGAAGAAGAAAGGTTAAGGAAAAGAATAGTAACTCTTTTAAAAGAAATCCCGTTTACATAGCCAAGCAGTCTAGTCTCAAGAATTCCCTATAAAATTCCCGTACAATTTATCCAGTGAGTAAATCCCTTGGCCTTAGCGGACCAGGCAGTCTCGTTACCTATTCATTAGACAAGAATTCAATGATGGCAGCCTGTCCCGGCTTAATTAATATCAGCAAAGAAATCCGCTGTATTCCCCATAGAATGGAACCTGTCGTTCAATTAATGCTCGCTTATTTAAGAATTTTTCTAAAGTTTCTTGTGAATTTGTATGGGGAAATGGACAATAGTTTTATGGAGATATTTTAGAAGTATAGTAGCTTTGGATGTCTATGTTTAGCGATACCGTACTTCCATAATTAGCTGAATAAAGTTCACTAGTAAACGTGGCTCATAAGTAACTGCTTTGGCTTATAAATACGATGTTTATTTTTTTATAATTATACTTCTTTAATTATTTGACATTATATACAGACAATTCTTATTTCAACTCTATATTATGGCAACCATATCAATTGGTTTTAATAGATTTTATTTATCCTTCTGATAGATTCTTTTATATTTTGTAAATGTGAATACTTTGTAGGCCTTATAGACTTTAGACCTGTAGACCATTTTTTATTTTATCAAGTACCTGGTACTTGTTGACAGGCCTACGCCGTTCTCCCGTACCTACTGTAATTTGAAAACATTGTAAAAGCCAATAATTTTTAAAAGAGTAAACGTGGAGTTTCTTGCCGGCTCTTCTCCATAGGAAACGACCAATTGGAACCGTGCACCTAGCTTCTGACGTTTGATAAGTGCCCATGTAGGTTTATGTGACATAAAATATCTTGACTTTGATTTTTGGATTTTATTATCATCACCAAAATGTTCCTATTGCAATTATTTATTTGGAGTTACATGATTATTATTTTTTTCTTTCGTAAAACCGTGTGCCATGCAATCATTTAATCAAACTATATGTTCCGTGTCAGGATTCACATAAGGTTCCAAAATTAATGAAATACACACACTAGCTTCTACACTTAAAGTATCACCTACGAGCACTAGGACATTCAAATATCTAACTCGACTTAGAAACTAAACCGCCACAGCAGACAGACACTTAACAACTGCTTCTACATAACAACTTCAAAAACATCAATTTCAAATGATGGTCAGATGCAACGTCACGATTTCCAATAAAACTGCATAATTTGGGAAACCACATCGATTAGGGTTTTACTAAAAAACGCGTTTGCCACAAAATTCCCTAAAGTTGAGCGCATTACCTACTACGGTCATCAGGCCGGGTCGTTAAGGCATCGTTAATTAGTAATTAGATTTTGATATAAGTACAAGTATATAAGATAAGTGTGTCGTAGTTTGGGACATTGTGTAAACAGCTGTGATACAATACTGACAATGAAGTGCATGGTGAGTTGCCTTCAGCTATCTGACTTACCAAAAATCTTTTGTTCGTCGCCTTTTTTTAAACCTTCAACTTTCCTATCGTGAAGTCTTCTGTAGCTTCTCTTAGTCTTATAAAAATCTTGGTCTTATTTTAGATTTGCCTGTTGGATTAATTTCCCTGTATTCATTTAGTATCATTTCCGATCTTGAATAACGTTTCTTTGTGTCCAGTTAATGCTTTTGGTTCACAATTTTAGCTCGTGTTAGTAAATATGTCAATAGGCATGTTATTATGAATATGAATTGTTATTATGATTTTTTTTCCACCTGATCATTTCCTGCTATGACTTTTAATTAATTATTTATTCCTTTCACCAGATTATCGCAGCTTTGGCCATCGTGGCCGCGGTCCAGGCCAAGCCTTTCGGTGGACTAGGGCTCGGCGGGATCGGTGCCGGACTCGGGGGTGGGATCGGTGGGCTCGGAACTGGAATCGGTCTTGAAGGAGGTATGTAATATACTTATTCTTCTTTAACTGAAACTTATTATGTCTGTAATGACGTTTCTTAGGGTTCCGTACCTCAAAAGGAAAAACGGAACCCTTATAAGATCACTTCGTTGTCCGTCTGTCAAGACCTTTTTTCTCAGGAATGCGTGGAGTTATCAAGTTGAAATTAATATCAAATACTCAAGGCTGCAATCCCTTGAAGCAGTGAAAAAATTAAACTTCTAAGTCAACGTAATTTACGTAATAAAAAAATACGAGCGTTTATGTTCCGTTTTTCCCGCAAATTTTGACACTCGCAAGGGAATCAAAACCTATAAGGTACTTCCCGTTGACCTAGAATCATGAAATTTGGCAAGAAGCAATTGCATGTAGCACAAGTAAAGGAAGAAAACCGAAAACCGTTAATTTGTAGTTACATACCTACAAATTTGTTCGGAACCCTCGTTGCGCGAGTCCTACTCGCACTTGACAGGTTTTTTTTTAACAGAATGGGATTTTCTGCAGGTTTATACCACGTGGACTGTGGTCAGTGCAAAACATGACATTTGCCTTAATCATATTTGAACTACCTTCTTTATCGAATTCAGAGACAGACCCTATGTGCTGCTCTTCTAATTCTTTCAACTTTCAAAATAATGTCCTACTACTTACTAGCCGCTAAAACTGCTGTATCTTTAGTTATAATTGAAACTTAAAATCGAGTCCCAGTAAACCTTAGAGCGATAGAGAGACATAAAATAGTACTGGTGTTAATAATTGCCTTTTCTATAAATTAAGAAGTTCTCAATTTCTTCCAGGTCTTGGTGGTATCGGGGGTGGAATAGGCCTTGGAGGACTTGGCAGTGGAGTAGGTCTTGGTTCTGGTATTGGCCTGGGAGGACTGGGTGGAGGATACGCGGGTGGTGGCGGTTACGGACACAACGGCTACCTTGGCGGAAGCAGCGGCTATGGCAACAGCGGCTATGGCGGAGGCGCCCTCGACGTTGGCCACAGTATGGGTCACCAGGAGAGCGATTTCGATCAGGTGATTATTAAATCAAAATCAAAAGTCATTTATTCAAATTAGGCTCAGAATCAGCACTTTTCGAACGTCAAAATTACAAAAGACAGTCCCCCAAAAACGCCCGCCCTTCACCACTTCCTGGTGCTATCGCTGGGAAGAAGAAGTAGCGCAACAAACTCCCCAGCAGCACAGCTGTCTGTTCAGTTAGAAAATAGTTGATTTGATTGTATACAATACTAGGAACCTATGTTCATAATTAAAATTACAAGATCAGAACATAAAATTAAATTATTTGCCAAATGTCAGCTAGCCACGCCAATATACCAACAAATATAATAAAAACTATACGTACTCAAGCTAAAAAATAATTAATTAAAATTAAAATGTAAATAAAAACTTGCTACACAAATAAAAGCCTCCAGGCTTAAAGGGCGTGACAGCTTACATATTTATGCATTGCTGGGTTCTGTTCACATAATGTTTATTTCTTGCGTTAAATTAGGGCGACCAACTATTCTTATCGTGGAAGTAGTCGTCGATGGAATAGTATGCCTTTGAACAAATGTTGGATTTTACTTGAGCTTTAAACGCAATAAAAGGCAAGTCTAGCAAAAAAGAGGGCATCTTGTTATAAAAGGTTATATATACCAAGCCCAACAAATGAGTTATGAACCTTATGAAGCCGGTGAATGGGGGCACGTAGTTTGTCCTTATTTCTAGTGTTAACACTGTGAATATCACTGTTTTTAGTGTACAAGTGTAAATTTTGCCTAATATATAAGATGTTGGCAAAGATGAATTGTGATGCAACCGTGAGAATACCAATATCTTAAAAAAAAAAACTCTTAGAGAAACTGGCATCTAGCTGGTAAATTACTCGAACGGTTCGTTTTTGAAGGACAAATATATTTTGTATGTCAGCGGCTTTGCCCCACAGCAGAATACCGTAGACATAACGCTGTGAAAATAACTAGACTAAACGAGCTATTAAGTTAATGACATATCTTCATTCATAGGTATGGTTGATATAATCAATCGCCTTAGGAAAACGTGGACCACTTCTGACCTTTGTTACGTTTATTGACCTTCATGTCAATTAATGTGGGTATCTCTTTCACTTGTGTTTTGCGTTGACGCATCACTTTAGTCAATGTCATTTGCATATTGCAAGTATTTGCAAGGTTCGTTTCATAGGCAGACTCCTCCTAAATTGTCTCCTAGAATGTGAAACACATCTGCCTAGCCTTTTCCCATATGTCGGGGTCAGCTTCCGGATGCAGTTACAGTACTAGCATTTTTTTTAAGATTGTTGTCTCCTAGAATGCACAATGTCATATTAATCCCATTTCCTCGTTCTCAGGAGACCCATCACCACCAGTCCTCTGGCCACGAGATGGGAGGCGCTATGCAGGCCGGCGGGGCAGGCCACAGCCTCTACGGCCAAAACAACTACGGAGCCGGGAACGCGGGTTACGGCCAGCAGTACAACCAAGGAGGCTTCCTCGGCTAAATACTTGAACAACTACGTGTTCCGTTGACAGTGACCCGACCCGACCGACCCGACCCGAGTTTATTGTAATAAATATTTATGCATACTTAATTAGTTTTTTACTCGTAAAGTACAGACGACAGCAGGTCAAGCTACCCGAAACTAAAATTTTCTCAATCAACATTGAACCCTAATCCTATTGCGATAACGTTGAAAATCTATTAAATAAATTTGACAGATTGTAGTAGCTTGATGTGCTGGCGTCTGTACATGTCTGATTAATTTCACCCTTATCCTGTTGCACGCTCTTAATCGCAATGACCAATGCATTTTGACAGTTATAATTAAGTTTAGTTTTTCTTGTACCAGACACTTTTTCTACTAACCCAATTACTAATAAAGTACTCCAACAGCTTGATGATCATAACTCCTTTGAGAAAATAATATATATTTTAAATACCTGAAACAAAATAAAAAAAACGACTTAAGTACAAATTCACTCAAGTCAAGCCATTCAAGTCAAGTCATTTATTAATAGACTAATTTTAACAATATATATGTCGTAGATGGATTGTAGAAACGGTTGTTTTACAAAACCGCTAGTTGTTTTACAAAACTGCTACCGACGCGGCGACGCGACGTTTAGACGTAATGCAGAATGGTTTATTTGCAGTCACAATGAGTGTCTTTCATAAAACTCTGATAACTTTTAATTAATATTGTCCTTAAAATTACTGTTTTCACTTGAGTTAAGGCCATTTTACTCGCATTGTTCGTTTTATTTATTTCTGTTTTGGACGCCAGTACCTATTGTTATTACGACACACAGAGCCACGAGCGACAAAATTTAGAACTAAAATCTACAATTTGACGTTTCATATAAGGCTGTTTTACAAAACCGCTAATCGTTGACCCGCCGCATTGCATAAATGCAAAACGGTTATGCAATTCCCGCGTGTTCAAGTTCAATAATTATGGAAAACCGCTGAACGTTGTTCAGTTGTTTTTCATAACGGAGTTGTTTTGTAAAACAGCGGATTCTACAATCCATCTGCGACATTTATTATATATCGTTATTAAAAATTACTACTAACTAAACAAACCAGTTAACGACGCGTATTTTTATTTCTTTGCTTCAGTTATGGCATTTATTGGTTTGGGTTACTCCCAACCCAATAAATACCAAAACGATGACGGTTGTACCTTTAACTTTAACAAAAACAAAACAGCCTAACCGTTGTCGTTCAGGCATTCGAAAACTTTTTTTCAACAATGTTTCACAGGCACCATTTCGACACATACTGTATGATGTCACCTCTCCCTTATAAGGATCAGCTGCGACCACACTGAATCACATTTGGGATTGGAAAACGAGCCTTTGTCGACCGGCTTTTTTGAGGTCAATTCTTTTTTTTTTGGCGCCACTTTTATGAGTCTACTGGGTGCCCAGTGTAACTTGACATTTGGGATGGCGCTGCTTTCTATGGCAGATTGTTAATTGTATGTCAAAATCAGTACATTTTAATTTTAGTTCCTGATTTTGCCACGTGTCAGCTTATTCTGCGTGATCTTGCGCTGGCTTTTATGTGTACAATTTTTAGTTTGGTGTGTTATTTCCACTTGTTTTAAGTAACAATGGTTGTGGTTTCATATTGTGTACCTAGTGTAGTAGACTTCCATATAGGGAACACTGGAATTACATATTTGGATGTCATAGAAAAAAAAAAACAAAATAAGATTAAGTACTTAATTGTTCTTTATTACAGTAAAACCTCGTTTACTAGAAACTAGTGTTAATACAATTCAAACGCTAGAATCTGGTAAAACAGTAAACTTAGAAATGAGAAGGCAAATCACGTAATGTCAAAGATGGCGCCGTTCAAATAAAACGCGGGAACGATGCGACGTGCAAATACAGCAGCTGTCACCTTGTTACTAAATGCGTAAGTTATTCGTAAAACTTTTTAAGAAGTTCTGTAACTAAACTATTGCAGGTAAAGTTCTGAATTATTTTGGGGTACTGAGTGGTTTATTGTTATGTATGTACGTGCTGAATCAAGAACCATAAATAATATTTATTTAAAGGTAAGTAAGTTGTTTTAAATATAAATAACACTTTTACAACCTCAAATATTTTCTAAAGCTATAATACTAGTTCGTATACCCAATTTCCACTGCTATTCATTGATTTTTGTTAATCTTCGCAATTATGTAGAAAACAACCCCGAGGGCAGTACCGCACTGCCTTCAGTTTCATTAGTTTTTACTTTCATAGGTTTGTAGGAAAGCCTTTATATCCCCGTTTTGACATTTCAAAACATTATTTGGCCACAGATATTCGACACTGGAATTTCTCTACATCTGCAGAGGTACAAAGGTAGCTATTAAATCTTTTGCAACAACGAACGTCCATACGACGCCCATATACGACAAGACGTAAAACACAATTATTGCTTTATACTCAAAACCAGGCGTCGTTGAGGGTCAGCAGCCAAGTACGGTAGAACACGATGGGTGCACGTGCGATGCAATAGGTGAATAGGCCGTAAAGATACAGTTGAAAGGTAATGTCCTATATACATATCACATAGGTACATATACATGTGTTCGCAGCTGTGCGTAACTGATGCCGCATGTGCCGCTATGCTGCTTAAGAATTTATGTCACGCTGGTAATTCATTGGGACGGATCAGGAGTTACAGGTAATTTTGAGATTACAGCTAAAGCTGGTAGATATAATTGATCATGCACGTCTAAAATTCGTATTCCATAGCATAAGACAAAAGTCGGTTTTCGATGTGCATGGCCGCTTAGTTCTCCTAAACTACATAAAGGATTTTAATGCGGTTTTCCCCATTATTAAGAGAATTTAGCTCAAAATCAAAAGTTATTTATTTAAATTAAGCTGAGAATCAGCACTTTTCGAACGTCAAAATTACAGAAGACAGTCCCCCAAAACGCCCGCCCTTCAGCTCAGAATGTGTAAGTGTAATACATTGATATTTTATTTATATTAAGCACAGAAATCTCAATGTTTGGACAGCTACTAATAACGTGAATCATTTTATCAGATTACACAAACGACAAACGGCTAAATAATCAAATCCAACCAAGAAAGAACATCTGCAACATCCAGAATCTCAAGATCGACTTATTTTAAACGACACTCGTTACTTGAAAGATTCCTATCTCGGTTTGCACCACTGGACTTTACTCCAAATAACTCAATTCCTGAATTCTTCAACATTCTAAACCGTCCACAGAAAAATTCTGCATCAAAGCATTCATCATATATGTATGCAGCCTTCAACTGTAACTATACTAGCTCACTATACTTGTACACTTTCATACAACACCGCATTGCTGTCGACTATTCGCTAGTTCTGACGTCAGGCACTAAATAGGACAGGCAGACAATACTACGGTTCTAACTAAGCTTCTTCATCTTTACGAATTGTTAAGGAGCTAGTAGTAATGTTTACTCTTTTGTGCTAAGGTGCCCGCCCTGGTACAAATGATTGAAAATGCTTTGGGTTTATTGGCCTGAATAGGTTAGTAGGCCTGGGTAGGACAAACGACGACGAAATATCGCTGTGATTTAGGAATATAGAACTGACAAATCTATGGAAACCGTATTCATTGTTGAAGAGTTACAAAAATAACTCTTTCGTTATGCTGCTCGGTTATTTATTATTGACAAAGTTTCACCTTTTTGACCAGAATTGGTCAGACATATACCACAGTTCATCGACCTATTGCATGCACTAAGTATGTAGACACTGCCTTTTGATGGCGCCTTGGTAGTTTTAAAGTTACATAAAAAGCTAAGTCACCAATCGACGAAGTTTGTCCTCCAAAATGTTGGTATGAAAAAGACGAGTCTATCGAGAAAATAACTAGGATGGATAAACAAAAGTCTAAAAGGAACAGTACAGTTTACATTTCCTTAATTTATTCATTGAAACCAGGACTAACTTCACAAGCATTGTTCTATCCGCTAATCCAAACGACGCGAACACGGCAAATAATTGAACAACGTTAATTAAAATAAGTAAAACTCCGAATCTGATCATTAATCAAGTTGACGCGGCTGTCCCAGGTGTCCAGACTTAGTTCTAACGAATTAGCATAGATTCAATAATTAATTCATTAATACCAAGGGATAGGAACTGTTTATTTAAAATGAAAATTGCCAGCTAAAGCTTAATTCAAAGCAATAGGTTCAGAAAGGCGGTCTATTGTTTACCGCAAATCTGATGATGGTATCACCATCCGGTTTCAAGAAGCGTTATATCAAAGATAAAATTAAAAAGTTAAAACGTAATAACTGTAAAATGATGTCAGACTTGGAAATCTTGGAAGAAGATTGAGAGAAAAAGCAAATAAAGTAAAGCATAAGCAGTTAAAATTGGATAAAGTAGCGTGGAAAATATCTATTACAAAATGTAACAAGGACATTTTCACCGTTTTAGAACACAAGGATTAATGTACACGTACGCTGCCACAGACAATGCCGTGGAAATGGCTAAATTTTGGGCCAACAAGAACTAAAATACAGCCGAGCCAGTGAAACGAAGAAGACGAATGTACACGTGGAACAGTCGGAAGATGAGGGTATTCGAAGACTGGTAGAGTGAATGAAACAAGGGAGACAGGGTAATTAATGATGGCTCAGTTTGCAATGCCTAAAAATCAGGGAGGCCCAAGCAATAGGTTGGTAATCCTTACCAACCTATTGCTTGGATGAATCCAGATGATGTAGATACTAATGAAAGACAAAAACACATAGTACATATAATAACAACAAGAAACATATAGTAATTTGGCATGATGAATTTATTTCTAGATAATGGGAGCTTAGCAGCATAGCATCGTTTGTAAGTGAACACTTTTTATATATATTTTCCGGCAGTTTATATGTGAAAGCTTTTTAAAGGTGAGATGAGATGAGATATTCGATTTTTTGTAACAGGAATATTCGTAGATATAGACCAAAATATCATTACCACTATCTATTCGGCTTGCAGATTCAACAACCGAATCGGGACCAATTAGTGGCGTGTACATTCTATTTGACATACGAAGCGTCGAGGCGTGGTGCTCGAAAACCTGGCATTTGTAGTTTAATTAGGTGTTATTTTCGAGGTGCTGTGTTCCTCAGAATAAGTTCTGGCTATACCAATAAAGCCAAAAATACCATCTTACTTCAAATTAGGACTTATATTGACCAGAGGCTAAGCATCGCCACACAATGTGGCCACGGCGCCAGTCTCTTGGGTACCTTACCATTATTACCTGTCGCCAGTGATGCGGATGAATTTTTCGACGCCATATTTTAGTTTGCTAATAGTTTTAAATAAGTTTTTTTTTTGTTAGCCTACATTGTGTCCACTGCTGGGCAATGGCCTCCCCTTGTTTCTTCCACACCTCCCTGTCTTCTGCGATCTCTGGCCATGTTGGGCCTGCAAATGTTACCACATCGGCGCACTAATCAATTAATTAAGTTAGGATTTTTTATTTATTAATTAGGTACACATAAGTTGTTATTTAATCCATCCAAAGGTTGTCTTTATAAGATCGCTCTTAGCGATAAGACCGCCCATTGTGTCAGCCCTGGTATAATTTCTATATTTAGGTATGTCTGTAACTTTTAAGGTGTACATAATAAAGAGTATTTAAATGCTGAATAAACCTACCAATTTTATTTTCGAATCATATTTTAAGTTTACATTTCTGAATTACGTTACCTAAATAATTTCGTTTAGTCCACTCTCGGCCCCTCGCCCCCAATCATTAGATCAATTTTAATATTCTGATATGCTTTCATGTCAAGTCTTGGTCTTACCTACTTGCTATTTAGAAAAAAGCTACGAATCACGTAATTGGACCACGACACCCATTGGAACCGATGATATAGGTAACATGACTCACGGCGCATTTAAAACGGGTCTCCTTGAACCGCCGCTCGTAAGCCCGGTTGCCTTCACCCATTTAATATTTATAATATTCGGGCCAGCCAGCGTCATTGCTACTGTTCAGTAATTATATAGAGAGTAGATTAAAGTAAGGAGTATTTGTTTGTTATATATGTTACCGAGCAGACGGTTTTTTTAAACATAATATATGAAGCAATGGAAACGCAAATTCTTTTAAAATCCATCGGATTATGATTTTAGCGAGTTACGCAATTGCAGTGCAGGACTTAGGTTAAATTAGAAGATATTGCTGAACACCTACACAATGGTTATGTTACTGTGGGTTGAACTGTGGTAGAGAAGTTCTTTCCCATGAATTATTTGTATCAGGGACAAGTCAATTGACTATTATGTTTCAGAAGATCTAAAGTTAATCAATAATAACGAGATATTCTACTCAGTGCACTGATTTCAACAGCACTTGCCCGAACCGCACCTAAGCACTTCCACTAACCTTAAAAAAGTACGCTAAATGGAGGTGACTGAATTAGGTTAACATTCAAAAATACGTTTAGCGGAACTTCTTAATGTATTGTTATGTAAATCTGAACAAGTAAAACCATTACAAAATGTATTTCTTTAAAATAACCTTTCAAGACTAAAATTGTAATGTAAAGAAATATAATTTCTTTTGAAACATCTTCGCCTAATGTGTTCTAAGAATACATATACACGAGCTTTATGTTACAGTTGATCAAAGGTGACTTCGTATTCATAATCACATGTAACATGAAGGCTGAGGTCGGGCGAAAAGGTTGTACTACGCTTGCCGCGGTCGACTCGTGGATGGGACCATCTCTTACACATCGAGTGGTCCCAGCTGTCATCCGTAGATCTTTAACAGTCGTTACAGGTCCAAAAGTCTGACAACCAGTCTCACCAAGGGGTATCGTGTTACCCAGGCAGTCGCACCATTTAAAATACTGGTATTCATCTGCACCCGGTTAGACTGGAAGCCAACCCCAACATAGTTAGGAAAAGCCTAGGCAGATTGGTTTTGACAAGTAACATTAATATGTGCAGGGATATCTTTTAATTGTAAGGTACTTGTCGAACTTTTAAGATCCCTATACAAAACTCACGAGCACTTTCATTTCATTCTTAGAAACACAAGAGAAAGGTATTGCAAGACGTAGGTGTATCGGTGATTTCTACGCCGTGCAGAGGCAATATAGGAGCCGTGACAACATTGCACAAGCGCTTACACGGCTAAGCTTACGGTAAGCAGCTTAGCCCACGCGTTGACATGATTGGTGAAACTGTATGGCTAATGGTCGTTATGAAGACAGACGATTAGTCGGAAGTTACTGTGGGATTTGAATCAATTAGGAATATAATGTCTTTGAAATACAACATTTTTTATAAAGGGTTATCGTGTTACCTAATCATTGGGTTGTGGAGATCAGAAAGGCAGTCGCTTCATGTAAAATACTGGTATTCCGCTGCATTTGGTTAGACTGGAAGAGCCCTTGGGAAAAGGCTAGGCAGATGATGTTGATGAGGAATTTAACTATTCTCATTTATTTGGGCTACTGATACTAAGAACTCATTGCTATAGTCAAAGAGCCTTTACCAGCTTTATAAAGCTGCGTGTCCATTTGGGAGGCGAGTAGCGGAGAATTGCAAACATAAACATTATAATTCTGCTAAGTGGAATTCTATTGGGTAATGTTTGCACTTCCCTGCTCCATTTTTAAAGTCTTCGCATCAAAAGATATTCAATGTGATGTCCCACGCTTGATCAAATTAATTAAAAGAATAATACATATCATCTCACATGCAGATTATTAGGCGCTAACAGCTAAGCTATACAAATATCATCGTTCGATCAAAATAGATATAAAAAATTCAGTCTCAATCGATTTATATCTCTGCCTAAATGAAATGAACAGAAAGACCGGTTCGTGTCATCGCAAACTATGCTCCACCTCCTCCTGCCCCCTGTGCCCAAAACTTGCAGTAAAAGTGACCTCTGCGCTGCCCCCGATAACGCCGTGAAGTGTCGTAGTTTTGGGCCAAGAAAATTCGAATTACTGTCGTGCCAGCGACACGAAGAAGAACAATCAAATGAATCATTCAGCCACGGCACCAAACGACCAATCCTTTCAGTTATATTTCAAGAACGCTATACTCCAGTCCTTCAATTGAAAATCAACCACCCTCCACCGTATGACCCAGTAATTAGCGGCATACTGTCCATTCCACCGGCTCATCGTGAATGCCTAATACCAGCACTTGCAGGCCCATTGTCTTAAGATGGCTCGCTACGGTAGATGCTCTAATGATCTGGCTGGCTACCAAAATGGCTGGCTGATATAATTATAGCCTGATTTACTTGGATAGTACTCATATCGGTGCGTTATTAACTGGAAGGTATTCTTGAAAGTGTGTGATGGTGAGATCCATTTGGTGTGAAAAGTTTAGAGGATTTTACAATAAATTACTTTACCGGTTGATTCTGCAAGATTCAGCGATGTTTTCTATTCGGAAAGTTACTGTATATCGAGTTTTCCCGTCTCTTACATAAGTATTCAATAGACCGAATGCCACGAAAGAGAGGCCTAATAATATACTAATTAATATAGTAATTTGAAAACATTGTAAAAGCCAATAATTTTTAAAAGAGTAAACGTGGAGGTCTTTGTCGGCTCTTCTCCATTGGAAACGACCAATTGGAACCGTGTACCTAGCTTCTGACGATTGATAAGTGCCCATGTAGGTTTAAGTATGTGAAATAAAATATTTTGATATGAATACTTGGAATTAATTCTAACAACACTGAGGATGTTTGACCAACGATTGTTCATTGCAGGATTCCACATATTTTTCCAACTTTTTTCTAAGCCATGTCCAACTTCTATCATATCATAACAGTTATCATTTCTATTCTAACTTTCTGTGCTTGTTTAGTTTTAATCGTAGGCGCCATAATAAACAATATTTCTTTCTTTTTCCTGTAGAATGTCGTCTAATCCAAATATAGTTAACAATGATAGAAACTCGAGTGCACACTCGACCTACTGACTCAGCTTCGGGCGCGTCGATAGCTGTCCATTGTCTAGCTTGTTTTATACACCGACAACTTATGTTTGTGAAATTGTTATTAAATTACAAGTAGAGGATATGCGAGTGGCATAGTTTTGATAACATAATGAGTGTACTCCATCATAGCAAGTATCCTGCAATAGTCTCAAATTGCCAACTGTACTGTAAGCAAGCATAGTGACCAATAAATACATCCTAAAGAGAGATCGTTTCAGGTATTATTCAGGTTTATATTAAATTCGCTAGCTAAACTCCGCAGACGCGATGGGTACTAAACACGATAAAATGAAAGTTTAGCTAGTCAATTTAAAATAACCCTGTATAAAACTAGTGTAACTTTTCTTGACCCCCTGAAGCCATGCTTAATAGACGCTTGGTGAGAAAAACGTGGTTACTTTTTCCGTAGCAGTAATACGGTTGACTTGATAATAGTTACACCTCTGCCTAGCCCTTCGGGCATTACAGGCGCGATGTTATGTTATGATGATACTACATAGTTTCCATCTTTCCTCCGTTCGTGTAGTTACATTATGCATCTTTCAATTATCATGAGTAAAGGATTACGATAGCTGAATTGATGGAATGAATGAATTATTGCTATACTAATATTATAAAGAGGTAACATTTTTTTGTTTGTAGGTTTGTGTGTAGGGGGTGATCTCTAGTTTGTCGATGTAGAAAAAACCAAAGCACCTGCCATCTAATCTCTTCACTACCCTTGGTTAACTGGTAGAGAATGCCTAAGGCATTAACCCGCCTTTGTAACTTTTTGTGCGAAAAGTTTAAATAAATAAAAAATATTTTAGCATTTAGTAGCGCAATTCTTGAAGAAGGTTATAGGCTAGGTTATTTAATATCACGCTACGACCAATAAGGAGCCGAGCAAAAAGAAAAAAATCAGGTAGCATGCTAAGCGAAAACGAAGTGATAGTGCGGGCAGGGGATGCGATGCGACGCGGTGGGGCGGAATGTCACGCGGACGAAGTCGCGAGCACAAGCTAGTAGGTGAGTTCATAGTTCAGCTTGTCTAGCGCCTGTTCTCTCTTCTCTTCCATGTTTTATTGATCTAATATATTTCTACGTAACCTTCACCGCCGACGTCAGCGACTGATCTGTGCGACAAAGTAAGTCCTCGACCTAGTGACTCAAGACTCGTCAGGATAAATCGTCCACAGTCCCTTTGTCTCTTGTGGCTTGGTTTGGAACTCAACTAAATTGCTACTCAACTTGTTTTAATTGGTTTCATAACAACTCGATTCGTCGAGCAACCATATTTACTGTTAATTTCTTTTTATGTTAACTGAATTAAGTATGTCCTCGTCACCATTAATCTGTACCTAATTTATTCGGGCTTTTTTTCAAGTATGGATACTTATTACTTAGTATAGCATAGCATAATCATTAATCAGACTATAGTGTTCCCACTGCTGGGACACAGGCCTCCTCTCTGTGAGAGGCAATGGGCCGTAATCCACCACGCGGGCCCAGTGCGGGTTGGTAGATGTCACATGTCTTCGAATTTTTGGTTCTACGACATGCTGGTTTCCTCATGATGTTTTCCTTCACCGTTTTTGAGAGTAATGGTAATGAAATAAATTACAAGAAGTAAAGCGTCTGTCTGGGTTCGAACCCGAGACCTAAAACTCGTAAGTCAGGAACGTTAGCACTGGACCACTACTGCTATAGTTTCATTGTTTTAAAGCCTCCCCTGACATGCTCTAATACCAACCTTGCTGTTTCGCTAAGCTTTTCAACACGATTTGAGCTTAGTCAAAAACTATATTTTCTTGTCATAACTAATCTAATCAATACCGCTTACACACTTAATCCTCTATCATAAGTAAATACTCGTAACAGTCGCTAATGTATTATCTAACCTTGATGGCACACGCTAAAAACATTATTAAGTCATGTTTGTGGGCTCTAGTTACCATGATGTCATGCTTACGCAACTATTCTGCTCTGTGGCTTATTGAATTGTTACTGGGAGTGTCTGTAATTTGTCTTGTGAAGAAAGGGCTATTTGTGGTCGATTTAGGGGTGACTGGCTCACAGCTGGGTCAAGGTCTCCGACATTGCGTCACTAGCCAGGTTGCCTCGCCTAGATACTAAGGGCTAATTTCACCAATGAAACTAGACGCGATCAACAGCTGTCAGTGTTATTATTGTTGTGGATCACTTACTCTGACAGCTCTTGATCGCAGTTAAGTACGCATGCCGTTCAGTTTTAGGACGCGGACTTTGTAGTCCTTGTAGACTTAGATCTGTAGACCATTTTTTATTTTATCAAGTACCTGGTACTTGTTGACAGGCCTACGCTGTCCTCCCATACCTACTGTAATTTGAAAACTTTGTAAAAGCCAATTATTTTTAAAAGAGTAACCGTGGAGAGCTCTTCTCCATAGGAAACGTCCAATTGGAACCATGCACCTAGCTTCTGACGTTTCATAAGTGTCCATGTTGGTTTATATGAAATAAAATATTTTGATTCATTGGTTTCATTGGTGAAATTCTCGCTGACTCCTACACATTCACTAAATCCGAACCCAATACAGTTTCTCTGTAAACTGCAATTATAAATTGCCAGTGATCTAACGCCAATTACTTCATCTGAAGAGCAAGTTATTCGTACGATAGCCGAACAATCGGCTCAGCAGTTTGGTTCAAATGGATTGGCAATCATTGGATGCTGGCGGAGGGTGTTTGGAGTGTTATAAGTTGTGAATGGTCAAATACATATATAGGCAATAGGCACTGGAGAATGCATTATTTTAAACTAGCTTTTGTCGGCGACCCATGGGAACGTACTACCGGGATAAAACATATCCTATCCAGGTAATATGCAATTTCATCACAATCGGTTAAGCCGTTAACGTGACAGACCGAGTTACTTTCGAATTTATAATATTAAGTAGGTAGGTATGGTATTATCAATTATTGCATGACATAGAAGGTGTCTAAGATTCTATAGGGCAGCACTGTCAACAGGTCTTAACGTAAAACGGTGAGTCTTATTATTTAAAAAGCTTCTGCCCGCGGCTTCGCCCGCGTGGATGTCGGAAATTATCGCACGGGAACGTGCTAACAGGATAAAATGTATGTGCTTCCCCAGGATGCCATCCATCTCGCGGGCCCTTTGTGGCTAATTACAATAGAAAACCAATTTTGTCTCATTAGTGGTGATTAAGAGGGTACCTATATGATATCTTTACCTAATTACCTACCTAATTAAAAAAAAATAACCTACCTTAATAAACCTATTTCTGATGATAACTAATCTAAACTCAATAAATAAGCAAAATCCCTAAAAACTAATATCTATACGAATGACTAATCCTACCTAACAGTATTATAAAATAACCTACGGTCACTACGTACACTATCAAATATACTACCTATACTTTAAAATTAAAATCTATACCTACGGCTTATAAAATTAAACCTAAATAACTCTAAAAACTAAAAGGAATAAAAAGGTCGCACAGATGCGGTCTGCGGGTGACGTAACCTACGACAAACTTATTATCTGCGGTTGGTACAGTAATCGGTCTAGGGATCGAACCGCAAAATTAAGTTTGTTTTTTATTGTATATACTTTTCCGGGATAAAAAGTACCCAGTGTGGTGCCCAGGATATTAAAGAATAATTATACCAAGTTTCATCGTAATCGAACCGGTAGTTTTTGCGTGATGCCTGAACAAACAGACAGACAGACAGACAGACAGACCGACAGACAGACAGACAGACAAAAATTTTTGTAATCAAATTTTTGGGTTCGGTGTCGGTCTAGTAACACCCCCTGCCATTTATTTTTTTGATATTTTCAATGTACAGAATTTTCACTTCTACAGATTTATTATAAGTATAGAAGATATAGATATAGAATAGATATAGATGTCGTGTGCCTGAGCCTGTGCTGAAACTGCTACTTATATATTTTCTTTCTAACACGTCTCGACCATGTCTGATAGTAAATTAAAAGTTCCAAAAAGACTTCAATAAGTCTGCATATGGCAGGAGCTCTTTTGATGGCTCAGTATATATATAATATCCGTTTCTAAATATTAATAGGTACATCTATTCAATGAAAAACAATCCTCCCTGAACTCGTGCAAACTTCAATTTATTCCACAACATACTCGCATAAATTCTGTTTCATTTTGATTAAATCAAACACGAAAATGTTTATACACAAATATACTGAAAATATTAGTTGCTTTATTTAATAGAAATATGTGCAGAATATATTGCAATGTTTGTAGTCCATTTCAAACGTGTAGTATCCTAACAGTTTCTGATTTGTAAATTAAACTTTCACACTCATATCGACCGATCACGAAGGACTCGTGGCTAAAAAATAACAGCCGCACGGGTCGTTCGAAGGTTAAGCTACGCTTACCGCAGCGGTTAGTGGATGGGTGACTATCCATTACATATCGAGACCCTTTCGTGTCTCGGAAAGCACATTAAGCCGTTGGTCTTGACAGTCTTGTTAAGGGGTGTCGTATTACCTAGTAACTGGGTTGTACAGGTCACATAGGCAGTCGCTCCATGTAAAATACTGGTATTATGCTGAATCCGGCTCAACTGGAAGCCGAGCAAAACATAGTTGGGCAAAAGCTACACAGATTGAATCGCATCGACCGATCACGAACTGGTATTTGGGCTACAACCACCTCGAACTGGTATTTGGGCTACAACCACCTGGATATGTTTAACCTGTCAAGCCTTTGCTTAGATTGACTTCGGTTACGTCAATGGTGAGACCACTATTTAACCAAACCGCCAGTTAAGTGTAGCAGACCGTTTACAAAGTAATTGGATGAGCACACAATTGAAATAATTCACGTCTACTTATATTCTTTGATCAAAATAGCCTTCTCTTATCTTAAAATAACAAGATCTGTGTAATTTCAACGCCTTCCCGTTGGCCTTTTGAAAAAGGTTCAATATCTCGGTTAAAATAACATCCACCCACAGGTAATCTGGAAGTTTCTGTGAACGGACAGAAAGTGTTAAACGTTCCAACACAAATATGAGAGACTTGATAAATTGTACAGCAAAATAAGCTAATAATAGGTAAAGTAGGTAATGTATTCCATCGTTTCGAAAGATTACCTTAACTAGTAGGTACTTAAATTCCTCACGTGTCTAGTTAAGGTCATTCGCAAAGCACATTCCTACATGATTGTAGGTCCGTTACCGTAATAAACGATTAACTATCTCAGTCATCTGTTTAAGTCTTGTTTGACCTAATTTTCGTCAACTCCGTCCGTACAAAATTCGGTGCATTTAATTAATAATGTTATCATAGACCATCTTCGTATAAAAAAGGCAATGTTCCCGCGCTGTCCCATCCCTAAGATGTCCCGGAAAGGACAGTGTTCTCTCCATGTTATCTCTTTAAACGGAATCTAAATCACGAGCACAGGGCCCCGGGGAAATTAAAACTGATCAACTATTTATTATACACACTAATGATTTTGTTGAAGATACTTTAAGAAGGAAAAGTGTTGAGATTGTCAGCTCACAGCTGGGATTATGTAAGATGAGATCTGGTTTTGAGCCAAAGGAAAGCAAATAAATGACTTTGACTTTGAGTCTTAAAAGAGTAATTTTCAAAATCTGTCAATCTTCCTCGGTAGGTATCTACAAACCGGATCAACTTAATGTAAATCTGCCAATCGAATTACTGTAATTACATAAGCTTTGACAGCAGAAAAAAATTGCTTCCAGGAATTTGATAAGATCTTTCGCTAAGATTGGGACAGATTACCTATCTAGAATATCTATTTTTGTATCTTAGGCCACATCTGTCCCCAACTCTTAACACAAAAAGCTAACAACTTAGCTTATGCCCTAATAAAGATGTCTGGACAATCATGGAAGAGGTCTTCCGAAGGAACGGGTTCACTCATTCATATGATTAGTTGAACCGAAGCAACTCAGCATCCCTCACACTAAATACAAACATGAAATACCAAGTTTAATAGAAAACCTAGACTCTATAAGAGAAACCTAAGTCTGAAATATAGTTCGATGCTAGTAATACTGTTTGATGTATTGGCAAAGACGTCGGAGAGACGTATTGCCATGTATCTTGTATATTTGACGCCATTTCTTGTATTTTCCCAAAGACCCTATTCATGATAGCTAGTCTAATAGGTACTAGATTTTTTTGAGGATAAATAAATACAAATAGTTTTATCGATGTAAGATTATTTACGGAATATATTTAGGAAAGAGTTGAGGAGATACTGAAGAATTGGTATAATAAATACTAATTTTTTGGATACCTCCTTGGTCGAAAATCTACATTGTATGTTGCTGAAAGTGAACCTAAAACAGGTTTAGCTTTCTCTGAATTCTCTTGTTCTCAGCCTAGACGTGCATGCACTCCATGCGGTACCAGTAAACAAAGTAGTAGATTTTGATAAAACTTCAGTAACAATTTAGCAGCTACTCAATAAAACAGGCAGCAAAAGAAATCACCTTTTCCCCGATATTTAGCACAAAACAAAAGACAGTAGCAATTTAAAACAAATCCAACTCATTAAGGGTTTCAAAAGGTTTCCTGCGAAGACCCAAAAAAAGGTACTTAAGTCACATTCCGGTAATATATCGAAGGCAATTGGCTATATCTATTGCTTCCCCAGCCACTTTAAAGCCTCCGAATAGATTCGCGTATATTTTTACACCTGGCAACCTTTTTAGCTGCTAAAGGCGTTAAAAGAAATGGGTTGCCAATAGCTTTTCTTTCGAACAACCTAAATTAGCGAATTGATTTTGACATATTACTTTTCCAAGTGTAAATTCAAGCTAACAAAGTTTCTTTAAGTCTGGAACCTACTTCATTAGTTAGCCTGGATTACTCCTCTCCCAGGAGATGGGGTTATTTTTTAATCTCAGAAAGAAAATAACTTCGCAAAGTTGCAATCGGTTACCTACCAGCATCTACTTCAGAAACTTTATTTTTCTGCATGAGCAAGACTCATGAGCTATGATTTTTTAAAGTTTTTCAATTTAATAATCTCGCTATTTCGCTACTCTCTGTTTACGCCGAAGAAGAGAAGTTGTATCGATGAAAATTGCCCAGTTTTATTTATGCTAGTGATGTACTGAAACTCAATATCGATAATGCGATTAGGGGAGTCGCTCACAGCGTGTTATGTCCGGGTTATTGCCTCGAAGGGTTATTATCGCATCCAACGCAATAAGCATTTTCATTTTAAGCGTTTGCACGTTGTTGTGATCCGGAATAGGATTTCATTGGACGCAGAAATTGGTTATAGGCGGGATTTAGTTTCTATAAAGGTAATGGGAAAATGTAACGCAGTGGGGGCGTGCTGATCTATGTGCTCTGCGGCGCTAAATGAGATCAGATATTTGATTTGTAATTGGATGGGATAGTAGTTTGAACAGACATATTTCTTTCTGCTCA
Source organism: Apamea anceps (assembly GCA_951799955.1). Lineage (NCBI taxonomy): Eukaryota > Metazoa > Arthropoda > Insecta > Lepidoptera > Noctuidae > Apamea > Apamea anceps. Next base: position 921,591 of record OX637526.1, read on the forward strand.
ATCGCATCTCGACCTCTAAGATAAAGCCCTGCTCAGTTGGGGATCGACAGTCAAACCAAAACATCGTGATGTACAAACTCTTTCTTTTTTGCCAATAAACCTTTTTATGTTTTTTGTTTGTAGAAAATTACCATTTCTTTTAGTGAAAATTCTTTCTTATGTTTCTGGACACAAAAGAGGCCTTGCTTTGCAGTTGAAGCCAAGCTTAGAGGCCAGAAAACAGACGTCTAATCAAAGCTCGAGAGTGTCGCTCCTTGACTTTGACACGCCGTCTGAAGAGTTCCGTGAACACATCGTTAAGCTAGTCTTTCATAACCTCAAGGTAGTTGTATTGTTATTTTATGTACGAGTATATGTATTCCAGTCATTATGTAACCAAGATTTGATTGCTGGCAAGAAGGTTCTTCGGTCATTTCCATCATTTACTTTACATACTTAATCAAAATCTTAAATTCATTCACTCTCTGAGAGGTAATGCACAGCCTAAAATGTTGGCATGAAATTTAGAGTTCCTTAAACATAGTATTATAGAGAAGGTGAGCACTAAGAAACTCCGTCCCCTGAAGAGATTGAATAAATAGAGTGTGGTGGATAAAAGTTATTACGGAAATACGTTATTTTTGCCATAATTTGCCATATGCCTGATATGGCTTGTAGTTTTATAATTTTACAACATTAGTACAATGACATATGTCGTTATATTCTACTAACTTATTGTTCTTCGTCGGTGTGCTTGTTCCCCCGCCGCACCGCGTCGCATCGCATCGCCTGCCCGCACTATTACTTCGTTTTCGTTTGACGATCTTTCAGATTTTTTTTCTTTTAGCTCCGCTACTAAGGGTCATAGCATAATGTTAAATAGCCTATTAACTAATAAGTATAGGCTATTTTACATTCACGTTCAAACAAAGAAACTCTTCCAGCTTTAGTATTAATATAGACGACAATAGCCTCTATGACCTCATGTACAATAACAGTAGCGGCAAGCAGGTGTTTGTGCTAAATGTTGTAGAATATCAGTTGGCTGCCAAATATCATGACATTAGCTAATGTGTGACACTACACAACAGCCTGGTCTGCGGGTTATTGGGTGTAACGATGGGATCATCAATGTTAATAGTTTGCGTTGAGTGATTAGATGATTACTAAACCTATTCAAAATTATGATCATCACAAAAACCTACATGCGCACTTATGAGACATCAGAAGCTGGTGCTGCAGCACAGTTTACTGTAATTGCGTAACACACTGTCGATCACAATCTGAATCATTTTGAAGGATATAATCAGATGTGGTTTCCGTAGGTTATATATTTTTGACAATGTGGCTCCATCGAGCCGACATCAACTGATTCGTAGAAATTTTTCGTAGAAAATTCTACGCAGGGGGGTTCAGAATCATGTACTGAATCCATGGTAACAGGTTGCGCGTCGATGTCCTGCCATCCTGATAATATACCATAAAAGGGGCATTGACCTGTACCTACCTAAAAAGCGTTCAGGAAGAAGCAGTCGTTTCCTTTCAAATATTAAGATGAAGAACAGTTCGCGACGGAAAATGAAGACAGCGTCGAGAGAAAAAAAACCCAGCAAATTAGTTTAAAATATCTCATTTTTTCAGTTTTTCATTTTCAACGAAGTTTTTCTATTACGAATATTTTATTCAAACTTAAGAAGTAGTGTTCTGAATAGTAATCCATAGTTTAGCACCTGTAGATGACAGCTAGGTTCACAGATAAAACAATACCTTTTTCTATTCATTGAGCAACTCTTTTTGCAGACAGTAAAGGCTTTAAGCTTAGTACCTTTGTTCTCGATGAAGCTTTGGGAAAACCAATAAAATGGTGGCCTGGACGTTTAACGTGGGCTAGATTTAAATCAGTACCCGTATTAGAATAATACCTACAATGTATTTACTAAAATGTGTATTTTGCAATAACCATTTACTTGACTCCGCATCAAAGTAGCGACAAACAAATACGCGACAAATGTTAGGGCGACAGTACGCTATGTCGACCATCAGTGGTGCGACGGCACATTAGCGTTCAGTTTTTTTTTAAATATTTTTATTCTCTCAGAGCAAGTTCATTGATAATTCATAAAATTTATTATGGTGCATGCTGTGGTCTCCTATAAGTGAAGGAGTACACCTACTTAATACCTAATATTGCCCATTATTTATTATTGTGTATATCTTTTGTTAGTACGTAAGTTAAGTAGTAGGTGCTGCCTGAAAACCCCGACCAGCAGCGGCCTAACTCCAGTTCTACCAAGGTACTAAATAACTTTGCGAACAAAAATGATGAAAACCGATGTGTATACGTAAAAAATACAGATTTACTAGTGTGAATTTTATTGTTGTTATCTATGGTTGTTATTCACGAAATATAACCGTTTTGCGACACTGTTGAATTGTTGATGTAGTATATTTTATGCTGATATTTGACACTCGATTGTATGTTAGAAATACGATATTATGTAGAAAGTTGAGCGGGGAATCAAAACCAATCTGCCTAGCCTTTTCCGAACTTTATTGGGGTCGGCTTCTAGTCTAACCGGATGGAGCTGAATAGAAATATTTTACATAAAGCGACTGCCTCCACAACGCAGTAACTGGGCAACACGATACTCCTTGGTAAGACTGATGGTCAGTTTCGGGCTGTTGACCGACCCGTATCTACTGCGAATGACAGCCGGCTAAAGATGCTTTCAGAGGCCGATGGTCACCCATCCACGGACCGACCTCAGCAAGCGTATTTTAACCTTCGATCGACCCTTGCGGCTGTTATTAATTAGCAGCGAGTCCTTCGGGGACCGGGGATAACTTCCTTTGTAAAGACTGTGACCAGGGAAGTGGGTATAAATACTTTCAGTTTTCTGGTTAGGTGTTGTGTTGTTGTATTCAAATTCGTAGAATCTGAAACACTGTGACAATAAAGACACGGATTTGAACGTCGTATTCGTATAATCATCATTACAGTCGAAATACGTCCACTGCCGGACATAGGCCTGCCCCAAGCACCGCCACTTCGACCGGTTCTTATTCGTATCGAAGGGAATTTTGTAAATTGAACATTCTGGACTTCCCTTTGGTATTTATGGATCACGCAGCGGTAAAAACTACTGTCAATCAGGCGAGTCATACTTATGTGCTTCCATACCTACCTACATTTTAAATAATAAAGTAATTTTTTCCAAGCAGGACAAGCAGAAACAATAGAACATCATTAACATTACAAATTAATAAAATTACAAATTAATAAACATTACAAATTCCTTTTACTTCTTCTAAATTCATGCATAGTTTATAATACCTACGTGTGCACTAAAATTCAACAAGCAACAACATCAATTCCTCCTAGCCTAGCTGTTCAACTATATCTAACCCGTATTTTGACTCTCATACCAATTTTCCAGTCGATCCCTACAAAAACATTCTTACAAGCAATATTTCAATATTTTCTATCTCCCCATTTAAACTTGTATTCAAACATGCAATATATGAAATATGCAGGCCTCGTATAATACGACATTTTAAGCGGGAGGGGTATAACCCGGCTGCGCCTGGATGCACTAGCTTTCGATCGTTATTGCATTATGAGAGGCCTCTCATATTTTGCAGGATTGCACGGATCGAGGGGCTTTGTACCAATATCGGAACGCTTGAAATCGCCATGTTGGATTTGTAGATTTGTATTTGAAAAGATTTTTATTTATTAACTTATATTATATTTGAAAGGCATGTAGCTGGGAATTAGTTTTATTAGTTTAGTAGTTCACTAATAAACTTCTGTTTTGCGAACAATTGGTCTTTCGAGACAGGTTTAGTCATAACATCGTTACTTTTTAAGTGCGCAAACCATAGAAATAACCTGCAAACCTCAATACCTAGATAAGACATAATACGCGCAGATTATGACACACACTGTACGCAAGTGGTTTACTCTTGAAGATAATTATAATTGAGGTAGGTACAGCACTCGCCCGACTCAAAGATTATCGTAGCTACTCTAGACCGATATTAGGTCATCTACTGTAAATAAAACCTGACCCAAAGGGCTTATGAAACTGGGCTACAAAAAACCCGCTCCATCGAAAACTATCGATAAAGAAAATCGATTATATCCGCCCATAAGCGGTAGTAATCCGGAAAATTCCGGTTCAGAGCGGCTCGCGCCTGAATAAGCCGACGCCGGCCGGAGAAAGCCATGAATATGCATCGCTTTTGTGATTTAATGCCCACGCTTAGATCAATTTCGATAATACGAAATTCTGAAGGAGAAATATTAAGTTTAGCCTGTCGGTAAACAGGGAAGCTAACATGCTGCAAGTAAAACAAATGGAGTTTGCAGCCAACCATGTGCAAAAATAGTGTAGCATCAACTTACATCGAACGATTTCTCAGTTCTAGTTCAGTGAATGAAGTGATTGGCAATGACAATAGGAAATTGTTGCCAATGACAAAAATTTATGCTACTCCTAAGCAATGTTACCAACGCAAAAAGAATGTGCGTAATATAATAACGCTGGTGTCACTGAAGGTTGGGATTCTATTCAAAGGCTCGAAGACAAAAGGCTCAATGTATGAGCAAAAAAGCAAATTAAAAAAACCTTTGGGAGCCTTTCAATCCGCGTTTTCATTAAAGCAGGAATTTGTAATTAATCCATCTTGAAAAAGGGTATTTTACGGTTTAAACCGGTTCAATCTGGTTTGCGGCGGTTTGAGCAAGTAGAACAAATGCTAATTGTACGAGTACCTATGAATAGATATATTTAAAAGAAAAACTAAATTAAAGCTGTGTCTAGCAAAATTACTCATTCGCAGATGTTAAAGTTTTAAGGCCAGGTGTAAAATATCTGTTCATTAATTTAATTTAAAATATTTGCATAAAGCTGTTAATGAGGTCGTTGTCAACTTAATTAGTTATGTAAACGTTAATCGAATTTTAGATATCGAATTACCGATATCATGAGGCTTAGCAGAGGTGACATCATTATGAGGTCAGTTTATGTTAACAGTTGAGCATTACCTTAGGTATCTTTTAGAAATTGTTTATTTCTATATTTTATGTAAGGTGGTAGGTGTTTGGTGTGTAGGTTACAGCTGACAGTAAGAATAACAAAATTATTATTCAAAAAATTACGCGAATTACGAAGTACACAGAAGAAATAGGAAAGGTTGGTAGAAAGATGATTATCTCTAAGTCACCTTTGTCAAATATTACAAAACCTTGTGGGGGGGGCCTTGTGTACAAGGAACGTGCACACACGTTCCTTGCGGAGAACCAAAGACACAACACAAGTAAGTAACTAGTAAAAGAGTACAGATAAAACTGAAATGAATAACTATATGATAAAGGACAGTTAAATCCGAAGATATACCAACCAGACCAAACAGAGGACCACACAACTATGAATTTTATGGACTCACATTTAGGTCAGACATGTAGAACTTGAAATAACATTCAGAATACTAATAAAGGTGTGGCAAGTCTAAACATGAATCAACACCCATGAATCAGACGCTCACAGTGCTCAGGTCACCGGCAGGTAAACCAAAAACCAGCGGCGAAATCAAAGAAATACATGAAAATAAATAAGTACTTAGCGCTGAATAATAAAAAACTTCCCGCAAAAATAAACGTAAACCAAAGAGTACTAGATAAATGGAGTGTTTTAAAACGTCTTTTTCCATCGAGCCTTAGTCGACTTATATGTGAAGCGCGGCGGGAAATTAAACGTCTGTCATTGGACGATCGCCGGCGTCGCGTCAAACGGCACGTTTCTGATTGGCTAGAGGCGGTGATATGAGCAGTTTGCAGTATATTTGGTTACTTAATCAATTTACTTTATTTGTTTATTTTAGTTTCCAAAAACGATTGATTTAACGGTAGTTTAAAATAATTCCGATTCCTGTTGGACTCGCGAATTTTGTAATGATTGTCATCTTTCTGTCCTCTAAAATTATTCATAGTCAAGCTAATTTAGCATGCACAAACGCCGCCTGTATGATATCCTGTGTTAGTCACTCGGCGTGCTGAGAATACACTGGATCTACCTGATATGCATCTACTTACTGACGTCAGGATTCTTATTTCCTTTTAATAGCTTTAGTTTTATAAAACCGGATAGTTGCAAGTATGGATATTGTGTTGAACAGTGTACTGTAGTCTTATGTTTGTAAGGAGAAGTGTTTGTGTATTCTTGAGTCTTTAAGAATGATAAATAATGGAAATAGACGTTAATTTGCGGAAATCTATGCCAGTTGAATTCTGCCTCTAAGGGTATGAAGGCTAACTGCTTTTATACTCGTCATTGTCCATGATCATTGGTCTACTGTTTTAGTAGAAATTGAACTATTTTACAATCTGGATCCTAAGTCCCAGAGAAAGAACAGATTTTTTTTGGTCTTTCGTATCAAAATCATTGACAGAAACTGATACTTATGTCATATTAATATCACTGGACCTCTTATGCTGTACTTAAGTCAGTATTCAACCGAAACCATACTCCCATTCGTCTCGCGTCTCCCGGCTCTCCGCCCGTAGCATCTAGTTGGAAACAGCTGCCTCCATGGAGATTTGAATAGAAGGATATTTTTAGAAAACTGAACGAATACGGAATGGATAAATGTTTAAAAATAGATGTTTGCGTAGCATAAAACGGAAAGTTATGCTTAGCATCGTGGCGATTGGTTTCGTTACATTTGAGATTTAAAATTGGAAAAGCTTTTCCTAAGTAATACCTAGATGTTAATCTTTCATCTTGTTAACTAGTAAACAAATTTAGCTATCAGGAAGTTTAGAGAATACTTTCTAAATAGAAAGACAGCTATGAAGTTTTGTGGCAAAACTAGTTACGATGCAGCGGTGGTAGCGCACGGACCGGTTCTAACACATCAGATAGATGATTAGAGGCAAGGCAACGTACTTGCAGGTACAGTTATAATGTTATTTGTTCATAGGAAGATTAACCACCTTCATAATCATTAGCAGCCTTGTTCCATCCACTGCTGAATATAGGCCTCCTCCTTTTTGTCCCGTGCTTCCCTGGTCTATGCGAGTCTCGTCCACGTCTGCCTCGCGATCTTCTATAGGTCATCCACCCTGATGGGTGTAAGGTGATCCTTACACCTTGCAAATTGCTATCCCTAAGATAATAAAACACCTACAACGACAAAACCGAGCTATTACACCCAAAAGCACAGTTTACTCACACAATATTTAACAAATTAATCACTATTACTGGTCCAATTACTCCACGTGGTCATTTCCCCCTGGTCCTTGTCTCCCAAGCTCAGTGCAATACAGATTGATTGTCAATTACTCAGCGTTCCCGGCCCGGACCGAAGGGCTATTAAAATGACGTACATTTATCGAAATTCGATACTCTGCCATGTTTTTAATTAATGGAAACTTATAACTGTTTACAGTTGAGTAGACAATTTGTGAGTGAATCGGGTTATGTTGTTATTGGGTGGTTTATGTCTTGGGTTGTTGTTTGATGGCACTGATGATGTTATGATACAGTTTATTTATTTGCTTGTTTAAACTGTTTCAAAATTCCAATTACAGCTTAAAGGTATCTGCTTTTTTCATACACTTTTTTTATAGAATACTCATTTCTACGATTTATGCTGAAATTACAAATAGACCATACCGTGAGCCTCTCGTATTACCTATGACTGTCATTAGTAAATACGCATTCCAAAAAGCCTCGGAAAAATTGAAACGTAAAATATACGCTATTAAACCATGATAATAGTCGTTACTTCTGTACTTACCCAAAATTACAGCTCAGCAGTATTCACATCAAAGTCCGCTTAATGATGTAAAATGGGCATTCCACTTATCTAAATATAATGCAGTTACATAAAAGTTCCGCGGCGCCATTATCGAGTTAGAAAACACAATTTCATCGCGATTCCAAACTCGCACTAATTTAATTACGACTAATAAGTGCGCAAAATGTATGCGTACAGAAGGACCACTTCACTGAATGTATCGCAAATACGCACACAATTAACGTTTAACCCTTCGAACGTGGATCCACGCACAATGGTTTTGTAATTGTTTCTGTAATTACGGCATTTAACCGGTATATATTGGTAAGTACATGTTTCAGTGCACAAGTAATGAATTAACAGTATCAAGTGTAGCAACATTCCCTTGCGCATAACTATCTTATTATTATTATTATCTACTGTACTAGTGACCTATAGGAAACAAAATTAACAAAATGTACAAGCTAGAGGAGTGACTAAAGACTACAGTATTTGGAGGTCTGCCCGGCTTGGGCAGACCTCCAATTGAGGACCGCCGCGTCCTCGTGGCGGCGATCTCTCGCGTCCGGCCCTGGTCCAGGCCATGGTACGGAGCGAGAATGCATGGGAGGCCGTCACCTCCTTCTGCGAAGCAGTAATGTTCGCAAAGGAGGAGGCGGAGCGCGTGAGGGAGAGGCAATCTCTGCGCCCTCACGCTCCTAGTCGCTGCAGGAGATGCCCTGGACGGGAGTCAACAGCCGACTTCCGGCCACCGTAGCGCGTCCTTGCGGGCGGCGAGCAATGGGCAGCTCGCCGCCCGGTAAGGACCAGGCCCGGGTCAACGGCGCATTTTGTTCCACGCGCGCCTCAGAGATGTCAGCACGAATTGACGGGATCCGCTAGGGCCTATTCCTGGCAGGGCCGCGGGTTGTTCGAAACACGGGTGGGTTTTAGTCAGTAAAAGCCTGACACGCCCTTCCGCTCAGCCCAGAGCGGGAAAGACGACGACGACGACGACGACCCACGACGGCGACGGCGATTTCCCACCCAATAAAAACTTTTTAACAAAAAATTGAACCGCCGAAAAAACTGAAAAGCAAAAAATAATAAACCTTTTTTATTTAACCTTAATAAGGTAAGTTCTTAAACTAATGTAACTATACCTAAGTAATTTTGAGTCGGCGCCAAACGATCAATAAACAAAGATCACTAAATTGCCTTAAATTTAAACGGCGCCGACTCTAAATTATTTAGGTATACTTACATTAGTTTAAGAACTTACCTTATTAAGGTTAAATAAAAAAGGTTTATTATTTTTTGCTTTTCAGTTTTTTCGGCGGTTCAATTTTTTGTTAAAAAGTTTTTATTTTATAGTTTTTTGTGGCTATACCTAATCTACTAATTGTTTGCCAAAGGGCAGGTGGCATATGTGGCACTGAATAGAGTAATAATACACCACTCAGCATTAAAATCTGTGAGTGAACAATAAATCACCCCTATTTTCCCACCCTTAGGAATGGATTTTCTTTTTCTATGGGACCAACTTTGGGGTATACCTTTTCCAATAAAAAAAGAATTATCAAAACCGGGCTACTCTATAAAAACGTATGCTTGGTCATACATAAAAAAAAAGAAAAAAATATATACGTGTCGAATTGAAAACCTCCTCCGTTTTTTTTTCGTCGGTTGATAAAAAAAAAACACCACAGTATTCATAATCAGCCCATATAGCTCTCACAGGCCTCCTCTCTGTGACAAGAAATGGGCTGTAATCCACCTCACGGGCCCAGTGCGGGTTGGCAGATGTCATATTTCTTCGGATTTTTGGTTCTTGGACGTGCCGGTTTCCTCACGATGTTTTCCTTCGTTTTTTAGAGTTAGTGGTGATGAAATAAATTACAGAAAGTAAAGCGCCAGCTTGGTTTCGAACCCACGCCCTACAACTCGTAACTCGGGGTCGTTACCTCTGGGCCACCACTACCTCAGATCACAGTGTAGCCTTAGGCAAAACGAACACTACATTTGCAAGAATTTCTTCGAAATTACTAGTAAGCCTTCTGTGTATTCTTATTCTGTGGTCTAGTGAACGACAGCGAGCACAATGAGAAAGTTTGTCTCCGTTTTGGGCAAAGACAACATTGTAATGTCTTATATAATGTGCTATGAATGTGCTGATACTCTTTGTTGGAGGAACAATGCTTGATGTTGAAGAATGGTTTAATGACTGCGAGTGAAGATTAAAGTTTCTCATCAGAGGCCTTACCACGAGCTCTTAACACGATCCAGTTTAGGCTGTTGGAAAGAGACAGAGCTATACAAGTCGTCTAGCGCCATCTCGATCCCTGAGCGTAAATTGAATCGCGTTAAGAGCTCGTGGTAAGGCCTCAGATCCTTCTGTGTGGTCTTTTGTTGCAGACCGGTTTATGATGTTTAATTTCAAATTGGAGCGAAACAATCTATATTTCTATTTATTTATTGAATTATCCTCATACTGGAACGCCATACGGCAATTACACCAATGGAGCAAAAACTCACTTCATGTGCTGCTTGCCTACCATCCTATGCGCGTGGACACCGAACGCCTGGCGATAGATCACGGTACGCTCACGCAGCGTGCAAGTGCAGCATTTCCATAGCCTCATCACTCCTTCCATATTGCGCATTTTCATTGCGAATTTTTGAAACTCAATGATTTTTCTAAGAAAATACCTTGAAAATACATTAAAATTGAAAAACAGGGAAAGGTGTTTGTTCGAGGTGTCATCCTGTCTGACATCATCTATGTCTAACTTACCTACGTAGTACTTACACTTTCAAGGGGACTATGCGGCTATAGCCGTCATAACAATAAAACTTCTATTGTGTCTCGTTTACCGCGCCGGAACCTGAGTTTTTTTTTAGTTATTCTTTAGGACTAACATAATATTAAGTAGGTACTTCTAACACCTACTCTAGGCCAAGAAGTTGTCTTTTTTAAATAAATGTAAGTATGTGTGTAAAAACAACGTATCAAGTGTCTATTTCTCGAAATCATTGCCAGGGTCAACTGTGGGTCTTTTATGTCTATCTTTAACAAGGAATCAGAAATAATTAAAATAAGTAACGCTATAATAGAAGATGCTAAGTTTCAAATTCCACATATAACTTGCATAATAATTCCATAGCAACATTTCACAACACAAATATTGAGATATTTGTGGTGACAACAAAAAAAAAAATTAAATAACCTAATTCCAACCCATAATATCCTGTCATCTAATTCTCTAGACTGGGCATAGCAAAGAATCTCCGGGCAAAGTGCCAACTACACCTTCCGGTACCACAAAGTACCGCCTGCGTATCATCTGTCACTATATGACACTGTTTAGTGTCAGACACTGCTTGTAAACGTTACGTTAGTATCAGGTAGTAAAATTAACGGCAGGAGATTTAGAGGGAAGTTTTTTTTTGGAGGAAGTGTCAGAATGTTTGTCAACAAAGAGGTTGAATGGATCCCATGTGGTGATTTGTATAGGAATGGCGTGTGGTTAGAATTTATTTTTCCAAGTGGTCAATTTATGGGCTATGGTTATAATAGATAGCTCTGTTAGTAACCTTTTTAGGGTTCCGTACTCCTATTACGTATGTGTACTATATGTATATGGCCACTGTAACAAAAACTTTTTAACAAAAAAATTAAACCGCCGAAAACACTGAAAAGCAAAAAATATTAAACCTTTTTATTTAACCTTAATAACCAAGTTCTTAAACTAATGTAAGTATACCTAAATAATTTTGAGTTGTTAGAAACCATATAGAATATAATATAGTATTAATGGGTACTAAAATTACTTTTTCTCCAGACAGTTTTCTTTTGACACACACAAATATAATTTAATTAATGATTTACTGCCGCGGTTCTACTGAAGTTAGTTTAATTAAGTTACATTCATACTGTCCATGCGAAAGTTACTGTCTGTCTGCCTGTTATGTACCTTATGGATTTTGACGAAATTTGGCGCACGGATTGACCTGCGGGGTAGTTGCGGAACACTATTTTACATTACAGTATGGCCATTTTAATAGGTAACATTTGACAATTCATAAAAATTCAACAACGTAACCTTATAACGGCGGGCATAAAATAATATATTTTTTCGTTTTGTTAGAACTGCACAATTGCTTAACTTTTTTCAATTACGATTACATATTTATTGTAATAATGACCGATACGAGTAATTTTACGATTTGCTTTCACTAATAAACCATTCTAAACATCATAAACAATTTCTGATCTAAAGAACTGAACGTCGTTACAATGTTGCGTCAGTTAACCCTTTTTCTTTTTAAACACTAGGGATGTTACTCTAAAAATCGAAAGCTGATAAGTTGAATCGAATGCAATGATTACTTGTGAAGAAATATCACCATGAATTAATATCCACGATTATAATAAAACATTATAAAAACACAAAAAATAACTAAACTCCGATTGCTTAAGGTGGATGCTCCAAGGTAGCCCGCGAAATTCAAATTTTCTTACGTTTTTTGCAATTTGCTGGTCAGTACTAAGTTGTACGTTAATTAAAATATGATTCGCGGCCGTAACAAATATGTATTTACAGAATTATAATCATTAAAGTCCAGAACCACCCTTCAGTACTGGTAAAATGATGACTCTGCTACAAACTGCGTGTGCAGAAGTTACTACAGAAGACTGGAGAAAAGTCGTAGAGAAAACAAAGCAAATAATTTTACAAGATTTTGAACGAGATGTAAGAATAGACAATATTATTGAAAATGAATTAATAATATCTCTGAGTGCTGACAGCAGTGACGATGACAATACTAATAGTTCTGAACTGATTCTTAGTTCTGATAGTTCAATTGAATAAATGCATTTTTTTTTTTTTTGTTAAATTATGTACGTCTTATTTTGCTTCTTAAATTTACGAAAGAAAAAATAATAATCGGACAGGGTTTCGCCTGATGATTTTTAAAATTCACATATGTTTCAAGCCCGTATCGATTCATTCACTTTAATCGATGTTTTTAAGCAGGTCACCTCACTATGAAGATAAAACTGACAGACGTCAAATGTTACCTATTAAAATGGCCATACTTTAACATTAACATTTTTGATCTGTCAAAATGAAACCTATTGCATTAGCAATAGATCAAAAAGACAGACAAAAAGACAAATCAAAACAAAGACAGATCAAAAAGTTGAGCAGACAATTTTTTGAACATCAGCAGCAATGGATTAGCTATATCTACCAAAATGTTTCAGATTGACATTGATAGTGTGTTCGCAATTAAGGTGCTGGGCAAGTACGTTTCGGGTTGGGCTTTTTATCACAGTATTATGTTCCCCTGGAAAAAAAAACTGAAAAACTGGAAGACAATTGTCAAAGATAGAGACAAATGGAAAAGTCTGGAGGAGGCCTTCACCCTCACGTAAGAAGGGTTCTTGCTGGACTTGATGCAGGCATCATGATAAATGATTGGTACCCTTTTTAAATCTTATTTTATATAATTTATCAATTCAATTAATATTATACCCATTACTACATTATTTATTCTCATTATTATCTATTATTATTATTAAATTTAAACCGTAAATAATTTTAATTATGCGAGAAATAAAAGCCTTTTTATTTTATATTATTTTTATATTATGTTCCCGTGGGATAATCTCCGAGCTCCACGTGGGCTAAGCCACGGGCAAAAGCCAGTTTCTAATATGTTTGCCGAAGAGTTTCCCTGCCTACGTGTATGAGAGGCAAACACACTGTGGATACAAATCCCCTCATATCCATATGAGATACATCTCGTCTTGATGAGGGGCCTGGGATTATTGACGGTATTTGGCAGCAGACTCTAATTACAGTAATAACGAAGGGATGCAGTAATGCTGTCTATGGTAATATGAAGATAGGATTAATTCCGGCACCCTAATGGCGTAATCTCAATCTGAATCATTTTGAAGGATATTGCTAATCCATACATCATCATCTGCCTAGCCTTTTCCCAACTATGTTGAGGTCGGCTTCCAGTCTAACCGGATGCAGCTGAATACCAGTATTCAGTTTAGCTAATCCATACATATGTTCGAAAAATATGTCTGCTCAACATGTATGTAATGTTGTAAAACTGTCAAAATGAAAGCCATTCCTACGGTTAGTGTTACGCGATTACCCACAGGTTGTCGATGTAGTCATAGAAAGCGCAACAAGCAAATCTTGCAAGTCAATTCTAGTACAATTTAATTTGTCATCCAACTCAGGATTCATGTATTAAGATTACAAAAGCAAGACTTGAGCAAGTATCATGTGTGAAACCACATCTAATTCTAAGAATGATAGAGCGACTTTTTAATTTACCTGTCATGATTTTTTAGCGACCAGTTTATCCTGGCCTTTAATAGTGGCGCCACTAGCCATGACGAAAGAAATAAAACCTATCAAATTCGGTGCGTTACACCTTAGTTCGTTATTTCGCCACGTATCGCACGATAAGCTGGGAGAGCCGTATGAACAGTTTCACACGTTGTCGGACACTTAATTACGCGTCTCTGCTTACAACGTGCGGAATTATAAACAAGACTATTCAGTTTTACGAACACCCCTGCTGGCGGCCACGGGTATTATCTTCGAGGTAAAAGTTTTTTTTGTAAGACTATCTCGTTGGTCTAGTAGTCGCAAGCGCTACTGCTGAGCATGAGGCCTTGTGTTCGATCCCCAGGACGGGCAAAGGGTTATTGGGTTTTTCTAAGTAGCAGCCCAAAATCTGGATTTTTGATTTGATTTTTTTCACGCTCCCTAGGGGGACTTAAACAGAACGGACGAAAGGTCGGTGTACTATAGGTACACCTCTGTACAACCCTTAGCGGATTACAGGTGATGTGATTTTATGTTATGTACTTATGTAAAAAAGCTTTCTTGGACAACCGAGAAGTTTAATAGGCTAAACGAGTGGACAGAAGTGCTTTCTCTAACAACACCACATAGCAACAGTAACTGTATTTACTATTGTATAGAATCGTGCTCTTCTAACTGAACCGACCAGCTGTGTTGCTGGGGAGTTTGATGCACCACTTCTTATTCCCAGCTAAAGCACTAGGAATTGGTGAAGGGCGTTTTGGGGGACTGTCTTATTTCGTTACGTTCAAAAAAGTGTTGATTCTCAACCTAATTTGGATAAATGGCTTTTGATTTGACTTCATCTCTATGTCGAATTATATACTTGAGGTGTCAGTAGGTGGTGATTTTTGTCTCACATGGCAACAGCAACTATAATAATAGCCCAGACCTTCAGAGTCATGGTTTTTGTTCCGGTTACAGCAATTCCCCCCTAAATAATGCGAGCCATTAGTTATCACAACGCAGCTACGTGAGCAAATGAAATTTACCACTCTGCCCAAACTTCCAACACTCATAAATACACAGAAAATAGTTGGAAAACTCGATTTGCACACGCAGAATGGCACAAAGCGACATTCAAAATGTCAAGCACGCTACGGCACTGTGCTTCGTTAACTGTTAAGTCAACAAAAAATAGGGGTGAAGTTGGGAAAACTGTCGCACTGAAAATGCTCGCTTTTTTTTTAGCAAATAACGTGGTTGTCTTGATCTACATATTTTTGACTTTACTTAGGCTTTCCAGATTTTCAACATAAGTATTTACTTAGGAATCTTAGTGTGTTGAAGAATTTCAGGAAGGTTGTCGTGTAAGTAAATATTTTCGTCTGAAAATGTTTACGGTTTTGTAAAGCTAAAAGACTGACATGGTAACAGAAATAGACTAGGTTGTTAATAAACCCAGCAGAATGTTTGAAGACATTAACGTTATCAACTTGATACTGCTTTTAATTACTTTTTTCAGACTTATTTTCGAGTAATTCCACGAGTTTAATGCTAAAACTTTTCAACGGAATTTTTATCTCGAAACTTCCTAACTGAACAAACTTTTGAGGAATTTTGTTTAACAAAAGCGTCGAAAAAGAAGAAGAGAAACGACCTCACTGGTCATTCTATTCTTATTGTAAAAATTAGCTCGGAGAAAACAGAGTGTGACAGACAATAGACTAAAAAAGTTAGTCACACCAAACTTTATACACAAGTAATCTTTTTGTTCAGATTTTTGTTTCAAAGCAATTAAATACCGTCTGTTTGCTTGAGCATCTTTAACCATACCAAAACCTGAATAAATAACAGCAATTAAACATCTAAAACAAATAGCGGACTCATAAAAAATAACCCTTTTAGACCAATAGACATTTATAAATTGACAAATTTTCTCAAATCGGTCTCCCGGGCGATGCTCGGAGCAATTTTCGTGATCAACTGAGTGGATGATTGTTTAAATTGCTTGCCTTGTCTTGATGCGTAACAACATTGCTTTAGGCAATTTATGTAGCATTTTACGGTTTTTTATTTATAACTGAGTACGTTAAACATGAGAGACTATTACTTTTTGAGAGCTTTTAGAGCAGAATTGAAATTGTTTTCAATTCAATTTTAGAATTGAAATGAGTTTTCAATTCTGCTTTAACAGCTCTCAAAAAGTAAGAGTGTCTCATATTTAACGTACTAGGTATTAAATGAATAAATTACAGTTGAAAGGTTTATAATGACAATGGAAATGTTTTATTACACTTTTATAACAGAGTGTCGATGTTAATGACCGGTACGTTTTGCCCCAGTTTACCCAAAATAAAATGCATTATGCAAGAAATTAATGGGAATAAATAATTATGGAGACTATTATTTTATTTTTAGTCATATCAGCTTTTTGTTTCCTCCTCCCATATCCTCAGTTCCTGACAGATTATTTAGATAATGGAATTGATGATAAATATTCTGATAAGTAGATATTGTGTAAAATGCAATTTCCTTGCCCACCTAGCTGCCAAGACTGGGTTCTAAAACAAATAGTCCCCGGTCCAGCAGATTATGCAAAACGGTTTATTTAAATTTTATACGCGGCCGCCATTATGATAATGTTTGAGCGTTTCCCTCCAAAACCGAAGGATTCAGTTGGTCTAATATTTTGTGGACATTAGTAGCGATGACGTCACGGTTTCCGGTTGTGTGCTTACCTGTAACAAGAAAAATAAAACGTTAGACTCATTGGACATCCTTTTCTGTTATGCCTTTGCAGGTGGGACAGGGGACGGAATATATTCAAATTGTGGTTTATTTATCGTTTCCTTGTATGAGTTTGTGGATGTATTTTTTTCTCGTTATGTTGTGCTAGAACTGGGTCAGCTAAGGTAAATCTTTTATATCATGGGATGGTCCGACTTTAGCCCAGGTACGAACAAACGATTTTTTTTGCAAACTGGATTTTCAACGTTCTGCTTAGCGCCGAAAGATGAAATTCAGTGTGCTTTTTTAACGCGCTCGGAGACGCTCTGTTGGATTCTCAATGCTCGGCTCAACACCAAGAGTTAAAAATCGAATAAACTATAAAATCTCGCCGTGATATTTTTACGTCCGCACGAACTTGGGCTTATACCGTAAACTTTTAAATGTTCATACGAACCATTAGCTTTCCGCTAATCGGTAAACGCGAATATTAACATTACGCTTGACAGCCTTAGACTTGACAGATTATTGATCCTGTTCGGGTCAGTCCATTAAACAAATAATTATTAGTTGCATCCGGTTAGTAGGCTAAAAGTCGACCCCAAACTCCGTTCTTAAAAGACTAGACTGAACCAGCGCTGGGGCTCTGTCTCGCAAAGGGTCGTAGCATTATGCTGAGCGATGGCCGTTTTGCGTGGTCGCATATTTCCCCCAACTTGTTCTTATTTTGTGTTTGTGTTATTTCTCTGCGTCATGTTTACCGCAAATAAACGTATTTTATTTATTTCTTCTTTTTTTTTGATGAATTGATGATGCACTACAAAGTATTATCAAAAACTTATCTTAGTTGCGTTGAGCTTCTTTTTACTCTGCTCATCTATTCAGCGGGGTAATTACGTAGCACACTATCAGTAGCAATGGCTTTCATTTTGACAGTTCAACAACATTCATTGCGTTATTTACGTTGTTGAGCAGACACATTTTTCGAGCATATGAAGCAATGCTTAGCAATATCTTTCGAAATGATTCAGATTGAGATTGGTAGTGTGTAACGCAATTAGGGTGGTGGTAAAACAGTCGTAAAGTTATACAAATTCAGTATTAAGTACATAAATAATGGAACAGAACATTCTCGATTATGTAGGTACACTATATAATTTAGATTGTTTTGTTTAAATGTAGAAATACTAATCACTGTAAGCACTTACAGGCGACAAACGCGTACAAAATCGCGTTGTGTTAATACAATATCATTATGCATATCACCTAAATGGGTTTATGCATATTAATGTATACGGCAGCGCCATTACACATCTAGTTAGACTGATTTGTAGGCAAGCTTCTTAGGCTGCGGTTTGTTATGAGTATGACGTAAGTCTAGGAATAGGAATTGTTCGTAAACATGTGTTCTGTTATATGTCAGTTTTATTGTTGTCTTTTCGTACATTACAATGATTCTCGTAACAACTTATTGTACAAGCTTATTGGACTGCCTCGTTGGTTAAGTGATACTGCTGAGCAATGAGCATGAGGCCCTCGGTTCGATGCTCAGACCGAGCAGAGTATTATTAGGTTTTTCCATCAGAAATTTCTCTGAAGCAGCCAGGATCTGTGCCCAGTTAACGGCATGGGACTTCAATATAACTGGCGAAATGTGGGTGTACTGTAGATGCACTTCTGCCTAAGCCTTCGGGGGATTACAGCCGTGATGTGATGTTATTGCACAAGTGAAGTTTATTCCAACTCACTAATAGGTACCCAGTTTCTGCTTAAATTGTAATCCTTTGAAAGGGCTTTTAAGGTCCGTGGTATACACAACAGTCCGCCATTTTGAGAGAGAGAAAAAAAAATGGCGTGACAGTACGTATGCCAGGCTTCATATAAAAATCTTCAATCCCCTTTCCAACCGGTCCTATCGTTATATTCTATTGGCTGAACCTAAAAACTATTCAAAAGGATAAATAACTCCTCTAAACTGTGAAAAGAACCCAGTTTCGATTGGGAGATGATCCCTTAAAGCATTAAGTCCACCATCATCATCATCTGCCTAGCCTTTTCCGAACTATGTTGGGGTCGGCTTCCAGTCTAACCGGATGCAGCTGAATACCAGTATTTTACATGGAGCGACTGCCTATCTGACCTCCACAACCCAGTTACTGGGTAATACGATACCCCTTGGTAAGACTGGTTGTCAGATTTTCGGGCTTCTGACTACCCGTAACGACTGTCAAAGATCCACGAATGACAGCTGGGACCAACGGCTTAACGTGCTTTCCGAGGCACGGAGGGATCTCGGTATGTAAAGATGGTCACCCATCCACAGACCAACCGCGACAAGCGTAGCTTAACCTGACCGATCGACCTGTGCGGCTGTTATATTATTTAGCCACGGGCCCCTCTTGGTGGACTTAAAGCATTAAGTCCACCAATAACAGTTAATTAAATTAGAAATCAGACATACGTTTACCTTTAAAGAAAGCTCATAACTCCGTGTAACTAGTAACCAGGGAGAACGTTTTACGTACCAGTAGCTCTAATCTACTGATTACATTGCTCTGTAGTCTGTGGCAATCGTAGGGTGTTACTTAGGTGCTGCGTTTCAATCCGATACTTTGTTGTTTTACTGACATAATACCTAACTACTGTAGTTAGGATTGGCAGACGAGACGTCGATCGTCCAGCGGCGAGAAGGGCGGATGACATTGTTGCCATCGCGGGCAAAACCTGAATGAAGCTGGCACAGAAGCTTGGGAATTAGCACAAGAGAGGCCTATGTTTTTACAATACCGTTCCCAAATGTTTACCAACAACGCCCCCCTGTCAGTGTTATTCACGCCAAAAAAATTCGTTCTCAAAACTTACAAAAAACTATGGAATTTTAGAAAAGTTTGGCTTACAAGTATGAGTGACAGACAAAGTATCTCCTACTTTGTCTGTCACTCATACTTGTGTGGCGGTCTCTTTCTAAAGCTGGATGTCATAATTATTTACAACGCTATAAGGTTCTTTTGGCGCGTGGCCGAAATCGGAACTATCGCAGGCATCTTGTTTGTTCAATACATTTCACAAATGTTTACCAACATCGCCCCCCTGTCAATGTCATTCAGGCGCCAGGAAATCCTTGTAGCACTCTAATAATTATGGCACAACAAGGTTTAGAAAAGTTTGGCTTCAGAGAACGTTCTTCGTCACTCATACCTGCGTGCTTGTCGCTATTTTTAAAGCTCGATGTCATATTTATACCCGGCTATGGTACCTACAGCTGTACAAGGATCTTTTGGCACGTGGCCAAAATCAGTACTAACGCCGCCATCTTGTTTTTTCAATACATTTCACAAAACAATTTGATAAATGTTTACAAAAAGCGCCCTCCTGTCAACAGAAGCTCTGTTGTCGCACTGTACTTTGTTGTTTTACTGTCCCAAAACCTAACTACGACAAAATGGCGTAAGCTGGAGAGTGGGTCGTGTGGACGGTCGATTGAACTTCGATGTCGCGCCTTAAAAGGGATTATTGACAATTTGCTACAGGCTAACGATTGCGTAGTGTATAGGTTTTTATTGGAAGAACTGTTGTTTATTGTGTAGTGTCCCAATGGGCTCAACAATCGAGAATTTCTAAACTTTTTATTTAGAAAGTGATAAGCAGTGATAGGAATAGGTAGTGCCTATTTGCCTAAACTTCGAAGAACAGAGATAAGAAACGGAGACTTCCTTAGGACTACATTTTTTCCGGGACATGTGTCCAGAAATTCGGGACAACACTTTTAATAATAATAATAATTCATTTATTTCAGATAATAATAATCCATACAATACATTAAATTATATTAAAATCAATTGGTACGTAGACCACAGACACTGAAATAGAATTAAAATCAATTTAAACAATACTAGCATTACATTAAATTAAATAATTTACAGTAAAATCAAAATCAAAAATTTAGTACTTATGATATACATTTAAGTACTAAATTTTTGATTTTGATTACACAATGTGTTAGTGAGTGAGTGAAAAAGTTAGTCCTAAGGAAGTCTCCGTTTCTTGTCTCTGTTCTTCGAAGTTTAGGCAAATAGGCACTACCTATTCCTATCACTGGTGATAAGTAAAGATAGGGTTCCACTCTTTAGCTGTATGATTGGTTGACTGAACTTCCAATGGAAACATTTGACATTGATGTAGGTACCTATTAGTCAAAAGATAATCTTGAGTGTGCTCTCAGAATTATTTCGTTATATTGGCGAGAAAATGACACACGGAGTTATTAAAATCCAAAGGAACACTTGTCTATATTTTTAACCAACTCAACCAAAGGAAAGTTCAGTGGTTACCCTCTTCCCGGGCGGAGAAAAAAAATATGCCCTAAAGTATATTATATTTTTTTTCTCGTGCCCTTTTCTTCACTGCATTGTAATTTTCCTTTGTTGCAGTTGTATTGATGCGTTATTAGGCTTGTTACCTAGCACATATTGTGCTAGATTACGATCTGCAGTCAAGACAGCAGCATTCTGCAGTAGGTACGTACTACGTAAGTACTTAGTTATTAAGTGTAGGTACAGATATACATAAAGCGAGGCGTGTAAGTGGGGCGCCTCAAACTAGGCTATCACGACATCTGATACCGAAGGAATGTCACTTGCCGACAGGGTTGCCACTTCGCAGGATACAATTTATTATGTTCCTTTGATTATCACCTGAAAGCGCTAATTTGGCCAAACTTTTATTATAATAGATAGTTTACTAACTACTTACTAGAGATGTGATTATTATTGTTGTCTTTATTTTAATAATAGGTAAGTAATAAAAAGAAAATACCTTTTAGTTTTTCTGAAAATGCTTAAGTACAGACGCCAGCAGGTCAAGCTACCCGAAACTGTCAAATTTTTCTAATCAACCTTGAACCTTAATACTATAGGGATAAAGTTGAAAATCTATTAAATAAATTTGACAGATTGTAGTAGCTTGATGTGCTGGCGTCTGTACATAAAAGGCAAGGACAAAAAGCATTTGTACCAAATACCAATTCAAGCGAAATTCCAAGAGTTTAATTAATTAAATACCAACAGGCAAAACAGAAATAAGGAGAAGTAGGGAAGTACTCAATTATGAAAAGATTATTATTGCTCCTACTTTTCTTTACTTATCAAATACAATTTTTTGAATCTGGCAACCCTACCGGCTGCATGCGCTGCACTAAGTATACGCAGGTACGCAATAACGTATGCGCCGCATTCCTTATACGCCTCGATTGTACGTGAGGAGGCATAACTTGTTCTGACTATTACGTATTTACTTGTTTATGGAAGAAATAAAACTATTTTATTACTTGGTAGGTAGAAGCGACGGTAGGTGACGGCCTTGTATACGATTGGCGTTTAAATTGAAGTGTCCACTTAATAGTAGTGTTTTGACATATCTGTCTGGATGCGCAAGCTTCGAGACATAGAACTTTTGAGTGTTTTAAGTCTCAGTATTGGCTTAGCCTACAGCATTTTAAAGCCACTTCATCATCATTGACAGCCTCCTCCCTTAAGTGCCATGCAACCCTGGTCTGTGCGAGTCTCATCCAAGCCTTCCCCGCGATCTTCTGTAGGTCGTCCACCCACCTGGCTATTGGTCTGCCAACGCTCCTATCGTTTCTCGGCAATCATTCCATTAGTGCAACAAATCTATCGACCCCTTGACAATTCAAAAGTGCCTGTAATTGGTTTATTTGAAATAAATACTTTTGAGTTTGAGTTTTGAACTCGTCATTTCTATGCAATAAAAATTACTATAGAATTTAACAAACTATACCCTGATAAAAGCTTATTAATTTGCAGGGCAGTGCATTAGCAGCACAAACAACAGACCTCCTGATTACTTCTTCAAATAACAAGAGACAGTCTATTTCCATTGACGTCTTGATGACGTAGCCAGTCTATGGCTCTCAGTTAACCGTTGTATAAGAGAACTGTAGATAATCGAGTCGAGATTTACGACCGACGCGGGAAAAGATCTAGTCAGATGCAATGCATATAAACTAACTAGACAATTCGTCAGGGGTCTGTACACAATGGCCGATGATTGACGTTCAATGTCCATTCGTCAGTATTAGTTCAGCAAGCCGTAGTTATCGATATAGCAGTAAGCTTGAGGTTCGAAATTGGATTTCCGGATGAGAAAGTTTCTTTTTCTGTAAGATTTTTTTCTGTGTCAGCCGTTGAAAGTTGCCGTCCGGTAAATTGGTATAAGGCTCGTTCAAGATACAAATCGATGAAAACTGGAACAAACTGAGAGGTTGTGGTCTTTTTAAAGTTCAAACATTATAGGTATTATTAAGATTTTATGAGAATCTAGAGCAGTGGGGTGCCAGTGCTAAAGGCCGCGACTTACGAATTGTAGGTCGTAGGCGCTATACTTTGTGTAAATTACTAATGGGCGGAAACCGGTATGTCCTAGAACCGAACATTAGAAGATATGTGACATCCGTCAACCCGCACTGGGGCCGGCTTGGTAGATTACGGCTCACTCCCTCTCACCGAGAGGAGGTCTGTGTCCCAGCAGTGGGAACATTATAGGCTGATTATGCTATGTGACTCTAACAATGCAGGGCCGAATGGAAAGGCCTTTATAAGGAAAAAATATTAGAACCCATAATCAAGATGAAAGTGTGAAGAAGGACCTCGCTATCAACATGTTCACTTGTAGTCGTCGCATACTTGAGAAAGTGATTGATGATCGGTGACGTTTTTATTTATATTTTTATTCCTTGTGTGTACAAAGATAAGCGATAACCGCGCTGAAAAATGTAACACTGATCTAATTGAAAGGTCAATCACCTGACGTTTTATACATATGATTAGTGATTACATAACTCTGTGGCCTTCATTTTTTCAATGCTACAGAATTGTATACTATTTAACAGAGCACTTATTAGATACGTAGATAGAGCTAAAACTGGCAAGAGCTTTTATAATATCAACCTTCCCAATGCGATGGAGTTGGTAGGAAGGACTTCGCATACCACTATGAAACGAGCATTGATCACCACGTTTGTGTATCGGCAACCAGAATCTTGCGCAATACAGCACCGATTGCGAAACACCCTATCAATCGGCATTTGAATAATTTTGAAGGATATTGCTAATCCATTGGTTAACACGGTTAGCACAGTAGCTGAGCGATCGGACTGCTGCGCTGCGTGTCGCGGGTTCGATTCCCGCACAGAACAAATATTTGTAAGTCCTACATGTATTTGTTCCGAGTCTGGGTGTTTTTCTATCTATGGTTGTTTAGCTTGGGACTAGATGGCGCTGTGTGAAATGTCCAGGGATATTATTATTATTATTGGTTCATATGTCTGCTCAACAACTCAATGAACGTTGTTGAACTGTCAAAATGAAAGCCAAATCTACTGATACTGTGTTGCGCAACTACCCCACTGTTTTAATCGAAATTATTCTAGTTCTCTTGCTACCAGAAAGTATGAAAAGTGATCTATCAATTAGATAGTACTCGATTAGACGAAAATATGCAAAGACAATATCTGTGCTAGGACACCACCACTAAACCATTAAAATGACAGCTAGATGACGTAGTTGCCAGCCAGAAAAAAACTGTTCTGAATTTTAAATACGGACACATTGTGCCCAAAATAAATGTAACGTGATTTCCGAGGCACGAAGGGGTCTCGATATGTAATGAATGGTCACCCACATCCACGAACCGACCGCGGCAAGTGTAGCTTCACCTTCAATCGACCCGCGCGGCTGTTATCATTCGGCCATGAGTCCAAAACAGTAAATATTGGCTCCAGTTTAATACAAAAGTATCAAATGATATAATCTGATGGCATCCTGCAACAATCCATCCATTTCGTAAAATCATTATAGCCGAAGCCGACACGCCAAACGCAAAATGGCGCGAAATGCTTTTCGCTAATGAGTTGGTTTCCACGTTAATGTGCTTGTAATTTCGGGTGTCGGATGTTGCAATATTGCTAAGTTAATCTAGGAGATAAACCAATAATATTTCTCTATGGACATATTAATATGGCGAAACTACTATTTCACAGAACAGGATGGTAATAATGGCTTGTTTAGAAATACTCGGAAGTTTCCAGCGTTTGTCTCTTGTACCTAAGGCACGACCACGCCTCTACCCTCAGCCTAACGCTAAGCTGAAACAATCATAAATGAAGAACTGCGAATGCGTTTTGAATTCGTTGTTTGTATGCAAAGTTTCGGCATTAACTTTAAACTTTATTGTTCTGAAAAGAACTATTTCATCCTCCAGAATAGGTTAGGTGGCATCCCGATAACATCGATAAAAACACTTCTCAACAGCATAAGCAACCTACATATAATGTTTGCACTGCTGGAACACAGGCCTCGTCTTTCTGTAAGAGGCCATAATCCACCACGCGGGCCGTGCGGGTCTTCTCAATAGCAGTAGGTAGTTATTGTAGAACCTACCTATGTGCGTTCAGGGGTATTTAAACTCAGTAATTATTGGAACGTTTCTAGAAGTGGTTACGGTTCTCGTTATTCGTTATCTTAACTGCATTAGTTATTGCTCGTTCTGTATTTGACTGTTTGACGTTGAGTTACGCTGTAACAGAGTTAATGCAACAGTCGACAGCCATTGGTCGTAAAGTCGTAACGGACTGATAATAGCTTACTCGAGAACTTGTAAAGGACATGCGCGGCTGAAAAAATATGGTCCCCAAAAAATATACCAAAGTATAATTTAAAAGTAAGTATGTAAGTGTACATATATTACAAAGTTTGTGATAATCGTACTCAAAATAGGGATATTTTTGAGTTTAATAAAATCGCTGAGGAAGAACAAGACAAAGGAAAACACGACCGTCCTTGCTCAATAAGCGACTGAAATTTCCACATCCGTCCTTTAGTAAGTACCCGGGACACGTTTGAAACAACGGGTATAAATTAAAAACTTTCATAAAACAACTCTTTTTTGCAATGGCACCCATTAGCGTTCAATGATTTACGTGGACATAAAATTTTAGAGGTTTTATTCATCGATGACCATTAAATCATCCAATATACGTGTTTCCAATTACATTTAGTAAATCTGAACATATGGTGAAAATAAATCAATCATCAATGGCATAGGCAAGCAGAAATATATTCTCAATGGAAAATGCAATAAGTACTATCGATTGAAGGCGATTGGTTATAAGCCCAATAAGTAGTATTATTTAAAATTAAAACAAGCCATTTCACAAATGATGGAAAACATTTTTCATCAGTGTAAAAGTAGCTGTTTGCAAGCAAAATTTTTAATGGATTCCACCTACTGTGAAACTGGGAGTGAGCCCAAATAGGCACATTAATTAACGCTGACACATTTATTTCACAAAAAGCCAGTGTACATTTAAAACGATGACAGTACTTCATTCATTAGTCCGATTTTCGGAAATGCTGATATCAACGGAAAATGTCCATTCTTATCTGTCACTACATATTATTTTCTTCTATATAATAATCTACTTAGATTATTAAAATTCATTCATGAATACTATACTTACTAGGAAATATGCTGAATAAGTCAGCTCCATTACATTTCCAGTGATATTTCTACGAATGAATACGACACTGAAATGACACCACTCCATGTTAATAATTCTGACAGCGGCCATTGTTATTTTTTCGTGTGACAACACTGTTAACAAAAGTGTCATGGCGTCGCTCTCTGTTATTTTAATTAATTAAGCATTGCATGTTTTTTGGTGCTGTATCATTTGGTGGAATGTAAATTGAGGTTTTAACAAACGAAATGACTAATTCAAGCGTTATGTTTTTTGTTTCTTTTGAATGTTTTACGCTAAATGTTTCGTTTCATCATATACTATCTATCTTATCTTCTCTTTTTGACAATTTAAGTCAAAGCTTGTGTTTCGCTAAAGAGGTCCCGAAGCATTACCCCGTCCTTTGAGCTGTAGGGGACGATCACAATGAAGAAACTCATTTAAATTCTGAGTATCTCCTTGCATACGTGTGCAATGTAATTGGAAACGGGAAAATATATTGAGTTCATCGTATAATGGAGCTGGATATATTCGACATTTCGGCGACAAAATGTTTATATTAAAGGCGAATGAATATTTCTGTTCAAGTAACAGTAACTTCAATGCCAGATATATTCTAACTCAGAGTTGCGGCTGCAATACCACGGTATCCGGCTAAGCCTACTATTACTTCTCTCTAATGCCGGCTACCTACGTTAAACTACAGCTTAGATCCGTTTTCCCATAAATAGATATAACAAAGCCATGCAAATCGGTGGGTGGTCTACTTCGCTATTAGTTAAGCCTTAAAAACCAGCATATTGTCTGTTGGACATGCTTCTACGGTTCCGTAGTCAAGAAACAATTACTTAGTGTAAGTTTAAATAGAATCGTAACCATTCAAAAGGTGCAAATTTTTGTAATACATATTTTTCATGGTTATATAATTCGTACTCAGTCATAAAGGGGGTTTGCAGAACATTAGATTTGAATTTGTTATTGGCCTACGGAACCCTAAAAACCAGCTTTGTTAGTCTGTTACTGTATCGATTAAATCGATAAGTCAACGAACTGTAGACTAGACGCGCCAGACCGAAAAGAATTAGCACTGAGCCTTGACTTTGGACAGAAATAGCAGACTTTGAGTACAAAACAATACACAATGGTGTCAGTTGACAGCCTCGTAAACAAAGAGAATTCTCTGAAGTGCTTTGTAGTAATCATTTTAATACATTTGTGGCTCCCTCAGGCATCACCGATGACATGCACTGATAGATAAGTCACCTTGTCTTTTTGAAGATAGTATATTCAATTGTAAACAAATTAAACTTGAATAAATTACTGATTTGGTATCAGCTATTAAACGTTCATGTAATCCAACAATGTCAGGACTTATATTTTTCATTCATGATTTTTATTTCGAAGTGATTAAAGATAGTAATCTTGTCAAGACAATACCTGCGTAGAAAAGAAAACGATGCACATTGAACACATTGTCTTCATAATATGCCATTTTGTAAGGACGCCATTTAATCCATTCCTGCTATTTCTAAGCATCTTGACTCAGTTATTAATTTAATAAGTCATTATCGAGCTTACTTCAATGCGGCAGAATCGTGTTAGCTATAACAATTAAATCTATTTTCTCAAGCGGCCACAGTACATCTAAGTACCGTTGCTAATAATGGCGCTACACTATGATTCAATGTCTAAAAGCAGAACAAGCAGCTCTAATTCCTATTGTTAGATGATTGTTAGTAACGACCTGACTGATCGTTGAGCTGTCAAAACTAATCACGGAACAATATCTGTTTGACATCTGACAGAGACATATCTGACGATACAGGGCACGCACGTCAGAGGATCGATTAGTTATTATTGTGGGATGGCAACATTGGGGAACCGCGGTATTTTTCTGCGGAAGTATTGGGCACATCATGGTAACGAAGAAAAATTTTATACATTGAAAAAAAAAATATATTATTGTTTAAAATATATTGATATGAAGAAGGGTCCTGCGGGGGTAATTGCGTTACACACATAACAATAATAACAATTGATTGCGATGTGTTTCATTTTGACAGTTCAGCTACGTTAATTGCGTTATTTACGTTGTTGAGCAGACGAATATATCAAACCTATGAAGCAATGGGTTAGGAATATCCTTCAAAACCCTCGGATTGTCATTGAAAGCGTGTTACACAATACATAATTAAGGTACTGGTGTTATTCAAAGCCGGTTTGCCCCTACTTTTTAGCTCATGGTCAATTTAACAGTCTGTTTGATCCAAATATTGGTACACCCTCATTATTAAGTTAGCAACTTTTAAAGTTAACACTGAAGTGAAACAAGTAAACAATACTAGTTCGGAGGTCACAGTTGATAAAACATTGCGCTTTCTGCTAAAATCAAATAAAGATGGCGAGGTTACGTCTCGTTCTACACTTGAACAAATAGCTCAATTTAATTTTACTTTTATCGTCGAGACTCGGCTGTTATCTTTTATTCGTCTTAATAAAAACATAGTTAAACTAGTATCCGTATTCTTTAAGTATTCATCTCCATTTAACGGTAAATTTCGGTAGTTTCTATGCAATCTGAGTGTTCTTAAACCGTATCCTACCTATAACTACGGTTTATAGAACTTATTCAAACCCTGTGGACCTACTTCTTTTAAATCTAACGATTCTGTAAAAAGTTTAACATCTTTTTAAGAATCTCTCAAGTAAGAGCATTATTAGATATTCGAGATAAAATGGAGCAATATTCTGAAATACCAAGGCGATTCCCGACCGATAGTGGTCCAGCGGTATTTGATCCAATATTCAAGAAAACGTTAAACGTACTTTGCTGTGTTCATTGCAGTGTGAGGTTTAGTAAAAGGCAGGGAATTTTAACATGAAAATTGTTAAAATATAAAATTTTCCTTTACTTTTACCTAAATACACGTAGAAAAGGTACCAAAAGGTACCATTTTCATTTCCATATCACAAGGCACATAATAAATTGTCTCAAATTACACAAATATGCTATATTTTACAATACCCATTTGTCGTGAAAGCTAACAGTGCACACAGAAGTACCATTATAAATAATATCCAAAACAAAGGTCGGTGCGCCATGTTTTTGACACTTTGTTGGAATCAAATTAGTTTCGCGGGAAAATTTAGTAACCTTACACAAAGTCCTGTCGTTTTTTACCTTTGTTACTGTCGAGGGAATCAGGATATACTGTGGCTTAAGGGCGTACACAATGGTTGGGTATCGTGTATCTATGGGACATGCAAGAATAATTAAGTTCATTTTAACAGTGAAGCCTTGGAATTGACTCTGGCAGTATCGACATAGACGCCGTTATGGTGGCAGATAAAAATATCTCAAAGTGTAGATATTTTGCCGATTGAAGATGATCTAAATTCAAATCTTGTCCATGACGACACCCTGCAAGGTGCTTAAGAACACGCGGCGACCAACTTCATTGCTAAGTAATTCAATTAGATACCTCCAAAAAACTTTAGAATTATTTTAATTGAATCCAGAAACCGAAAACGTCTGCGTAAGTCCACAATAAACAGTTAACTCGATAAAGCCAAGTCTTGTAACAAACTTATGTTCGGCCGAAACTGGCTAACTGAATAAATAGTAGGTACCTGCGACCCCAGTTAGAGGTGGACTACTTTTTATTCCAGAAACATTTACTACGTTTATTCAGGAACCCGTGAATAGTGGACTTGGAATAAACAAGGTTCAGGGGTGGTAGTTTGGTACGCAAAGATTTTTGGGAACGAAAACAATCGATTTTAAACAGAAATGTTTGCAAGAAAAACATGACGAAGACAATGTTATAAGTCGGCTTAGAAAGTGGTTTTCCTGGTGTTGGCTGACATGATAATTTCAGTGTAAAGAAAATCGATTGCTTTCTTGTAACATGTTATTCAGTCTACATCCCCAAAAACAAGATTAAAACCAAACCAAACCCTCTACACCGTCTCTCGATCATTTATCATCGGACCCGACTCCGGGCTGCAGACCACTGTCAACCCTGCGGGTCCCAGCCTGGGTCCGGAGCCACACCGTATTAACATTTCCGTTAGCCAAACAAAACCCATTTTACTTCGGAACACCTGTAAAAACTTGGAACTCGATTTCGTTATCAGCGCTCCAGGGATGGGAATTGCCTTAACAATTTTCTCCCTAAAATTCGGGCGTCCGCGCGTTAGTCGCAGATGCTTCTCGACCGGCGAATTTCGGAAAATTCCCGCAGTAATGCTCCTCGTTATACCTGTATAATCTCTCAGTATTACAATTTTCTTGGACATGAAGATTGTAACTTTTAGGGATTCCACTGATTGGACTTGTGCTTTCCTTTCTAAAGAAACGAGAGATAAAGCAACTTCAGCATTCTTATTACGTAGATTCTTCTAATAAGATCGAAAAGTAAAATACACACGTAATTAATTATAAAGACGATTTTATTGCTGAAATTAATTTTCGTTCGGAACATTAATCAAGGCATTATTAAAAGAAAATTCCCTCTCATGGGAAATTATCCCAAATTAGAACGTGATCAAATTAATTGGCTTTACATTAAACGGTTACTTAGATGATTTCCTTGCGAAACTAAAGACGCATACTAAGCTCCCCGGCTTACTTCTGACGAGAAGAAACTCTATTCGAACTAAGACAAACCACCCTCAGTTGAACATGGTTAACTCCAAAAGTGTGGTTATATCCTAAACCAGTTTGCAGTTAGTTGATCTTCGTGGTTACCACTGAGCTCTGGCTCTCACCGCCATGTTGCTTCTACATAGTTAATTGAACAAAAGCACGATGCTTCTAAAGACGTTCCAATTAAAATTGAACGTAATATCTTACAATGTTCTCCTACCATAAACTTTATAATAATGACGGTTATTAGATCCACACGCAGACGTTTTATTACCTTACTAAATAAAAAACTTTTTACAAAAAAAAAAAACCGCCTTCAAAAAAAGACAAACAAAAACGTTCCTGCACTAAAAAGTAAAAAATAAAAAATTGAATTCCTGTAAAGAAACTTAATTTAAAGGTAAACTTATTTGACATTAATATTTTGCAAATATTCAAAATTGTTTACTTCTTTTTGGAGTCGGTGCCAGCAGTTGTATCCTGTGCCATTTATTTTTTCAATTCACGATTATAAAATTTTAAAACAGATGCTTACAAACTTAGTGCTTCAAAAATTTCAAAGTACTTAAAAAGTGGCAGAGGATTTTTATACGTATGTATAATTATTATTATTTAAAAGAAATTATTGTGAAAATTGTGTCAATTTGTTTTAGAGTACAGTCTAGTCTGTATTTGTGTTTTAATTATTCTAGGTATGCAATAGGTATCTTGGTAGTTTTATAGTAAATGTTAGAGGTCGTTTTTCGAGGTATTGTTGCCCATACGTATTTCCTTGCCTTGGCTGGCACCGACTCCAAAAAGAAGTAAACAATTTTGAATATTTGCAAAATATTAATGTCAAATAAGTTTACCTTTAAATTAAGTTTCTTTACAGGAATTCAATTTTTTATTTTTTACTTTTTAGTGCAGGAACGTTTTTGTTTGTCTTTTTTTGAAGGCGGTTTTTTTTTTTTGTAAAAAGTTTTTTTATTTCTAGCCGTTTAGTGTATTTTTTATTATAATATAATGGCAATGTAGTTAATATCTTTTCTACATAGAATATTATTTTGAAGAAGTACCAATATCATACAAGTAGGTACATATTACTGTCTACTTTCTGGGTAAGTAATAGATGATATAACAACAAAATCTCTAATATTAACAACATATAACAACGGAACCTATAATTTTATTTAATATAACGATTAGTTGATATAATGAACGATTGATATAATTTTAAAAGACCTAATTTTTATAAGCATAACATACATTAAATATAACACCGTTTGACATAACATACATTAAATATAAAATCATTTGACATACCACTCAAAAGATATAAAACTTATTTGGTCTAATATATTATTTGGTCTAATATATATATTATATTGTAAGTTCTGTCGTAGTTATAGGTAATAGTAACCTAAGTAGATATTAAACATAACTAGCAACTGCTTACCACCTGTGCTAAGATAGGTCGACGGAGCCCCGCTTCGCGGGGCTTCTATTTCTGTGTGGTTTAAAAAAAAATAACCACGAAGGCTAAGGCGGGAGCTCCGTTCCGCTTCGCTCCCGCCTTAGCCTTATTTTAATAAGGCGTGGTCGACGGAGCCCCGCTTCGCGGGGCCCCTATTTCTGTCTGCAGGGTTTAAAGGAACCTAACACGAAGGGGATGACGGGGGCTCGTTCGCTCGCTCCGCTCGCTCACTTGAGCCCCCGTTATCCCCTTCGAACCTAACCTGTCCGAGTCGGGGTGCCCCAATTCCCGAGCTCGCTTCGCTCGCTCTTGCATCCTAAGTTCTCATTGCCTTTTTACAAAATCGAGACATGTTAGACCTTGGGGTTATATTAAACGTTAGACCTAATGATTTTCGATTAAATAAACAATATACATATTAAACGTTAGACCTAATGATTTTCGATTAAATAAATATATACATAATAAACGTTAGACCAAATGATTTTCGATTACATAAACGTTATATCAAACAACGTTATACTAATTAAGTTTTAGAATAAATAAATGTTATATGTAAAGAAATTATATCAACAGTTGGTATATCTCACGTTGATTATATCTTATGAACGATAATAAAATGAAATTAGACCAAATGAGTTTATACGTTATGAGACGCACCCCTACTTTCTGATCTTTAATTTGATCCCGTAGAGAGATGATAATATGACGCATGAAATACTGTCGATTCTTATGCGTCGTATGCTGCCTCTAATATTGAGCTGGGCGGTAACAGTCCATATACTACAAGGGACCACCCTCGAGAGAGCTGTGATCGACCTTGGTAAAAAAAAACTTTGCAAAAGGACAAATATATGTCGCGCTAAATCGTGTCAGAAGTTTGGAAGGCATAGTGTTATCAGATTTAGACGCCAATAAATTATTGAATCGACCACACGATGATCGAGCGATGACAGAGATAACAAGGTTGCGGAATCTGCCATCTGATAATCAAGACAACACATAACGTGCCATGGAATAGGCCTACCGGGGAAACCACATTAAAAAAAACGCGCCCAGCACACTACCTCATAGGTGGCGTGGAAACGTGTGCATACTACCAAGAATACAATTTTATTTTAGTAAATAATAGAAGCGATATTTTTTTAAACATTGTAAGCAAAATGCCTTTAATATTTCAGAAGTTGTTTTGTGGACACATTGATGATAACATCAAAACTAGATTTTCAATGGCACCTTGTATTCAGAGTGCATCTCATGACAGTTCTAAGCCCAAATACTGCTAGGATACATTGTTTTATTTTGAAGTTCTCATGCCAACCTTCCACCTTCCAGCTCCATCATCAGATCAGTTCGATAGTAACTTATAGCCAAAGTGCATTTCATGACAATTCTAATAAGCCCAAACACGGCTAGAATACGTTGATTAATTACGGAGTTCCGGTACCTGTCTTCCGGCTCCATCATGATCATCAGATCAGTTCAATGATAATATTTTCAATATAACTATTCAGGATTGTATGTTTATTTGTATTGTCATAGTTGCTTAAGTATCTTGATTGTGATATCTATGCGAGTGACAAGTTCCGTTAGCCATATCTGATCTTCTTCACCAGTTCCACTTCATCAAATGTTACTTTTTGACTGTAAACGTTTGATTTCTCGATGAAAATATTAAAATTACTATATAGTTGCCTATAATATTTGAGGAGTTCCCTCGATTCCTCATGGATCCCATCATCAGAACTGGATTTTGAAAAAAATGGGACCAATCTGGAAGCATATCCTTCAAAGTTAAAAAAAAAATTTGCAAATCGATCCATAAACAACGGAGTTCTGAGGTAACAAACATAAAAAAAAAA
This sequence comes from Apamea anceps, assembly GCA_951799955.1. Taxonomy (NCBI): domain Eukaryota; kingdom Metazoa; phylum Arthropoda; class Insecta; order Lepidoptera; family Noctuidae; genus Apamea; species Apamea anceps. Next base: position 955,921 of record OX637526.1, read on the forward strand.
AATAAAAAAAAAAAAAAAAAATAAAATAAAAAAAAAAAAAAAAATACAACCGAATTGAGAACCTCCTCCTTTTTTTGAAGTCGGTTAAAAATGGCTGTACATTTCAACGTTATACTAATTAGAAACAGGGTTTATTTGAGGTCTCGAGGGTCAGTAATCAGAGTTGGAGTCAGCCAGACGTACCCTTATTTAGACCAAAGCCTCCGAGGTACTAACTAACAAAACCTACTGTTTGTATTATTTTGCAGAACGTTGCTATTTCTTATAAGAAAATGCTAGAGCTGTAAAATGCCTTTGTAAATTGTTATCAATAAATTTTTGAAGTTATTTATGATTTAATTGGGACTTACGGCACTAACTTGTTTGACTTCAATGACCTTCGTTATGAGACTTTAAAATGTCTATGTTGGAGTAGTGAGACCATATTTTCGTTAAAAACGTTTAAAAAACAATAAAGTTAATGGGAATGAGCTACATGCTTCCACCACGTTACTTATTTTACCGTACAATTGTTAAGATATCGATACATCGAATGACTAAGCATTGCGCAAACTAACATTGATTGTACACAGTTGTATTGAGTTTAAAGATCAATAGGGCGTAAATAGAAACTCGTTGCTATGGCAACCCACCTATGGGCACCGCAGGAACCCGTTTTCCCATAAGTACTTGCTATTCATAACTTACAGGGAAACAGCTATTTATTATTCGCCGCCGTAATATAATACCATAGAAATGTTATCATGTTTTAGCATTCAAATCGAAGATAGAATAGACTGCTAGAAAATCAGTGGAGCTTTTGAGCACTTGATAGATAATATGCTCACGCCGAGAACAGTGCTCCGCAAACGATAGGACACTTAATATTGTGTCCTACGTGTCCTGTCAGCTGCACGTTACAGGAACTGATGGAAGCTAGTGATGGCGCCAAACACGGAGCCGAATTCTGGGCCAAGTCCATTTAAGGCCTACGCAGACCGGGACGGCATGGCAAGGGATTTAAATTTTTACTAATGGACATTCAAACGTATCGATATAGAAATACGACATAAATTGCTATGCCTTAAAATGATGCCGTGGCATCGAAAGGGATTTTATTGCACGGCATTGAAAGACGTGCCACGGGCTCCCGTGGCGGGATGCCGTGGCGTACTGTGGTAGGCAACGGCATGCCAAGGACTCCGGAGCTCGTTATGACATACCGCGGAGTGACATCAACACTCGATCAAACGCAATGCCGTGGCAAGACGCTGGAATGCCGCAATATCTAAGCGGCTAATGGGCGCTGACTGACGGCAAAATCCCTTGCCATGCCGTCCCGGTCTGCGTAGGCCCTTAGATTGCCATCGACAAGCTAAGAAGAAGTAAAGTTGAGCTTTTGGTATAATCACCCAGGTTGTCTAAAGGAGTGGTGATCCCAGTATAAGCACATGGAAGGATACAGAACGTTGGTGATTCAGCTACCGATTTTAAGGTATAGTTGGTAGCCAATATCCCGAAAGTCAGCTTAACAACTTTAGAAGTTGAATTCTAAAGCGAAATATAGTCAGTATTAGATAAACAAGAGAGCAAACAGCAATTTGACCTACCCGCAAAACAGTGGTAATATTTACGAATGCATACCGCATTAAATCAACGATATCTACCTATCTGGATCGCTGGTTCAATAACAGGTAATTTATTTAGGTAAGTACAGTAAAATCTAGTATATTTTAGAGGATAGCTTGCTTTATCAGAAATTTTAATCTTTAATGCTTGAACTTGTATTGTGAAAGTTCATTCAGGTTCATTTTTATGAAACAAAATCAGGGTATGTAAGTACAGTTCGAGAAATATTTCCATTTTGCTTGAGATCATTGACCAGAAACATTGACTAAGCCCAAGATTCAGATTTGAGTACATCGAAGGATTCTTAGACAGTGTTGAGTATTTAGGAAAAATAATGAAGCGAAACTATTAAGTACTTAATGAGATTTAGCTACAAAAAAGAAAACTCTTTTACTCTACCATATATTATTGGCAGTTAATTCCATCTTAGGACTACAACTTAAAGCCTTCAATTACCGAAACATCGATAACCATAACTTAAAAAGATGAAGTCTAATGAAAAGACTAATCCATCTAATTTCCCTATCATCGGCAGACGAGCGTGAAATTACCTCTCAACGTCGCGCCGTCATAACTTACAAACACGTTACATAATAACGTTTCAGACACTTGTTTATTTTTATTACATAAATATTCATGATACAGACTCAAAGCCCCTTCAAATTAAAGCTATTTATAACGACGAAACGGGACGATGGTGTTTGCTTCCCTATTCCTCCATGATACACCATAAGCAGCTGCGACTTTACGGAAATTGGTTTCACGTTTGCAATTTTCCCAATTCGGCATTCGATTTGTGATTATTCGTGTTGAACCGTTTCGGATGCTGTCCTTACGTGGATTTGAGTAAAGTTTTGGTTATGGAAACTCATCTTCCATAAATATGGCTTTAGCCATTTCACAGTAAAACGGTTGAAATAGTAATTACTTCCGACTACGAATTTTAAATTCATTGGTGCTTTCACTGTTAGGTATGACGACGAGGGAGTGGATAAATTAGCCAATATTAAATTTAATGCAAAGAAGAGGCACGAGGCAAAGAATTAAAGTAAATTTATTTATAAATAACAATATAAGAGGAGGAAATAAGGAAGAATGCTTCAGTATTTAGCAGTGCGAATAAATAGAATATTTTAATTATATACAATTATACATCATATAAATTACAGATGGTAATCTGTATCCATGAAGGTGAGTAAAACTAGGAAAACTAAATTTATGTAATAGTGTATTGGTGGTCTATTGACTTCACGCTTAATGGATTATGGGCATGACAGTGACCAGCACCCTAATTGCGTAACACACGATCAATCGGAATCGGTTTCATTTTGACAGTACAACAAAATTTATTGCGATATTTACGTGTTGAGCAGACAATTTTTTCGAACTTATGAAGCAATGGATTAGCAATTTGCTTCAAAATGATTTAGATTCCGATTGATCCTGTGTTACGCAATTAGGGTGCTGGATGCGGAATTTGTAAAAAGAAAAATAAGTGAAGCGTTTTAAAGAAATATGCAATGGTTTTTCTAAACTCACTTTTGATGTGTTTCCCAGCATCTTACTATATTATGTGTCAACATTTAGGAACTTTACCGAATAATAAATTACGGTCAAGCGCACAATATGTCATCGAAGCGACCGAAAAGCCTAACTAAAATAATGTCGTGAAATAAGAAGCTACCAAAAAACCGACATAAAGCAAGGAGGGAAACGAGTGATTTATTTGCAAAAGCTTGGCGGCCATTTTGAAGCCGACCTCATCGGCATACTGCCTCCTTGATCAAATATTAAAAAAATATGAATATGGACGGATGAGTTTTTTTTTATAAGTATTGGGGTGCTGTATTTTTATTAAAATGATTTTTTTTCGATCAAAATATCAGATATTTACATCTCAGTATAAACGAGCGACTTAATATCGCCCGTTCTTCCGATGTCAAATGCAAATGATAAATTTAATCAAAACGACATGTTAATTTAGCCAGCGGAAACTAAATTGAATTGAAAGATAACATGATTTTGATTTATCCTCCTTCACCTAGCCACAGAAGCACACGAGTAAACAACCAAGATACTACAAAAGTGCCCTCGAGGTCTTCGCTTTCAAGTTGTTTAAACTTTTAATATTTTTATCTGTACATCAAAAGCAATTTTTTTCCACTCAATTAAGTTGGCGCAGCATTTTTTTTATCCATCTCCGTCACTTAGTAACAGAGCCATGATGCTTTGTTTTTTCCCGCCTCGGTGACACCGCGCCGTTCTCGACGCCATTTTAAAAGCATTGGACAGGAAGTGTTTTTTGACAATAATTATCTTGTAGAATAAGTGCCTACTTGTAAATTAAGGTTTTAAGTTAAAGCCTGTTTAATTAGCATGAAATTGTAAATGGTTTCAGCCGGAACGTTGTTTTTCAGCGGAAAAGGTAATTGTACAATCGAAATAATTTTATTGTCTTCATCCCGAGTGGAATAACATGGACTTTAAAAAGCATATAGCATTGCGAACAAGATATGAAAATAGCTATCTCTGTCAGATAATGTTAAATAAATGTGTCCCAAACTTCTAAGAGCACTCCAGCGGGATCTGTTCCTGTTGATTTTATATATTGTGTGAGAATTTAGACCAGGTTATTTGATAAGTTTCCTTTCATTCCGGTTAGCGGTTTTTCCAGTAAACTCTTAACTAGATAACTTTTCATAATATTATTTTTAGCTAGTATGATATTTTTTGCATCAGAATTATCGCAACTTTTTACATTTCAATTATAATGACCATTTTCTAGAAACTTTTCACGGTACGATGGTACGGACCTTCATAACAAACGGTCCAAATCACTTTGATATCATAATTGTAACGTTCCCAAAGTTCCTGAACCTTCAAGTAGCACTCGATCCCAATCAACGTCTCTCAAGTTTACGATAAAATCTATCGTTTGGAGTTGTCACATCGAATATGGTTCTAAGGAAAGTCAAGTGTATTAAAGTGCTGAGCGAGAATCTTCACAACCGTTATGAATTGGATTCGTTATGAATATTTTCTTTGGCAGTGATGAGAACCACTTTTCGCTTGTTAGGGGACGCGTGTTATGTTTAAAACTTCGAGTTCAGAAGATTGAGCTGTTTGGATTGAATATAAGTATCGGGCGTGAATATGTTTTAAAGATAAAAGAGAAGTTTATTCATTCAGGTGAGATAATCAACTCACCAATATAAAAGTTGCAAATCCAATGTTCTTTCACCACGTTTCCTTCTTCGTTTCGCAGCTTTCACAAGAACAATATTAACTTTTATCTATGTTTTACCTCGTTTCCAACCACAATAACTAACTTGGAAGTACCCACATATAACTTAGCATTAATATCGTATTAATACACCAACTTCTAGATGCATTTACAACCTGTTGGTTAAGAGTGTCGCAAGCCGCGGGCTGACCGCAAGTATTCCGGTCTGCTCTAAGCCACTAGTTGCGCTGACTTACTTAGGTTATCTAAAACAGGGTTATGCAGTAATATTTGCTTAGCCTAACTCTGTTTTCCCCCATCTTCTTGTTGTCTCGGGTTTATTGCTAGCATTACGTAAGGCACGCCGAGACAGATTATGTGGCGACATTGCATTTATGGCTTGGCTTACAAGATAAGCGGTATTTCAAGCGATGTCTCAGGGAATTTAGTGTGATTAACATGTTCGTTTGTAGTATATTTAACGTTCAACTTCATTTACGAGTGCTCCCTCGAATGTATGCTGTGCATCCGATAGCGGAAATAATTTGCACAAACTGCAGAGCGAAACAAATGAAAAAGAACTGTCTTTGTGAAAACAACGTTGCTTCTATCGACTATGGTAATATTGCAATTAGGAATTCTATAATTGACCAAAGGATACGTCCAGCAACCCATACAAAGAACGAGAAAAGCAAATTTATAAATATGATTCAATCCGTTCGTTTACTCGTTCATTCATTCGGTTCTACGTTGAATTGAAAATAACCATGTAATTTCATTTCAACGGTCTCAAAGGAAACACGACTTTGAACAAAAATTCGTCCGATTCTAATTTTCAGAGGAGAACATTTTAACTTCTTCAACTAATTATAATTGTTGGGCGTCTTCAAAGTTAGAAAGAACTTCGTTAGGGTGGATTTTTACAATTTTTAATAGGACTATCCACTTTCGTTTTACGAGCTCACCAAGAAGTACTTACAAACCATGATAATGCAGAACTTAGTAGTCTTACGTCTCAAACCCTACTTAATATACACGAGCCGTATTGCTCTAAATTGTCGTGAACTTAGCGAAGATAAATGGCATGTTTAAAAATATTTTATTCAGAACCTTTATCAAGCTTAATTTTTTGTCAAACCAACTAGGAGCCTCTGTTTTATTTACCCTTCAGGGTTAATATTTATAAGGATAAGGTATTTAGACAAGATAACTTAATTGGTCCCTATTTATTCCAAAGCAGACGGATAAAATTAACATATTTCGTGCTAATTTCACGCCAGTCGGATCAGGGAACTGATTATACAGTCCGCCCACGTTTCTGCTATTTTTTACGTTTGCACTCATCTCGCTATAAATTATACATCCCATACCTGAAGAGCTTATTAAGCTGAATTTATAAGGGCCCGGATCAAAGGTAGAATCGTTTTGGAACTCCATTGATGTTGGCGGCTGAATCTAATGACCTGTTTGGGCATAAATTGGGTGATATACACGCTACCCGACGTCAAATTTATTCCAACTCCGATTGGATTGTGTCGCAAAATGTCAAGTCAGGGTCGAAATACTTTTTGGTGTTTTGTCAGGCAACCCGTAAAAATTCTGAAGAGTCATTAAGGTGGTGAGGGTCCTATGACCCTCACCTCCACTATGTTAGCAAGTCATCTTTATTAACGGTATTGGAGTTTAAAACGTGACTTGCTTGCTGCCAAGTAATATTGCTTTGTCGCCGACAGAAGCTTTCAAAGCCAAGTTTCGAGACAATACATTCTCGAAACAATAAGAACCTGGAGATTACAAACATTAATATTAGCCATAGGACGGTTTGTACGTCCGGAATTAAGAATTTACCGCCCATTTACAGAAAAAATGATTTGTCTTCATTTAATTCTGTGCGCAGAGAAAAATTCACGTCTTTTTATTATGATTTATGTTTCTATAATTACAAGGTAGAATGTGGGCGTATCGAATGTTTATTGTTTATAAAGGAAAGATTGATTATATGTCTCATGAGAGCGCTTCTTAGAACTGCCTGGAGGACCTGGAGATAATTTCAAGACTCAACTCAACTCAAACTATTTATTTCAACTAAACCAATTACAGGCACTTTTGAATAGTCAAGGGTCGGTTCTATATCTTCAATCTTAACGCCGCGGTCTTAGTGGAAAGGATGCGAGATTTCGGAGGAAAGGTATAACTGTAAAGTAAAAGAAAAATGACTATAAATAAAAATAACTGGTTGCTTATGTACATTTCAAACACATAGTTAAAATGGAATTACTTTTGCATAATAATTCATATCCAATTTTGTCCATTAATTTAAGGCAAAGCTGTAAATCATGAATCATATCTTCAATGTCAGCTTAAAACTGTAAACGACTCATAAAACCATAAACGTCTACATATAAAAATAAAATCAGTCAAACAAAACCTATAAATAAATCACGACTCTAAACCCGAGTTTGTTTAAAACTAAAACTACAGAAGCTTTTGTAAAGCGAAATCAGATTACTCCAGCATTTTTTGCATAAAGACCGCCTACATCGTTCTGTAGAAGTCTAGCGGCGAAGTTGTTTACAAAAGCTATTAAAAGCATCAATTAAACCAATGAAATACATAAAACCATTTCGTCGAGAACAGTTTAAAGCTAAGCAGAGTCTGAATACGTAACGATGTCGTGGAAACTTGAAGACACAACTAGAAGGTGAGGTCTTCGTCAATTACGAATTCAAAATAATTTCGCTCCTTACGTCTAATGAATTCGTTGTGGAGTCGTTTGTTGGAATCATGAATAAAAATGTGTGTATTTATGTTTTGCTTAATTTGGTAATAATGATCTGTTGTACTTGTATTCATTATCATCATCGGCAGCCTTATTCCAGCCACTGCTGAGTATACGCCTCCTCATTTTTATGTATTTGTATTAGTTGATATCAATTAGAACTTGAATGGGATGGTGGGTATACCTAATTAAAAACGAATTTCATGCATTTTTCTACATTAATCTTAACGCCCAATTTCTACACTTACCTATCAGGCGAAAAGCGCAAAAAGAAACCCAATTAAAGCAGCCCAAACTACATTACCTATATAAATTAATTGACGTCTATTTTCCCATCCAAAACGCACACAAGGCTTTAAATACCGTTTACAAAACACACAAGAGCAAGCAGTGACCAGCGTTTCGGCACGAAGCCTCAATTCCAATCGTGATCAAGCAGGAATTTATTCAGTGAACTCGAAACACTTCGTTTTGTACCAAAATTACCAACACAATAAGTTCATTGGAACAGTGAAGTCGCTGTGGCATTCGAAGCCACATTCTTTCTACTGATAATTAAAGTAAATATTGGACAATGGTGAGGAAGAGGTGCTTTAAGTTATAGTTTTAAAACGCAGCGTTATTATAGACTCAGCAATTTGTTTACAATGAGATGATTTATGTTATGTCTCTAAACGTTTACTTTAGGACAAAAAAAAACATTAAGAATTGTCTTTTTTGCCAGCAGCAGCCGAATCTGTTCAGAATTTATTTGACCACACCTACAACAAATGGATTTTTGTGATACTAAACTCATATGAATACTATGAATTATTCAACTTTATAAAAAAGTTAATCATAAATAAGACCCACTTTGCAATTTTTGTTGCGAACAAGCATAATATTTACTCAAAGGGTTTTCCTTTTAAAACTCCACTCATTCTACATGCAAAAGCGCTCGTTAGCAATCAAAATTCACGGTGCTTTTGTAATGAGAATCAAGTGACCTACAAGCGTAGCAAGTGTTAATTCTTGAAACTATGCAGCTCGCAGTTATTGAACCAAGCATTTATTTGATCAATGCTTCACTGTTTGCTCAAAACAAATAATATCAACTCTATTACCTACAAATATTTTCATCCCAACAGTAAAAATATATCTGTTAGCAAAAAATATGACAAACGAAACAACTCAAATGAGATTCAGCATGCCTGATAAAAAATATCAACACAAAAGATGGGGAGAAAAAAATAACTCTAACAAATAAAAAAACAAGTTCGGAGACTCGTTAATTCTAGGTCTCTTTTGACATACGAATATGAATTATATAAATTTAAGTCGTACGACAGTGGAATTAACGTTTAAAACCCTGATGCAGACTAAAGAAAAGAATTCAGATTCAAAGGCGTCTCTAAGGAAACTTTTACGAATTGTTCATTTTAGTTAAAGAGCGAAAAAAGACATTGTTGGGATTCAGAACACGTTATTAGGTCTAAACAGAAACACCAAGAAGTCTAATATTATACAGAGCTTCAGCAATCAAATTAAGTCTAATTCTCATTAAATGTGGTATGATGGTCTTAAGGCTGGGAATTACACCTGTTAAAATAAGCTTATAGTACTATGTTGGTGTAACACTCAGCAAGCGGTTTAATCCGCCAAATTACAGAGCCCTACAAGCCCGAAACAAGTTATGGCCAACAAAACGCGCCTCCCTTCAAATTTGCTTAGAACCACAAAAAACAACTTTGGAGTCTTAAACAACAGCAGATTAAGCCCAAACTTAATAACCCCCACCAACAAAAATAATGCATTTTAAAGTACCCTAAACAAATAGATATGTAGGCGACGGGATCATTTAGATTCCATGAGCACGCCAATCTGCCACAGGACGAAGGCAATCAAAGTTACCAAATGAAAAAGTTGCGCTCAACCGATCCTTTGCACGGTTTGTTTGTTTTCTTATTCTGTCTCGTTTACGTTTTCTCTTTATTATTTTTTACAGGATTCTATCTTCAATTTCCACGAGGCTCGACTGTCGTGCATTTCTGGAGGGTGAATTTGTCGCCGAATGTGTAACAGGAGCCGGGTGTATACGGAAACCAAACTGTTTCATGTGACAAACGAGATTTATTACATCGACTCCCGCTGCATATGCGAGTACTCACAAGTAGCTTTCGCTCCGTATTTGTCAAAAATTCATTACAATTGGCTTCTATAGAAGACAAATGGTGGGCATGAACGGAGAAAGAAAAATGTACAGTTATTGACTGCTCTCTACCAAAAGCTTTCAGCAAAAACAGCGATTTCAGCAAGAAATGTAACGGATTTTGGCAAGCACCAGTGGTTCCCTTTGATTTATAACCAGTCTTAGGTTTTTGTAGAGGTTGTACTAAAAACGTATTTCAGATATCTCAGTTACAGCTACCACAAATCTTAAGTTATTGTTATTCCTGTCATATTTGTCATCATATGAGCGGTCTGAGCTTATTAGCGTCACATTTATTCTAATATTGTCAACGTCTTCTACTTATTATTCCAAAGCCACCAACACAAATTATTCCCAAATTAGAGAAAGTTCATAAAACTCGTGATTTGAAAGAGCAGGCGTGGTCATAATTGACCACCCACTAGTTATTCCATAACAGGAAGTATTGGGTGTGTGCCGACTATAAGAAAACATTTTTATATCCATTATAAACTTGAAACAAAGCTCTGCTGGAGATATCGATAAAAGTTTTTTTACGAAAGCAGACACCGGAACCCACGCAAGCAATAATAAGGTAACTAGAATGCTTCAACACTTAACAGATCAAATCTTAGAATCTTGGCATCAGAACAAATTCCTTATCAGCAAAGTTCTGAAATTTAAGCGGAAAAGCTCACCGCATTCCCTCCACCGTTATTTATAAGGAGTGGGATATCAAGAGACACTCCCCGACTTTGTTTACTGGGATTCTTCTGAACTTAACCCAAAAGTATATAGTTAGTTTATTTTTCTTCATTTAGAGTATTGGTGGAGTATTGGTTAAGTGGGTTGGGTGGACAATAAGGTAACTGGGTCACGAGCGACTCACGGTTCTTCAATCTCTTGACTAATCAATAGTCGATCCGTAAGATTGTCTGTGGCGAGTCAATTCTTTTTGAGCGGATTGTAATTGCCTGCAGTCAATTGACTGCCGACTGTTCATATTAGCATTTTTTTTTTTACAGTTCGTAAAAGGTGAGTAATTTTTCCGCTATTCAAAACCTTCGGTTGACTTCTTTGCTATAGAAAGCTCGGTGAAAAGAATAATCGTTTGCGTTCTTTTCTTGACCGTGACGTGGTATTTTAAGGAATTCCTTTTAAAAGCTGCAAAGGTTAGGTCAAAATTGAAATTTTGCTTGGCTTGTGAGATTATTTTATAAGAGAAGAAAAGTAGATTAGAAATGTTCCATTCCTTAATGGAACATTCATTCATTCATTTTTTCTCTTTGATTATCGTATGTTTTGTAAAAACCTCGTGTTTATTAGCGAGACTTCTCTTCCAGAAATATCATAAATAGATTCTGAATGGCTTGTAATTAGTTTCCTAACATATTCCAAAGCAATCACATCCTCTACATAGTTTCAAAGCACTTCAAGCTTGTAATATGTACGTTTGACAATTACCAGTGCAGTTCCAAACAGCTTCAAATGTTTTAGTTTGCTTTGAGCACTATTATAGTGCATGCGGGCACTTGCACCAACTTTCTAGAGTATTATAATTGTTCGCCACAGCAGTTCCGATTCGTTATGCAGAGTTTAATTTTCAAATTGTTCCAGAGGAATCAAATGCAACGTTATGCTTTGAGTACTACTTGCAATTTATGTTGTTAAATATTTTGATCAGATAGCATTTGGTTAAATCAAGCAATTGTTGATGATCGAAAAAGCAAGCTTTTTGGAACGACACACATAAAAGTTGAGCCACCATAGCCATCATTGTTGTTGAGGTTTAGAAGAAGGAATTAACACCTCTATTGTCAATATCGAACAAAGGATTTTTGAGAAAATCGTAAACACTATTCTATTTATAGCCATTACGATATATATGTATTCTCTTATATATACATCCAATGATGATGTTTGTGTTCTTGGTGTTCCAAGACCCCCATTGAGGTAAATCGAGTTGACATTAATTTGATCATTGATATTAAAAGGTGGTTATGAAAAAATACAAAAACGCAAGTCCCTCACTTAATATCATTCTCCCCGATCCATAAAAATGGACAAAAGCTCAAGTCAAATTAACTAAAGCATCTTTCATAACAAGTAAGATTATCTTCGGACATTTAGGAATAAGAAAGTTAACCTTTCGGCCAAAACTTAACAGAAGTATCCGATAGAATCCTATCTGTATACCGGTATACCCGTTAAACAAAGATCCGCGGTTTCTAGTGGCTCCAAAATACGAGTTATTTTCTAAAGGTAACTCTTAGCTGGTAATTACTGGCTCTGATAGCTGTAATGAAAGGTTTGTCCTACTTTAAGTAGCGATAACATTTTACGGGAGAACCCGTTGTTCCAAACAGAAAACGAGCTAACATTGTTACGACTCCCTTCGTTATTTACCTGAGAAACAACTGAAATAATTATTATAATTTAGCTAAACATTCACAACAGCAGGAGCCTTTATTTCAGAAGTGCTTTTTTAGAAATAATGACGTTTTACAGAAAAAAACTCATCGTTCTTTTTAATCAAACTAATTATGACAAATGTCTCGGAGCTCATAAATCAAATTTAAGTCCTCATCTTTGTTCCGAACAACGCAATTCTTTTTAAATAGAAGGATATCATTACAGAGGAGAATTCCAACCAAAGCCGACCCATGCGCCTACACAAATGGTTCGCCGCACTGTGACCACCTGCTATCCTGTCATACGAACAAAATACAGAGTACAGGGGTAATGTAATTCAATACGGTGCGAGCAGATGCGGAACCATAAAACAAATACGCCAGCACCTGCTTGTTTGGCACTCGACAGGACGTAAAAATCTGGGGTAGGCAAAGGTGCTGAAAGATCGCTCGCGTTACGTCAAAAGCAAAACGACGCCGTAGATATATTTTCGAAGCGAACTGATCGATTCTAAATTGCGTTGTAGATAGACAACAAGAGAGATCGTCAAACCTGTGTTTTGGAAAAATGGCAGACTTTAACTTTTCTTTTGTGACTACGAATAAAAGTTGTATATTTGGACATCATTCTGAGTTACGACGACGTCCGAACAATTATAATAATACACACAAAGAAGCACCGTTCAAATATTCAAATATATTTCTTAGAATTCCGAATACGCAATCGTGCAAAACCAACACAAGGCGTCGTGACCTAACGTGGTTGGTTGGTTGGAAAAACATCCCCGACACATTCGATGAAATAGCAAAATTGATTGCGCAGCGATAGAACTCTTTATGGATTCAGCCAAATTCAACCAGCATATCACTGTGTGCCAAATATCAAAGCAAAAACGTGTGCGCTATGAATACGAAAAATCAAGCATTTTTCACACAACCGCATAGTTGAAAATCGAAAGTCTGGTTTGGCTCGTTTTTTCAATCTGTGTTTTTGCAAAGTATGCGTGTGTGCAGCTGAAATCCATTTCAATTTGACACAATATGCGGCTCATCGGGACGCGTGAATGAATGGCGACGTTTCAGCACTATCAGCCTGATTGATGGTAGCAGCGCGTTGCCTTTTATCTATTTTGAAAAAAGTAGGCTCTATCGTCAGATCTATTTGTCGATTATATCACCAGACTGATTAACCTGCTTTTTGTATCGGGCAACTCCAAATCCAAATATGTTGACAAATTCTCACCTGCAACTCTCCGTTATCGATATTCACACAAATTTACTTATAAATCTGCTGACAAGAGCAAGATCCAAGTTCATGTACTTGTTTATGAATAAACAGTTTTATCATATCCATGCATCCATATCCACTATCTCTGTCTGTCTGTCTAATACCGATAGGATTTCGATGAAATTAGGCACACCGTTAGACCATGACCTGATTTAGGACATAGGATTAGGATATTTTTATCTCGGTATGTTCCCGTGAGATAATTTTCGAACTGCATGAGGGCGAAGCAGCGGACAAAAGCTAGTAGGACATAATGTCCCACCTAATTTATGCCATATCATTTAGTAGTTGAGGTGTGAATTCAATTTAAAATACATCTTTGTATGAACGATTTCCAAATGGATTTGGAGAAACCGTTATCAGCGACCCTTTGAAAAGGGAAAGGCTTTTTGTACACTCAATGGCCTCTTTTAAATAAATGCCTAGGTTATCAAACAGCTCTCCAAAAGGCTTTTGTATCGATACCTCAGGGGATATCGGCTGTGCCAGTTCGGAGTTACCTGTGAATACCTGTGTTGCCTTTAACGCTGATTTGCTTTTGATACAATCGATGTTGATGCCTAGACCTCTAAGGAATAATAGAAGCAGTCATCTCGAAACTGTTTGCAACAGGTAATCTCTACCTCTGCATTAATTAATTTGATGAGCTTTCCTGAACGTTCTCAAAGGCATAAACTTATTCATTGAATTTACTGCAGTCATTCAGCCTGTAGGCTTTTAAGGTATCATGCAATAATTTAGCTTATAATATGGTAATCTTGGCAGAGCCGCTCCGCCTATTCGCAGACAAGCTTGACAACTTTTTAATAAGCCTTTATCGACGAGCATTGATGACAAATCTTTACAGACAAATACAAACATATAGTATGAACACACCCAAAACTGCTTCTATAGTCCAAAACTGAGACAGTAAATTCAACACATAATCTTAACTACAATCTAATCCTTTTACTTAGCGAAATTGGTGTAGCAATTAGCATAAATTTAACTCCAGCAGTGGCCCTTTCATCCCAGACTAAATTCAGCAATGTAGTAAGTTTATAGAGGCAACAATGGAATTGTAGACAATGTAGAAACATAATACAAGTGTGTATGTATCGCCTGAACCATTGTTTGACGGAATGTTATGTAACTTGAATATTAAATAGCCGTTTTTTTTTTTTAATAAACCTTGCTCCACACTAGGAATTACTCCTGTATCGTGGGTGCGTTTACAAAAATTTAAACTCACATACACAAACAGCCAGACCTGGAACAACTACCTGTAGGCAATACAAATATTTGTTCCATGCGGGAATCGAACCCGTGACACGCAGCGCAGCAGTCGATCGCTCAGCCACTGCGCCAACCGTGTCGTTTTCATTTAAATATTTGTATATGGTCGAGTATGTATCTTACCGACATGTTCAACTATTCCTATAATCCAACTTGTTTTCATTTCCTTTAAGGAAAAAACATTTTTACGAATAGAAAATTCAGTTGTGACTTTCAAAGAGTTCATTTATTTGATTCCCTTTTAGATTTTTATCTCCCACGGACTTCGTTTATTCGAGACAGATACAATCTTTTCGTCATAAATTCTCTTATCTTACGGTACTTTGTCCACAATTGAGCAACCGTGTTGAGGACGCCAGGGCTGCGTGAAATTGATTTTGAGACAGTCTGAGATTGCGAGGCGGTGCAGCGGAGTCACGAAGATAGCGGGACACTTCAATGTGGATAACGTGCAATCGTGCTTATTAAAAAATGCAAGAAAAAATCGAGTATTGCGGGTGGAAAATAGAAAATGACCGAAAACCAAAAACAAATGACTGCTTCATTTCCTTCATATTGGAACAATGAACAGCAGTATTACCATGAAAGACAAAAAATTATCGAAAATATCTGTAGAAAGAATACTTGCCCATAACCCAAGGCTGTATCATCACCTCATTAAGTACATTGCACCTAGCGCTTACAGCTTATTACTATCGTAGACTCCCGGACGGTCTCCGACTAAATAAGGATTAGTATTCAGGACCCCAGCCAGTTACGTGCTAATAGCTAAACCACGGATCATTGTCCTTTATTCGATTTAAAATTGGCTCCTCGATTTCCCTTTTTTGTGACGTTTCGTAGTCTGATCTAATTACTTAAATTGTGTCTTCGGCTTCGACTGGCGATATCTTTGTTTTCTCTTGCGTTGTGGATAGTATTTGAAGTTTGTCGAAGAGGTTTTGAGAACTTAATTAGGTTCAAGCCACCAAGTTTGTGCAGGATCTTTCTTATGGGACTCACGGTTGCCATTATTTCTGGAGTTCAAGATGAGTCTTATGTCCTCTATTTTAAACATGAATAACCAGTTACAGATGCAAGATTCATCTTCAATCGAGTTCAATATCAATGAAGTTGCATCATCATTTGACTATGTCAGCAGGCATTATATGCCTGCTGACATAGTCCAATGATTTCGCATTAGTCACCGATGTGTAGACATTCAAAATTATGCAAATATCTAATCGCGTTTAATGTTGCCATTTGTAATTTTCGACCACCTATTCAGTTGGCGAGGAAGTCTAGAATCTAAATGTTGCCTAAATAATAGGATGTTGGCTTCTATGTATGATATAATTATTTGCGGTTGGAATATTGAGTTGTCCATCAATGAAACATTGACAGTGTGTCTCCTTTGTTTTAAAATGTTGATGTAAATTGAATATATTTCTTATGCAGCAGTTTTGAGCTTCCCGTTGATGTTGTGGCTTTATATGGTGTGGTTGAGGTGTATCTGTACTTATAAGGAGCTGAAGATAATGCTACTATGTATGGTGCAATCTAGATAGGATGTAATTAAGATTTTGGTGTCTTTGAATGAGACTTGATGATTATCCTGCCGATGCGATATGAATATATTGATGACAAATTCCTGCTGTAGTACTTATAATTTCGCACTTATCTAAAGGGAGATATTAGAGTTGCATTCAAGATTAATATTATTCTTCTTAGGTAGAGTGATTCGATAATTACTTACATCTATTTTTTCTGCGCAATATATGCAACTCTTTCTTATGCGCAAGACCATCTCGAAATATTTAAGTAGGTACCTATTTCTAGATAAAACAAACAATTTTATCAAATTTCTTACGAAAAGAAACTAGTGTCTATCAATAAAAGCTGAGTACAGTACACATACTCAATGTTTGCTTTTCTGAATCAGCGAATTTCGCGTCAATGCTATTCAAACTTCACATGGCAACAAGATTTTTTATGCTCATACTTTTGTCATATTTTTTGCTATTGAACTGACGAGAACAGATTTTTTATTGTAAAGAGGGTATTATAATACAAGGACATAATTATGGTTTATTTGTCGTATTTTTTTCTTGTGAGGTTGAATTATACCTTCATAATTAGTCCTTTTTCGTCGTTTGATTTGTTTAAAAGAAGGTGGTTGTATCTCTAGCAGTCATTATTAAATGATTTATAGTTCAAAGCTAGAATGTGAAAGGGAGAGTTGACTGATAGGTTGTCCCTTTCAAGGACTGCGGCCAATATTCAAGACTTATTAAGTTATTTATGAAGGTACTCCCACAGCTTCTGTATAACAGTAATAAAGGTAAATACAGTCTATAACTTTGACTATAAATCAAGTAAGCCTCTCACAGGCCAGGGGGACACAGTTGTCCCATAAATTATATTGAAAATGTATTATTCAGGGCCTCAATATTAATAAAACCATCAAGTAACATGTCAGGCCTACTACAGATAGTTTATTTTATCACCATTTTCAGAGGTTATCATGTCCATCATAAAGATACTATTATAAAAACTACTTATATCTGAAGGCCAATTCACGTAATTAAAAACGTTCAAAATCTAGTCGCAGTCTCATCTCGGCGACAAACAAGTGTCAAAAACTTGTCAAAATATAGGGAAATTAGACGTATTTTTCACAGATTGAGACTGAAATCAGACTGTGAATGTTCTTAAAATTACGAGAATTGCCTCTCTGATAAAAGTATTGTTTAGTGTCTCGTTTCCATGGTAACAGAGCTACTTTGTAACATATTCATATTAGCCTTGGACAGGCAGAAGTTCTCTAGACTGACTACTGAAGTACCTTTGACATCATTGCATGTTTTATATGACATAATAGTAGTCAGTTCAAGGTATTTATGGAAGGGATAGATTATATACAAGGTTTTAGTATAAACAACTTACCAACTACCTTGTAGCACAGGATTAATTCAAACTGGTTATTCATCATTAATTGGTAACCACCCTCTATTAGATGGACTTAAACATAACTGGTGAAATGTTGGTGTACTAATAGGACACTCTGCTCAACTCTTCGGATATTACAGACATGATGTTGCATATAAGTTGGTTATTTACAAAGGATGTCACTTTGTCGGTTGGTTACAGTAACTGGTTCCAGCGGCTGTGTATGTGGTCAATAATAAGTAGGTACAGATACTAATTGTTAAATAAAACCAGTTCTCTGATACACCTTATCAGTCAGTTTGCTCAAGTTTTATGACCCCATAAAAAGAGATTCCTGTCTACATTATCAAACTTTATTTTTTGTTACGGAAATGTAGTTCCTAATTGAAAGCTTTTTAAACATCTCATGTTAATTGAACCATATTGTGTTAATTATGTTTATAAACAATGTAAGTTGCATCAATGAATCATGATTCTGTTTGAATTCTTACATACATCTTTGATAAAAGATGGTTGCTATGACAAATTGTATTTGGATGTTACGGAATATGTGACAAGCATTTTGTTTTCGTTTTTATGTCATTGGAACTCTATTTTGCTGTTATGGGTAAGGTAAAATGATGATGTGATGAATAAAAGTTCATTTTAAAATTATGTACAGATAAGTTTTAAGCCGTTGATTAAGCTCAGGTAGGAATTTGATGAGGTTTTATACAATTATTAGGTAACAAGGGTTGTGTTTTCATTAGAAATTAGATTGCTGATTTAGATGGTTAGCTAGATTTCATCAAACGCATTTAAAAAGGTTTCCTAGCAGCTCAGTTGTATTATATGAATGAGTAAAGTCAGTGTGAACACTCGTTTTCAGGTCAGTACCTGTTTAAAGCTTTTAAAAAGACAGAATGACGAAATTATATTCATCATGGTGATTTCACTCTTGAGCCCAGGATCCAGTTATAGATGTTGTACATAGCTGCATGATGAAAACAGTGAGTAACGTTCATAAAGTGAATGAATCAACTGCAAAAACGAAGCCAGCGGTCGCCCACGGCGCGAGAGGTGCCGCGGAGCCGCGCCGAGCCTGCCCGTGTGTGTGTATGCATTGTGCATGGCAAGAAGTCGTCAAGCCGGTCCCACTATCTAACACCCACTCGACACTTGAGCCACACGGTACCGCATACACCTCCAACCAATCCCACCGACGCTTCGCACACGAGTTTCAACCATTTTCAACATGAAAATAAATTCATAACACGAGAAAAAAGAACAAAACTACAACTCGTATTTAGATCACACCGCTATGTTATTTCTGAATGAAAAATGCCTCAGGCCAACAACAAAAATAAATTCGCCCCAAATTACTTTAATACACACGCCGGGAAAATTGGGTAAATGATAACAAAATAAATAATGCACACGTAAAAATTACGTACCTTCATTGTCGTTGTTTCCCTCAGCGCTGAACACCGAAGTCGCCAAAACTCCGACGCACAAAACGCTCAGAAACCTCACAATCATTTTAACTGATTATTATCTTACACTGAGTTCACAGTTTTATCGAAAATAACAATTTAAACACTCGTCATAATCAAACCGATGACACTCGCGCTGCTGAGCAGCGATCAGCCTTTCGCAAATGGCGGCGGATGACGGATGTGTTCATCGATTGCACTCGAGCCTGCGCGTTTACGAAGCCTCTTTTGGACAATGATAATTTACTTGCAACACTGACCACGTGGGAGTATTTACTAAAAAAGATTCGGTGGATAGATTAAAAAAATAAAATGTAGAACGACTCTACTTATTTTTATAAAACTAGTTTGTAACGGGGATTAGCTAAATTCTGTCTACTGAATTTATTAGTATTTAAATCTTGGAGTTGAAACTTATGGAATGGCAACTTTGAGAAACTCGAAAGGTCTCACAGATTTCCATCTCTTTCGTGAGTTTCATCCTTTACGTTAGTTAGAAAGAGAAAAGTCATGTTTGGTGTCTCCATTATTCCTACATTTTTCCCGATTATAGAAAAATTGATAGATACACTGGGCAACATTCTTAGTCGTGATTCATTGTCGTCGTATTGGAGCGTTTACAGTGTCATTTGTCAGTATAATGTACTAAGTTATATATTGTACTCTGTGGTTTACAGGGTCAAAAAGTGCTTCTAACTTTTATTCTTTTTCTCTCTTCACCAACTCTGGTATCATAATATTAATTTATTAGGCACACACGCGGCGAACTTCATTACAAAAGATAACATTATTTGAACAATACTTTCTAGAGCAAAAACTCCCCTTAAGTTCTATGTTAAGGAAACTTGTCAACGTTTATATTTCATTTCTCAGACAGACCTAGCGTACGGGACACAACAAAAAAAAATTGATTACTATTCATACGTACCATGGGTGATGAAAACGACATCACAGGCCTGCACATTGTAAAGAATCACGCTGTTTTACAGACCAAGGCCTGTGATCGTTTCAAAATGAGGGAATCTATGCTTAACTTTATCGACGGCAATAATATTAAAAACTTATCTAAATATTTTATGTTATTTTTAAAAGTTTTGTTCGCTACTGTGACCCCAGTGTAAACAAAACGGTGTAACTTTTAAACTAAATGATCTATCACGATGAAACAAACTCCATAATGATTGGAAGTAATTAGGCGTCTCATAAAACGAAAATTGTGGAAAAAAACTGCCCTCAATTGAATTTGAATTTATTTTTAGCAAAAATTTTTTTTTTTCATTTCTTACAATAATCGTAAAATTTCTCAATAAGATGCCCCCGTTACCTACCTTTTTTATCACTTTAAATTAATCTTCATCATATTAGCTACCCAATAGTAAAAATTGCATTTGTCGTCGATAAGATTATGCATAGAATCCCTCATTTCGTTATGTGCACATTATATAGAATCACACTGTTTGGTACAGTACCTATTATATTTTTATTTTATGGCATGTTGATTATTAGCCAACGCCTAAACCACTGGTCTCCTTGTGATGGGAGGGAAGGGGCCGTAATCCACCAAATAATGGTGAGGGGAAACGTGATGAAACCATGTTTTTTCAGCTAGAATAAAAATCTGAAGACACATTACATTATTATGTGTGACATCCATTAACTCTCATTGGTGATTGTGATTCATAAAAATTATAAATGAAAAGTTGGCTTTTGTGTGGCTTTTTTGGAAGAGACGCAACAATGTCGTAACGTCACATAATAAGCAATTTAAAAACTAGAATTGAACTAAACAATTTAAAATATAACATTCAAGGATAGCTAGATTACACTTCGTAAATGCACCGGTTGAAAAAATTAAAAATATTATTGAGTGCGCAATGATTTTATTTTTCATTTGGCAACACCGTAGTTTCGAAAGTTCAATTTCGCATGGCGGACGTGCAAGTGAACTCTGTTATTTGTTGGTGATAATTTCATTTATTATCTCGTTGTGATTCCCTATGGAAAGACAAATTCTGATGCTTCTATTTCTTTGTGGACGTGCTTTATTCATTCCTTAACATTAGATGATGCTAAAGTTTTATTTATAGTTGCATTTGTGTGAACTGCATAGTGTTTCTCAAAAATGGGAAAATGTGACGAAGCTAACGTCGAAGTTAGCATGGGGGACTCGGCGTCCCCTACTATGAAACCTGATAATTTCTCGTTCACCCCGCCTCCAGAGGCCCCAGTGTTCGAACCCACGCCAGAGGAGTTCCTGGATCCCCTGGCATACATCAGCAAAATACGACCAATCGCTGAGAAATCGGGGATTTGCAAGATAAAACCTCCAGCGGTGAGTAAATTTCTTTGTTTCAACAAGCAGTGTGTCACTAAATAGGCCTTACAAAGTGCGTTTCTATCGATAAAACACGAATATTGAGTAGTTTTCTAACCATAAAACCACTCGCGAATTACGTGTGATGCAACCATATTACCTCGACTTATTATGCTGCTCGTTATCTAAATTTAATTTTTACCTTCTAATCCCGTGTAATACGTGTCAAGTGTCGTCTGAATACGGTTTCAGGCATCATATTTTGTTTATTTAGGCCTAAATGCAGTTGCATATTGTATTGTGGAGGCTGGTTGCCATTTTGTGTCATGCCCTGCCTACGATAGTCTAAATAAAAAAGGAACTACTGCGAGTTTTTTGTCGTGACTAACTGTAATCTCCTCAGTGGTTGTTGAATGCACACTAAAATTTGACAATGAATCCTACTGTAGAAGGATTATTTTATTTCAAATGGTTGCAAACACACCAAGAGAATGAACATGCACTTTGCTATAGATAACCAACTAAATTATTGCTATGCAAGACCTAGTTCCTGTATATTTGTCCATGAAATTGTATGAAACACTCACATGGACAAGATTGCTTTGTCATCCATTTCTGTAAAACAAAAAATAAGAATTAAACAAAATGAAGGTGGTATTTGTAGAAAAATGGCAGCTTATTAGTGTACTTGAGATAATCTATTGGTTGGACTCAAAATGTTTAGATGTTGCATAACATTTATGATAAATCAATTAATTAGAATTGATCTCCAATATTTTGTACACATGCAGATTATCTGGCATGGTTTTAAAATGTGCTCAATCATACAACTGCCATATTGGTACACCATGTTCTTAATTATTGCAAAATTTATTTAGATCGGACTATGATATAAATATCTAGTTGTTACTGTAAAGAATAACAGTGCTTTTACAAATATAAAGTTTTAATCTAGCATTAAATCTAAGATAGATACTATCACAAACATTATAAAAAGTATAAAAATAGGTTTTCTTTCGAGCATTTATTCCCCAGACGGTGGAGTGTGAACCAACTCCATTCAAATGTTCTGACGTAACTACTGTTCAACCTGAAAAATCTATTATTGAATTTTAATTAACTTTTCTTCAGCAGTTAAAATAACAAATATTTGATCAAGGGCTGATTTTTCCAACGCCAGATTATTTTACTGGAAGGAAAATTTCGAATTTTTGAGAGTTCTATACAAAATCTGTCAGACATCAATTCTAATCCACGAATAAGAATTATCTGTTGATTGATAAATCAGCCCTAAATAGAATACTCTTGATTATGTACATCCTATGAGTTACAGATATAAACGAAAAGAAAAAAACAGGAGAACAAGAATGAAATAAGTATTGTTCTTCATTGTGTCAATGATTCCATTTATACCTATATTTTAAATAAAGAAATGTGAAACAGCGTAAGAAAATGACAATCATAATAGTTTCACATAATTAAACAATTTCCATGTAGGTATTTCAAGTGCCAATTATTTAAAGAGTTACTAACTATGAGTGCCAAAATCTACTAATCTAAAATCAGTAAGTCAGCAGACCAATTTCAATGCTTGCAAGTAATAATCTGAAGTAATTATGTTGTGTGGTTTTTCCTCATTATATTTTACCCCAGTAGGTAATTGTGTTAGTAAGATTATGTCACTAGGTTTTCGCATACTAATCTATGTATAATGTGACATTTTAAAAGTAAATATTAAAGTGTTAATGGTTTCTATAGCAACGGCCAAAAACTGGGTTGTGGAGGTCAGATAGGCAGTCGCTCCATGTAAAATCGTAGTATTCAGCTGCATCCGGTTAGACTGGAAGCTGATACCAACATAGTAGGGAAAAAGCAGGCAGACAATGGTTTCTGTAGCACTGCGAGTTCAAATGTGATCCTACTATGATCATTATTAAAAATACTGCTGACTTGTTAAAATATTACTGTTATTCAAATAAAAACACACTTTTTACTGTTTGTTTAACATGTTCCATCATTTGCCTTTCAAAATTAGAAGTGAAAAAATGTATTCAGAGGGGTTGTTTTTAAAGTTAATTAAATTGTAGATTGTGCAAAAACTGTTAAGATCAGCATGCCATTCAATGTAGTTTCTGCCTACCTCATTAGAAAAAGGAATGATGTTATGTATGTTGGGATTGGAAACAGTCATACATAATCTAACATCTCTTCCTGGTCTTAAATTTAGCAATTGAAATTGATGATTTTGAAGTAGAGTATATTTCATATTATAATTTTTAAGGCCCAGAGAGGACCTACCTGTAAAATCACCATGTTACAATTAAATATAAGAGTATACGATGGGTTGTTCACCATATCTTTAAATATTTGTTTAAATACAGTAGGTAACTGGATTGAAATAGTTTGTGTTGGGTAACATGAACAAACCAAAGACCACATGGTGGGGCATTCCCTACTTAGAGTTATAAATATTGATTATTAGTATATGCTAAATATTGATTGTAAGCTAAAATAATAAATATATATACATCTTAATCAATCTGCCAGGGTTAAATACGTACATATACGTAGTAGGTCATTCATGTCAATTTATGTGTTAATTAGACTGCTAATTCATTTTTGCTTCATGACACATTTACGCAACAGGTTTTTGACACCAGTATTTATTATAGTAGTTTTGCTAAAAGGTAGTTTTACTGTTACTTATAATATACCAAGTGATGATAATTTGTTTAAAAAAATTGTGGTTGTGTAAATAAATTACTAAAACAAAGACTTATTTTTGTAAATTATGATTTTTTGTAGTGTTTCAATACATGTAAATAAATAAACATGTCAGCATACTATAATCAATACTGGAATCAATTTTGTATTTGAATAAAAAAGAGGTTTAAGTTGCATGCTAACAGCATGGTTTCACAGTTCCTGTTCTGTGGTTTTACAGAAACTTATGGAATATTACCCTTGGGCTAAACTGTTTCCCGAACTACTCTTATAAATACCACAAATCTCTGACAGCGTGTAGACTTCTAGCGTAATCAATCACAGAAAAAAAGTGTGTAATTATTCATTTATGATAGATTTGAGTTAAATGAACAAACACCTTGTTTTGTTCATACTCTGTCCCTCAATGTTGAGGATCATGATCATGACCCATATTTGATTCAATTCAAAATATTTTATATCACTCAAACCTACATTGGCACTAATGAAACAACGTCATAACCTATGGAGATGCACAGTTCCAATTTGTTGTTCCCTATGTAGAAGAGCCAACAAGAAAGTACATGGTTACTCTTTTAGAAATAATTGACTTTAACAATGTTTTCAAATTACACTAATAGATATTGGAGGTCAGTGTAGGCCTAGCGACAAAGTAGCAGGTATTTAACAAAATAGAAAATGGTCTACAAATCGTAGCATCTAGGAGTCTACACGGCCTTGTAGATGTCTTGTTCAGGTTTAGCGCTAAAGTATGTTAGTCCTGGCCCATTCTTGCGGCTTTCTGAAAAGAAAGTCCCAAGGTCTGTAAGACGTATCTATGAAAATATAAGGTTGAATAAAAAAAAGCTTTACTTAACAATTCCATATTGTTCCAATGTCAATGACCTATTCAATAGCAGTAAAAAACATTAGAAGGTTAGTTGGTTGATAAGTGCTTGCTGTAACCTAGTGACCAAATTTTATTGAATGACTATTTAAAATAGTACAGGAAAATATTGTTACTAGTTTCTGAGTTATATAAGAGCAGTAGACACCAAGTGGTAACGGCGGCGACTTACGAGTTGTAGGTCGTAGGTTCGAACTCAGACAGGCGCTTGACTTTGTGTAAATTATTCTATCACCACTGCTCATGAAGGAAAACATCGTGAGAAAATCGGCATGTCCTAGAACCAAAAATTCGAAGACGTGACATCTGCCAACCCGTACTGGGCCCACGTGGTGGATTACGGCCCACTCCCTCTCACCGAGAGGAGGCCTGTGTCCGAGCAGTGGGAACACTATAGGCTGATTATGTACCTAGTATTATGAAATTGTGGTTGTAAGTGTTACTTATGATAACTAAAAAAAAAAACATGTAAGTTGTATTGAAACTGTTACATTTCTTAGTATCCAATTTATTTTAATTTACTGATTTATTAGATAAATGTAACAGCTTATATACAACTCACATTGTATGTTATTTCTTTTTTAAATGCAAATTTTAATTGTGTATTATAGTGTAAACTTTGGTATTAAATTATTTTGAGATGTATTGTATCCTTCATAAGAATAAATGTACATATGTAAATAATATTAAAACTGACAAATAATATGTGCCATGAAACATTATTTCCAGATCTCATCATCATTTTCCTGCCCTAGGTTATCCCATATTTTTGGGGTTGGTGCAACATTTCTTTTTCTTCCATATTTCTCCATTTCGCGAAGTAGATCGGACGGTTAAGCACAGAATTAACACTGGATGGATGAACTGGCGGCATGTCACAGGAACAATCTGCGACTCCCGCATTCCCCTTAAACTTAAGGGGAAGATATACAAAACCATAGTTAGACTGTATGCATGATGCTGTCTTGTATGGATCAGAATGTTGGGCCACAAAAAGGATGAATGAAAGGCAATTGCATGCAGCTGATATGAGAATGCTGAGAGGGATGTGTGGTATTACATGAATGGGTAGAATAAAAAAATGAGTATGTAAGAGGAAGTCTGAAAGTGGCACCGGTAACTGAAAAGTGGTGTGTAAACCGGTTGTCATGGTATGGGCATGTGTTCCCGTACGCAAATACGCGCATTGTCGTGGAGTTGCGGACACCAGCCCGTATTGCCTATTACCTATGGGCATGTGTTACGGAGGAATGAGGAAAATGTCGTGAGAAAAGTTTTGAGTATAAATGTCGATGGCTATAAGAGTAGGGGAAGAGCAAAGAAATGATGGATGGACTGTGAATGATGCTATGGTTAGAAAGGGGGTGACTGTAGAGATAACGACTAATAGAGAAGTATGGAAGAAAAAGACGTTGCACCAAGCACAAATAAATTGGGAAAAGGGCAGGAGAATGATTTCTCCATTAGTCCTCACGCAGACAATTTTATTAACTTTTAAATTATTGGATTTTTAATAATTTTTCTACTTCACAGCTGTCAGCGATTTATAATTAAACCATTATTTCAAGTATAAATAAAAAAATCTTCTATCATCATCATCATCTGCCTAACCTTTTCCCAACTATATTGGGGTCGGCTTCCAGTCTAACCGGATGCAGCTGAATAAAAAAATCTTCTAATCACAACAAATATACTATTTACAATATATTTTGTTTATAAAACTATTAAACTTATCTAGGTGTGTTGCTACTTGTAGTAGCTGTAGTGCTATAGCTCCACAGTCCACAGCTAGAAACCTGATCCTCGCAAGATCTAGTTTAGGGTTGGCCCTACAGTTATATTATTAGACTAAACGATGTAGATAGTTACTTTGAAGCTGCTTTGCAGGACTACATTTTGTTATTGCTTATTTTTTTATTTCAGACTAATAGGTAGGTTATGTTAAGAGTTGTCATGTTATAAAATAAAATAAAATAATCTTTATTTCGGATAAGCAACATCTATATGGGTTAGTAAACAAAATACAACATATACGTATGTTAGTCAAGTTATCTATTTGGAAACAAGGCTGTTGTACGAAATACATCTTCAAACAACATCACCTAATAAAGGAGACTCGCACCTCCACCTATGGTCTTTAGGATGGAGTTAGACCCTTTCTGTAACATAAGTTCTTAGTTTTTAGCATTTGTGAATGATTTTTGAATTTTGATATTAATTTATGTTTTCAAAATAATAACAATACCTTGAAAATTACTTCAGTGTTAGAGAACAAGGCAGTTCTGCTGGTAATCAAATAAATCTTACTAAAGTTATCCAATGTTACTTCACAGTACTTCAATCACTATTTCCCTATTTTAAGTATAGTAAGTATTTAGTTATTAAATATATTATATAATAGAGTTACCTTGATTTATTTTCAAGATTCCTACAAAAGTATTAAGTGATCCTTGTTACGCTACAGTAATATAAATATTTTACTTTATTAAATACTTAACTTGCAACATTATTTATTTATATTTTTTAGAAAACAATAATCAAATAGTCCTCCGCCATCCGCATCCAGTCTGTCTCAGCCACCTTTTTAAAGGGTCTATCTAGTGGGGGGTGTCCCACACATCGCTTATACGCGGGGTCCACTCCGAACTTGTCTGCTTCACTGGCCATGAGTCTTTCGACAAACATGACCAGCCCACTGCCACTTCAGCTTGTTGTTGTGGCGCAGCCTGGGAGAAGCCTATGTCCAGCAAAGGACTGCGATAGACTGAGCCGATTGAATCAAATAATTATTTGGTCCTATTGCATTTTGAGGCAACAAAGACCTTTTCACAAACAAGGAAAAAAAACGCATTGATTACAGTTTTCCTTTGAATAAGCATCATATTAACCATTTTATTCTGTTACAGCATTGGCAGCCCCCATTCGCCGTGGACGTAGACCGGTTGCGTTTCACGCCAAGGATACAAAGACTGAATGAATTGGAGGTAAGAATATTGATTAAATTATTATAGAATTTTAGAGGTCTTGAGGCCTGTATGCGGTTATGAGTTGCAAATTGCAGGCTGCTACCCAAGTAGAATGTAAATTGTTCAAAAAAATATTATAAATACTGCTACCCAAGTAGAATGTAAATTGTTCAAAAAAATATAAACAGTCTTGTGACGGCACAGAGAAATATTGTGTCGTGAGTTTGTCCTCTTTGTATTGTACCAAATTTCATAAATATCTATAGAAATAAAAATTAAATGCTGTTCGTTGGTAAGCACATCATTTAGGAATGGCTGGACAGATTCAGGTATTTTTTAAGATAAATGTTTGTAAACATCCGAATAAGGTTTGTGGGGAGGAAAACCGGAAAATGTGCCCAGAAAATTGGGAAATTCGGAAAAAATAGAAAGTGTATATTTCTATGGGCTTTTTGTATTTATTGGAACAGGATAATGTCTGTGTCAGCCAGTTTTTAACAAAGATAAACAATCTTATTATTAATGTGGCCACATTAATAATAAGATTTTATTTTCTGTATTACTAAGCGGGGTATTTTATAGGTTATTTTTATCAGGGGTTTATTATGAATTTGATTAATCTTTTTTTAAACTTTCCGACATTTTATCATACAATGCAAGTTTGCACTTCAAAATCCACATTCATTGTTTTATCACGAATTCACGATCATTCAAATTAGATAGGTATTTGTTGAATAATTGGTTAGCTCGTGTGCGGTAAGCGAGCGGACGCGTTTAAACTTGTATAAACAGTTTGATTAGTGAACTATCATAATGACGGCCTGATCAGGGATTAGTTCTACTGCAGCTACAATGCTGATCAATGTTTAACTAGACTTCCCTACTACAAAGGTGCATAGGTAGAGAGTTGAAAACTTTTCATATTGATGTAGGTCGGTATTGATTTTATTGTAAAGTATGCCACACTCGTTTATACCATGTCCATGCATATAACATAACATTTATTATAACACCACCCTTTGTTTACATGACGGGTAAGGCAGAGATGTTCCCATAGTAGGTACACCCACATTTCACCAGTTATGTTTAAGCTCCATGTAACAGGGTCGGGGTCTGTTGCCATCAGCCGGGCACAAGTCCAGGCTCCGGGCTACTACTGAGACGGGCTATTCCAGAAAGCAAAACCCAATAACTACCCTTGGTTGACTGGTAGAGAATGCCTAAGGCATTAAGACTGCCTTTATACCTTTTTGTGCGAAAAGTTTAAATAAATAAACAACAACACTGCCCGACTCGGGAATACGAATCTCGGGAATCGACTGAGGATACCGTAACCCAGTATCCTCATGTTCAGCAGAAGCGCTTGCGACCACTAGACCAATGATTTCATATTTCTGTGAATTCTGATTTTTGGTAAATCATATTTAACCCACTTATTTTTCCTGGAAATACATAAATTCGTTGAATGTACAAGGGTTCAAGTTCTTTGGCAACTGAACAATTAATACTATTTATTAAAATTATTGCCTATTTATTTAGTAACGAAGAATGTCCTATACTCATAACAATGTGTAAAATGACGTATATTGCAGGCTTCAGTTAGCTCATTTGTAATAATCATGTAACTGCCCTTGGAGTTCGCGAGCGGTGTTTGAGTTAGTGTCCATATTAATTGTTACTTTCAAAGATTATTATCATTCATTGTTGTGGGATTGGTCAGTGCAGTTTAAATGTAATTTCAGGTCTTTAAATCCGGACATCTGCAAAAATCGTTGATCGAAGTCCGAAGTATGTGACTACACACTCGTGCAACCTCGCGAGCATAAAGAATATAACAGTCTTTGCTCGCGAGGGACACTTCGAGTCCTTTGACTCGGGCGCAAAAACCGACAACGACTGGAAGTCGCCCGGTGCGAGCCGAGGTTGTACGAAGCGAAGCGAAGTGCCCTTCTACACTATCGTATTCGCTCAACTTCGACCAACTTCTCGAGTAGTGTAGAGCAGGCTTTAGGTATTGTCGACTATGGCAATATGTAACAATAATTTGAAATGATGTTAAAAAAGCCGACCACGATGGTCCTAGTGGTAGCAAGCGCAACTGTCGCCCAAAGTGTTATTGGGGTTTCCATCAGGAATTTCTCAGTAGCAGCCTGGAGTCTGCATTTGTGCTCGGTTGGTGGCAATAGGCTCGCCCCCTATCACATGGGACTTTAACATAACTGTCGAAGTGTGGGTGTACTATAAGGACTTACACCTCTGCCTAACGCTTTGGGGATTACAAGCGTGATGTCATAATATGTTATGTATAAATGTATGATTATTAATTACGGAGGCGCAGAATTGTAATGGAGCACTATAAGTATTTCTGTCACAAATATACGAATTTGATTGACTGAATTGATATTGGTAAATAAAGTATGAGATAAAAGTCAAAAAGAAAATGTTTCTTAGCTCGGAATCTACATTGTTTACTATGTTAATAAGATTGTCTAAATCAACTTGTTCACCACGTGGTTTTATTTTATACTTTTTGTACCCTTGTAAAGTTGTTGATTTTTCGAGATGAAATATAGCTAAAGCAGTACAATAGTTTGACCTAGGTCACGTATTTTACAAGTGCCTAGATATCGATCTAGTTCTCTATTGTTAGCTAGACGCGTCACAACAATTCCCACGAGCCTATTTCTGTAACGATTCCTGGCATTTAGAATTTTTAAGAGGATTCAATCTGCGACCTTTGTCGCAGTCTTGTCTAATTGGAGATATTGTAACTTACACATGGTAACACCACCGGGCTTTAGAGAGCACATTATGTTTTCGGTCCCGAACTCTCGATTGATATAAGACTTGATTAAGACTAGTTGCGCCCCGTGGTTTCTCCCGCATAAATCTCGATACCGTGGGAATATCACGATTAAAAATATTCTATGTCCTAGTTTAGAAAACCAGTGTTAACATTCAGGTTCCTAACAAGCTTAATTATTTTGCCAAAAATTCTCCTATAATAAGCATACACAGATGGTTACGGTTGGGTTTCGGTTTGAAGGCAACATGCAATGAAGAGCTGAGAGCAGTGGCGGCCCAGTGGTAACGGCCGCGACTTACGAGTTGTAGGTCGTGGGTTCGAACCCCAGCAGGATCTTTATTTCGTGTAAATTATTTCATCACTAATGCTCAAAAATCGGCGAAGGAAAACATCGTTAGGAAACCGGCATGTCCTAGAACCAAAAATTCGAAAAACGTGACGTCCACCAGTCCGCACTGGGCACGCGTGGTGGTTTACGGCCCACTCCCTCTCACAGAGAGGAGGCCTGTGTCCCAGTAGTGGGAACATTGTAGCTTGAAACATATTTTTTTTAATGCAATGAAGGCATTGCAATGGCAACACACTTGCAATACACACAGACAGACAGATGACAGATGTTCACAGGTGGCGCTGACTAATTTAATATACGGGTATTACGAGTAGTATATTTATGTTTTCTCTTGTAACAGGCGATAACCCGAGTGAAGTTAAACTTCCTCGACCAGATCATCAAGTTCTGGGAGCTGCAGGGCTCCGTGCTCAAGATCCCCACGGTGGAACGGAAGCCGCTGGACCTTTATGCTCTTCACAAGATTGTTAAAGAAGCAGGTATGTGCACCAAGTCTTTATTTTGATTTTGAGGTTGGTTGAGTAGGTACGTCTGACGTATCGAGGGAACCAAAAAATAATGATGGTGAGTGCAACTAAACATTAAAGTTTGTCAATTCTGATGCATTTAATGGATGCGGAAAATGTCATTATAATGCAAGCATAGTCAGTGAACTCAACTCAACAGGAAAGAAACTAAATAAAAATGCATGGTATCCGACTCAAACCGCGTCTGATCTTCTATACTAATATTATAAAGAGGTAAAAGTTTGTCTAAGTTTGTATATAGTTTGTATAGAGGGTAATCTCCGGAACTACCAGCCAGATTTGAAAAATTCTTTTTGCATTTGATAGCCCAATTCTTGAAGGCTTGATAGGCTTTATAACATCCCGCTAGGATCCTAAGGAGCCGAGCAAAAAGAAAAAAGTCAGAAAGAACGCTAAGCGAAATCGAAGCACTAGCGCGGGCAGGCAGGTGATGCGTCGCAGTGGGCTGGGGCGGGGGACCACAAATTTCACATAGACGACGTTGCGGTCACAAGCTAGTTGAACCATAATTCAATTATGTACAGAAATACATCATTGTGTGCTCCGCCGTAGGTAATGCTCTCCTAAATACTTTCGACGCTATGGGGTCTAAATTTATGTGCTGAATCCATAGTTACAGTTTGAGCGTCGATGTTCCTGCCACGAACAAAGTGAAAATACCAGCCTCACTATCACCCACCATCAGCGTACAGCACTCCACTGCTGAACATAGGCCTCAGCAATCGCACGCCATTCAACTAGGTTCTCGGCAGCTCTCACCCGGCTGTCACCCATCTGGCCTGAGAAGATCATCGCTTCACCTAGCCTGAGGTTGTCTACCCGGTTGCCCATTCGCGATCTCCGCTCAAGAACACGTCTACTCCAACGGTCATCGGTTTGACGACTATTATGGCCCACTGCCACTTCAGCTTGCTTACCTACTTCTATTAAATTGAATTATCGTTACAACATGGCATGGGCATTTTTCATAACTAGTGAAGACACATGGAGAACGAAGCCTATTACTTCCATATCAATTGTGGAACATTGCTTTAATTGATATGCAAAACGTGTATTTTGAGTCACTTCTCACACACACGCAGTGTAGTATGAATTGTACATAAGAAGAGAAACGGAACGGATTCTTTGTCGAAAAGTAACCTTGCACCTTGGGACATAACATGTTTCTTGACATACGAATTTGAACAAAAACCACACTGGGAGTATTAAGGAGTACGGACAACTGTCAAATCGTGTTGTCATTCGTTCTTACATAGTTCGGATCCCGAACTAATCTTAAGTCAGTAGATGATACTGTGTGGGAATCAGCCGTAACTTCGGCCGAAACTACGGATACGTGCTTAGATAGTATATTTCCTGAGATTATAATTCTTAAAAATACGGGAATTGTCCCTCTGGTCATACACACACGCGCTCGCCAGTTGCGGTTACGTGATATAACTTGCCAAAGAACAACCTCATAACATGCTGTGACAGCACAACTTTTGGTTTGTCTCAATTTATTTACTGCGTGTATAAACAAACAGTTAATTTAATTGTTCCGTCCTCGTGTAAATTCGCCTTTGAACTAAACTTGATAATTTGGCATTATTGAGGTAAACTGGTTTCCATATAATATTCCTCGTTCAGTGTCTTCGTTAAATTTAACAAATCTTGTTAACAGTAATTTACTTACGCTGAAGTCTTAAAAGTTTAGTCAATGTATGTATGATTCACGTGTATAATTTGTTAATTAATTAAATTGATCAGTCCCATCTCTATGACTCACAGGAATTTGTATTTTTTTAAAGACTATTTGGAGGTAGTTTTTGCTGCGTCATTAATCCTTGGTGGTTACTACATGCTGCTTGTCCGGCAGTGAACTACAAAAGGCTGAACAGACAGCCATGTATATCGTTATCAATAGTCTGGTGAATTAGTCATCTACGTACAAAGGGGCTCCGAATAGGGTTGTGGAGGTCAGATAGGCAGTCGCAAAATGTAAAATACTGGTATTCAGCTGCATCCGGTTAGACTGGGAAACCGATCCCAACATAGTTGGGAAATGGCGGCTAAGCATATTCTAAGTATATAACATTTTCACAGGTGGCTTCGAAGTATGCTCCTCAGAGCGGAAATGGTCGAAGGTGGCCCGACGCATGGGCTTCCCGCAAGGCAAGGGCATCGGCTCCATCCTCAAGAACCACTACGAGAAGATCTTGTACCGGTACGACATCTTCAAGAACAATGGAACCGATAATAAGGATACGGTAAGTTTGTGTAACTAATTGTGTAAGTAATTAAGTGGGAAGGATTCCTGACGTCAAGTGATTGACTGCCACTTGAGCAGGGTTGATGAATTCCTTGGTAAAAATATGAAAATCTCTAGCAAGAGTACCAACTCTTCGTTATATTATTACTTTTTTGTCAAAAGCCAACAAGAGATTAAGGAAAATTTAAAAAATGGTTTGCAATCTTATTTCTAAAAAAAATAAAGAAAAGAAAGAAAATACATTTATTCAGCACAGACTTAAAGACACACCATTACACCAGATACATACACCAGATAGCAACAAATAAAAATCAAATAGAAAGTGTGAAGTCCGATGTAAGAAAACTGATCTTTATTCATTTCTTGTATTCTTTGTTATTACAGCAACAAGTTATTGTGTTACTTGAAACATGTTTCTAGCAATATGTTACAAGCAACACAAATGCATACAGCATGTGAGTGGAAGATGTTTCCATCAATAGAAAATGGTGTTGCGAGAACCATGTTGCGTTATTCAATACGGTGCATTTTGTCTACGGTTATTACAAAATACTTAAAATCCCAAAATCACACACTCTCCAAACCCCCAGGATATCAAAGTAAAAGGGGAACAAACGCCAGAAAAAGCAAGCGGCACACGCAGCCGTTCTACAAGCAAATGCACGGCGGCCGCGACCCCGCCGCCGGCGCGCCGGTTCAAGCCGGACCCAGACGGGCCCACACCGGCCGACACCGTGCCGGCCGACCGCACGCTCAGTCAGGTGCAGGAGGAGGCTATGAAGACGCCCGTTAAGGAGGAGAGTCCAGAGACTAGGAGGAGTAAGTTAAACTTTGTAATTTGTAGTGACTTTTCGGGGTCTGTCTTTTAGCTAGTTTAAATTCATAAAGAATAAGAATTAGATTCTCATGATACCTAGGTTGTTGGTGATCGTAGTATCTTAGATCAATGAAGATTGTGTTGACTTATATAGCCATTTCAAAGTTCAAGTGGAGTTTTTTTAACTGAGAATGCCGTTATCATAATATTATTTGGTCTGATCCTCATCCTCATCATGATATTCTCGCTTCCACTTCTCCAAACAGTGTCTTACTAGATTTTTCTCTGCAGGTCCTCGCGAGAACAAGTGGATGTCAGCAGCCGGGTCCTGCGGGGCCCGATCCAGGGTGACGCGCGCCACGCGCCTGCGCGAGCACCGCATGTCCAACATGACGGTGTCCGTGACGCCGGCGCCGCCCTCCAGCCTGGCGCTGCACCCGGACGACCCGGTAACATTACGTGTTAGAGATAGTAGTTACAGGTTCCTCGCGACATCAACAAGGGAATGAAGTCCTCACGAAAACGAAGCCTTACACGCTACGCCCAGAGGACCCGGTAATCTTGTAGAATTAGGAGTTTACTTGTGATAGGTGCGGCGCTCAACTCCGTGTGGTGCCATCTTGGATTTGGAAGTAAACTACATTTTCGTTATAAGCACCCCCGAAAACCTTGAAAGGACACCTATGTCCAACTGTTAGCATTTTTCTATGGCCTCCATGTTACATACGAAATCTAAATCGGCATCGGCATCAGCGATTTAGTACCCCTTGAATTTACTGATTTTTTTTTTCTTTTTCGGAAGTCTTACAGACAATAACATTATAATAACAGTAATATATAACTAAATTGCTAATTACAAGCCTCCGCAGATAAATACAAAAAATATTACTCCTTCATCGTCTCCAACCCCAGATAATTCTATCGGAGGAATAATTTTAAATTTTTGACAGTTCTTCCATACATAAATTGTCAAACGTCAATTTGAATCCTCGAATAAAAGTTATCCGGCGATTGATAAATCAGCCCTAAATCACATTAATTATTCTCTCAAAGTTGGGTTTTCTCGTTTGTTCAAATTTTAGGCCAATCTGGACAACAAACAGTTCAAGTGAGGTGCCTCCTGTACAAAAAATGGCTTTGCTAAGAGTTTCCTTAGTGTTTGCTTTGGTGCAGAAAAGTTCAATGCATTCTTCACAACTAATCTCGTTAAAACTGCAACTGGCTCTCAGAAAGTATGCATTACGCCTATAATTAGCGTTTGCATAAGGTACATGTAGAAGTGGTCGCTGCCGCAGCCCCATCTGATTAGTACGTAGCTTTACTTTTGAAACAAGTTCAGGACAGTCAATTGAACCGTTTGCGATATTAAGCAAGTAGCATATATTATTAATATGACGTCTACGGTCAAGCGGCAGACAATGGTACCTTCTGCATCGGTGAGTGTAATCAACAGATATTTTCTTCGCCCTGTAATCTAGGCATTTAAGAAATTTTCTTTAAATGCCCTCAAAACGAGACTTATAGATCCCATTTTTTTAATATGTTAGATGCCTCAGTATGAGGCAGACGTTATATGCGTGGCTTACCATTCGAAGCACACGCCTCGTAATGTCTGAACGCACCTTTACTTAGGCTCCACATAAAAATCGCTTGCCTAGCAGTTGAAGTAAAAACCGGCCAAGTGCGAGTCGGACTCGCCCATGAAGGGTTCCGTTATGTTACGATTTATGACGTATTAAAACAAAACTACTCACTAGATCTCGTTCAAACCAATTTTCGGTGGAAGTTTATATGGTAATGTACATCATATATTTTTTTTAGTTTTATCATTCTCTTATTTTAGAAGTTACAGGGGGGGGGGGGGGGGGGGGACACACATTTTACCACTTTGGAAGTGTCTCTCGCGCAAACTATTCAGTTTAGAAAAAAGTGATATTAGAAACCTCAATATCATTTTTGAAGACCTATCCATAGATACCCCACACGTATGGGTTTGATGAAAAAAAAAATTTTGAGTTTCAGTTCTAAGTATGGGGACCCCCAAAATTTATTGTTTTTTTTCTATTTTTGTGTGAAAATCTTAATGCGGTTCACAGAATACATCTACTTACCAAGTTTCAACAGTATAGCTCTTATAGTTTCGGAAAAAAGCGGCTGTGACATACAGACGGACAGACAGACAGACAGACAGACAGACATGACGAATCCATAAGGGTTCCGTTGCCATTTGGCTACGGAACCCTAAAAAAGGTAAGAATTTAATTAATACAAAAGCTAACAGAAACTAGACTTTATTATAATATGTATATTGTTTTATATTTTTCGGCAGTATCTTAATGATCGATGTTGCATGAGTAATTTTAAATATTCTCAAAAGGCACTCTATCCATCCACTTCCTTCATCATATTCCGTAAGCGGCTTTTTTCCAATATCCAGGGTAAGAGTTGTCCGGTGTGGGGCTCAAATGTTTTTGTAAATAATTATATATTGCGCAGCACCTTTGGTAAAAATATGAAAGGACTCATTTAAGATGTTCTTGTAAATATACATAAAGTACTATAGTAATATAACATGTTGTACATAACACTATAAGAAAAGAATACTTTGTACATTTCTTGATACTTCTCCTATTAATAACTGCTTCGAAGCTTTTGTACATGCTGAAAACTTGGGCAATTTTGAGTAACGGGAACTGTTTGATTCGTGCTTAGAAAGCAAAGACAGGTTTTACAATAAAATAAACCTTATCATTTTGCTTTCCAGTCACAAATTCGTACGTTCAAGACCCAAAATTGCTTAATTTTTCAAAGGGTTTCCTTTAATCTGAAGCTGTCATTGTGTTGGTTACCTTGAAGGGTTACTTACCCTGGCTATAAAGTCTTCACTGACTGGGTTCCAGTTCACTTCCCAAAGGGATGTGGAACACATGACTTTTCGCCCTAACCGTTGGCCAAGTAATGGAACAAACGGAAAAAATATAACAAAACAAATTTCTCTTTGCTCCAGCTGGCGAAGTACATGTGCCACGTATGCGGGCGCGGAGACGTAGAGGAGCAAATGTTGCTCTGTGACGGCTGCGACGACTCTTACCACACCTTCTGCTTGCTGCCGCCGCTCGCAGACGTGCCCAAGGGAGACTGGCGCTGCCCCGTGTGTGCGGCTCAAGAGGTGGGTAGTACTGCGCTCAATTTGTCGGTTGCGCAGTTTTGAGCGGTTTTTCCGCGGTTTTGCCCAAACTGAGAAAGAAACTGGAATGAATACTGAAAACGACGGAAAACAGTCTGTTGGTAGTATTACTCATATAGAAGTAGAAATTAGGTTGCATGCTTTGTCTATTTATTTAATGTCGCTAAAAATGAGAACATTCAAATAAGTATTTTTTTTTTGTCCAGAAACTAATGTAATTGCAGCCCAATAACCTAAAGGCGAACAGAAATCACAAAAAATACGTTCAGCGCTAAACATATATAAAACATAATTCTGTCTTTGTCCACTTCAAACGATTAGTACAAGTAGAACGATGTTTTAAGTTCGTTTAGTACTAAGTGCATGTATTCGTGATTTGTATTGTAAACGGGCCTAGATATAGTTACTGATTTCATTTTCTACACCCATAAACATTTCACCAAACAAGGAGCTTTAAAGTCCGTCGCATACCTACTGTCCGCCATTTTGTTTTTAAAAACAGACCAAACCCCGTAAAGTGCCACGGTTCCGAGATATTACGTTCAAAGTTGATCAAACATTCTATATTTTTTGAACTTGTTGTAAAGATGTTTGAAATAATCACTCTGAATTGCGCGGCAGTAGCTATGCTAGGCTCCATATAAACATCTACAATCCCCTTTACATTTAAACAAACTAACCTCTTTGCTTCTCATTGCCACCAGGTATCAAAACCCACAGAAGCTTTCGGGTTCGAACAAGCGACGCGCGAATACACACTGCAACAGTTCGGAGAGATGGCCGACCAGTTCAAGTCAGATTACTTCAATATGCCTGTACATGTGAGTTTTATTTGGATATTACTGATTGTAAAACCGGCCAAGTGCGAGTCGGACTCGCCCATGAAGGGTTCCGTTTTACGATTTATGACGTATTAAAAAAAAACTACTCACTAGATCTCGTTCAAACCAATTTTTGGTGGAAGTTTATATGGTAATGTACATTATATATTTTTTTTTAGTTTTATCATTCTCTTATTTTAGAAGTTACAGGGGGGGGGGGGACACACATTTTACCACTTTGGAAGTGTCTCTCGCGCAAACTATTCAGTTTAGAAAAAAATGATATTAGAAACCTCAATATCATTTTTGAAGACCTATCCATAGATACCCCACACGTATGGGTTTGATAAAAAAAAAATTTTGAGTTTCAGTTCTAAGTATGGGGACCCCCAAAATTTATTGTTTTTTTTCTATTTTTGTGTGAAAATCTTAATGCGGTTCACAGAATACATCTACTTACCAAGTTTCAACAGTATAGCTCTTATAGTTTCGGAAAAAAGCGGCTGTGACATACGGACGGACAGACAGACAGACAGACAGACATGACGAATCCATAAGGGTTCTGTTGCCATTTGGCTACGGAACCCTAAAAATGGGGACTAAGGAAATCATTTGAATTGTGTACTGATAAATGGAGGTTCAGGGTCAGATTGCATTAACATGCAAATATATGTTTGGGACGACTGAGTAAAGATTTAAATTGATCATGAAAGAAGTTACTCTATTTCATGATCAATTTAGTTCTTTGGAGCGGTGGAGTGGTGGGTGGTCTAAAGGAGTGTTGTACACATCAGCCAAATTAATTTGACTTTTTTTTTGGGTTCCAAATCATCAAATGACCGCTCTGGGCTGAGTGGAAGGGTGTGTCAGTTTTACTGACTAAAATCTACCCGTGTTCCTTCAGTTGCCTGCGCCAGGGGCCCTAGCGGGCCCCGTCAGTTGTGTTCTACCGTTCGTGCTGACTGACATCTCTGAGGCGCGCGTAGAACACAACGCGCCGTCGCCCCGGGCCTGGTCCTTACCGGGCGGCGAGCTGCGCATTGCTCGCCGCCCGCAAGCCCGCGCCTACGGTGGCCGGGAGGCGCCTGTTGACTCCCGTCCAGGGCGTCTCCTGCGGCGGTTAGGGGCGTGAAGGCGCAGAGATTGCCTCTCCCTCAAGCGCTTCGCCTCCTCCTTCGCGAGCATTACTACTTCGCAGAAGGGGGTGACGGCCTCCCATGCACTCTCGCTCCGTACCATGGCCTGGAGCAGGGCCGGACGCGAGAGATCA
Organism: Apamea anceps; assembly: GCA_951799955.1. NCBI lineage: Eukaryota > Metazoa > Arthropoda > Insecta > Lepidoptera > Noctuidae > Apamea > Apamea anceps. The sequence goes on from OX637526.1 coordinate 995,990, forward strand.
TCGCCACCACGAGGACACGGCGGAGCCCCGCCCAAGCCGGGCAGACCTACACCGTATGCTCCACCGTGTCCTCCGGGCGATCCACACAGTGGTGACACCCTGGCGTTTCCTCCCGCTTTATCCTGAACAGGAACCTCCCGAAACAACCGTGTCCGGTGAGGACCTGCGTCAGGTGGAAGGTGAGGGCGCCGTGGCGCCTCTCTAGCCACTCCTCAAAGAGGGGACTTATCGCCGCAATTGTGGCGTGCCCAAATTTAATTTGACTTTATTGACCTTTTTCGGTCACTATCCAACTATAGAGATAATCGGGATGTTATTGTGTACAACTCCACTCACCTGGATAGCTCAAAGATTTACTGTATTGAGTCTAGTCTAGACACTATAATCTAAATATGTAATTACAAAATCCTCATTAGCTTATTTAGGAAGTCTTTGTTTTTGATCATATTTTTGACCCATACGATGTTTTCCGTCTAGATGGTGCCAACGTCGACAGTAGAGAAAGAGTTCTGGCGAGTCGTGTCGTCAATAGACGAGGATGTTACTGTGGAATATGGCGCTGATCTGCACTCAATGGACCATGGTTCTGGTAAGTGACAGAATATTTTTACACTTTACAACAATCACAGTCAATAGTTGGTTAGTGGTGGCTTTTACGCTCCTTCAATTTTGCTAAGAACTTCTGTATTTTTAAAAGCAGTTCATCATTATCTTCATCACAGCCAAAAAACTACCACTGCTGCTAAGCCTCTCACTACAACCGATTACTGTTCTTTTTTTCGTATCACCATGAGCTATTTGTTGCTGTGCATTTACTAACTTACCCCACACTTCCACAGGTTTTCCCACGAAGACACACGCACACCTGTACCCAGGCGAGCAGCAGTACGCGGACTCGTCCTGGAATCTCAACAACCTGCCCGTGCTCGAGGGCTCCGTGCTCGGACACATCAACGCGGACATCTCTGGGATGAAGGTATGTTGGAATCACAGGTCTTCGTCATTACCTGGTCCGATTAGCAGACCCTGGGAGACGCCAGGCAGATTTTCGGTACCCATCCTTAACACATAGAAGAAAACACTTGAATCTCCATTGAAGTGCACCGGTGCTCCAACCAAAGGTCGTAATATGAATAGTGTCAAACACTCGCAGTGACACTGTCGCTCGTAGTGTATCACTTCTAGTCACTTGTGCAAAAGGGATGATACTGTTCGCCACTCAATAGCTAGCACCTTTCTTTCACACTAAAAATAAACAAAATATTATACCAATTTGTGAAAAGGGCTGGGGCCTAAAAAGGCCACTTTAAGCTATACCTCTAAAAAGCTATTCATTTCCTGAATTCCTAGCAGATCATTAGCAATTCCACTAATTTTCGTAAAATTTCATTTAAAATATTTTTTTTCGGTAAATTTTTCATTACAGTTTTTACTAATCTAATTGGTTTTTTATTTCTACAGTTTAAATGTTATTTCACTGTGATATGAATTGCACACAGATCATATTATGAATTGTCAGTTTGTGACCATTTTAGTTATCTGTCTGTGCAAGTAATAGTCGTCTCATAACTTAGTCTCATTGACCTCAGATCCCCTGGCTGTATGTGGGTATGTGCTTCGCGACATTCTGCTGGCACAATGAAGATCACTGGAGCTATTCCATCAACTACCTTCATTGGGGTGAGCCCAAGACTTGGTGAGTGTAACTTCTAAACATGTAATTTATGTTTTTTTTAAAGACTTCAGAAAACTTAGCTGTGTATAAAATGATGAATTGATGATAAATTATATTTATTTTTGTAAATTGGTTTTAACAAACATTTAACACTTAAAGTTTCTACTGGGAATTCCCAACAGCCAGCAACCTTTCTGAATTAGTTTCGAACAATATTTTGAGCGTTTTTTTTTTATTACCTGTCCTGATACAGATGTTTTCATAATCAACCAAATTTTCTATCGCCTTTAGGTATGGAGTACCAAGCTCAAAAGCAGAGCAGTTCGAGGCTGCGATGAAGGCGGAGGCACCTGAACTGTTCCAGTTACAGCCAGACCTGCTGCATCAGCTGGTCACCATCATGAACCCTAATGTTCTCATGAAGGCGGGAGTGCCTGTGTATAGGTAAGTTGTTACAAAAATATTAAAATTCCTTCATAGTGAGTCGACAACAATCTGAATGATGCTTTCTTAGAACTTAGCAATGAGTGCTTTATTGGCCATAGATTTCATGTTATTTGTATCAGGATCAGGAAGGAAATATAAATTGTATACACCCTCCGAATAAGTGCAAGAAGTGAAATCAAAGACTTGTAAAATACGCATTTTGTGCTTCAAGCAGCTACTTCGATTATACTTGAGTTCGATTATGAATATTTATGGCTGATCCGCGGCTTAATAAGCAGGTAGGATGTGTGTTAAGTAATTAAGTTCCTAAATGATCCTTTTGTTTTTCTTGATTAGGATGGACCAACACGCCGGCGAGTTTGTGATCACGTTCCCTCGCGCATACCACGCTGGGTTCAACCAAGGATACAACTTTGCCGAGGCGGTTAATTTCACACCTGCCGACTGGGTAAGACTTTTTTTCTTGTTTTTTATACTAGAGCAAATGTTGACCGAATTAATGTGTTTATTTTATTATTAGTTGTATAAAATTCTGATCCTACAAACATCAAAGTCATTGACTGTCACCGCTGTCCGCCAACAATATATTTTCTATTGTGTCTGTTGTCTGGCAGACAACATGTTAATGAAGGAAACTGATATTTTTTATGTATGACTATTTAACCTCTTTTGCTAACTACAAAAGAAGTCGGCAGGCAGCAAGGTCAAGGTCAGCTAGTCACTCCGACAAGCAAAGTTAAAGACTTGCCTAATCATGTCAAAAACTTTTAAAAATAGTCAGCTGCATATCTCTTTTAGAGTAAATCCAAACTAAATCCCCTTTCCCCTTCTAGCTGAAAATGGGTCGCGAATGCATCGCCCACTACTCGACTCTTCGCCGGAACTGCGTATTCTCTCACGATGAGCTGGTCTGCAAGATGGCGCTCGAAGCCGATGGGTTGAGCCTCACCGTGGCACTAGCGGCCTACAGGGACATGAGGACCATGCTGCATGATGAGAGGAAGCTCAGGAAGGGTCTGTTGGACTGGGTAAGTGGAATATCATGGACTTGTGTTGAATGACAGGTATACTCTTATCTCACAATACTCCCAGACAAACGGACGCGTCCAACAGCTGACGCTAAGCTGTATTTAGATGGCTTAGCGCTATTAAAATCGAAACAAAAAAACTCATTCCAAAAATCGCACTTTAAGTACATGCATAATACATACACATTTCGATACATTTCGTTTGCAACATTGTTTTGAACATCTAACTTAATCTCATTTCTCCGCCAGGGCGTAACGGAAGCAGAACGCGAAGCCTTCGAGCTCCTACCAGACGATGAACGACAATGTACACTGTGTAAAACAACGTGCTTCTTATCGTGCGTGACGTGCGTGTGCACGCCGCACGTCGCGTGTCTGCGGCACTACACGCAGCTGTGCGACTGTCCCGCGCACAAACACAAGCTCAGGTACTGGCAAATATAAAGTACAGTTAAACCAGAAAAAACTTTTTTGCAAAAAAAAAACAACCAACTTCCAAAAACGACACTACAAAGTGAAAAATAACTTTAATTTCGGAAGTCGGTGTCTTTGGGTTCGCATTTTCGTTGTTTGCCACCGACTTCCGAAATTAAAGTTATTTTTCACTTTGTAGTGTCGTTTTTGGAAGTCGGTTGTTTTTTTTTTGCAAAAAAGTTTTTATTTTTCACTTTTAAGTTGTAATTTTTACTAGTAATTTTGGTTTAAAAACCAAACTACTGAACCGTTTTTGATGAAATTTCTATGGGACCATTTGGGAAGTATACCCTTTCCAACAAAAAATTTTTCAAATCGGTTGGCAAGCGACAGAGTTATGCGCGAACAAACATAAAAAAAAAAAAAAAAATACAAACATCCGAACTGAGAACCTCCTCCTTTTTTAGAAGTCGGTTAAAAATTATGCGCTTCGGTAATCTTCGTGTATCCAATTAAGCACGAACGTTGCGCCACAGAGAAACCTCCACAGACACAACGCTTTTAAATTTGTAGCGTTTACTTTCCTTGAGATATCTGTACATGCAAACTGGTTATTATTAGGTTAGATTATATCAAACCAAAGAGAGACCATCATACGATATTCAAAAGGCCAGTTTATTGGTCAATATAAGATCTTCCAAAGAAGTTAGGTCATGTCAGAAGCATAGATGATTCCAAGGTTAGCCGTGCCTAAAAACTAATCAAACTCAAAAGACCATTTATACACTAATCAAGATGAGAATGTGACCTCTTGAGTTTATTTCGGTGTTTCTTCTCGGAGTAGTTGGGTAATAAACACCTGCCTCATCTAGTTTTTAAAATATTATTCATGTGTAAAATTGATTGTAGAAACAAAAAGAAATAAAATCATTTATTATGATAATTTCATTTCAAAATCATGAAACCAAACATTCACTCCCAGATACCGCTACACCCTAGACGAGCTACCAGCCATGCTGGAGAAGCTAAAGAAGAAATCGGAGCAGTTCCGGGAATGGGCAGAAGCTGTACAGAACGCGCTCGACCCAGACACGCCCAAGACTTGCGACCTGGACGGGCTGCGGGCGCATCTGAAGAGGGCTCATGATCTCAAGGTAAACATATCTCATCATCATTCGCCTGCCCTTATCCTAATTTATTTGCGGTCGACGCAATATGTCTGATAATCAGATAATACACTTTATTCTTTGCCTAGTTACTTTCTGTAAACTAATGTGTAATGTGTACCCTTTTACCAATAGATGCACAAAACCGAGCTCGTGCGAGCTTTAGAAACCGCAATAGAAGACGCAGAGAAGTGCGCGTCAGTGATCCAACAACTAGACCTGAACAAGATGCGCACGCGCACGCGGCACCACGACCCCAAGTACCGCCTTACTATACACGAGCTCACGCTGTTCGCCGCTGAAATTGACGGACTCGCCTGTGTGTTACCTGAAGGTAAGTGATTTAAACTACAACAATAATAAACTCATCATCTGGCGAGCCTTTTATTTATTAAAACTTTATGCACAAGTATATAAAAATACTGTACGAAGGGGTCCTTAATGCTATGCTGAAATTATTTATTATCTACCAGTCAACCTTAGCAGATACAAACCAGATAGACACAAAACGTGGCAGGTGCTACATAAGGTATAGATACCTCGAAAATAACTATTGACAGCCGGGACAAACGGACGGTAATGGATCAACGAACAAATCGCGGCTAGTTTAGTTACTTGATGACCGACCCGTGCGGCAATAACTTAACCACGAGTAAATACCGAATCCCCAACCCTGATAATAACTAGCCGTTTATGTACAATTTTATCACTATTTGTATTTGTTTCAAACAGGTTCAGCAGTGAAAGAAGTATTACGACAAACATCGGAGTTCGAGAGCCGCGCGACTGAACTACTCAACAATGATCTAGAAAAGACTGACCAAGCTTATGTCAGAGAATTGGAAGAGGTATGCTATTTTCATTAACTTTGTTAGTTTTAAATGCTCCTTTTTTACTATTTGTATTTCCTGTGTCCCACATATCTTTTTCTTTCTGCTTTTTATTTCTTTCACTATCTGTTTTAATATGTTGGAAATTTTCACTTTACGATGCTGAAAGAAATGGATCACTGGAGTGTCATTGACGAAGAAAATTCTGTTTCACTGGGTGTACTCATAATATTGAAATGACAGCAAAGTGATTATAATATGACCAATTGAAACTTTTTTACTATTGCATACAGTAGTATACAATAGTAAAAAGTACAAGTACAAGTGTCCTAATATTGTTTTAAGTATTGCAGTAGCAATACTTAAAACAATATTAAGACACTTGTAGGTATGCAATAACCTTGTTACTACCGTCTCACAACGTGCGATGTCGTAACTGATGAAATAAAGCCTTTCTTTACTAAACAACACACACAAGAAAATTGCGACAAAACTCATAACAATCAACTATTTAATAAAGATAACGACTTCTGTAACACAGGTACTACCTAGCTTAGGAGTCAGGCAATCAAAAATGTAACACCTTCTTTATGTCAATAAAATATTTTATTATAATTTTTTCCAGACATCAGAGCTCGGCTCCCGCCTCTGCATCGTCCTCCCGCAGCTGCCTCCCTTGCAAGCTCGCCTGCACCAAGTGAAGTTCATCGAAGAAGTGCGCGGCTACCGCGAGGACTACTCCACGCTGACGCGGGACGTCATCGACAGGCTGCTGAGCGACGCGCAGAGCGTCGTGCCGCATCACAAGGTGGAGATGGAGCGCTCACTGCTGTTCAAACTGAAAGGTATGTAATTTACTAATTAGCCTGGTTTATCTGACCATGGTAAAAAGTCAAAGTATTATGAAACTCACCAATTGTATACTCTCGTTTTATTTTTTATAAAAATACAAGGATAATGTGGTGCCTCGACGATAGCTAGTGTCTTGGATAAAATTGTGCAAACATTTTGTAGTGATAGAAACGAAATAAGAAAAAAAGGTTTCCCGTACTTATTGGTTGATGTTATTATTTATGTATATAATGAGAAACATAGACATTTACATTATATCACAGTTCTGTACCCAGTGGTGTAATTAGGAAAATAAAAAATAATTAGAACACAAAAGTATTAAGAATTCTATCTCTTTCCAGCTCAAGTAGACGAATGGGAAACCCGCGCCCGCGTGGTCCTTCTCGACACTTCCAAAAACCCTCAAACGGAGCTCGAACCCCAGTACACCACGCTGTCAGAGCTGGACATATTGCTGTCGGACGGGGAAGAGATCGAGGCGGCCTTGCCGTCCTACCACGCGTTACAGACTGCTGTGTCTCATGCCAGGGATTGGCTAAATAAGGTAATTTATTGGGATCCTTTCTTTAATCCATTTTTTTACTTTGAAATCCTTTGTTTACCTTCATGTTTCGCTGAATATTGTATTGACTTGATAGTTCATAAGCATACATAAACAAACTCCCGCCTTCTTCCCATGGGGTAGGCAGAAACTATTGAACGCCATCTGCTACGACCCTTACATACTTATAATTTGTTAGCAGTTAGTACAAGTGTTTACCGTATTCCATTGCTGGTTACCAACTCTTCGCCAAAAATTATAAAAAAACTAGCTGTTACCCCCGACTTCGTTTGGGATCCAGTATGAAAAGTAGTCTATGTCCTTACCCAAGTCATGGTCTACCTGTGTGCCATTTCATCTAAATCCGTTCAGCAGTTTTAGCGCAAAAGCGTAACAAACAAAGTCACTTTCGCATTTTTAATATTAGGATTAGCAGCAATGTGTTTTGGTGAACAAATTAAAGGCACACAAGACTTTGTAGATTAGTTTTTAACGTATGGCTTAACATTGATATAGATGTCCATAGACGTTGATAAGCAATTTTAGCCAATCGGTTGTCAGTTTGTTGCCAAAACAAATACGAGGGTGACACTGAAAGTTCTTAGAAAATCAAAAACTGAACAAACAAGCAAGTTATTCGTTTTATTATATCTTTTCAAAATAGTGTCCATTTACATCAATACATCGCTGCATCCGATGGAACCACTTTGCTCACTCGTCCTTAGGGGACACTTCGACGGCATTTTGAAACGCAGCCACTGCTTCCTCGGCGTCCATAAAACGCTGTCCTCGTAATTTTTTTTTTATTTTCGGAAATAAATAAAAATCGCAAGGTGCGTGGTCGGGGCTATAGGGCGGGTGACCCAGTAATTTCACCTACCAAGTAGTAAGTTGTTTGCTTGGCGGTGTGCGACGAGGCGTTGTCGTGGTGAAGGAGGATCCTACTGCGAGGTCGTTTCTGCTGAACTTTTTCCAAGACAAGTGGCAAACAATTGTTAGTGTACCACTCTGCAGTAACAGTTTTTCGATCTTCTAAAACAATATTGTTACGTAATGACCTGTCCTTCCGAAGAACGAGGCCACCATCTTTTGTCCCACGCTTCGAGCTCTCTTCACTTTAGTTGGCAACTCCTCGAAAGGAAACACCCAGACAGCAGACTGTCTCTTAGTTTCAGGATCATAATAATAAATCCAGCTTTCGTCACCCGTAAGTATTTGCATTTGAGTAACCTCCGTTAAATCTTCGAACCATTTCACGACACCAATCAACACGACGGCGCTTTTGGGCCTCTGTCAAATTATGAGGTATCCACCGGGCACAAAGCTTCCTGACCGCTAAATGTTCATGGAGGGTGTGTGTACTTGACTCATACCGATGCCTAAGCTTGTCCGAATCTGCTGACAAGTCACTTTTTTGTCAGTCTCTATCATACGTCGCACAACTGATGTTATCTTCAGTCGTCGCCGTAGAAGGCCGTCCCTCACGCAGATCGCAAATAGCGCGACCACGTTTAAACTCATTAAACCAGTTGTAAACAGTAGCTGATGATGAGGATGGGGCTTCATCATGTAAGGCCAATCGAAGTCTATCATACCTTTCTTTTTGACTTAAATGACATCGAAAGTCATAAAAAATCATTGCACGAAAATTTTCTCGCGTTAAATTGATGCTGACGTGACGCAGACAATTTTCTAATTTGGCGCCAAATCGTAAACAAATGACAAATGAATAAAATATATCTTATATCTATATACAGGGTGGAAACTTTCAGCGGGGCAGTAAGGGGAAGTACCTTATCCGTTGCAGCTACGCGAAAATGGTCTTAGCAGACTATCCATAATTTTTTATGGAATTTTGATCCCCATTCACAGACGGTACATTGACGGCACGGTTGGCGCAGTGGTTAAGCGATTGACTGCTGCGCTGCGTGTCGCGGGTTCGATTCCCGCACGGAACAAATATTTGTATGACCTACATGTATTTGTTCCGAGTCTGGGTGTTTTTCTATCTATAATATGTATGTATTTACAAAAAAAAAAAATGTATATAAGTAGTTTATCAGCCATCTTGTTACCATCACACAAGCATTAGGTTGCTTAGCTTGGGACTAGATGGCGCTGTGTGAAATGTCCAGGGATATTATTATTATTATTATTCACAGATTTTCAAAAATAATTACAGTTAGCAAGAAAATTGCCATTTTACACAAAAACATTTTTTGATGCCAATCGATCCTGTTTCTAATACTGATCAAAAACTTCTATGGGACCAACCATCGTTGGAGTACCCAAAAAGTCACAAATTGCAGAAAACTTTTCTCTTACATTTTGTAAAGAATTTGTGTTACTAAAATACAAAAAATAAAATAAAAGACAAATGATCACATAGAATTTTACACATATCAACAGATATCAACAGTTATTTTAGTATAGTATAGTTATTTTTATTAACTAACATAACTTGATGATGTTATTATTTAAAATCTTGCTGTTTTTGCCCTACGATATCAAATGCTCGAAGTGACCGCCATTTTGGCGAATACATAAATTGATTCGTTTCTGTACCGACCTAGTGGCTGCTGACAATTTATTTGTATGAATTCCATACAAAATTGTGGTTAGTGATTCTTTAAGTTGTTAGTTTTAGTAGAAAATGTACGGACGAACAAGAAACAAAAGTCAACTTAGAATTTATGGAAATATAATGTCCGTACACAGCACGATATAAATATAGACACAGAAGGAGTAAGACAGAAGAAGCACAATAGATAGGACGAGATCACAAAACCACAATAATAATATTAATTCCAATTACTGAAGAAAAGTCTATAGACGTCTGTCTCAGCCATGACAGAAAATTGACATCAGAGCAGCGCTACTAGTGGCGTATTTCTGTACTAGGTATCTGGTAGGAGTGAAACCTACATCACCCCTCCAGAGACCGTCAAGGGCGATAAAAATCAGGAAACCTGACGTGACGACCAGAGCGAGTGGTGTACTCTCTGCTACTGCAAGGTGGAGTGACTTCTTTTGGGTCAGCTTTGTCTGCCAAAATGTAAGCTGGCTTAAGGTGGTCAATTGAGACCGTGACCTCTCTGCCCTTAAATAATATTTTGAAGACTGTCTCCCCTATGCAGAACTTTGTGAGGACCTGTGTACGCTGGTTGTAGCGAACCACGTAATGCGTCTTCACGAAGGAACACGTGATCAGTGGTCTGCAGATCCCTAAAAACGAAAATGCTGATCTTGCTGTGACGGGATGCTGGAGTTGGTTGCACGTTTTGAGCGAACTTGCGAATGCGCGCAGTGAAATCTGTGACGTCGGTCGTTCCTTCGTCACTAGGAGTGAAAATTTCTCCCGGGAGCCTTAGCGGTTCGCCGTATACAAGTTCGGCTGAAGACGCTTGGACATCCTTTTTGAATGCGCTCCGTATACCAAGCAATACCCACGGCAAAGACTGTCCACTTGTCATTTGCATGGCACATGATGGATGCCTTGAGTTGCCGGCGAAATCGCTCCACCATGCCATTACATGCCGGATGGTATGCCGTTGTCCGGGTGTGCTGAAAACCAGCCAATTTGGACAATTGACCGAACAGGGCCGACTCGAACTGTCGACCCCTGTCCGTGATAATGTCTGCGGGACAGCCAAACCGGGCAATCCATTCGGATAGCAGCGCTTTAGCTACTGTTTCGGCAGTTATGTCGACAATAGGTACGACCTCCGGCCATCTGGTAAAACGGTCGACTGCCGTCAGACAGTACCTAAAGCCTTCCGAAATTGGGAGCGGGCCCACAAGGTCGATGTGGACGGTGGTGAACCTTGCACGTGGGAGGTGATACGACCCTAAAGGCGCAGAAACGTGTCGGCTCACTTTGGCCCGCTGGCACTCAAGACAAGCTCGTGCCCACTCCCTGCAGTCCTTCCTAATACCTGGCCAAAGATAAGATAGATAAGATAAGATTCTTTATTTGCCGGAAATATGGTATTTTACAGATTTTATAACACACAATAGTTCTTCATATTCCGCCTACTAAATTCGGCATGCAAATATCGTGAAAATAATAATAATTCTAATTAATTAAATCAATTTAAACTAAATGATTGAATTCCAATGTCAAAAAAAAAATGTATTAAATCAAGGATCGTCTACAAATCAAATCAAAAATATCAAATAAAGTTCTAATTAATTAAATCAAATTAAACTATATGATTAAATTCCAATGTCAAAAAAAAAAAATGTATTAAATCAAGCATCGTCTACAAATCAAATTAAAAATGTCAAATAAAAATAATTAAATTACAAAATAAGTGTATAAATAATAGCTTTCAAAAGACAACCAAAGAAACTAAGTTACAAATTGTTAAATAGCTTAAAATCAAAATGTCAATTTAATTTTATGTCATGCAACTTTACCATTTGTCCTAGAATTCATAAATTCCTTAATAGTATAAAAACAATTTTCGATAAGCCATGCTCTGAGATGCTTTTGAAATAAGCTAGTTCTCAGCTCTCTAATAACCTTTGGTATATTATTATATTTGTCTATTGCCATTCGACTAGTGTTTTTATGGCAGTACGCTGTTCTACATCTTGACATTGTCAATTTTGTTGGATCCCTTGAGATTTTGCCCACTTTATAAACATTGACGCTATCGGCTGTACGAAATAGGTGAGGATGTTTTTTTACAAATACTCCCATTTCCAGTATGTATAAGCATGGTAATGTTAATAATTTATGTATTTTAAAAATAGGTCTGCAGGATTCTAATGGGTCTACACCAAACAGCTCGTAAACACTTTTTTTGCACAATAAATGCCTTATTGCTGTTAGTGGAATTGCCCCATATGATCAAGCCGTATCTTAGCACAGATGAGACATATCCATGATAAGCCAATAGAGCGGCATCACGTCCAACAGTTTTCCTGAGATTTCTTAGTGCAAATGTAAAGCTGTTTAGCCTATTACATATATTTTCGATATGTTGTTTCCAATTACAATTTTCCAATTTTCCATTACAAGTTTCCAATTACAAAACGAAGCGCTCTGCGATTAATTTGGCAGACGCTGAGACACCAGGGTGGCTGAGGGTATGCAGGCTGTCGAAGACTTGCTTTCGCAGCATTACGGGCACAAATGGTCTGGGAGGCGTTGTACTGACGTCACAGTACACAGATGTACGCTCCCCTGGAACCTGCACTTTCTCTAAAATCAATGATGATCCTTCCTTGAGTAGGTTGGACCACTCCGGATCCGCAGCTTGCGATTCCGCGAGAGTGTCAAAGCTGACCGGTACCTGAAGCGCTTCCACGCGAAATAAGGGGTCGGCTACGACATTGTCTTTGCCGGAAATGTGCCTTATGTCGGTGATGACCTGGCAATGAAGTCTAGGTACCGGAATTGCCTAGGCGAGCAGTTTTTCTTCCTCTCGTGGAATGCAAAACTGATCGGCTTGTGGTCCGTGTACACGGCGAAGTGTCTGGCCTCGAGCATATGGCGAAAGTATTTGATGGTCTCGTAAATGGCCAGTAGTTCCCTGTCATAGGGAGAATACTTTGTTTGCGAAGGGCTGAGCTTCCTGGAAAAAAAAGCTAATGGCTGCCAGCCACCATCGCTAAGCTGCTGTAACACGGCGCCGATTGCAGTATCCGACGCATCAGTAATCAACGCGGGTTTGGCATTGCAATCGGGGTGAGCTAATGGGGCAGCGTTAGCTAAGCTTGCCTTGCAGTCTTCAAATGCTTGCAAAGTATTCTCCGCAAGACATATAGGCTGCGAGCCCTTTACATTGCCAATCAAGAGATTGTGCAGCGGCGCCTGGATCTGAGCTGCGTGGGGTATGAAACGCCTGTAAAAATTAATCATACCCAGAAATCGGCGCAACTGACGGACATCTTTGGGCGGCGGGAAGTTGTTAATAGCATCGACCTTGGAGTGAAGCGGTTTGGTGCCTTTTTCGGAGATGTGGTAACCTAGGAAGGTTACCTCAAGAACACCGAAAACACACTTGGATGTGTTGATCAGCATACCGAAATCCTTCATCCTGCCGAAGATAATGCGGAGGTGCTCCTCGTGCTCAGCCTGTGACCTTGAAAAGATTAAGAAGTCATCCAAATAGTAGTAGCAAAAGTCCAGTCCTCTCGTCAGCTCGTCGACAAAACATTGGAACGTCTGGCCTGCGTTGCGCAAACCAAACGTCATGTACGGAAATTCGTACAGGCCGAACGGTGTGGTTGATCGCCGTCTTCGGAATGTCGTCTGGACTGACAGGTATCTGATTATAGGCTTTCACTAGGTCTATTGTACTGAAAATTTTACAACCAGAGATACTGTGTGAGAAATCGTGGATGTGCCTAATCGGATACCTGTCAGGGACGGTCCGGGCGTTTAGCATCCGGTAATCACCACAAGGTCGCCAACTGTTATCTTTTTTAGGTGCGAGGTGCAGTGGTGATGTCCATGGGCTCTCCGACGGTCTAGCAGTTCCATTGGCCAGCATCAGCTGGAACTCCTGCTGAGCAATTTTCAATTTGTCTGGCGCTAGTCGCCGAAATGAAGATGAAACTGGAGGGCCTGCGGTGGTGCGGATGTGGTGTACGGTGTAGTGCGTAGTATACCGGCGGGTCGGGTGATGTCGGGAAACCCGTCCAAAATTTTGTGGTACCTCGAATCACCAGAAGAAATTTTCACAGAGAATATAGATGAGTCTGAGTGATTTGAGGCCACAGAGTAAATGTTCGTATTACTGTCGATTAGTCGTTGGTTACGACAGTTAACGACTAGCGAGTAAAAAGACAAAAAATCCGCACCGATAAGGGGGCGTCCATGCCGTCCATTAATTACGTGAGGAATTTTTGGCGATTTTCCGAACACCTCACGTAAATAATGGACGCCCCCTAATTGGTTTGGTTACCTCGGCAACTACAAAACACCAATTAAAGTCTCTACGGAGTCCTAAATTTTAATTTAACTGCACGAAACCAAATGTCTTAATGGGCGTCCCATTCGCGGCCGTAAGTTGGTAGTTTGTGCACACACGACGTTCACTTAGCAGACGACGGGGGTAGACGCAGAGGTCGCTACCAGTATCGACCAGAAACTGCGTCTTGGTGCTCCGCTCCGTGACGAACAGGCGACCAGTCGAGCGAGGGCAACGTCTGTCGCCATTACCGACTGCCCGCGGCATTTCCCTGCCGGTAGTCGCAGGGCTTGACGCAGCGCTTCGCCTTCTCGCCGTGCATCGCGTGGTACCAGCACACAGGGTGCTGCCGGAAGCTGGAATCCGAGCGAGTTGATGAGCGATTGCGTGAGTGCTGTCGCGCGTCTCGACCACGGCTGTGGGAGCGGTTCCGCGAACGGTTGTCACGCAGCTGCAGCATAAGGTCCTTCATGGCGCGCTTCAGCTTTGCGATTTCGGCTGCCGTCTCACTAACCGAGGGTCCTGCTGCTGAAGTTGCTGCGACGTGGCTTGCCGGCGCGACGATGCCCAGCACGCGGTCAGCTAGTTCGGCTAGCGCCTCCAGGGTGCTGTGGGGCTGCGATGCCAGGAGGGGTTGGATGCTGGTGGGGAGTCGGCTACACCAGATGGTGCGCACGAAGTCCTCGGGGATGGTTGGTCCTGCCAATCCCTGCAGGTGGCGAAGGAACTGTGACGGCTTCCGGTCCCCTAGCTCCTCGTGCATCAGCAGCTGTTTCACCTTCCGTTCCTGGGAGGCCGAGAGTCGCTTTACTAATTCGGTCTTCAGCTTGACGTATCGGTTGGTGGCAGGAGGGGACATGATAACGTCCTTCACCTTCTTTGAAAATTGCGGGTCTAGATGACCGACCACATAATTAAATTTGGTGACGTCATTCGTCACCCCTGCATTCTCAAATTGGGCCTCTATCTGCGCGAACCAAATATCGGGCTCCTCGGGCCATAACGGCGGTAGGCGCAAAGCGACGCGGTACGCCTCGGCCGCCTCGACCTTTGGATCCGCTAGGCGCTTGGTCCTGCGCGCACGGTGCGCACTGTGGTCGACGGGCTGCGACGACGCGGTGTGTTCCGACTCACTGTCGCTCATTGTCTCTCCGTGTTCTTTACGGGGTCACCAGTTTTGTTCTAGTAGAAAATGTACGGACGAACAAGAAACAAAAGTCAACTTAGAATTTATGGAAATATAATGTCCGTACACAGCACGATATAAATATAGACACAGAAGGAGTAAGACAGAAGAAGCACAATAGATAGGACGAGGTCACAAAACCACAATAATAATATTAATTCCAATTACTGAAGAAAAGTCTATAGACGTCTGTCTCAGCCATGACAGAAAATTGACATCAGAGCAGCGCTACTAGTGGCGTATTTCTGTACTAGGTATCTGCTAGGAGTGAAACCTAAAAGTTCTTGAACACTATCGTACTTATTGCTTTTTGTAAACCTCAGTTTTCAGGTAGCCCCACAAAAAGAAATCTAGAGGTGTCAGATCTGGACTACGCGCTGGCCAAGAAATAGGACCATGTGTTCCTATCCATTGATCACCAAACTATCGGTTCAAAGTCGAACGCGTACTGCGGCTGTTGTGAGGTGGAGCGCCATCTTGTTGAAAAAACATTCTTCTTGATTCCGACAGTGGTAAATCATCGACGACGTTTCCAACATTCTCTAATATTCTGTTGTTATAAATGTTGGAATTCAAGGTGCCTCCATAAAATTCCACCATTACCACTCGGTTCCACATTATACCACACCAACAATTAAAAGAAAATCGCACTTGATTATGTGTTTCGCGAAACCTGAGAGGATTTTCTCTACATCAATAATGGTGATTTCGCCGGTTGTACATTCCATTATTGGAAAATTTTTTTTCTTCAGACTATAATATTATATTCAGAAAATGGTAATCTCTGCTTATTTTTCCTCTTAACCACCTGCAAAAAGTAAGTCTTCGAGCGGCATCCCCTGAATGTAAGGCTTGAACTAGTCGCCCCTGTCGGTAACATTTATAACCATACTTCTTTCATATCTTTAGTACGAAACGATGTGAGACACCTACTTCTTCAGCGACTGCTCTTGATGGTATTTCGAGATAAGCTTCGACAAGTATAAGAACAGAAATGATCAAATTTTCATCTAGTACCTATAAATGGGTGGCGTACAGATTTTTTCTTGAAAGAGCCACCTTGTGCAAGATTTCTTAAAATATTTGTAATAACCTTTCTGGTTGGCACATGACGATTTGGATATTTGATCCTATACCATTCTAACGCAGCTGATGTATTTTTATTATTTACGTAATATGCTTCTAGCAAGTCTAAACGTTCTAAATTGGATATCATTTTTCTCTTATCAATAGCTGTTCAATTATGCACTTAATGTAAAATTCACAACACACTCAGAGCTTTTCGGACGCAACAAACTGTCAGATTGTTTTTTATTTAATAATAACGAGTTCGAAAGAATTGTTTTTAATCTTATCGTTTTATTCAGTCAACAAAAGATCTCAACCGTCACTAAAAAAGCTTTTACGTAAAATTTTCATACAAAATGTACGGGAAAAGCAATTTGTGACTTTTTGAGTACTCCAACGATGGTTGGTCCCATAGAAGTTTTTGATCAGTATTAGAAACAGGATCGATTGGCATCAAAAAATTTTTTTGTGTAAAATGGCTATTTTCTTGATAGCTGTAATTTTTTTGAAAATCTGTGGATGGGGATCAAAATTCCATAAAAAATTATGGATAGTCTCCTAAGACCATTTTCGTGTAGCTGCAACGGATAAGGTACTTCCCCTTACTGCCCCGCTGAAAGTTTCCACCCTGTATATAGAAATCATTGCTGTTCGTTTGAGTCGCTAAAACTCGAGAACGGCTGGGCCAATTTAGCTGATTTTGGTTTTGATTTTGACCTTCCCTGGACTACGACAAAAATTACGGAACGGTGACGGTTAACGGTGAGAAAATATGGAAAAATGGCGAGGAAGATAGTAAAAACAACAATTTCATTTTCCCATATAAACTGTTCTACCTACTTTCCTGTCAAACATTTGACGATCGTCTTTTCGATACGGTAGACTCGGGTCCACTCGAATTGGAGCACGTATTAAATTAAGGATTTCGAAGAGTGTAGGAGCAGGGTAGGAGTAGGATAAGAGTAGGGTAGGGGGTAGGAAGGATACCACGCGAACGAAGTAGCACCGGGCAGCTAGAAATAATTTATATGGCAAAACAACGTATACAATAATATTGGTAAGAGTTCCATTTTCAAAATTTGAACTTGTTTTTTTATTATATCGTTTACAAGTGGAGTTCTAAAACCTTTCAGTGTCGCCCTCGTGGCCTGCAACTTGCTTACCGTTGTTTAATTAAATCAATGAGTACGTTTCCCAGGTAGAAGAGATGCAATCAAAAGAGCTGTACCCGTACATGCACAGCGTGGAGAACATAGTGCGGCGCGGCGCGAGCATCCCGCTGGCGCTGTTCGAGAAGGAGCAGCTGGCGCAGGCGCTGCGCTCGGCGCGCGACTGGCAGCGCGGCGCCGCCGACATGTTCCTCAAGCGGGTAGGCGATACATTGAGATATCTCTGTTCAACTGTAGAAGGAGCAGCTGGCGCAGGCGCTGCGCTCGGCGCGCGACTGGCAGCGCGGCGCCGCCGACATGTTCCTCAAGCGGGTAGGCGATACATTGAGATATCTCTGTTCAACTGTAGAAGGAGCAGCTGGCGCAGGCGCTGCGCTCGGCGCGCGACTGGCAGCGCGGCGCCGCCGACATGTTCCTCAAGCGGGTAGGCGATACATTGAGATATCTCTGTTCAACTGTAGAAGGAGCAGCTGGCGCAGGCGCTGCGCTCGGCGCGCGACTGGCAGCGCGGCGCCGCCGACATGTTCCTCAAGCGGGTAGGCGATACATTGAGATATCTCTGTTCAACTGTAGAAGGAGCAGCTGGCGCAGGCGCTGCGCTCGGCGCGCGACTGGCAGCGCGGCGCCGCCGACATGTTCCTCAAGCGGGTAGGCGATACATTGAGATATCTCTGTTCAACTGTAGAAGGAGCAGCTGGCGCAGGCGCTGCGCTCGGCGCGCGACTGGCAGCGCGGCGCCGCCGACATGTTCCTCAAGCGGGTAGGCGATACATTGAGATATCTCTGTTCAACTGTAGAAGGAGCAGCTGGCGCAGGCGCTGCGCTCGGCGCGCGACTGGCAGCGCGGCGCCGCCGACATGTTCCTCAAGCGGGTAGGCGATACATTGAGATATCTCTGTTCAACTGTAGAAGGAGCAGCTGGCGCAGGCGCTGCGCTCGGCGCGCGACTGGCAGCGCGGCGCCGCCGACATGTTCCTCAAGCGGGTAGGCGATACATTGAGATATCTCTGTTCAACTGTAGAAGGAGCAGCTGGCGCAGGCGCTGCGCTCGGCGCGCGACTGGCAGCGCGGCGCCGCCGACATGTTCCTCAAGCGGGTAGGCGATACATTGAGATATCTCTGTTCAACTGTAGAAGGAGCAGCTGGCGCAGGCGCTGCGCTCGGCGCGCGACTGGCAGCGCGGCGCCGCCGACATGTTCCTCAAGCGGGTAGGCGATACATTGAGATATCTCTGTTCAACTGTAGAAGGAGCAGCTGGCGCAGGCGCTGCGCTCGGCGCGCGACTGGCAGCGCGGCGCCGCCGACATGTTCCTCAAGCGGGTAGGCGATACATTGAGATATCTCTGTTCAACTGTAGAAGGAGCAGCTGGCGCAGGCGCTGCGCTCGGCGCGCGACTGGCAGCGCGGCGCCGCCGACATGTTCCTCAAGCGGGTAGGCGATACATTGAGATATCTCTGTTCAACTGTAGAAGGAGCAGCTGGCGCAGGCGCTGCGCTCGGCGCGCGACTGGCAGCGCGGCGCCGCCGACATGTTCCTCAAGCGGGTAGGCGATACATTGAGATATCTCTGTTCAACTGTAGAAGGAGCAGCTGGCGCAGGCGCTGCGCTCGGCGCGCGACTGGCAGCGCGGCGCCGCCGACATGTTCCTCAAGCGGGTAGGCGATACATTGAGATATCTCTGTTCAACTGTAGAAGGAGCAGCTGGCGCAGGCGCTGCGCTCGGCGCGCGACTGGCAGCGCGGCGCCGCCGACATGTTCCTCAAGCGGGTAGGCGATACATTGAGATATCTCTGTTCAACTGTAGAAGGAGCAGCTGGCGCAGGCGCTGCGCTCGGCGCGCGACTGGCAGCGCGGCGCCGCCGACATGTTCCTCAAGCGGGTAGGCGATACATTGAGATATCTCTGTTCAACTGTAGAAGGAGCAGCTGGCGCAGGCGCTGCGCTCGGCGCGCGACTGGCAGCGCGGCGCCGCCGACATGTTCCTCAAGCGGGTAGGCGATACATTGAGATATCTCTGTTCAACTGTAGAAGGAGCAGCTGGCGCAGGCGCTGCGCTCGGCGCGCGACTGGCAGCGCGGCGCCGCCGACATGTTCCTCAAGCGGGTAGGCGATACATTGAGATATCTCTGTTCAACTGTAGAAGGAGCAGCTGGCGCAGGCGCTGCGCTCGGCGCGCGACTGGCAGCGCGGCGCCGCCGACATGTTCCTCAAGCGGGTAGGCGATACATTGAGATATCTCTGTTCAACTGTAGAAGGAGCAGCTGGCGCAGGCGCTGCGCTCGGCGCGCGACTGGCAGCGCGGCGCCGCCGACATGTTCCTCAAGCGGGTAGGCGATACATTGAGATATCTCTGTTCAACTGTAGAAGGAGCAGCTGGCGCAGGCGCTGCGCTCGGCGCGCGACTGGCAGCGCGGCGCCGCCGACATGTTCCTCAAGCGGGTAGGCGATACATTGAGATATCTCTGTTCAACTGTAGAAGGAGCAGCTGGCGCAGGCGCTGCGCTCGGCGCGCGACTGGCAGCGCGGCGCCGCCGACATGTTCCTCAAGCGGGTAGGCGATACATTGAGATATCTCTGTTCAACTGTAGAAGGAGCAGCTGGCGCAGGCGCTGCGCTCGGCGCGCGACTGGCAGCGCGGCGCCGCCGACATGTTCCTCAAGCGGGTAGGCGATACATTGAGATATCTCTGTTCAACTGTAGAAGGAGCAGCTGGCGCAGGCGCTGCGCTCGGCGCGCGACTGGCAGCGCGGCGCCGCCGACATGTTCCTCAAGCGGGTAGGCGATACATTGAGATATCTCTGTTCAACTGTAGAAGGAGCAGCTGGCGCAGGCGCTGCGCTCGGCGCGCGACTGGCAGCGCGGCGCCGCCGACATGTTCCTCAAGCGGGTAGGCGATACATTGAGATATCTCTGTTCAACTGTAGAAGGAGCAGCTGGCGCAGGCGCTGCGCTCGGCGCGCGACTGGCAGCGCGGCGCCGCCGACATGTTCCTCAAGCGGGTAGGCGATACATTGAGATATCTCTGTTCAACTGTAGAAGGAGCAGCTGGCGCAGGCGCTGCGCTCGGCGCGCGACTGGCAGCGCGGCGCCGCCGACATGTTCCTCAAGCGGGTAGGCGATACATTGAGATATCTCTGTTCAACTGTAGAAGGAGCAGCTGGCGCAGGCGCTGCGCTCGGCGCGCGACTGGCAGCGCGGCGCCGCCGACATGTTCCTCAAGCGGGTAGGCGATACATTGAGATATCTCTGTTCAACTGTAGAAGGAGCAGCTGGCGCAGGCGCTGCGCTCGGCGCGCGACTGGCAGCGCGGCGCCGCCGACATGTTCCTCAAGCGGGTAGGCGATACATTGAGATATCTCTGTTCAACTGTAGAAGGAGCAGCTGGCGCAGGCGCTGCGCTCGGCGCGCGACTGGCAGCGCGGCGCCGCCGACATGTTCCTCAAGCGGGTAGGCGATACATTGAGATATCTCTGTTCAACTGTAGAAGGAGCAGCTGGCGCAGGCGCTGCGCTCGGCGCGCGACTGGCAGCGCGGCGCCGCCGACATGTTCCTCAAGCGGGTAGGCCAAACTTTTGTTTACCATGAATACGGAGACGAAGGCTATCACGGAAACGTCACTTTGTTGGAATTTGGGTCAGTTATTTACTGATTAGTAACTTTATTAGGCTCTCAGCCACCCCACTTTACATTCTACACAAGGATAAAACAAACTAACTCCTTACCCTTTTTCCCAGAACTGGCCTTACTCATTACTCGAAGCCCTATCCCCGCGAGTGGAAGCGGGCGAAGCTGTGACCCGTCGGCGCGCGCGGCCGGGCGGCGAAGGCGCCTCGTCGTTAGAAGCAGGCCTGTTCCTCAGGAACTTTAGTGAGGATTCTACTCCGACTGATATTGTAGCCGCCTTCAAACATGCCGAGCAGAAGGAGCTGCATGCTATCAAAGAGTTGAGGTGAGGATATGAAGACGATGCCAAATAATCTTTTATAGAAGGTGGCAGGGACATCGATTTGAATCAGCATTTTCTATGAAACAACAGAATTGTGGTGAATGAATTATGGTTACACTTAGCGCATTGATGTCCCTGCCACACCTGTATTTGAATTTAGGATCGCAGATCTCAAACTCATTGTCATTCGAGAAAAGGTTAAAATTCTATTGTAATCGATTTTTTAGGACTTTTATAATTAGATCGATTAAAAATCAATTTAGACTTCAAAACGCTGAAGTAGATTCAAAATCTTAAAGTATGGCCATTTTAATAGGTAACATTTGACGTCTGTCAGTTTTATCTTCATAGTGAGGTGACCTGCTTAAAAACATCGATTAAAGTGAATGAATCGATACGGGCTTGAAACATATGTGAATTTTAAAAATCATCAGGCGAATCCCTGTCCGATTATTAGTTTTTCTTTCGTAAATTTAAGAAGCAAAATAAGACAAGTACATAATTTAACAACAAAAAAAAAAAATGCATTTATTCAATTGAACTATCAGAACTGTTATTAGTATTGTCATCTTCATCACTGTCAGCACTCAGAGATATTATTAATTCATCTATATCTATACTTATAATAAATCTGTAGAAGTGAAAATTCTGTACATTGAAAATATCAAAAAAATAAATGGCAGGGGGTGCTACTAGACCGACACCGAACCCAAAAATGTGATTAAAAATTTTTTTGTCTGTCTGTCTGTCTGTCTGTCTGTCTGTCTGTTTGTTCAGGCATCACGCAAAAACTACCGGTTAGATTACGATGAAACTTGGTATAATTATTCTTTAATATCCTGGGCACCACACTGGGTACTTTTTATCCCGGAAAAGTATATACAATACAAAACAAACTTAATTTTGCGGTTCGATCCCTAGACCCGATTACTGTACCAACCGCAAATAATAAGTTTGTCGTAGGTTACGTCACCCGCAGAGGAGTTCACGACGGTTATGCTCTAAATGTAGTGCTGAAGGTTGAATTTGGCTTGCGCCGTTCGCAGCACACGCGTGGCGCGCGGCCGCCACGGATCGCTACCGTATACAGGGTGGCGATTAGGTTATCACATTAATTGAAACCACGTGCTCTATATTAGGTATATTATCATATTTAATTAAAATAATTTAATAATAAACAATATTATAGCCGCAGGACCCTTTTTTTCATTTTAATATTTCACAACATCATGTATTGCATAAACATAATCAGCTGACCAATAAAAGTAGGTCAAAGACCCGTGGCCGGTGAAGATAGTTCAAAACTTCAAACGTTGCCATTCCGAATTACCTACAAGCACTACTAAACTACCATTTTACAAACTATTATTACAAGAAACGTAAAAAATTCAAGCGAAAAATGTCCTTACCGCCTACTTACGGCTAATAGTTGAGGGCGTTTTTTGTGCGCAAAATTAAAAGATGAAAAGGGACCGCATGAGAGGTATGAAAAAAATATGCAAAAATATTCTTACGGTTGACGACTTAAGGTATAAATTTCTATGCGCGAAATGCTACGGGGTACGGGGGTGTGCTTGTAGGCATTTCTTTGGCGCGTGCGACGAATGAGTCACGTAGTCCGCCGCCAAAATCCTTGAGGAATAGTTGACGATTGGCGCACGCGCCCTTCGTAGTATTGTTATTGTTTTTATTTTGTGGACATTGTTTTGTGTTAACTTTATTTTAATAATAGGAATAGGATAGGTTAGTGAAGGTGGTGTGTGTGACAGTTTATGCGAAATCAAACGCTTAAATAATAATTATTGTTAGGTAGGTAGCTATTTTCATTGTGTTATTGTTTCCAACAAGATATCTCGAATCAATTTCGCATCGCCGGTGTACACCGATATGATTTGGAGTTCGGGCAATGGACATTTAAAGAATGAGGTATACGCTACTGAAGTGACGACTATGGACGATTTAAAATCTCGAATAATTGGGGCCTTGGAC
Source organism: Apamea anceps (assembly GCA_951799955.1). Taxonomy (NCBI): domain Eukaryota; kingdom Metazoa; phylum Arthropoda; class Insecta; order Lepidoptera; family Noctuidae; genus Apamea; species Apamea anceps. Next base: position 1,019,225 of record OX637526.1, read on the forward strand.
AATTTAAAAATTTTAGCCGCGAAGCCTACTCTGAAGAGTCCGAAATAATATCGTAAGACGATGTCATTTGTGTGTACAGAAGAACGGTGGACATTTTGAAAATGTAAAAATTAAAGTACGTAATAATTGAGCATTTATGTGGAGATTTTTGAAGTTAATTTGTGATTATTTCATAAAACAATATCGTAAGTATGTTGTGAAAATGTTGAATTACTGTCGCACGCACCACGCGCGCGTGCCTACATCCACAAGTAGGTACTCGTACTCGTACCTCGCGTAGGTACGGCGCGTGCTCCGCCGGCGCGACGCTGCGGCGTTGCCGCTTTTACAGGTCAGTAAACTAATATTATAAAGGATGATTTATTTTTTACCAACTATAACTCCATTTATTTTGTTTGAAAAATGCATTTTCTTAATTTTAGTAAAATTATTTATTTTATTATTTTAACGGACTGATAACAACTTGTAATACCTGCTGTACAATTTAATGTGATAACCTAATCGCCACCCTGTATAAGGACGAAGTCTGAGCGCGCGCATTACATTTTTTGAACTTTGATTTGAACGGACGTGTCGAGTGGCGAGCGTTCGTTCTTATTTTAACTGCTACTTGCAATTATAAACCGTGCTTTTCAGTGCGACCTTTTTATTCCTTTTAGTTTTTAGAGTTATTTAGGTTTATTTTTATAAGTCGTAGGTATAGATTTTAATTTTAAAGTATAGGTAGTATATTTGATAGTGACCGTAGGTTATTTTATAATACTGTTAGGTAGGATTAGTCATTCGTATAGATATTAGTTTTTAGGGATTTTGCTTATTTATTTAGTTTAGTTTGGTTATCGTCAGAAATAGGTTTATTTAGGTAGGTAGGTATTTTATTTTCTGTTAATGAGTTTTTTTTTTAATTAGGTAGTTACCTAAGTAACTACCTAATTAAAAAAAAAACTCAACTCAAGGATATCATATAGGTATCCTCTTAATCACCACTAATGAGACACAATTGGTTTTCTATTGTAATTAGCCACAAAGGGCCCGCGAGATAGATGGCATCCTGGGGAAGCACATACATTTTATCCTGCTAGCACGTTCCCGTGGGATAATTTCCGACATCCACACGGGCGAAGCCGCGGGCAGAAGCTAGTTTTCAATAATATTGTCTATTCTCACATCTCGTTCAAAATCTTGTAAAATTATTTTCTTTGTTTTCTCTACGACTTTTCTCCAGTTTTCTGTAGTAACTTCTGCACACGCAGTTTGTAGCAGAGTCATCATTTTAGCAGTACTGAAGGGTGGTTCTGGACTTTTAATGATTATAATTCTGTAAATACATATTTGTTACGGCCGCGAATCATATTTTAATTAACGTACAACTTAGTACTGACCAGCAAATTGCAAAAATCGTAAGAAAATTTGAATTTCGCGGGCTACCTTGGAGCATCCACCTTGAGCAATCGGAGTTTAGTTATTTTTTGTATTTTTATAATGTTTTATTATAATCACAACGTGGATATTAATTCATGGTGATATTTCTTCACAAGTAATCATTGCATTCGATTCAACTTATCAGCTTTCGATTTTTAGAGTAACATCCATAGTGTTTAAAAAGAAAAAGGGTTAACTGACGCAACATTGTAACGACGTTCAGTTCTTTAGATCAGAAATTGTTTATTATGTTTAGAATGGTTTATTAGTGAAAGCAAATCGTAAAATTACTCGTATCGGTCATTATTACAATAAATATGTAATCGTAATTGAAAAAAGTTAAGCAATTGTGCAGTTCTAACGAAACGAAAAATATATTATTTTATGCCCGCCGTTATAAGGTTACGTTGTTGAATTTTTATGAATTGTCAAATGTTACCTATTAAAATGGCCATACTGTAGATAATTTACCTGCAATGCCCCGTTTATTGCAGGTAAATTATCTAAGATTTTGAATTCAAGCTGAATGCAAGCAAGAACACACATATTTTCTCCACCTACCAATGTGGCTGTGTTCCAAATTTCCAATTGGAGGGGTATGGGGCCGGTGTTATTGTAGGCACATGAGACAATTTAGCTTTCTTTCAGGGCCGCGGGTTGCTATTTTCGCAGTTGACAACTTTATGACGGCTCTCGAGCGCTATCTATTGCCTTACACCCCGATGGTAGTAAGTAGTTATGACTGGATGGTGCTGGAGTGCTTACACCGTATACAACTAAGATCAAATTAGTAACATTTTTTCTTAATTGTTTTCTAACAGAGCCCGTAACCTGAGGAAAGAGGTCCGCGCGCCCGTGTCAGCCGGCGTGACGTTCTGCACGTGTCAGAAACGGCAGTATGGCGTGATGACGCAGTGCGAGCTGTGCAAGGACTGGTTCCATGGTGAGTAATGTACCTCGTTCCCTATACTAACTCAACTCAAATAATTTATTTCAAGTAGGCGCTCCTGTATTCTGTAAAAACCACACCGAGACAACATAGCTGAAGTGAGTTTGAAGTGAGATTAAAAGGCACTTTTGAACGTCAAAATTTACAAGAAAATAAAAGTGATTCTAGGTGCAAAAAACGTAAAGTTATTCTTTTTAGATATTTAAAAAATAAATATATACATCTATACACCGTTAAATTTTGATCGTTTTAATCCTCAAAAGGGGTCAAGAAAAAAAAAACAGTTGATCCATACATTATGTCGAGTTATGCGAACATAAATCTATGGATCAACTGATTTTTTCTTCACGATTTCAGGGTTGGTCCCGTAGTAAAAGTTGTTCATAATGATGAGTACAAATCAATAACCCCTTTTAAGGATTAGAACGATCAAAATTTAACGGTGTGTACAACGTGGCGCTGCAATGGTGACATTAATTTAACACACGGGTAGGGCTAGTGCCCATTAATCATATAAACTTTGATAGGTTAAAATAATTCGAAAATAGAAAAAAAAAAAAATGCAAACAAACTAAATAATAAAAAAGTAACTAAAATTGGGATCATGACATTACTTACCTAGCGCCAGCTGGCTTACGTTATCTCGGAGCGGCAACGCGTCGCTTCGCGCGCTGGCAATCGCGCAACGCGTCTTGTACATACTCGTGATCGGTCCGATTCTTTGACGGCATGTTATCAAAGAAACCGAGCGGCGCAAGTGGTACCACAGCGGAGGTGCTTAGTCAAACACTTATCATATCACCCTCTCTTGTTACCATTAGTTATAACTGTCATCATCACTAATCACTGCTTTTATTTGTCTTTATTTTAAATTTTCTTATTTTCAATAAGACCACCGTGTTGGCGGATACAAAGAGCTAAAAAGCGTTTCATGTTTTCCCGCACGTTTGAAAATAAATTGTCACTTATAGCCATTTGCCTCAATTTCTCGAACGCATTTATTATTCGATAGCGTAATTGTTCCACCGAATTCACGTTCTCCGCGTGAGGTCTGGCGATCTTGCTGGCCACCTACGAGGTCCAAATTTGCCTATCCATTGTGCACCAAACGTGTTATTTAGCCACTGCCTGGCTGTTGTGGCAGCGCCACGCTATATACATATTATAATTTAAAGTCGCTTGTTGTGTCTGTCTGTGTAACCGCGTTGTTCCTCGAAACTACGCAACGGATTTTTATGCGGTATTCACCATTATTTGGACAATTTATTCCGAAAGTTTTATGTGTATAATGCATTAATATTTACATTAGATAAAGCACAGATATCTCGATGTTTTCCCAAGTCGTAGAAACTGTGGAAAGCAGGGGTGTCACTAGCTGCCGATAAAAATTGAAGGCACCGACAGGTCAATAAGTTTACTTTTAATTTTCAATTATCTAATAATTAAATTATTTACAGCAAACTGCATAGCAGCATCTAAAGAAGATCGCGAGGAGTCACCGGAGCGCGTCGAAGTTCCCTTCCCCAACACTGAGCCCAAGTTCCTATGTCCCGACTGTATGAGGACCAAGAGGCCACGACTGGACCGTATACTAGCGTTATTGGTAAGTGTGTATAAGATGACCCCTTTATAATTTGCTTTCTCTATTTTTTTTTTAACACTAGAATTTAAGTCTGCGTAAGTTAAGTAATATTGTTACTAACCCTATGGACTCCTGTCTGAAATAAAAAGTTTCTATTCTATTCTAATTGTTACTAACCCTGTGGACTTCTGTCTGAAATAAAAGTTTTCTATTCTATTCTATTCTATTGGGACCCAGGCGTCTTCTCTGTGAGAGGTAGTGGGTCTTTGTTTTTATTTTGGAAAATAAAAGAAGTGCGTTTCCGTCTGAGTTCGCACCCACTTTAAGTTGGGGCCTATAATATTTAACAAATAACAGTCAGTCAGATATTGTTGCGAAAAGGTTAACTGTTGCCTTGAATATTTTTATAGATAGATTTTACCATTTTGTGCTATGTTTAAACAACACAGTTTATCTTCTACTACCTATGATTACCCAGTTTTGACCAACTTATTCTTTACCACATTTTCTCTCTTAGGTATGGCTCCAAAAGCTGCCCGTCCGTCTAGCGGAGGGCGAAGCTCTACAGTGCGTCACAGAACGAGCCATGGCGTGGCAGGACGCCGCCCGGGCCTTACTCGCCAGCCCAATGCTTGCGTCACTGCCGCTGCACGAACACGACACATTACAAGCCAGCAGGGAGAAGGCTGATAAACTCAACGCTGAGTTGAAGAAGGCTACGGGCAGAGCGCATGATTCACATTCTGCGCAGAATGCTAGGTGAGTGTCTTAGACCGAGTAAATAAAATTTATGAAAAAAAATATTGTTTTAAAGTTATTAAAATGTGTTAAAACAGTTCACGGTTAAGAACAATTATTTCTGACTTCTTTCTGGGAATTTTCGTGGTATAAAATTAAACATATGCCATATAAAGTGCTTGCTGAATTGATAAAAGAGTTACCTAAGAGTTTGTTTAGTTAGCGGTTGTGACTTCTTAATTCGGCATTTTAATTCGAAGTAATCAGTCGAAGCAAGACATATTATTTATCAATGTGTTCATTAGTTTGAAATATGTTTTATTATACATAGAGTCTATTACTACAACTTCTGACTCTATTTTGACTAGCTTTTATTTGTTGGATCAATGTTTTATCCACTTCGGTTGACTTACTATTTGTTTATCTTGTTGTTGCAGGTCATCAGCGAGCGTCGAACACGCGTACAGTGCTACTCCGCGGTCACCGAGCACGCGGGTCGCGCCCGGTTTATTAAACAAACTAGAAGATTTGATGCTGGAGGGAGATTTATTAGAGGTAATGTGGAATTTGTGTTTAGTGAGGAGGATACCAGAGGGACAATATCCGTATTTTTAAGATCGTTCACATTGTAATCTGAATCTACATTTTTCAATGATTCCGTATATTTTTGGTAAGTTTTTGACAATGACTGTTGGTGATATCCAAAAATCAAATTAGAGGATTTTGACAGGTCGAGACTGGGAATAGAATGCGAATGTTCATAAAAATACGGAAATTGTTCTTCTTGTTTTAAGCTTATTTTGTATCCTCAAAAGGCCTCCATTTCATACTGGTCGTTGTAGATCTTACTCGGGAGGTTTTGATATTATTGGAGGTGTTCGATTCTAACCACTCTGCTCAACTAGATTTTGATATATGGTTGTGACCACAGAACAGATAAAAGAGATTAGAAAGGAGGTTCCTTATTTGTATTAGAACGTGTGTCGCCGCATGTCTCCCACTCTGTCTCTCCACTACAAGCAAGAGATCAATACGTACGCGCATTACGCACACAAATAAACCACATGCACTTAGATCGCGTGTTTGCTATTGGTTGTCACACTAATGCTAATACTGCTCTGGAAGTACACTCACACACGTATAAAAGCAAATAGTTACGGCGACCAAAAGGTCGATTAATCATATCGATAAAATTACTGTAATTGTTAATTAAGGTTTTGCAATTTTTTAAGTTGCGGGTACGGTACGAATAATGTGGACATCCTAATTACCAGTGATAGGTAGGTATAGGTAGGACTTCCTTAGGACTAAATTTTTTCCGGGACATCTGTCCCGAAATTCGGGACAACATTTTTAAATACATAAAAAAAATAATTATGTTATTTGGAATAAGTAATTCGTCTATATTTACCTAAAGTTTGCGACTAGACATAACATTTATAATGTATAACTCCATAATAATAACTTATCCTCTATGGGCTCTAAAGGAAAAATAAAACACATAGAATATTGTTGTAAGTTACAAAAACATTCTGTTTTTTTTTTTCAGTTTTTCGAAAAATACTATGAAATGAAAACTTATTTTTGCAGGCGATAAAATTTATTATGTGCATTGGGCATGCATAAATGTTCATCCCAACTATGGAACCCTTCACTGTGCGTGGTCCCATATAGCCAGTTTTTTTTTTAAATTTCGTTGGAAACTACCACAAAAAAAAGCTGTTACGCAAGTAAACTAATAAAAACAAAAAATACCAAGCTCATACAACTAACAAAAAAATTATTTATTTATCTACTTACAGTTACCATTACAGGATATAACCCAATGCGGTAAATGCGCTTATCCTAACTTAAACTATACTAACACCTATAACTTATTATAAATAATGCATTCCTTGTGAATTCACTCAAAGAACAACAGAATAAGTCCGTCCCACTCGCTATGAGGTTGAGCGTGCGGAGTGCGCGCGTCAGGGGCGCGTCCCTCAAGAGCTTGGTCCGAGCGCTTCCACTAGCAGTGGCGGCTGCCGTCGTCGCCACACGTACCTGTCCGGAACACACAGACTCACTAGCTCTAAAATAACTGCATTATGCACCTTCCCTCTCAGCAACTTAAATATGTATGAGGTGAGTGCAAGATCCCTCCTAACCCTTAGCTCATTGTATCCTACCATACCTAAAATAAATAAGGTTGGATACATTAACGGGTAAAAGGGATAGACTCCGTAATAACATTTATATAAATATCTTATAAACTTATTTTGTACCCTCTCCAGCATAAGACTATATTTAGCTTCATGCGGAGCCTAGATGACTGCATTACATTCTAACTGGCTCCTCACCAATGGATTATTTAATGCTATAATAGCTTTCACATTCGTGAACCCTCTGACCGTACGAAGCTTGAAACCTAAATTTCTAAACGCTCTTTTACAGCTACGTATGATGTGATCACGAAAAGTCAAACCTGTGTTAAAGCCTACTCCCAAGTCCTTGACTTCTGTGACCCGCGCCATAGGCAACCCGTCAATATGATAGGTGTGTGTTATGGGACTGTGCGCGCGAGAAAAAGTGATGGTTACGTACTTCGAGCTATTAAACTGCAAGAGGTTTTCCTTGCTCCAGCTCACTACTCTATCAATGTCCTCCTGCAGCCTGACACAGTCATCACCGCCCTTTACTGCGAGGGACAATTTGAGGTCGTCCGCAAACAACAAACAACTAGCGTCTTGAACTACTTCTGGTAGGTCGTTTACCATCAGAAGGAAACCCAAAGGGCCAAGGTTACTACCTTGGCTTACCCCGGACCTCGTGAAATACGGATCTGACACGTGCCCCGCATATTCCACATATTGTTGCCTGTCCCTCAAATAACTGGCAAAAAACTGGAGTGAGTGTGGGGTGAAACCAACCCCTGCTAACTTTTTAAGCAACATGTCATTTTCGACTAGGTCGAATGCTTTCCTGAAATCAAAGTAAGCAGAATCAGTTTGTCCCCCACCATCCACTGTCGGCACCAGTTGAGCCATGTGACAAAGAAGATTGCTGGTCGTACTTCTTCCCGGTCGAAACCCATGCTGAGCGTCTGACAGCTGCGCGCTCACCTGAAGGTATATGCTCTTGTGAATAGCAGTTTCTAATATTTTTGCCGGCGTCGACAATACTGCGACTGGCCTATACCCATCCACCGATTCTGCCGACCCTCCCTTCGGAACCGGAACAACGCGGGTCACTTTCCACCTCTCCGGAAACACGGCAGCTTTTAGGCACTGATTATAAATATGAAGTAGCGGCTTAGCTAGCACCAATCGACAATCCTTGATTATGTAGGGTTGACTGTTAGGACTACTAAGTAGGACTGGAAGCCGACCCTAACATAGTTGGGAAAAGGCTAGGCAGATGATGATGACGATCCGTAAAACGTCCGTACGCTCGCACGAACTACATATTGAAATGTAAATTGTTTCTGGAATACCCAATTTATAGAATTAATTTATCATCATTCCCAGTCAAAAATTTGCTAAGCCTACCTAAAAAATGTATACTGGGCATTCTGTAGCAAACTATTAGAAAGTATCAAAAATCGTTCAATACATTAAAATAATTATTGAACAGCGAGCACATTCCGAATATAAATTCAAATATAGAAACAATTCGGCGCGAAATTCAATAAATGAGGTACCTTTTTTTCACCATGCTGACCTATGGTCATAGGTCCTGTCTGTTATTGACTCGGTTTCAATATAATGTCCAAATAACGAGTAAAAGTACACTTGAAAAGCATAAATAATGATTATAAACAATGTTTATTGTATTTAATGCTTAAAATAATTTTATTTCAATTTCCAAGTATCGGTTCCTGACATTCGTCATAATAATTACTCGAGTCAATAGAAATTAAAAAAAAAATCGTTTGGCATAATCGCTTTCGCACATCATTACAATAAAAAAAAACAATAGTTCTCGGCGATTTTGAACATAAATTGAGTAGGTAGTGGTAATGAATAATACGTGTTATTGGACTTGTGTTTGAGTATTACGTTAAGATCTGGGCATTTTCGCTTTGTTTATAATATTTGCAATAATTGTCACATTTTAAAACGTATCTATATGCGTGTGTGTGATATTAAAATTTGTGAAAAGTATAATGTAAACACGCACGATTGGCGCGAAACTTCGACTTTCAACATCAAAAAATTTCATTACCACTACTTATTTAACTTGAACAATGGATGAATTCGTTAAATAATTAAATGATGTGTTATTCACTGCCCCTGGAGTTGAGTGTGGATGTTCGAAATCCTCAATTTTGATGTATTTTAGCCTCGACCACCACTATCATTCATTGCTGGAAAAAGTACAAAAAGCGTTTCTTAGGTTTATCTTTAAGCGTAAACATGGCTATTACCCTTACCTCTATCCGACTAAATTTCTCCTGGGATGCCTCGGATATAACTCGTTAGAGGTAAGGCGAGCAAAAGACTAGCTCACCATAGCCTGTAAGACGCTCCGTGGCACTATAGACGCACCTGATCTACATGCTGAGCTAGCTTGCTTCTTTGTGCCAGACAACTATTGCCGCGGCAGAAAGCACAGGCTGTTTGCTGTGCCTCCATGTCGCACACTAGCGCGTGCTAAGTCCCCAATACCACGTACTCTGGCCGCACTTAATAATCTCTTGGACTCTAATCCAACAAACGATCTGTTTGCGGATGAATGGACGAAGATTTTGTCGGCATGTCAGAAGTACTGTGAGAAGGATTTATGAAAGTGTTGTTTTACTAGATGATTTAATATTTTATCTTTTGTGTACTTTTTATCTTTTATTTTATCTTGTGTTTGTGTATATACACATTGTATCTTTAATTACTGTAATTGGTTTTAAACCGTTTTAATTAAAGTAATAAATAAATAAATAAATCATCAAAATGGCGATTATCGCATTTACAGACTTGTTTTTTTTTTTTTTAAATAAACCTTGCCCCACACTAGGAATTACTCTTGTATTGTGGTTGCATTTACAAACATTTAAACTCACTTACAAACAGCCAGACCCGGAACAACTACCTGTAGGCAATACAAATATTTGTTCCGTGCGGGAATCGAACCCGCGACACGCAGCGCAGCAGTCGATCGCTCAGCCACTGCGCCAACCGTGTCGTTAATTTTATATAGGTAAAATAAAGAACTTGCGCGTTAACTATGTAAGATTTAATGGCGTTTACATATGAGTTTTTTATCCGACTGTCTTAATTAACACACATTCATAAGATTTGATGGGTAGCATAATACATATTTACAAAATCATTAAGGGTGTCGATATACGTCATTCCAAGGTCCAACGGGACCCAGTACCGAGCCAGCGGAGGTTCGTGTGCTCGGGTCCCGCCGGGGGCGCTCCCGAACTATACGGCTAATGTAGCTCGTCCCGCAGGTGCGGCTGGAGGAGCAGGTGCAGGTGTGGAGCGCCGTGGTGGCGTGCCGCGGCGCCGAGGGCCGGCGCGCCGCGCGCCACGACGCGGGCCGCCGCAAGCGCCACACGCGCGCGCCGCGCCACCACCACCAGGTCAAGCGCACGCGCACACGGCACCACCATGGTACACGCTCATTGTACTCTAGGGGGACTCTCATCTAGCGCGGCGCCGAGGGCCGGCGCGCCGCGCGCCACGACGCGGGCCGCCGCAAGCGCCACACGCGCGCGCCGCGCCACCACCACCAGGTCAAGCGCACGCGCACACGGCACCACCATGGTACACGCTCATTGTACTCTAGGGGGACTCTCATCTAGCGCGGCGCCGAGGGCCGGCGCGCCGCGCGCCACGACGCGGGCCGCCGCAAGCGCCACACGCGCGCGCCGCGCCACCACCACCAGGTCAAGCGCACGCGCACACGGCACCACCATGGTACACGCTCATTGTACTCTAGGGGGACTCTCATCTAGCGCGGCGCCGAGGGCCGGCGCGCCGCGCGCCACGACGCGGGCCGCCGCAAGCGCCACACGCGCGCGCCGCGCCACCACCACCAGGTCAAGCGCACGCGCACACGGCACCACCATGGTACACGCTCATTGTACTCTAGGGGGACTCTCATCTAGCGCGGCGCCGAGGGCCGGCGCGCCGCGCGCCACGACGCGGGCCGCCGCAAGCGCCACACGCGCGCGCCGCGCCACCACCACCAGGTCAAGCGCACGCGCACACGGCACCACCATGGTACACGCTCATTGTACTCTAGGGGGACTCTCATCTAGCGCGGCGCCGAGGGCCGGCGCGCCGCGCGCCACGACGCGGGCCGCCGCAAGCGCCACACGCGCGCGCCGCGCCACCACCACCAGGTCAAGCGCACGCGCACACGGCACCACCATGGTACACGCTCATTGTACTCTAGGGGGACTCTCATCTAGCGCGGCGCCGAGGGCCGGCGCGCCGCGCGCCACGACGCGGGCCGCCGCAAGCGCCACACGCGCGCGCCGCGCCACCACCACCAGGTCAAGCGCACGCGCACACGGCACCACCATGGTACACGCTCATTGTACTCTAGGGGGACTCTCATCTAGCGCGGCGCCGAGGGCCGGCGCGCCGCGCGCCACGACGCGGGCCGCCGCAAGCGCCACACGCGCGCGCCGCGCCACCACCACCAGGTCAAGCGCACGCGCACACGGCACCACCATGGTACACGCTCATTGTACTCTAGGGGGACTCTCATCTAGCGCGGCGCCGAGGGCCGGCGCGCCGCGCGCCACGACGCGGGCCGCCGCAAGCGCCACACGCGCGCGCCGCGCCACCACCACCAGGTCAAGCGCACGCGCACACGGCACCACCATGGTACACGCTCATTGTACTCTAGGGGGACTCTCATCTAGCGCGGCGCCGAGGGCCGGCGCGCCGCGCGCCACGACGCGGGCCGCCGCAAGCGCCACACGCGCGCGCCGCGCCACCACCACCAGGTCAAGCGCACGCGCACACGGCACCACCATGGTACACGCTCATTGTACTCTAGGGGGACTCTCATCTAGCGCGGCGCCGAGGGCCGGCGCGCCGCGCGCCACGACGCGGGCCGCCGCAAGCGCCACACGCGCGCGCCGCGCCACCACCACCAGGTCAAGCGCACGCGCACACGGCACCACCATGGTACACGCTCATTGTACTCTAGGGGGACTCTCATCTAGCGCGGCGCCGAGGGCCGGCGCGCCGCGCGCCACGACGCGGGCCGCCGCAAGCGCCACACGCGCGCGCCGCGCCACCACCACCAGGTCAAGCGCACGCGCACACGGCACCACCATGGTACACGCTCATTGTACTCTAGGGGGACTCTCATCTAGCGCGGCGCCGAGGGCCGGCGCGCCGCGCGCCACGACGCGGGCCGCCGCAAGCGCCACACGCGCGCGCCGCGCCACCACCACCAGGTCAAGCGCACGCGCACACGGCACCACCATGGTACACGCTCATTGTACTCTAGGGGGACTCTCATCTAGCGCGGCGCCGAGGGCCGGCGCGCCGCGCGCCACGACGCGGGCCGCCGCAAGCGCCACACGCGCGCGCCGCGCCACCACCACCAGGTCAAGCGCACGCGCACACGGCACCACCATGGTACACGCTCATTGTACTCTAGGGGGACTCTCATCTAGCGCGGCGCCGAGGGCCGGCGCGCCGCGCGCCACGACGCGGGCCGCCGCAAGCGCCACACGCGCGCGCCGCGCCACCACCACCAGGTCAAGCGCACGCGCACACGGCACCACCATGGTACACGCTCATTGTACTCTAGGGGGACTCTCATCTAGCGCGGCGCCGAGGGCCGGCGCGCCGCGCGCCACGACGCGGGCCGCCGCAAGCGCCACACGCGCGCGCCGCGCCACCACCACCAGGTCAAGCGCACGCGCACACGGCACCACCATGGTACACGCTCATTGTACTCTAGGGGGACTCTCATCTAGCGCGGCGCCGAGGGCCGGCGCGCCGCGCGCCACGACGCGGGCCGCCGCAAGCGCCACACGCGCGCGCCGCGCCACCACCACCAGGTCAAGCGCACGCGCACACGGCACCACCATGGTACACGCTCATTGTACTCTAGGGGGACTCTCATCTAGCGCGGCGCCGAGGGCCGGCGCGCCGCGCGCCACGACGCGGGCCGCCGCAAGCGCCACACGCGCGCGCCGCGCCACCACCACCAGGTCAAGCGCACGCGCACACGGCACCACCATGGTACACGCTCATTGTACTCTAGGGGGACTCTCATCTAGCGCGGCGCCGAGGGCCGGCGCGCCGCGCGCCACGACGCGGGCCGCCGCAAGCGCCACACGCGCGCGCCGCGCCACCACCACCAGGTCAAGCGCACGCGCACACGGCACCACCATGGTACACGCTCATTGTACTCTAGGGGGACTCTCATCTAGCGCGGCGCCGAGGGCCGGCGCGCCGCGCGCCACGACGCGGGCCGCCGCAAGCGCCACACGCGCGCGCCGCGCCACCACCACCAGGTCAAGCGCACGCGCACACGGCACCACCATGGTACACGCTCATTGTACTCTAGGGGGACTCTCATCTAGCGCGGCGCCGAGGGCCGGCGCGCCGCGCGCCACGACGCGGGCCGCCGCAAGCGCCACACGCGCGCGCCGCGCCACCACCACCAGGTCAAGCGCACGCGCACACGGCACCACCATGGTACACGCTCATTGTACTCTAGGGGGACTCTCATCTAGCGCGGCGCCGAGGGCCGGCGCGCCGCGCGCCACGACGCGGGCCGCCGCAAGCGCCACACGCGCGCGCCGCGCCACCACCACCAGGTCAAGCGCACGCGCACACGGCACCACCATGGTACACGCTCATTGTACTCTAGGGGGACTCTCATCTAGCGCGGCGCCGAGGGCCGGCGCGCCGCGCGCCACGACGCGGGCCGCCGCAAGCGCCACACGCGCGCGCCGCGCCACCACCACCAGGTCAAGCGCACGCGCACACGGCACCACCATGGTACACGCTCATTGTACTCTAGGGGGACTCTCATCTAGCGCGGCGCCGAGGGCCGGCGCGCCGCGCGCCACGACGCGGGCCGCCGCAAGCGCCACACGCGCGCGCCGCGCCACCACCACCAGGTCAAGCGCACGCGCACACGGCACCACCATGGTACACGCTCATTGTACTCTAGGGGGACTCTCATCTAGCGCGGCGCCGAGGGCCGGCGCGCCGCGCGCCACGACGCGGGCCGCCGCAAGCGCCACACGCGCGCGCCGCGCCACCACCACCAGGTCAAGCGCACGCGCACACGGCACCACCATGGTACACGCTCATTGTACTCTAGGGGGACTCTCATCTAGCGCGGCGCCGAGGGCCGGCGCGCCGCGCGCCACGACGCGGGCCGCCGCAAGCGCCACACGCGCGCGCCGCGCCACCACCACCAGGTCAAGCGCACGCGCACACGGCACCACCATGGTACACGCTCATTGTACTCTAGGGGGACTCTCATCTAGCGCGGCGCCGAGGGCCGGCGCGCCGCGCGCCACGACGCGGGCCGCCGCAAGCGCCACACGCGCGCGCCGCGCCACCACCACCAGGTCAAGCGCACGCGCACACGGCACCACCATGGTACACGCTCATTGTACTCTAGGGGGACTCTCATCTAGCGCGGCGCCGAGGGCCGGCGCGCCGCGCGCCACGACGCGGGCCGCCGCAAGCGCCACACGCGCGCGCCGCGCCACCACCACCAGGTCAAGCGCACGCGCACACGGCACCACCATGGTACACGCTCATTGTACTCTAGGGGGACTCTCATCTAGCGCGGCGCCGAGGGCCGGCGCGCCGCGCGCCACGACGCGGGCCGCCGCAAGCGCCACACGCGCGCGCCGCGCCACCACCACCAGGTCAAGCGCACGCGCACACGGCACCACCATGGTACACGCTCATTGTACTCTAGGGGGACTCTCATCTAGCGCGGCGCCGAGGGCCGGCGCGCCGCGCGCCACGACGCGGGCCGCCGCAAGCGCCACACGCGCGCGCCGCGCCACCACCACCAGGTCAAGCGCACGCGCACACGGCACCACCATGGTACACGCTCATTGTACTCTAGGGGGACTCTCATCTAGCGCGGCGCCGAGGGCCGGCGCGCCGCGCGCCACGACGCGGGCCGCCGCAAGCGCCACACGCGCGCGCCGCGCCACCACCACCAGGTCAAGCGCACGCGCACACGGCACCACCATGGTACACGCTCATTGTACTCTAGGGGGACTCTCATCTAGCGCGGCGCCGAGGGCCGGCGCGCCGCGCGCCACGACGCGGGCCGCCGCAAGCGCCACACGCGCGCGCCGCGCCACCACCACCAGGTCAAGCGCACGCGCACACGGCACCACCATGGTACACGCTCATTGTACTCTAGGGGGACTCTCATCTAGCGCGGCGCCGAGGGCCGGCGCGCCGCGCGCCACGACGCGGGCCGCCGCAAGCGCCACACGCGCGCGCCGCGCCACCACCACCAGGTCAAGCGCACGCGCACACGGCACCACCATGGTACACGCTCATTGTACTCTAGGGGGACTCTCATCTAGCGCGGCGCCGAGGGCCGGCGCGCCGCGCGCCACGACGCGGGCCGCCGCAAGCGCCACACGCGCGCGCCGCGCCACCACCACCAGGTCAAGCGCACGCGCACACGGCACCACCATGGTACACGCTCATTGTACTCTAGGGGGACTCTCATCTAGCGCGGCGCCGAGGGCCGGCGCGCCGCGCGCCACGACGCGGGCCGCCGCAAGCGCCACACGCGCGCGCCGCGCCACCACCACCAGGTCAAGCGCACGCGCACACGGCACCACCATGGTACACGCTCATTGTACTCTAGGGGGACTCTCATCTAGCGCGGCGCCGAGGGCCGGCGCGCCGCGCGCCACGACGCGGGCCGCCGCAAGCGCCACACGCGCGCGCCGCGCCACCACCACCAGGTCAAGCGCACGCGCACACGGCACCACCATGGTACACGCTCATTGTACTCTAGGGGGACTCTCATCTAGCGCGGCGCCGAGGGCCGGCGCGCCGCGCGCCACGACGCGGGCCGCCGCAAGCGCCACACGCGCGCGCCGCGCCACCACCACCAGGTCAAGCGCACGCGCACACGGCACCACCATGGTACACGCTCATTGTACTCTAGGGGGACTCTCATCTAGCGCGGCGCCGAGGGCCGGCGCGCCGCGCGCCACGACGCGGGCCGCCGCAAGCGCCACACGCGCGCGCCGCGCCACCACCACCAGGTCAAGCGCACGCGCACACGGCACCACCATGGTACACGCTCATTGTACTCTAGGGGGACTCTCATCTAGCGCGGCGCCGAGGGCCGGCGCGCCGCGCGCCACGACGCGGGCCGCCGCAAGCGCCACACGCGCGCGCCGCGCCACCACCACCAGGTCAAGCGCACGCGCACACGGCACCACCATGGTACACGCTCATTGTACTCTAGGGGGACTCTCATCTAGCGCGGCGCCGAGGGCCGGCGCGCCGCGCGCCACGACGCGGGCCGCCGCAAGCGCCACACGCGCGCGCCGCGCCACCACCACCAGGTCAAGCGCACGCGCACACGGCACCACCATGGTACACGCTCATTGTACTCTAGGGGGACTCTCATCTAGCGCGGCGCCGAGGGCCGGCGCGCCGCGCGCCACGACGCGGGCCGCCGCAAGCGCCACACGCGCGCGCCGCGCCACCACCACCAGGTCAAGCGCACGCGCACACGGCACCACCATGGTACACGCTCATTGTACTCTAGGGGGACTCTCATCTAGCGCGGCGCCGAGGGCCGGCGCGCCGCGCGCCACGACGCGGGCCGCCGCAAGCGCCACACGCGCGCGCCGCGCCACCACCACCAGGTCAAGCGCACGCGCACACGGCACCACCATGGTACACGCTCATTGTACTCTAGGGGGACTCTCATCTAGCGCGGCGCCGAGGGCCGGCGCGCCGCGCGCCACGACGCGGGCCGCCGCAAGCGCCACACGCGCGCGCCGCGCCACCACCACCAGGTCAAGCGCACGCGCACACGGCACCACCATGGTACACGCTCATTGTACTCTAGGGGGACTCTCATCTAGCGCGGCGCCGAGGGCCGGCGCGCCGCGCGCCACGACGCGGGCCGCCGCAAGCGCCACACGCGCGCGCCGCGCCACCACCACCAGGTCAAGCGCACGCGCACACGGCACCACCATGGTACACGCTCATTGTACTCTAGGGGGACTCTCATCTAGCGCGGCGCCGAGGGCCGGCGCGCCGCGCGCCACGACGCGGGCCGCCGCAAGCGCCACACGCGCGCGCCGCGCCACCACCACCAGGTCAAGCGCACGCGCACACGGCACCACCATGGTACACGCTCATTGTACTCTAGGGGGACTCTCATCTAGCGCGGCGCCGAGGGCCGGCGCGCCGCGCGCCACGACGCGGGCCGCCGCAAGCGCCACACGCGCGCGCCGCGCCACCACCACCAGGTCAAGCGCACGCGCACACGGCACCACCATGGTACACGCTCATTGTACTCTAGGGGGACTCTCATCTAGCGCGGCGCCGAGGGCCGGCGCGCCGCGCGCCACGACGCGGGCCGCCGCAAGCGCCACACGCGCGCGCCGCGCCACCACCACCAGGTCAAGCGCACGCGCACACGGCACCACCATGGTACACGCTCATTGTACTCTAGGGGGACTCTCATCTAGCGCGGCGCCGAGGGCCGGCGCGCCGCGCGCCACGACGCGGGCCGCCGCAAGCGCCACACGCGCGCGCCGCGCCACCACCACCAGGTCAAGCGCACGCGCACACGGCACCACCATGGTACACGCTCATTGTACTCTAGGGGGACTCTCATCTAGCGCGGCGCCGAGGGCCGGCGCGCCGCGCGCCACGACGCGGGCCGCCGCAAGCGCCACACGCGCGCGCCGCGCCACCACCACCAGGTCAAGCGCACGCGCACACGGCACCACCATGGTACACGCTCATTGTACTCTAGGGGGACTCTCATCTAGCGCGGCGCCGAGGGCCGGCGCGCCGCGCGCCACGACGCGGGCCGCCGCAAGCGCCACACGCGCGCGCCGCGCCACCACCACCAGGTCAAGCGCACGCGCACACGGCACCACCATGGTACACGCTCATTGTACTCTAGGGGGACTCTCATCTAGCGCGGCGCCGAGGGCCGGCGCGCCGCGCGCCACGACGCGGGCCGCCGCAAGCGCCACACGCGCGCGCCGCGCCACCACCACCAGGTCAAGCGCACGCGCACACGGCACCACCATGGTACACGCTCATTGTACTCTAGGGGGACTCTCATCTAGCGCGGCGCCGAGGGCCGGCGCGCCGCGCGCCACGACGCGGGCCGCCGCAAGCGCCACACGCGCGCGCCGCGCCACCACCACCAGGTCAAGCGCACGCGCACACGGCACCACCATGGTACACGCTCATTGTACTCTAGGGGGACTCTCATCTAGCGCGGCGCCGAGGGCCGGCGCGCCGCGCGCCACGACGCGGGCCGCCGCAAGCGCCACACGCGCGCGCCGCGCCACCACCACCAGGTCAAGCGCACGCGCACACGGCACCACCATGGTACACGCTCATTGTACTCTAGGGGGACTCTCATCTAGCCGTGGACTTGTCGGCTCTGACGACCGAGCTTCTGACGTTTCATACTACTCATGGAGGATAATATGAAATTGAGATTTGAATTTTGAGTGACCACCGTCTACTATCCCAGTGCTGCACATAAGCTTAACATAAGCAAGTTTGACAACCTATTATTATGGACCAGCCCGTCATAGACAACTTCAGCTCATTGTGCCTTACAACTTCCTTACATGCAATGGTCATCTTCCCTGTCTTGTCATAGATCCCTGTCTTATAATATAATCTTGTGAAGAAACATATCTCTGTCGATTTAACTAAAATTATTTTACTTTTATTACAGTTGCACCAGTTGTGAAACCCACACTCAAACGAGGCACAGCAACCACCACAAATTATCTAAATAGGAAACAGGTAAGATCTATTTATTACACCAATTTTTAAGCCGTTTTAATTAATCACTCCAATAATCTACAAGACAAGCACTTTACTAATCAAAATATTAGCCCTAAGCATTTATACTGCATTCACAATTTAGTTCCCGAACAAATAAATACATATAAGATATCCGTAAATAAACTCAATTGCGTTTCTGTAAATAAAGTTTTTTATTGTATTACAAATGGTTGTTTCATAAAGTAAGTTGGTACCTACAATCCTACATATTCACAAAATATTACTTTACCTGTAAATAAAGAAACAACATTCAAAGCTTATAATTTCACGAATATCGTCTCCTTTTAATCTTCAGGCATTTTTCCTAACATAATAGTTTGCACAACATGACAACACACTGACATCTCTCTTCCTGTCAGTCAGTCATTCATTTCTAAATTCAAATCAATGAAATGATAGGTATGTAAGGAGGTATCATTTTATTACATACATTAGGAAAAATTTAGTTTGCGCTACAATTTTTTTTTAACAACTCATTGGTACAGTCAACAGCAAAAGTAGATGATCAAAACCAGAAATTCAATACTACTGAACGGAGTTCGCGTCAGAACTGTGTGGCCTCGAAGTGATTCAAAAGTATGTGATTGTAAATTATACCAAACATTTACTACTAGTACAGCTGCCATATAGCTGCGAACTCCGTTCATTAGTATTGAATTTCTGATTTTGATCATCTACTTTTGCTGTTGACTGTACTAACTCTTTCCGAAATCAAATTAATTAACACTAGTGTGAAGTTGCTTTCGTTATCTCGCCCGAAGGAAGCGAATAAGGAAGTAGAAGTTTACGTGGAAATCTGTTGTAAAATCCTTGCTTCCAATTAATTTTGGAAATCTAGTCGCAGTCTCATCTCCGCGACAAACAAATGTCGAAAACTTGTCAAAATGTAAGGAAATTAGAGATAGTTTTGAAGTTATTTTTTCCCTGATGTGAATTTGTCTTTTGATTTCGTAGGGAATGTCATCTGGCTCAGGCCTGATGATGCGCAAGCACTACATGGCGCGCCAGGAGCGCCGCAAGCGCGGCCTCGCGCCCGCCTCGCGCGGCAAGCACCCGCGGCAGACCAGGATGGGTGAGTTATCTATGCTAATGTCACTTTTCATACTCAACACAATTTGTGCAATGAAAGCAATCTACTAACATAATAAGCCTGTAAAACAAAATAAAAACAGTTTGGAAAGTTATACACAACGAAACTAGTGCGAATAAAATACGAAACAATGATTACGCATTGGAGACTTCACGTGGTGCCATAAGCTCTAACTTAGAAGTAGCTCAGGAATTTGTAAATTTCTTTACTAATATACCATGTAAAACGACGGAAGTTTTAAATTCCTCACCCGTTGTCTCAATTGATCTATTAAGAGCTAACGTTCCAGGCTGTTCGGTTGAATTTCAATTTAAACATATAAACCCTATGATTGTTATAAAAGCTTTTCGGCAAATCAAAATCAAATTGACCGAAGATTTATGGGGAATGTCTATCAAAGTTTGTACATCCATAATCGAAACTATAGCGCCATACTTAGCTTTGATATTTAATTTGTGTGTAGATCAAGGAGTCTTCCCGGATTTAATGAAATTCAGTAAGGTTATACCGCTTTTTAAATCTGGGGACAGCAAAGACACCAACAATTATAGACCAGTATCCGTGTTGCCCGTATTCAGCAAGGTGTACGAAAAGGTGATGCTCAATCAAATGCTTAATCATTTTAACACCAACAAAATCTTACATGATCAGCAATATGGTTTCACCAAAGGACGTTGTACGACTGACGCCGGTGTAACCTTATTAAAGCACATCTTTACAGCGTGGGAGGAGGCCCAAGATGCCATAGGAATCTTTTGTGACCTCTCCAAGGCATCTGATTGCGTCAATCACGAAACCTTACTTTTTAAACTCGAGCATTACGGACTAGGTCAACTTGCGCTCAGATTAGTAAAATCTTATTTATATGATAGACAACAAAAAGTTCAAATAAATGGTGTCAATTCTCTTGCTTTAAAAGTAAAAATGGGTGTTCCACAAGGCTCGATTTTAGGTCCTTTCCTCTTTTTAGTATATATTAATGATCTACCCCATTTATTAAAGAACCAACCACAAATGGTGTTATTTGCTGACGATACTTCCTTAATTTTTAAGACAAATAGGCGTGCATCAAATCTTGACGACGTAAATAACGCCCTACTGCAGGTACAAAATTGGTTCACTGCTAATAATTTGGTATTAAATGGGAAAAAAACTAAATGCATAAGATTTGCTTTACCAAATGTTAAAAGTAGTGATTGTGACATAGTATTGAACAAAGAGAAACTAGAATTCGTCGATAAAACTGTTTTCCTGGGGATCACGCTCGACTCAAAGCTGCAATGGGGTCCTCATTTAACATCTCTTGCAGGACGGCTAAGTTCAGCAGCTTATGCTGTAAGAAAAATCCGTCAATTTTCTAATGTAGATACCGCGAGGCTAGTCTATTTCAGTTACTTTCATAGTATCATGTCTTACGGTATTTTACTATGGGGACGGGCTGCAGATATCGAGTCCATTTTTATTCTGCAGAAAAGAGCCATAAGAGCAATATATGGCCTTCGCAGGCGCGATTCTTTAAGGGAACTGTTTAAAGATATTAACATCATGACGGTAACTTGTCAATACATCTATGAAAACATCATGTACGTAAGAAAAATTTAAATCTTTTCAATAAAAGAGGTGAAAGACACAACTATAGGACTAGAAATAGGGACCAATTAGTTCAAACAGGTTTCAGACTGGCTAAAGTAGACTCATCCTTCATGGGGTACTGTTTAAAATGTTACAATAAAATTCCTCCCCACATACTCCAACTGAATGAAACGAAATTTAAATCTTGTATTAAACGCACACTATGTAGCCAAGCATACTATAAGTTAGGAGATTATATCGCTGACAAAAATGCTTGGCTCAATGCTGGTCCTGCTCCACAGAGGCGCATAAACTAATTAGCATTCGGAAACATTGTTGGAGCTGCTGAACATTGGAAAAGAAAAACTATCTTTGCATTGTATAAACTCAATTGCTTAGAATTGTATAATTGCATAGCACACGTGTGAGCACTATGTACTTTCTATAAAGCTACCATTTACTGGGTACGTCTTTCATTGACTTGAATGTGCCCTGGCAGCTGTGAGTATGTCATGCTCACTCAAATGTCTCGCTGGTGGTGGCGTGTGTGTTGGATCATTAAGTTCCCTCCAAAATGGTTGAGCTGAATGGTGCTGATCCATACGTCATGTTCGTGAACGGGCGCCGCCAGTAGGGACTGGTCATCTCTTAGCTGCCTCGGCTTATTTTAATTTTTAATTTCCGAATTGTTTTGTTTTTTTATAACGGACGCTTTTAACGTGCACGTATTTCTACATCGTTCTCACATGGTTAATTTTTAACACGAATGATGAAATCAAATATTTTGTAACAATTTTATGATTTAAAAGAGTGTCCATGGAGTTTCTTGCCCGTTCTTCTCCATAGGTACCTACGCTTTGGAATGGGCAACTAGCTTCATCTTTCTGACTGACCGACCCTTTGACAATTCAAAAGTACCTGTAATTGGTTTAGTTGAATTAAATGATTTGAGTTTGAGTTTGTAATGTTCCCACTGCTGGGACACAGGCTTCTTCTCTTTTGAGAGGGGCCGTAATTCACCACTCGGGCCCAGTGCGGGTTGGTAGATATCACATGTCTTTGAAGTTTTGGTTCTAAGACATGCCGGTTTCCTCGCGATATTTCCTTCACCGTCCAACAATCTACTGAATGGTCGAATACCTATAGAGCATCAATAGTTAAATTGATTGTCTATGTTGTCAGGTCAGCGCGCAGCAGCCAGCAGTTCAGGCACAGGTCGCGGCGGCGCGGCAACCAGCAGTACACGTCGCAGCAGCTCGTCGTCTGCGTCATCCGCTGAGGATGAAGAGGACTGCGCCGCACACAACTGTCTTAGACCCACTGGTATGTAGTAAGCCTCAAGAGTAAACCACCCTCCGACATACAATACCATTACCATACTAGTGTTCTGACGTGTTCGCACTGTGCACGTACCTTCACAGTCAAGAGCAAGACAGGTTACATTAGCCACAACAAAGGACCTGCCCGTCACATACAAGTCGTTAGAAACAGGAATGGCCACCGTAGCCGAAATCGACATGAAATGGATTCTTCAAAACCCTTATTCATAAAAAGCCGTATTGAATGAATTTCTGTCACTGGACATTTAGTTCGTCCTATAGTCCAGAGGCCCAAAAATGAAGCAACAATTCGTGATACAAGAATCAGGCGAACGTTGGACCTCTAGTGAATAATACACACACACCTACACCCACCCTTACGCACACACACATACACTCACCCCTACACATACACACACTCACCCCTACACACACACACACCACTCACACACACTAACACACAACATACAATTCTACTCTTTTATACCATACAGTAGAATGACACAGTCCACTTGAGATATAAGTTTTTGTTGACTATTGACCGTAAACTACCTCTTATAATACAGGTATACCTTAGCATAAGAGGTAGAGAATATCATTCTGTACAGATTTTGCAACATAAACTATAAATGTATTTTCTAAACCAAATATCAAAGAAACTGTATTTCAAACTCTGTATGTTTTTGGATAAATAAAGATTATATTATTATTATTTATCGGCTTAAATAACTACATTATGAGCAAGTTGAAACTTTCACTGCCCGGTGCTTCACTTAGCGAACACAGAACGAGATCTCTACTGAGGTCTGATGCAATTAGTATAAACAATGACATGACCTTTCCTCGCTGATACAAAAAAAACAGTCATTCAGCGAACATTTTGTAATTCAGTATTTTACACAGCCATTATTACTCATGCTAATTATCTCTTTTATCTATTCAACAGGCAAAGTAGACTGGGTCCAGTGCGACGGCGGCTGCGACCAATGGTTCCACATGCACTGCGTCGGCCTGGCGCGCGGCGCGCTGCGGGAGGACGACGACTACGTCTGCGGGACGTGTGCGCAGCGACCACGAGACTAGACACCACAAGACCCATGCACTCCCGTTGATGAGTTCGACGCATCCATTAACAGGATCTATGCACTCATTAACCGGTAATATACATCAAAATACGGGTGCTGTACAATCATTAACGGGTTCTATGCACCCATTAACGGGTACTATGCACTCGTTAATGGCTCTGTGCACCCACCAACTAGAGGCCTTGCACCAGCCTTTGAAAAAGTGATACGGTTTGGACTGTTTTGTTATGTAGTTGACTGTCAGTGATTATTAAAATGTGTTTTTTGAAGTTGTAACTGGTTGAATTTTAACATGAATATAAAGTAATGGGTTATAGTAATATTGTTGAAATTGACTCAGTTGTTGTCACTAAAAAGCTTGTGAAAGTTTATATTTTAAAATACAGTCAATACTTTTTGATTGGGGCTTGGTTAATGGACAATTAATTAAAAATTAAAGAAAGAATGCCCAGTGCTTTTTTAAATAATGGAAATACCAGGATTTCAATGCAAATGGTTTTTACTGTATCTTAAAACCTTAGCTGCTTCACTTCTTTTTGAAAACGCAAATACATAATATATGAATAAGTCCATAACAAAGATGAATAACTAAAATATTGACGATCAGAATATTTCTGAAATAAAATTAATGTAAAACTGAAAGTGTCGAACATTGTTGGTTGGTACATTTAGGGCAGAAGAGGGGAGTTTCGAGCGAATATGGCAGTTATGTGGTCAAAACTAAAGTTTTAAATGACTACAGTGTTATTTGAACCTTCTGGAAGCAGCATTACCTACTAAGTTGGTCAAATATTTCGTAAAACTAATAAGATCTTGCGAAATGCGTCTTTAAGACAATGAAGCGCTGTGTCCCCCAACAAGTTAGACCGCCATGGAAACACTCGCAGCAAGTTGACTTTCTATGTTGCTCCATTTGAATAGTGCAAGTTACTAGTGGATTCAATGCTTTATGTCGGCTGTAGCTAATTATACAACTATATAGCAGTCGATTCGGCATCAGATCTATATTTTTTGCCCTAGAATGATCTCATAACTTCGTACACAAAGTATACCAGTTTAAAGAAAGCTACTCTACGTAAAATTACGGACGAGGAATTGGACGAGGCTCTTAAAGATACAGTGCTATGAAAATATCAAGAACATAGCATAATAAACCAAAGACATCAGTAATGGCTTACAATAAACTGAAAAAGACATCTATCTAACCTGTAAAGTCCCACTGCTGGGGAAAAAACATGATTGTGACCAAATAATGCTGGTATATAAAAGTATATTGTCATGTTGGTTCGACTCTCCCCCAGTTCACAAAAGGGTAGAGAGACAAACGTAGGAACAACTTGACATTGCACTTGATTTACAAGGCGCAGTCAAATTTGCAGCATATCGCAAAGCTATACGATTGATTTCACAACGGAAACGTTCTCATGAATTTGCTATACGCGAAGCATTTAAAATTAAAATAAAGCAGCACAGGCTAATTATTTTGCGATGTTAGAGTGAGATGGTAGCACGAGAAAGATATGCGAAAGAAAGAGAAGGAACTATGCCTGTCATGGCCGCCATCGCAAAATATGGAATCTGTAATTTAATTAATCATATTTTTTAAATTATCTCAATGTGGTACAATGGATTTAAATCAAATCGGGGCTCAGATATGCTATGACACAAACATCTCGTAATAACGTTACAATTGATGGCGCTGCTTGCAAAGGACATTAATTTGACAAATAAGTGTCTAAAGTCAAATTAGTAACATGTTAAGCGACCTGCATATCTTATTGTGTCATAACAAATACGGGCCCAGTAGCTGAAAGTTAATGATCATTCAATGTTTTAATAGAATATAATTCAATTATAACTGTTGTTCAATGTTTTCGCCATATTTGTGGATTAGTTGTCTTGATACACAGACGTTAGCGATCGATGTTTGTAGTGATACCCCCTCCCTGGAGTTAGGGGAACAGTTACTGTAGCGGTGGGGAGAGGAATATGTATCGATGTGTCTTAGAAATGGTGCCCTAGGTTTAGTACTGTTTATTGACGAAGCCCAATGGCGTCTCGTGAGATAAACTGACAGAGACTTTCGGGGACATGTGACAGTCACTTACGCCTTTCTGTCACAAGATACCATGATGTAGGACCGAATGGAGAGTTAAAGACTTTCTATCAGCAAGTTTATTTATCAGAAGTTCACCGGAGTCTTGTAAAAAAACTACTGACAGACTTTCGGGAACAGTCAATTAGGGTTCTTACGCATGATTGCCAAGAAACCAAGAAACCACGACAACTTTCCATCCCCTCTGGGATGGAAAGTTGTAAGACTTTCTACTAGAAAATGTATTCATCAAATAACTTCTACTTGAGCTTCAGATGAATTTGTCAAGAATGTAGATCAGGAGGCGTTTCTGCGTAACAAAATATATACTTTAACCGCAGCTAGAAACTGTATCCTACACCAATAGGCTAGGATGATGACGACAAGTGAAATTGTGATAAACCTGATATAAAGTAGTAAGTCAATGTCAGAATGCGGGTTTCCACATAATTACGTGGAAAAATCCTTCAGTTAATTCCAGGTTTATCCAAAACAATTATGGTAGTAAAAACACCAAATAGATTTTATCGAGATGTTAGCCACCCCTACAGTAACTATTCCAACTTTAAATTAAATATCGATGTTAAACCAATGTTGTTGTTAAAGATATTAGCAAAATATACATGTCTCTCTCTCTCTCTCTTCACAAAGTTGGTATCTTCCGAACGCGACGCGAGTGGTATAGCTAGAGTTTATTATTTTTATTACAACGTGACAAATAATTAAGGAATCGGGACTGGGAAACTTGTAAAATTATGTATGATATATTTAAAATATTGTATTATAAAGGACTAGCTGTGTATGTACGCAGGTAATCGCTGCACCGTGTGGGCGGTTGTAAAGATTTAAATAGTTAGGAAGTTTTGTAAGTTTGTCTAGTCCTTAAAATGGTTTGTTTGGTATCAATTCTTATTGGGTGTGATCATAATATGAATATTATCTTTCTATATGATGCACATGAACCAAACATGGCATGAATTTCAAAAAAAACATCACTAAATTGCATGAACTAAACTGCATTGAAAATAAATTATGGTCCTCCCCATAAATAAGTTTTTATACCAAATGAATTCTATTTCACAGTAAAAATATATTGATATTTCAAACATTTTCCAGTCCTGTCAATGTTAATATTGAATGTAGCCAAATATTATTTTGAGATTTTATTTACTTATTTTGTATTTTATTTGCTTCGATATGTCGTTGAAAATTAGTAAATCTTATTTCTTTTCTATTATTGTATTTAATAATTTACTCTTTCTTTTTCCTTAGTCTATTTTAGTATTTTTAAAGATATTTTTAAACAAAATCTTGTTTTCTATTTTATTTTGGTTTGGCAACATTCATGTTAATATTACAAGAATGCTACAAGATGACAAGGTCTTTGGTTAGACGAGAAAATTTTGTAAATATTTTTTAAAAAAACGTTAGGAAAAAAATTAAAAAGTTTTTAATGTAATGGAAATTTTTGCAAGAAGCTGATAGTGTAAGTTGTAGGTGTGTGTGAGAAGTGTCTGTGTGTGAAGTATACGGCACTGTCGTCGACCTAGCGTAAATCATGATAATTTAACTACAGCTCCAAACTAGGAGCAAAAACTCGTCCGCAGTGCCGAAAACGTCGAAATTTTTTATCATATTTCTAGACAGAATTTACAGAATAAAAATAAAGAATTTCAACTATTACCGAGCTGCATAATTGAATTCACTTTTCTATAACATTTTACACTAAAACAATATTAAGTTTATATGTAAAATAATCGTGGTTACCCTGTGTATTTCGATTAATCTTTACATAATCTATCAAAATAAAATTAAAGTAAATAAATAACTAAATTATTCTTCACTAAACTTAGCTCCAGCTAATTATGCTCCGTACTGTAAAATAAAGACAACACACACAACACAGAACTAGAAAAGATACTTACGAGAAGAACTTTAACAGGAAATAACGGCAAATCTTTATGTTCGTAAGGAAGTGAGAAACAATATTGTACCATTATTTTCACCTCGTTAACTTGAGTTTCAAGACCAACTAGTAAACTACGTGTAACTGCTTCTTATTGGTCGAAAGCGTTTATCATATTGTAAATAATGTTTAAATGTAGTTCGATGTATGTATATTGAGGCGTTGTCGCCATAATTGTTAGTGTAACGTTATAAGAGCTTGCGACTCGTCGCCTAACCATTTGTAAGAAAATATTAAGGACAACTCACATCTCACAGCTTCACGTCGCACGTCACCGTACGAAAGCAAGCTGTAAAGTGTGAGTCGACTTTAAAGACATATTTTTACAGATATTAAAAATATCTTCGGAGGATTTTGAAGTATTTTAAGTATTTTTGACTGAGTTGGTATCTGTTCTAATATGTTTCTATGGAGAATATTTATGCACTGGCCTTTCTTTTGTGAATCAATGTTTATATAATAGTTTATTATAAGACGATTAAATAAAGCTAATACCTTACCAGATATTCTTTTTTCTCTTCCATTTACTTCGGGACTGTATGAACGAACCGGTTTCAATCACGGTTACTTTCCTTCGAAAGTTTAAATATTCTACACGATATATCCCATAATGTTGAAAACATGGCTGGGCATAAAACATTGCTTTTTAAAGCAGCAATTTAAGATAAATGTGGCGCCCGAGATATTATTTTCCTGTATTTAACTAAATTATACTTAACTCATATTTCATTCTTCTTTACATAAATCTATCTTAGATAAATATTTGATGGCTATAATATAATTGCAATATACATTTATTTGGTAACAAAAACTATAAAATAATTACCAAAAATATTTAAAACAATTTTTTTTTTATTTATTTAAACTTTTCGCACAAAAAGGTACAAAGGCGGACTTAATGCCTTAGGCATTTAAAAATTCTCATATAGATTTCTAATAAATATAAATAAAGCATAATCTCTCTTGCCTTTTGAAAGTGATACCGAACAATACAAAATTGTGACAAAATTTAAATATTTCTTAAAAAAAAATATAAACGCGGTCAATAAAATCTCTGATTTCTGAAAGCCTATTCAACACAATTTGTTTTCAAAATATTCTGCATAACTTATGTGATTGACTGTTCCTACTTCGGCTAATCAATCAGTTAAATTCAGATATACTGATTAGAGAGGCTAAACCTTGGGTTTGTCATCTGATGAAGTTCTAGATTCCTTTGACCAAAACTACACAAAAAAAAAAAATCAGTAATTAGACCCCTAAGATTCCTTTCTGGTAAGGTATTTTCAATGTTGATTTGTGTAGCAAACACCTGCTATAATTTTACTGAAAACAAGACATCATTAATTGTGCTTAATGTACTGGTACCCAAACACAACTCTGCATTGCATAATTAATTGAAAATTAATATTGTTTATTGATTTATAGGAAAAAATACTTAATATAATTTATACTCATTGATTCATCTTCATTTCATTATGTTAAGATGTAATATAAAGCAAAATTCATATTTCGATATCTGTAACATTAATTATATAATATAAATTAAATAATTTGATGACTTCTGTAAATTATATCTTTAACTTGTAGTATTTTCAAAATATGAAAATGCAGAGTTGTGACATGTGACCATGCTGCTATATCAGTATGAAAAATTGTAAGCCAATATGGACTCTATCGCTTAGTAGACAAGATTTATATTTGTTACTAGACGGCTGTCGCCGCCAGCCATTTAGCGCTAAGTCTCAACCGTTACAAATAACTGTTTGGATTGTTGCTAGTTTTAATTGTCGAGGTGCGGTTGGTTTGACTATTATTTATAATAATTAGCAGGACGCACCGCAGTTGCATGTGTCACTAATTGATGTAATAAAATTGATTAAAAAATGAATAAGTTCCTACTTATTTATATTCATTTTTTTCTTTAAAAATTATACTTGCAGTAGTTTCTCGCTCTTTCAAATGTCGGGCACCTACCTAGTTCATGCAATAATTTTAATGATTACAGTACCTATTCAGAATCGAGGGGCGAACGCTATTGTCGTTACCCCGAATATCCTTAATAGAAACATCTGATAAAACTGCCCAAATTTAGGGACTAAGACCATTTTTTTCCATGCAAAGTTCAGTCACAACCACATACAAAAGCTAGTCAAACCAAATGCACCAATAGAATGGCTGTAATACAAAGTTGACCGCATTGTTGATCTCTGCCAGCCCTCGTTCGATCTGATGTGTTATGTTAATATAATGTATTTATATATGCCCGATATCTGCGCAGGCGACGGTTTGGTGAATAGAGGGGCTTGTCCAATAGTAATGTTTAATTTGAATATTATGATTGTGGAATGCTGCTAGATTAAAATGAATTGCTCATTAATTACTTATTTATGTTGTTTTTAGAATTTGTAATATGATTGTGATTGACGTAGTGTTTATGAATGTTCATTTTCAAATTATGCAATATGTAGAACAATTTTGATGATTTATATTGGCACTTATCGCACTTAAAATTTTATGTTGTACGTACTTTACTTAGAAAGTGCAATATCACAATTACTAGTACCAAGGGCTAAGCTAAACCAACCAAGTATAACTAAAATACCTTTTTTATAGTTCCATAAATAATTTTATAACTACCCTCCTATTCGACCAAACCATCGACGCCTGCGCAACCATAATTGTACAGATATATTTAGTTAAGAGAAAGTCTACGTTTGTCCAACAATACTGGAAGCTCATACTATACCTGATAGTATTCTAGTGTAAAATTAAATTGGTTAAATGTAAATGAATGGATGCCAGACCGTATCGTTGGACAGATCGACATTTATTGTGTACCAAATAAATATAGAAAATTATAGAAAATATTTTGATTTGATTTCATTTGTCCACTGCATGAATTTTATCACAACAATACCTTAATGCAAGTTGCAGTAACAGAACGTAGGTACATATAGTACATATAGTCGGAGAAGGTATGTCTGTCTCTCGTTAACATCAGCATATTTTAATTACTATGGGTGTGTTATAGCGCAATAGAAAAACGGTTTGCAGTTCAAATCAGATTATAATTTACGAACAAGTTAGTCACACTAGCGAATCACACACTGTAGGTACATAACTCAACGATACGGAACGAGAGACAGTTTCTAAGTACATGTTGTTGGTACGATGTCCATTGTTTCGATGTTCCCGAGCGCTCACACCGCTCTTGTAGCTGTAGCTCCCGTGCACCCCCCACGAACTCAGGCTAGACTGTCTAGCGCCACGAGATGGCGCTGGCGTTCCAAATAGTCAAACGAATGACTCCGACACGGCCATCCTGCTGGACACACGTCCTTTTTTTTTTTTTTTTTTTTTTTTTTTTTGAGGATGGGAAATCATCAAATGACTCCTCCCGCTCTGGGTGGAGCAGGAGGGAGTGTCAGACTCTTACTGACTAAAACCCACCCGTGTTCCTTCCTTAGCCCTTTATGTTCCAGGGCAGCGGTAACCCTTTCGGACAATCCCGCTACCCTGGCAGGCTACGGCCCTATGGGGCCCCGTCTCTCATGCTGACATCTCTTTGAGGCGCGCGTGGAACACAACACGCCGTCCGGCACGGGCCTGGTCCTGATCGGACGGTGAGTTACCCATTACTCACCGCCCGCAGGCCCGCGCCTACGGTGGCCGGGAGTCGTCACGCGGCTCCCGACGCCCGGAGCGTCTCCCGCGGCGGCTGAGGCGTGAGGTGCGCAAGGCGCGTTCTCTCGCCCACCCCGCCACCTCCTTCGCTAGCATGACTGCTTCACAGAAGGAGGTGACTGCCACGTCCTCGTGTGTTAATCTGTAAAGAAACACCCGCAAAGTATCACATAGCTCGGTCACTTCTGACCACATTTAGTACAGGCAAAAACACAATGAAAATTCGAACAAACTAACAATAGCAGAGTTCAGAGCATTACCCACTATTTGATTCCCAAATCTCAAGATTACAATCAAAAGAATCAACTAAGATGCATGTGTCTCATACTATCTTAGTAACCTCCAGTTACTCAACTCGTCAATTTTATTTGTGCATCCCCATCGAATCGCCAAGTCACTCCTGGATTTTATGGTTTCTCACGAAACCCCCCAACTTAATCTCTACTCTGTTTCATCAACAAAACTATCACTATCCTTAAATTCGTTAGATCAGATCTAAACCATCATCGGTAACAAAAGATTCCTCTAAGCCTTAGTAATAACTGGTCAGGAACTGTATCAACTTACTGGTAGATTACATACAACGCTCATGGCGCAGCAGCTAGCACTGGGTATGGGTGGCACTCATGCCAGCCATATCGTCATCACCTCAAGTGATACGACCAACACACGTCACTTCACATACGAGTCATCACGTTCTGTTTGTGCAGAATAAAATATTTTTCTTTTCTCTTTTTTTATCTTTTGTATGTGATCGTGAGCGTACTTGTTCGTACGCCTGGAGTTGAAGGCTTTTAGAGTATTGATTCCACCGGAGTAATGTAAACAAACTTTGATTTTCTAATCATAGCGTAAATCATCAACCAGAGCCATGCACCATCGTAATCATCTTTTTCACTAAGAGATACCGAGAAAATCACACACGAGTAAACCACTAACGTCACGGCTCTCCGGCCGACCAGCAATCGCATTGCTCTCACACATCCAGCGCATGGATCCGTGTGACTCACACTACAGTCTCTCCAGACCCCGACCTCCGCCAGAGACAAACGCGCCTCGCGCACCCACGGACTACTTGAGTTGCCTCAAGAGACGCCGATTTCTACCGGGCTACGACTACGTATTGACTACTGGTACGGTCGACTTTACCGGCCCATAGAGTACCCTACTCGCGTGCTTCCCATAACTTAGGCTTGCTCATCACCACTGTGATCATTATCTACTTCGACTGGTACATGACCTACTGGCATATTTCTTTACCTACGGTGAGCATACTTGTAAGTACGGTTAGAATTTAAAGTTTTTAACGTGAAGCGATCACCCGCCAAAACTTCCGCTACCTTAAACGGACCGCTGAACTTCGGATCAAACTTATTCTTATAATCTGACTTCACTCTTCGTTGTCTAATAACACGAAATCGTCAACCGAACATTTTGTTATAGCTGCCTTTGTTCTATCCGTTCCTTCCTCGTGGTCTAACTTAGTAGTCAAACTGATTTGACCACGAGGAATTTTAACATTCTTCGTGGTAAAACTGTAACTATATAACCTTACACCTATTATAACTTAAACTATACATCTTTTACTCAAATAATGCTATCATGAATTAATTAGCATATTAATCCGCTGATACGTTGATGCTAGTAAAATAATAGCCTCCCGACCGATTTCGGTCACGGTGGTCAATCTCCACGGAGATTAGCCAGGTGCGCAGGAGATGTTATCAAGTGCACAAGTACGTAAATACAGGTGAACTCCAACTTCCAAACTCCGGACTGTTACTAAGAAATTCCTACCCAATAACACTTTGTCCGACCTGGGAATCGAACCCAAGAGCCCGCGCTCAGTTGTCCGCTTGCGACCACGAGACCGACGAGGCAGTCACGTTAATGATCACGCTGCAGTAACCATAGTTGTACCCTCTACGGTAACGTGACAGTAGGCATGACGACAATGACGTCACTGAAGCAAACTGCACAGTCATTTCACGAATACTGTGAGTACCTACTGTATACCGAGATTACTTGATAAGTATGAATAGAATTACCTGTAGAGATGTTTAAGCCATCAGTAACTCTTCCTTAGACTCTTCCTTATGCTGCCTACCCTCCTTTCAACTTGAGCTTTGCAGAACGCATAAGAAGCTACATTGCGACGTTTGACAGAAAGGAGAGAAGGTCACACTGTGGTGAAAAGTGGTGGCCACTTGGTAAGGGACCCGCTTACGTGTCGTGTCGTACGCCGTGAGTTCGAATACAGGCAGGCACTTTACTTTCTATAATTTAGTTCATCACCGCTGCTCTCAATAACGGTGAAGAAAAACGTCGTGAGGAAATCGGCATGTCCTAGAACCATACATACCGTTGATTGACTTCCACCAACCCTCACTGATCAAGTGATCACTTAGTCCGCGTGGTGGATTATATCAGAACGTTATTTATGGGTTAAATAAGTGAATTATATTATATTATGATATTCATGATAATCGCATGAAGATTAAAAACAAGGTCTAAGTGCGCTCTCTGAAAGTAAGAAGAAGTTGCAAAGGAAACGTAGGTATTACAAAACCCAACAACATCTGCGAAACTTCCAGATACCAAAAAAAAAAAAATTGTAAGTCAAAGTCATTTGTTTCAAAACAATTGTGTACATAGAGTAAAGTAATATAATTGTGTAGAAATTTTACTAAAGATAAGATGTCATTCAATAATCTATATGAGGAATAAATACAATAAAAAAACAAAAATACAATAAAAAATAAACAATATGAAGTGTAAAAATTTCAGATTAATAATAGTCAACCATGCCATTTAAAATGAATTCCATTCAATAAATTAATATCCAGAACGATAATATTACGATTGTCGAAAGATAAGATGTCATTTAATAATCTATGAGGAATAAATACAATAATAAAAACAAAAAGACATAATAAAAAAATAAAAATAAACAATATGAAGTGTAAAAATTTCAGAATAATAATAGTCAACCATATGCCATTTAAAATTAATTCCATTCAATAAATTAATATCCAGAACGATAATATTACGATTGTCGCTTATCATCTAGGTACTCATCGACACTGTAATAGTAAAAGTAAAAAGAAATAAAAATAGGACTATTTTTTACTTCTTTTTACTTTTACTATTTTTTTTTAGCCAGTCCGTATTTCGGCCCTGGCGGCAAATCGCATGTAATCCGACACGACCGGAGAGAGATCAGGCGCAGGACCCACGGCGCGACACGTGCTTTCCGGTTTGTTTTTATCACATCGCCAACTTCAAAACTCCGGGGTTGTTACTAAGAAATTCCTAATGGAAAAATCCAATAACACTGTCTGCATTGGGAATCAATAACAGACCAACACAGGGCAGAAGGTCAGTTACAGTTACCTACCAACATACACATGTATGCAGAAGGAAAAACTACAATAGGTAGGCAGGTATCTATGGCGTAACTATTAAACACCGATATACGATCTATTTTAGTTCGCAAAACAAGTGAAGTACACACTTATAGGTGTCAATTGATTGCAAATCGCTTATCTGATACTGTAACTGTTATCAGTGATAAGATTACTGCTCTCCTTTACGTTGTTGACTTTGATGATTTCCCAAACTAGTAGGTA
Source organism: Apamea anceps (assembly GCA_951799955.1). Lineage (NCBI taxonomy): Eukaryota > Metazoa > Arthropoda > Insecta > Lepidoptera > Noctuidae > Apamea > Apamea anceps. Next base: position 1,054,383 of record OX637526.1, read on the forward strand.
ATCATCGTGTGTAAATATTGAAAACATAAAGCTACCTATGGATATAGATAGGAAACTAATTCTGAAGAAAGCGGCAATGGCTCAACGGTTATGATGTCTGGATTGTGACTGCGAGGTCGTTAGTTCGAACTCAAACACCACTCGTTGCAGTATCACATAAGTGAAAACACATAACAAGCATAATAGTTTAGTAAGAGCTTCGGAGGGTTATCAATAATACCAATAACCAGTAGGTAAAAAAATCCCAATAAGTGCATAAAAAATGACTCTAATCTATAATATATACTCCAAAAAAAAAGATAATTAATTTTCTCATACATTTTGTATGGAACGGGTTTTTGATGATATCTCGGGAACGTACTGACTGGTCGATGGCGTCAGCTAGTTGTTATTAAAAATTATTTTTTTATGACTTTCTGCACCCATACTTCTGATATATCCGCCTTCTGAACCTACTATTTCTGTCAGATACTTTAGTGCAATGTGTAATGAAAAGTGGCTCTCCACTTACCTTGCAGCTTATATTCTTGTTATTTTCCCACTTAAACTTAAGTTCTGAACGCACGTTCATTTTATCGTAATTAACAAGAGGTGTTAATTGGCCACTGGTGAACAATATCCGCGCTGGTGGACATGAGTGTCAACCAGCTGACGAATCACTTACTTATTATTACCTCGTAGCTACATCAGCATCATCATCAACAGCCTGATATCTATACTATATACTGCTCAACATAGGCCTCTCTAACCGTAGCACATAATCAGCCTATAATGTTCCCACTGCTGGGACCACATGCCTCCTCTCGGTGGAAGGCTGTAATACACCACGCGCGCCCAGTGCTGGTTGATTGATGTGACATGTCTTCGAATTTTTGTTTCTACGACATGCCGGTTTCCTCACGATGTTTTCCTTCACCGTTTTGAGAACAGTGGTGATGAAATAATTTACACAAAGTAATGTGCCTGCTTGGGTTCGAACCCAGGACCTACAACTCGTAAGTCGGGGCCTTTATACCTAGGCCACCAGTGCTTTACCAACCAATCGTACCAACACCATTCATCTCTATTCTCAGCATCTCTCCTCCAGCCGTTACCATAGCTACCCTGCGCAGATCTTCACTCCACCTAGCCTCGGCGTCGCGAATTCATAGTCCCGTTAAATTCTAATTAACGGCTGTAATATAGAATTAGTGGGTGACAGACGGATTGATTAGGACGTTAAAAAAACCGCTAGTTTATATAACAGCTAGCACAAATCGTAGCTCGGTATCGAGAAGTATCTATCATATAAAAGTTTTCCTTTATCATATCATGTTGTTTTACCATGTTATGACATGGTAAAAGGTAAGTATTATGTAGGTGAAAATGATTAAACAAATTAATTGTTTTTCTTATCCACGAGTATCATGATCAGCATATATATCCAAATACAATAGATTGTTGGCATAACATCTTGGGCGATAAATTGATCAAAACACGTGTTGACAGGAGGGTCTATCAAATTAAAAATCAAGAACATCCAGCAACAAGAATTCCTTGAATTAATCTTATATTTATGAACACAGTGACACATTGGACACCACACAACAGCATGATCTTACATAAAACTTATCGTAAATAACAATAAAAATTGCACTATTACAGATAACTTATCTACATAATAGCATTTCAAATCTTCTCAAAAGCGTAAAACAATTGACGATTATCTTGATAGTTCACCTAATGTAATATAGGAGTGCTGAGTCTTCGCGCTGACATTTTCCTCTTATATGTAAGGACAGGACAGGATTGGAACACCATCAGCTCTTCAATCTCCTGAGGAGCCAATGGCCTGCCTCTGAACTCATCCTCGATCTCCTGCAGGGTCTTACCTTTCGTCTCCGGCAGTAGAACTGAGATCACCAGTAAACAGTATGTGAGAAGACTCGCGTAGATACAGTATGTGCCGTATATGCCCACACTCTCAACTAATCCTAAGAAAGTTTTTAGAACTAAGAAGAAGGAAGCTGACATTGTTGCTAAACTAATGCTACCTCCGATGCTTCTGTATTCTAGGGGAAACACCTCTCCACCAATTACATTTGGTAGCGGCAGCATGCCTGTAGCTACCGTGAAGAACTGCAGATTGATGAGCAGAGCTGGAATCCACACTGCATCGTATGACAGCAAGCCCTCCTTTTTCAAATAAGTGTAAGACGCTATAGCTAGCTGACTTAGCACGCACAGTCCACCCGTTAGGAACATCATGGTTCGTCTCTTTATCTTGTTAATTAGGAAAACTGCCACAGTATTGGAGATAAATCTCTGTGTATCTAGGAAGATCATCCAGAAGTGTGGGTTGACGTCAGGACCCATGATTAAAGTGATGATGGTGGTAGAGTATGCCGCCATGGTGGTACCTCCAGCGAACTGCACCATGACATAAGCGTGGATCATTATAATGATTGGTTTGTAGAACTCTGGTTTATGCATCGTCGCCATTGCGTTCTTCACGCGGTTGGGTCTCTTGCCAAGCTTCTGTTCTTGTTTTGCTTTTTCGAAGACCATTCGTGCGTGGATCATTTCCTCTAGTTCATTGTCTTCTTCTTCTCCTCGCAGCCAGTGGAAGACTTCTCGGCACTCTTCATATTTCCCTCGAGAGACTAGCCAGCTGGGTGACTCAGGTGAGTATAACGTCATGACAAGACTGAAGAATGAGAAGAACACGCTGATTAATGCGGTCTTCTGCCAACTGAGGAGGGATCCTAGGACGTGGACGAAGAGTATACCGAAGGCCTGTGTCAAGGAGACTGTCGTGAGGAAGGCTCCTCTGTTTTTGGGACTGGCGTATTCTCCGATCAGGATGGAACGTAGAGGCGAGAGCATGCCAATAGAGAGGCCTTGGAGAATTCTCCCGATAAGTAGGGGCTGGAAAAAAGATTTGAATTTTAAAGGTTTTTGAAGGCCAACTTCTGGATTAAGAATTAAGAAGTAATGGACAGTATTGGTCTTTGTACTTACCTCATAACTGGTAGCCATCATGGTGATGAACCAACCGATGAGGACAGGCATGGTGACGGCGAGATGAGCAATCCTTCTGCCAAACCGGTCCATGATAGGTGGCGTGATGAAGCTGCCCAGTAACTGGGTCACGCCTAATACTGATGCTGTAAATGAAATACCGATTATGAGTCGTTTGAAGCAACTGTTAATAGTAGACCCATATGACCAAAGGCTTTGGAGGAGTCATTTAGAGTTTGTCCAGGTTTCCATTAGATCACAAATAAGGAAGACTGATAAAACTGGGAGTCCATGTTCATAGGTACAAGAAAATATTGGAAAGCGATGACGATTATTTTGCGTGTGTTGCAAAACGTACATAACTATCAGAGAAAAGCGTAAAGGTTGGAAGCGGAAAGTTAGTAGCGCCGTTTCTTCAAAAGTAGGAGGCAGCTTATCACAGGAGCTTATTTAACGTGGTTCGAAGGCTGTATTTTGTTTCTAAGCGAGTTTCGAATTAAGCCCACCAGTAGCACAATCAGTCTATATTCCCACTGCTGGGACACAGGCCTCCTCTGGGTGAGAGGGAGTAGGCCGTAATCCACCACATGGACCCACTGCAGGTTGGTGATGTCAAATGTCAAACGACTTCGAATTTTTGGTTCTCACGATGTTTTCCTTTACCGCAGTGGTGATGGGATAATTTACTCAAAGTAAAGCGCCTGCCTGGGTTCGAACCTACTGAAGATATTCAATATATGTAGTACCGGTACCTACGTATGCAGTTGATCTTAAACATTTGGTCAAAGCCTTACCTAGCCATGATGCCGCAGTGTTGCTCATCGGTATCTCTGAGTTCGGCACCAGCAGCTGCGGCAGCAAGATGGCGGGGTAGCCGATCACGCAGCCGTGCCCGATGATGTTGCTGCCCACTGCTGCCGTCACGAAACACTGGGAAGAGAGCTCTGTTAGTGCCTGCTATGAGTGAACGTAAATTATTTTGTTTCATATAACGTGGGCGTTAAAAATTAGGTTTAAATTAATGGACTTTTTCTTCTTGTCAACCGTGAGTCACACATTCCTGCAAATTTCTTACAACGGAATAGCTATACGTTCGCCTTTTAGTCTAATAAATGTCTTTTCTTTATTTCTCTGGTATCTGCCAGCAGTACCAGCACGAGCACAACTAATTCTGCTGTGATATTTTGCCATTCAGCAAATTGGTCGGGACTGATCACCGTGGGACTCGGTGCATTTTAGTAGTAGTAGGTACACATTTACACAAACACAAGTAGATGAAAAAGTGAAAAGGTTTTGGCAATTTACTACGAGTATATTATGTGGTATTTTTACAACTTTAATGTGAACTACAAGAGTGACTTCTGAATCACATACATGGCTGATCTTTAAATTATTTTTTTTGTTTATTTGGTTTAGTTTTTTTTCTGTCTATTTTTGGTTTGTATCTTGTGAGATTTCCTTTCTTGCTGGGGAAATACAATTCAAAATGTTACTATTTATCTTACGATGATTTTTTACATTTCACTTAAAATAAAAACAATTGAAGAGTTATGTACTCACTTGTCTCCAAAACGGTGAAAGTCTTTCCTTTCCCATCTTCAAAGATGACTTTCAACACAGTCTCATTTAACACACATTTAACACATCTAAATAAAACACTTCAGTTAACTTAAAAAATAACACTAATTTAACTTTAAAAATAGTATCACAATAAAAATATCAGCACAGTATTATGAGGATTTGCTCAAAAAACCACAATTAGAAAAAAATCCCGTTTAATCCGATTACCAGGTCCATGTTTATTACAATGACAATAAAATATGAAATAAAGTATGTTTATCATTTTAACTGCACTCAAAGGATTATCGGTAAGAATGGAAATACCGTTACCTAAGGGCAGATCCGCACTGTTGCAACATCACTTGTCCACTGACAAACGGTCAATTTGTAACAATATTATATCATTTTAGATTATGATAAATATGATTTTATGATCAATGGAAGCACGTCACCGAATCGAGATATTAATACTCATTATCATAATTATTAGTATTAATATCTCGATTCGGTCTTATGTCATGAATTGCGTGTTGCTAGTCTGTCGATATGTCTTGTAATTGTAATATTTTCACGTTTGCCAAGAGTTTAATTCGTTAGTCATTGTAATAGTCTTAATTATGTTTAGATATAGTTACCTAGTAATAGTACTGAATACCAAAAAAAAAGATGGATGGATTGTGTGAGGAATGATTTTAAAGAAAACGACGTGAATCATAGGTAACTGCAGAAACCTCGACCCCTGTCACAGAAGGTGTCCTAGTTCAGGGGTCGAGACCTCACTGATGTAACGTGTACCTACTGAAATTTTGGAAATAAATTACTATTACTATAGAGTGAGGGGTTAAAGGGGAGATTGGAAGAAAAAGATGTCCCATCCCAAGTAACATGGGACAAAAACAGGAAGATGGTGATGAGTATATTCTTGCTTGCTAGGCACCTACTTGATGTTGCTCGGGCCGGATCTGAGTGCAAATTGACGTTTATTTTATGACAGAATAAAACCTTTATAAAACGTTTATTCTGTAATCATATTTATTTGTGTGGTGTATCTTTACGTGGTTATCAAAATTATGCCTGTAAAAAATATATGATAATGGTACACTGTCACAGCAATTGACAATTGATGATGATGCAATTGATGATTGGTATTGATGTGCACAGTGTACAAACAAACGAGCCGTTTGGTACCTTTATAGACTGTTTACTTGTAACTATTTTTAAACAATGTTGTGAGTGTGATGAGTTGTCGAGCTCCAACAACTTTTACTACGGGACCAACCCAAAAATCGTGAAAAAAAAATCTGTTGATCCATAGATTATGTCGAGTTATGCGAACATAAATCTATGGATCAACTGATTTTCTTCCACGATTTCAGGGTTGGTCACGTAGTAAAAGTTGTTCATAATGATGACCCCTTTTAAGGATTAAAACGATCAAAATCTAAAGGTGTATATGACGGAGTTATGCCCGAACATACATAAAAAAAAAATATATAAACATCCGAATTGAGAACCTCCTCCTTTTTTTGAAGTCGGTTAAAAAGGTAGCCTGTGGAAAAAGTAGTAAACGCAAAAAAAAACAAAACAACGAATGATGATGATGATATCCACCATCACTGACCAGCGGCTATTTGCTAAAACACAAGACTTACAATCATTGTAATCCCTTTCATATTCACAATTCAACAACATTCATTGCTTCATTGACGTTGTCTAGCAGACGAATTTTTCAAACAAATGATGCAATGGATTAGCAACGTTGTTCAAAATCTTCCGGATTGCAATTGAAGTGTGTTACGCAATTGGGGTGCAGAATAGTGCTTCTACTTTCTTCAAGTCATCCGTAAAAACCAACCGTAATTTTCTCTTTTCTTTTTCAAATATTTTTTGGACGACAATCCCGCAGTTGTCGCCCCAGCCTAATATCATCACGCGATATCTTTCACAATAGCAGCAGTGGAACTAAGCGGTACTATTCACGTTTATCTGCAAGATATCGCGACAACGTTGTGGCCCACGCGGCGCTCGGGTGCTGGGGCCTGATGATGTCAGTAAGTCATGATAGTGCAAAATTTTAGAGGACTGTTTACATTATTGGTAAGTGTACGTTAGTCTGTTAGGTGTCGAAGAAAAACGTCTTACTTAAGTAGTCTGGTTAAGGCGCAGTGCCTTAACCAGACTACTTAAGTATGACGTTTTTCTTGTTTATACACCGTGGCTGGGACATCGACACGCAAACTGTAACCATATAGATTCAGTACATGATTCTGAGCCCCCTGTGTTGAAATTTTTGGCCGGTTCGCTATACAGTACATGAAGTATGTTTGTCAAGTTAATTTCAGCTGTACCTTCTTTATCTGGAACTTAAAATACTGTAACCAGTTTCTATCCTATTGCATCTAATTTTGGGCCTGCCAACAAAATCTTAAATTTGTAGTTACAAATTCTTCCTGCAGTTAATCGTATCAGGTACAGTAACCCTCCAGTTCGTCCGTTCTTCTCTTCTCCATCATAGAAATTGTAAAGCTGGAAAGGACACTTAGGTTTAACTTTCTTCACTAACAGATCAACATCGATACCTTGACATTTCAAAAATACCTGTTTTATGTTGTCATCATCATCATTCAGCCGAAAGACGTCCACTGCTGGACATCGGCCTCCCCCAAGCACCTCCACTTCGACCGGTTCTGCGCTTCTCGCATCCCGGAACCCGTTGTTCCTGCGGCCTTCACAAGGTCGTCTGTCCACCTTGTGGAAGGCCTTTCAACGCTACGTCTTCTGGTACGCGGTCGCCACTCCAGAACCTTTCAGCACCCATCGGCCATCTGCTCTGCGAGCAATGTGCCTGCCTACTGCCACTTAAGCTTGGCAATTCTTCGGGCTATGTCGGTTAGCTTGGTTCTCCTGCGGATCTCTTCATTTCTGATTCGATCACACATGGAAACTCTATGTAGATATAGATATCCCACTCCATTGCCCCTTGGGTGACTAAGCCTTCTAATAAGACCCATTGTGAGTGAACACGCGTCTTTGACCAGTGCGTGTTGCCAGTGATGACCTATGGCACTGAAACGTGGTCGCTCACAATGTGCCTTATGTATGTATGGTAATTTAAAAAAAAAAAGTTCGAGTTTCATAATAAGTTGTAAATTATAAACAGTTGGAGTTATCTAGATCTATAAAAGCGTCATTTATTTGCACTTTTATTACGGAGGATTGCTGAAATCTTTATCGCGATTCATTTAGGTGTATCCATGTAAGTAAGTAGTTCATGGGCAAAGCATTAAATAATTTAGGTATTATATTTAAAATAGTGTCACCAAGTTCTGTGATTAATACTTGCTTCTTCTGTACTAATTGTTTAATGTTTAGTAGGTGTCCACATTGATCGCGGCATCAGTAGCATTCTTTAGGTCATTCGAAGTGCAGGTGAACGGGCACTTCGATTAGTCTGTTTTAAGATTAAACTAGTACCAACCTGTTTATTATCATTGATTGACAAATGATAAATTCAGACAAACAAAACAACAAACATTGTCGGTCAATCTGAAAGCTACAGATTAAGTAGGACAATCACTCCTCCTATCAGCCCCTAAATGTGTTTTATCTATAGATTAATAGATCAATATGAACAACAGAATGACTGATAGTGTCTCTATGGACAACTTAGATACGACGATTGTTGACTTACCTGTAAGCCAAACATGTATTTAAAACTTTAACACCTTACCTTATGTTAATAAATAAATTGTTTTGTCTTTTGTTACGCTCCAATTGCAAACCACAAAACTCTTCAAGAAGGATCTCTACCTTTAATTATCACATCTTCGAAGGATACGATACAAAAGTTATTCAAAGAAAAACTGTATTTATGTAAAACATTTTTTTTTGTGACATATCAGTCGGGACTAGCTATTTCCAATTAAAACTATAAATCTGTGGTCTTCAACTTGTCACTCACTATGATCACCTAACTCGGTACCTTTCTGTTCTCTCCATTAGCCTTCAGTGATTGCCTCTCTTCCTCTACTTCCACCAATCCTCTATACTCATCCTCAATCTCCTGCAGAGTTCTGCCTCTGGTCTCTGGCATCAGAAACCATATCACCACCAGGCAGTAAGTCAGTAACCCAGCATACACCGAGTACGTCCCAGTGATACCTACACTTTCTACTAGACCAGGGAAGGTTTTGAGGACCAGGAATAAACTACCAGCTACAGAAGCTAAGCTGATGCTACCAGCTATACTTCTGTATTCTAGAGGAAATACTTCCCCAGCTATCACGCTTGGTAGTGGCACCATACCCACAGAAACTGAGAAGAAATGCACATTTACCAGTATGCCTGGAATCCATACAGCTTCATAACTCAATAGACCCTGGTCTTTCGAATATACATAAGCAACTATTGCCAAATGACTAGCCACGCAGAGTCCGCCCGAAGCAAACATCATGGTTCTTCTGTTAAATCTGTTTATGATAAAAATGGCTAAAGTATTCACTAAAATTCTTTGGCTGTCAAGACCTAACATCCAGGCATCAGCATTGACATCAGGGTTCATGATTAGTTTGATGATAGTTGTGGCGTAAGCAGCGGTGCTGGCTCCTCCTGATAATTGTCCCATAGCATACGCGTGAACCATCAGAATTATTGGCTTATAGAATTCCTTCTTCTGCACAGTTGACATTAAATCCAACTTATTTTGAGTGCTCATAGTCTTCTCAAAGTTAAGTCTTGCTTCGATCATCGCTTCTAATTCTTGTTCCTCCTCATCACCTCTTAACCAGTGAAATACTTCTCTGCACTCGTTATACCTTCTTTTGGAGACCAGCCAGCTTGGGGATTCTGGTGTGAACAGTGTCATGACGAGGCTAATGAAGGGAAGAAAGAGGCAGACTAGGACAGTTCTTCGCCAGCTCAGAAGGGATCCAACGAGGTGGACGAAGAAGATGCCAGAGCCCTGGGTGAGGGATATGGTGGTGAGGAAGGCTCCTCTGTTTTTCGGGCTGGTGTATTCACCGATCAAGATGGAGCGAAGAGGCAGCATCATGCCAAATGATAGGCCGCCTATGATTCTTCCGAGGAGGATGACCTGAAACGTGTGAGGTGTTTTTATGAGTTATTTGTTTTTGAATTATCTTTCTATCTAAGTATTTTAGTGATAATAAAAACTATGTTCACTATTCCGACTGCAAGGAATGTAACAAAAATTAACCTAAGTAACTTTGTGCAAAAGTAATTGCTGGAAAACGACTTTTATTTTCGGTGTGATCATAGATATAGGATAGAAGGAGATATGCCCTGTAATTGAAAATGTATCAGAACCTACACATGTAGTTCAGTAAAAGCAATAGATACAAAGTCGCGCGCACCATTGCAATTCAGAAATCAGAATGTACTACACATAATATAAACCTTAACTCATCAAACATAGCGTGCATTTACCATGCACCGTACAACATCTGTCGCTATCGTTGTGCTGTGCAAAAGCCATTTATTTTACATATATGCTAGTGATTGGTTAAATCGGAAAGTTATCAATTCTCCCATTTATTATTGTACTAATAAAATTTTGGGGTTCTGAAAATAAAATAAATAAAAAACGATGTCCAGAAAATATTATATTATAAATCAAAAAATAGCAAAAAAAATGTAGTAAATAATTTTTTTTAACATTATTTTACATCTTCTCATCTTTCCTCTCTTCATCTTTTTAGGTTTGCTAACTGGGTTAAAACGGTTGACAAATTGTAAAATTTTCAGAATTACATTTTAGAATCACTAACTGGCCGCAACCAGCAGCGGCCGTAATAAAGTATCGTTTTGTGATTTTTACATTGCATGTCTAGTCACTTAGTGACATACTTAGGCAGTGGTTAAGGAGCAATGCATTTACTGCGGAAATAGTACAGTCGCTGCGATATTTGAAAACAAAATTAACGTAGTAAAAGCAGGAAATATTTTACAATTTGTAGTTTTTCATGATTTGAAAGACAAATATACCTAGTAAAATACTTATATTTATAAATGGTAAGTGATTCCATGATTTACAAAGTTCCGGTTTTTACAAGAAACCACTGAACAACACGGCATTCTTATATTTTTTCACGATCACGGTCGAAAGTGCACTAGTTCGCGGAGACGGCCATTTGCCTAGTGCATGGTCATTTCGGGCATGCCGCGACGACACAGACACACCTCCTTGCCACTTTTCCTGTTTTTTACATTTCTATGGGTGTGATAGTTCGCTGTTTACGATATTGCGAAATGTAACGCATGCAAAGCTTTGTGATTATGCGTGCCTGCAACGATAAGGGATCGTAAGGCTATAATTATAAAGTTAAGTTATAACATTTGAAACGTGTTTTCGTAATAAACCATGAAGCTATTCTTAAACAAACGACGACGTAAACAAAAATAAACTATATTTTATTTGTGGACCTAGTTTTTTTTTTGTTTCATCGTCATTACGTTTTTCACGAGTTTCGCTAGCTAATTTAATTATAGGTTCCCATTACAAAGAGTAGTTCTGTACCTCAACACTATTAGCCATGAGTGTAGTCAACCAGCCCACGAGAGCTGCCACGCTGACTGTGTAATGCGCCACCTTGCGTCCATAGTGGCCCATTATCGGAGTGGCGACGAAGCTGCCGATTAGCAAGGTTATGCCAACCACTGATGCTGGAACATCCAATAAATATCTGTGAGGATTTAGCTAGCACTTCAGTAGATTATATCCAATAGAACGATACACCACAGACTACCTACAGTAGTTCTCTCGTTCCCCTTTTTAACCGACTTCTAAAAAAGGAGGAGGTTCTCAATTGTTGATGAGATGTTTGTATTTATTTTTTTATTTTTATGTTTGTGCATAGCTCCGTTGCTTGCCAACCGATTTGAAAAATTCTTAACCATTGACCATTTGGAAAGTGTATACTTCCCAAATGGTCCCATAGAAATTTCATCAAAAACAGTTTAGTACTTTGGTTTTTAAACCAAAATTACTGGTATAAATTACAACTAAAAAGTGAAAAATAAAAACTTTTTTGCAAAAAAAAAACAACCGACTTCCAAAAACGATACTACAAAGTGAAAAATAACTTTAATTTCGGAAGTCGGTGGCAAACAACAAAAATGCGAACCCAACGACACCGACTTCCGAAATTAAAGTTATTTTTCACTTTGTAGTGTCGTTTTTGGAAGTCGGTTGTTTTTTTTTTGCAAAAAGGTTTTTCTAATCCACCCAAAGGTTGTCTTTAAAAGATCGCTCTTAGTGATAAGACCTTAGGGTGCGTTATAATAGCTTCCGCACGTATATTTAAATGTATACATCATCTTCGACGCTCAGCCCCACTACCTTGCTGAGTGGTATTTTTAAAACTAAAACTATTCTCATATAGTTCGTACAGATACACGAGAAGAAGAAGCAGGCTTACCAAGCCACGAGTCAGCTTCCTTACTGGTGTGTATACTGGAGTCGGGCTGGTGCAGCTGAGGCAGCAGGACTGCGGAGAAGCCCACCACGGCGCCATGTCCAATTAGGTTGATGCCCACCGCTGACGTTACGAAACACTGTAAGAAGTAACTGAATCGTTACCATGCCACTTGAACCATAACCATTTCAGTCAAAATACTTCTGACTTCTGGACCTAGGCCTTGCCAAAATGACCGACTTATTTTGAACGCAAAATACTATTTTTAAGTATAGTTAAGCATGAGTGGGTGGCTCTATTATTTTGAATCGTTATAAGTACTTACCCTACTTTTCTAATATCTTTGTATTTATAACTGCACCCCGCGATCTCACCCTCATAAGTCTCGATCCCGTTTGAATATCGGGATAAAAAGTATTCTATGTCCTAATCCAGATCATGTTTCAAATTTCATCTAAATCCGTTCAACCGTTTTACGGTGAAAGTGTAACTAACAAACATACAAAAAATCTGATTTTTTCATTTTAGAATATTAGTATATATAGAGACTCCTTTTTTTTTAAATAAAATTCCATGTGCCTGATAATAATTTTACGCAACATACATGAAACAGCAACGTGCTGTTTGGTTAACTACTAAATAAAATGATTACCTAAATGGAGCAACAGATTTTTCTTTCGGGATAAAGAAACCTGATCCGGAAATAAAACGTGCAACCTCATTCATGCATTAATCTGGCTGTCACATTTTTCCATAATGAACGATAAAAAATCAAACAAATGATAAGCAACACTGCCAAAGTGATAACATCCTATTATCTAAATTACTGGCTGGTAATAATATTTAGCCACACTTAGCCACACTTAGAGAGAATGAAAATCAACCCGAATCATTCAAAATAAAGCTTGGAATTCAAGGATGCTAATAATCTATAAGAAACTTACTTACTTGTTTTAAAAATGGTGAAAATCTACTCTTCCCTCGCGCCATTTTCCCTCGTCACTATGTGAATGTACTCACAACACTCTCCTGCTATCTGGGCATGTATACATTTCGTATCAGACATGATAAAATCAAGACTAACACGTACTCGCCAAACCGAATGCAGTGACAACACAGAAAGAAAACCTCGTTTCATAATCAAAATAAAGTAAACGTCAACACACAGACACAATGCACGAATGTTTTGCACTGATTGCCTTAATTCCCAGACTAAGGCAACGGATATGATCACAGTTACATTCTTGTTATTAGCGGATCACTTTCGTCAAATATAATCACCATACTTGATAAACGGATTGGTGATCGTAGCTACGTTGTTGTTAGCAGATCACCACGCGAATTATAATCACCACATATGGCAAATGAATGGTAACCAGTCTTACCAAGGGGTATCGTGTTACTCAGTAACTGGGTTGTGAAGATTAGACAGGTAGTCGCTCCATGTAAAAAAGGTACTGGTATTTAGTTGCATCCGGTTAGACTGGAAGCCGAACCCAACATAGTTGGGAAAAGGCTGTGTAAATTGATTTTGATATGGCATACGAATACTCCGAAACACTGTTATTAGCAATTACCGCACGAAATAGGTTGTAACGTTACATTTTTTTCGTGGTTTTATTTCTCTCCACCACGTAAACCACCTCCGTCACAAGGTATAAGTATAATATAATCGCCGATCTTGGCAGACGAATTGGTGATCACAGCAACATTATAGTTAACTAATAAACTACACCAAAACAAATGACGAACATTCGAACATTTTAAATTGTAGGAAGGCACAAGGTCATTTTAATTAACATGTTTGTATATATATACTCAGTTGCAACAAACGTTCACTCCAATTGGTTCACTGTCTCAAACCAAAAATACTATAGTGTGACACCAATTAAAGGTAACATCGGCAAAATTCGGCTAACTCAACACTTCCGAACGAATGCAACAAACTCAGACGAATTGATAGTCTGAAGGACATTTATTATAAATACCATACGGTTATTTTCGGGTATATAACCGAATGATAGTTCTTGTCGTTAAATTAGGTTCATCGATGTTACCTTTATGGTTGTGTTTGTTGTACTTTAATTACGTTCACTTGAAACAACTGCAATTGAATGCAAGCTGCAGTCACAGTGTAGCCGTGCTGTTTTTAGATCGCATGGCGACTGAGCGACTGAGCAGTTATTCGCATGGCCTTTCCTCATGTCAATAAGGACAATCAAGTGGGGTTCCGTACCGAATAATGTTATGACGGAGCCCTTATTTATTACTCGCTAAAATTATAATTTAGTTAATTTTAGAGAGAGTAAGATGACCTGTACTTGCTTTACGAACCTAGGTAATGGTTAGTCATACTTCATGTTATGTTATGTTATTTCTGTTAAAAAATACCAAAATTTTGAAAATTCGATGAATCAACGTTGAAAAAGTAGAGATTGTAGCCTGAATTCTATGTTGCGCCTTGTATTCTGTGGTTGCGCTATTTTATTAACAAAGAACGAAATTGGAATCCTCGAAAAACTAGTCTAACATGCACTCAACCGGTTTCTTTTGCACAGCAAATAATATATACGACATATTTGCAAGTACTTATTTATTTGAAAATCAGCGTCGCACACTAGTTGTTTGGATTTTTTCTGAACTGGGCCTATTTGGCGCAGCCGTGTTAACTTCGTACGTGAGTCACACAGTTTTTGTTTGTTGGTTTTTTCTTTTTGTGTATTATACCTGCCAAATACACAACATAATTATATTTTGTTTATTGTTCTTTTCTCTAGATAAAGAGATCGACTGACAACGATTGGCAGTTCTTAAGTAGGTAGGCGGATACCTACTACTCGAACAACGTCCTACAATCCGCGTCGATCTATGTTGTCCTTTATTTGCATGCAGACCTCTGTTACACAAGTCTGGTTTGATGACATTGACACCGAAAGTAGGATAGGTACGAGTATATTGCGTAATATATATAATACCAAGGGAAACCGGTCAAATGCGTGCTTGACGAATAATACATGATTTAAACTGGATATTCAGGTTCAGTACTTGGTGTACGGAACTTTATAAGTAGTAACAGGCCGTTGCTTTTCCGAAAATTTAAATACAACAGTTTTGTTAATTTTTCGCATAATTTTTATTATGTTCATTAACATTAAGTACAACAATATCACATTTATTATCAAAAGAAATTAAAATACTTAGTTACTACTTAAGATAATTTTTATAATTACAATTCGTTGCCTATCTAATTTGTAATCTACATATAATTCCTGTGGCCTATTCGAGTATGTTATCAATTATTAATAAGCAATAATGCTGTTTAATATAGGCAATATTAATTACTGCCAATTAAACTTTTCTTCTGTAAGAGTATTTACTTTCATTATGTAAAAATCAGGAACTGAATTATTCGTTTTATTTTTGTCATGTGCCGAAAAGGCGAAACGTCATTTGGGAGTATTTAAAGTTTATAGGTACTTAGGGTATATTGCATTTTAGTCTTCTAAATATTTCTAAAGGTGACAAAATGTCATCAATACGATTATAAGTTATCTCTTTTAACATAAAATCACAGTGTCCACAAAACCTCACTGCATCATTTCAGATCCATCAGCTATCATCTTTCGATTTCTCAACATCCACCTTATCCTTCAAACTCTGCCTCACTTCTACCTCTTCAGGAACCAAGGTCTTCCCTCTGAAATGCTCCTCAATCTGCTGCAGGGTCCTGCCTTTGGTCTCCGGCAGCAACCACCAGACCACGCACAAGTTGTATGACATAGCAGCAGCATAAACTGCATAAGAACCATGCAGGCCTAGACTTTCAATCATTGCTGGGAAAGTTTTCGTGACCAGGAAATATCCAGAGGCAATTGAGACAATACTTATACTGCCTCCAACACTGCGATACTCTAAGGGAAAGATTTCGCCAGCGATGACGTAAGGGAGGCAAACCATACCGACCGCTACAGTAAAGAATTGAATATTGATCAGTAAAATTGGCAGCCATACTGCTGTGTAGGTCAACCACCCCTGAAGTCTAGCGTAAACATAGCAAGCAATGGCTATGTTACTCAGGATACAGAGACCTCCCGTGGTCATGAACATTGTTCTCCTCTTCACTTTGTTGACGACGTATACTGCCATAATGTTTGATATATTCCTCTGAACATCTAAAGCTATCATCCACATGTGAGCATCCACTTCTGGACCAGCCAGGTGAGTGATGACTGTCGTAGAGTAACAAGACATCAGGGCACCACCGGAAAATTCTCCCATTAAATAGCTGTGTATCATTATCACAATGGGCTTGTAAAACTCCTTCTTTTTAAAGAGCACCACAACATCTTTGCAGTTGGAAATTGGAGTTCTTTTCGATTCACATCTTGCTCTGATCATTTCTTCCAATTCCTTTTCTTCACCATCGCCTCTGAGCCATCGGAAGGTCTTTCTGCAGTCCTCATATCTTCCTCTTGCGGCAAGCCAGCTCGGAGATTCAGGAATGAAAAATGTCATGAGAAGACTGGCTAAAGGAAACGCGATGAGGATGAGAATTGTCTTCTGCCAAGATACCAGGGATCCAATGAGGTGGACGAGCAGGATCCCGAAGGCTTGGGCTACGGAGACCATGGTGAGGAATGCTCCTCTGTTCTTCGGGCTGGTGTATTCTCCGAGGAGGACTGAACGAAGAGGCAGCATCAGGCCGAAAGACATGCCGTGGATTACTCTTCCTACGATTATTGCCTGAAACAGAAAATAAGTTTTGATCGGTTATTTTCCCTTGCCAGTTCCAACAAGAATGCCGCGAGTCGCGTGGCCTGGTGCGTTCAAGTCATCCACAGTGGCCTATAAAAGTTAGTTGACATTTTTCCATTTCAGCTTTGATACAACACATTATGAACTGTTTGAACTGCTGTAGCGTTTTTATTGAATAATTCATTTCCATTCAAGACCATGGGATTTTTTTTTTAAATTTTAAATTATAAAATAGGATAGGCCTATGGCACAGCTGAAGTGGAAAAAAGTTAAGTAACTTTTGGAGGCCACTGTACATACTTTAATAAAATATTTTTACATTTACCATTGACTCGAAAAGTATTATCTAATGTCTAATTTTTCTTACTATAGACAGATCAACTACTCAAATAGAATCAATTCTATTTTCTTGTAAATTTTGAAAAAGTAACCTGTATCCTAACCTAGTTTATTATCCGTGTGCTTTTCGTCCAAATCCGTTCAGGCGTGAAAAGGTAACAGACACAGCCAGATCGACATCGACAGACAGATAGAGAGTTACTTTCCCATTTATAATATATGATCAAACGAACTTCTAGAAGGAAGTTCGATCATTATTATATGAATAGCTCCATTCGAAGATATAGTATTACCATGTAGTTTCCCTAACGTACTAGGTAGTGTCGCACTTTTAGATTTAAATCGATTGTTCTTATCGATTTCCGATTTCAAACTGTCATCTATCATCTATGGATCACTAGCGCTTCCGCGATTTGTTCATTCCTTTTAGAGATACCAAAACTTTTACAAAGGGTTGAGGTGGGTGGGTTCTTATATCTTCGAATGGAGCTATTCATATAATAATGATCGAACTTCCTTCTAGAAGTTCGTTTGATCATATATTATATTTTCATAGCTCCATTCTTCAGATATAGTATTACCATGTAGATGTTCAGAGAACTGAAGTAATGCATATTATTCTAAAAGTTTTGGTAGGAAAGTGTATTTAAATAAAACAAAGTTTATTGAAACTAAAATTACTTTTATTTCAATAACTTTTAAAACATTATCAAAATAACAATATTTAACTTAACTGATAATCTTATACAATTTTATATAATATGTCTATAAATTATTAATAATCAATTAAACTTAATTGTTTGTTTCAAAAACAGACCTCGCTAATTCTTGTGAAATAATGGGGCGATTATAAAATTTTGCAAACGTCTGTGATGTAGCCGTCCATCCGGCTGTTTTCCGAATCACGTCTAGTGATACCCCTGAGGCGCGAGCGGCCGATGTGGAGGCGTGACGTGTGCTATGAGCGCCAAACTTCGTCACATCGACGCCACTCTCTGCTAACATATTTTTAATCCATCGACTGATGGTTTGTGATGTCACCGGCTTATGTGGACGTTTGTAAGTTAGGAACAAGTTAGAAGAGTCATTTCTAATATTTTTTGTAATTTCTAAGTAATCTTCCAAACATTTTGCAGGACAGATACTAGGTTTGTCAGTAAAATAGGGTATAACTAAGGCTGGTTGCTCACGATTGATTGCCGAGGTTTTAATTAAATTTGAAATAGTTATAATGATTTGATCTTGATGGACTATAATGCTATTTGTTTTTATTAAAGACAATGTTTGTACGCGATGAGCTGTACAAAGAGCCAAAAGTGTGGCCAACTTTTTTGTTAATTGACATAATGATAAATTTGTATGAGGGAACCATTTATCCATGAAATCTAAAGCTACCTGTGGGTCCCATATGGTATTATATTTAGGTATACTAGGTCTACATTTGAAGACTCCTTTTAGTAACCGTGAAACTTGTTCGTTAGAACCTATTTTATTACCTAGAAGCAGTGAAATAGCTGAACGATGGCTATTTAGTGTCCCATAAGAAGCGCCATTTTCAAATTGTTTCGTAAGAAATAAAATGAGCGCTGCTTTTGGTGCTTCTAAGTAGTTAATATTGTTGGTTAAACAATAATTCCACCACAGTTTGAACGTTGTGTTGTATTGTTTAATAGTATTAGCCGCCAATGAAGAAATCATTAGATGTATAGCTTCTGATGGAATGTCTTGTTTTGTAAAGGCTTCCCGGAGACAATGGCTGCTGCCAGGGTAGTCTGCGCGGGTAGATGTATCCTGTAATCAGACCGAATTGCATTTTTAAGCAAAATAATATCTGATATTATAATATTGCTCAACAACGGGAACCACACTTGTGTGGGCCAATATGGGAAAACAAAAATTCCAGTTGACTGTTCGCTGACAATTTTTTGTAAGCATTTTTGAATTATTGCAAAAGGAGGAAAACAATAAAAATAATATTTTGACCATGATAGCGTAAAAGCATCTACCGTAAGCGCATCCGGGTCTGGTTTCCAGGATATGTATACCCTACATTTGGCATTGGTGCGAGATGCAAACAAGTCTATATCAATTTTTCCTAGTTTATTGATAATATTTTGAAAGGCATCTGAACATAGTTCTATTTCGGTGTCGGGATTAACTCTGCGCGATTCCGTGTCAGCTTCTTTATTTTCTTTGGAGTTGATATAAGATGCAAATAACCACAAGTTGCGTTCTTCGCACCACTGCCAAATGTCTCTCGTTAAGTCATTTAAGTGTGGGAATTGTATACCGCCCATTCTATTTATATAGCTGATGGCCGTAGTGTTGTCTATTCGCATCAATATAGCGCAATTGGTAACATCTCGGGCTAAACATTTAAGGCCAAAAAATGCTGCTTTCAGCTCTAAATAATTAATGTGATATTTTAGTTCACTTTCTTTCCAGTGACCATTGGCGCACATATTGTTGCAGACAGCACCCCAGCCTGACCTTGACGCGTCCGTGAAAATTTCCAATTTGTATATTGGAGGCGAAATAATATTTTTTGAAATTAATATATTTCTTTCCCACCAATTTAAATCCGGTAAAATGTTATTTGACAGTTTCATAATGGCATCGTAATTATTGTTACATTTTTTCAGGGCGAGATACTTTTCCCTTTCGAATTTCTTTGTGTATGACCAGCTGTATTTTATTGCCGGACATGCGGCTGTTAATACACCTATAAATTGAGAGAATTCTCGAATGGTACATTTTTGTAATGTTTTGAATTTTTTCACCAAATGTAATATATGGGTTTGTTTGTTTTCTGGTAAGGACATAGTCATATTTTGTGTGTCAAACATATAACCTAAAAATTTGCATGTTTGTTTTGGCTCTAACGAGCTTTTTTCGAAATTTATGATAAAACCTAAACATTCGAGGATTCTGACAGTTTCATTTACGTTCAAAAGACATTTTTCATAAGAATTCTCAATACACAAGGTATCGTCTAAATATGTTACTGAACTAAAACCACGTTTTCTTAAGTAACCAATCACTTCCTTCATTATTTTTGTAAATGTTCTTGGTGCTGATGATAAGCCGTAGGGGATTGCATTAAATTCATATGTAATTGAATTTTTTGAATCGTCTTCCATTTGAAACCTTAAATACTTTTTATGTTCGGGGTGTATAGGAACTAATAAGTATGACTCTTTTAGATCAATACTAGCCATGTAACTGTTTTTTGATAATAAAGTACATACACTTCTGTAATCCTCCATTTTAAAATGTTCGTTATTTACATATTTATTTAAATATTTTAAATTTAAAATAAAACGATCTGTCCCATTAGGTTTTGGAATCAAAAAAATTGGGGAGAGAAATTGTTCAGTGTGGTTTTCGCATACAGAAATAGCTCCTAAGTCAAGAAGGTTATTAATAGCTACTTGAATTTTTTGTTTCTCTTTATATGATAAAGACTTACTTGGTATATGCGGCCGTGTAATATTATTTATTAATGGTATCCGATAGCCATGTAAAATATGATCTAACACAGTTTTATTTTTTGTTATGTGTAGCCAACAATCATAATAAAAAGATAATCTACCTGCATGTACCTGAACTATTGACGTGTTTGGGCACGTTGTTTGGGAAATGTGGCTGTCCTCGCCTGCGACTGCTGCGGCGGCTGTGGTGCTTGAGGGCGAAATTGCCTGTTCAGATGTACTCTGCTCGTCATGTATGCTCCGCGCCCCCCCCTGCTCGACGATGAGGGATATCGAGGAGGAGGTGTCCAGTTTCCCGTATATCTGCCTTTTGATTGCGACTGATTATTTTTTGGCGGTATATTTCTTTTGATTTGTGAACCTTGCTTTTCTATGGCTTTGGCAGCCTTTATTTTTTCTGATAATTGACTGCCAAATAAGAACTCATCTCTTTCCTCTTCTTGAATTATATTCAGTATAGATTTATCTAGACACGGAGTAATACATTTAGTCCGAATTTGTGTTTCTGTATAATGAAGATCTGTCAATATTTTACAACCTTCAGAAAGACATTTTATAGTTTCAATTTTACTTCCGTCATTGATTATTATTTCCAAAGCTCTTGAAATAGCAGTAATTCCCAATCCTAATTGGTTTTGTTTTACTTCCATCTTTTTGTCTCTAGTTCGAACTGCTTCTGCAACCGCAGCGGCTATCTCAGGGTTTAAACTGGGTGATTTTAGTAATCTGCAGTTATCTGGAATATGGTGTTCCTTCAACAAGTTTTCTTTAACATCTTTTGTCAAGCCTTTCCTTAGTATTGGCAACCAGCGCTGTACCAAGTCGTTGTGAATATTAGCTCCATATTTAGGACTGTCTTCAATGGGATCCCCCAATGCACGACGTATTTCTGGATCAAGTTCTATAGGTACTTCATTTGAAGTTTCTGGAACTGTATTAAGATTTGGAGCTTCAGATGACCCACAATCATTTTTAGGACTTTTGTCCATCCATGTTTGCGCCTGCAATGGGTCGCATAAACCTGGTGTACTAGATAACGGTATGTCAACCGGTATCGTCGGTAATGATTCGTCTTGTATATTAGGGTAATCATGGTGCACAATTTCAACGTCCTCAATATTATAATTTTCGGGTATTTGGTTATCTGAAAGTATAAGGTAAGAATATAGTTTTTACTTTGAAAACTATAAGTAATATCCCCCATATGGGTTTTTATAGTGATTGCGAAATTTTTACCATTACGCTTAGAACATATTAACTTTTTAAATTCGTTAAATGCTCACATGTGTATTTATGTAGGTACATGTATTTTTCCTTCGTGATGACTCTCGGTCAACCTCCAGGTTTAGATTGTTCACGTCATGTCTAGCCATCGTGTATAACTCGCGGTTACCCTCCAGGCAGACTTATAGACGCTGTATTGCACACATTTCTTTCGAAATCCGTTAACACTCGTAAAAATTATATATTTACTTACCCTGGTTTTCGATATCAGAATCTGAATCGGTAATTATAATATTTCGTCGATGTTTATTCACATTTTGTTTTTCTTCTAAACGTTTGATTTTTTCTTTGTAACGCTTTATTTTATCTTCAGCCTTTCGTTTCACCATTTTGAAATGTAGGTAACGCGTTTTTCTGATATTTGACGTTCCACAGACTATGAAGAAAAATGGTGCGTTCACTACCGCGCACAAAAAAGGAATGAACAAATCGCGGAAGCGCTAGTGATCCATAGATGATAGATGACAGTTTGAAATCGGAAATCGATAAGAACAATCGATTTAAATCTAAAAGTGCGACACTACCTAGTACGTTAGGGAAACTACATGGTAATACTATATCTGAAGAATGGAGCTATGAAAATATAATATAAGTATGGAATGGAGTAAACGTTGTCTTTCCTTATTATTGCATAAGCATAAATAATCAGCGTATCCTGTTTCCACTTCTGGGACACAGGGCTCTTCGAGAGGGAGTGGGCTGTAATCTACCATGCGGGCCCAGTGCGGGTTGTTAGATGTCACATGTCTTCAAATTCGAATTTTTCGAAGATTTTCGAATTTTTGGTTTTAGGCCATGCCGGTTTCCTCACGATGTTTTCCTTTACTGTTTCACTTATTTCCACAAAGTAAAGCGCCTGCCCGGGTTCTAACCCACGACCCGCGCCCCGTTCTCACTCGTGAGTCAGGGCTGTTGCCACTGGGCCACCACTGGTCTCTATTACACTTACTTCGAAACTCTTCGCCAGCAGTATGACGGTCCAGCCGACGAGGATGTTGGCGATGACCACGAAGTGCGCCACCCTCCGACCCAGGCGGCCCATGATGGGCGGCGCCATGAAACTGCCCAGCAGCAGGGTGATGGCTGTCACTGATGCTAAAATGTATAAAGAATAATGTTAATGTCAAGAAAAATACTGGTATTCATATTCAGCCTAGGTAGATGATGAACTAAATTGTATTTTGGTATTCATTGGACTCAGATCGTGTTATGCACAATCTACGACTTAGATCAATAATAATGTATGTATGTGCGCGTTTTACAAATACAACTCTTAGTATTGGTAGACATACCCCGACCCAGAGCTACAAGAAAGAAGAAAAGACAGAATTCAATGTCGAAGCTAAGAGCACTCGACACCTACATAAGTTCATGGTTCATTTATGGTAGTAGATGTAGTAGATAGTAGATACACTGGGTACTACGAACATTGACTATAAAAGTAACATTCCTTAGGTAACTTTCAAATTCTAAGAATTTGATGTGGAAATCTCCGTAGAGCTTGGTGTTCCCAGTCCCACACATTAATCTGGTATTTATCATTCACTAGGTTATTTCGTTAATTGTAATTAAACATTGATCTGTCTCTCAGTGGATATCATTTGTTTTTATAGATTTAATTAATTTATTTTACCGTTTTTTTTTAGTCTATTGTTAGTCATCATCTGCTAGCCTTTTCCCAACTGTGTTGGGGTCGGCTTCCAGTCTAACCGGCTGCAGCGAATATCAGTACATACATTTTAGTCTATTGTTAGTCTGAAACATAAATGAATATGAGATTGACCTTTAAACATGTGCTGTTGGTGGAATTTGTAGTATTTGACGCCACAATGCGTTATAAATAATTAACAATACAAAATTAGATTTACCGGTGTGTATGCATGTAATTAACACTTAAAGGCAATCAAAATAGTCTATAGGTATTTTGTTTCTTGACAGAATTCATTAGGTAGGTACCGTATTTTTAGTACCTACTACAGAATACGTGACTACAAATCCGTTCCGTTTACTCAATATCAGTTCCTACGTTTAGATACTAATGCTGGACGAAGTAGATTTCAAGTTAGTCTCCAATCTGTTTGCATTGATGGACCGGAAACAGTCAGACGTTGGTAGGTAGTAGAAAAATGACACAGATGACATGGGAACAGCATCTTATAGATGATAGCTTACCTATCCATGACCCCTGGTCCTCAGTGAGGGTGATGGGGGAGCCAGGTTCCTTCAGCTGAGGCAGCAGGATCGCAGGGAAGCCCACCACGGAGCCGTGCCCGATTGTGGTGAAGGATACCGTAGCGGACACGAAACACTGGAAGTAGCAAAATGAGTAGAATTTAATGTAAGTTCTAAATTTCGTTGAGCGCTCTGGTTATATAAGTGACTAGCTTTTGTCTACGGGTTTTTTCGCGTGGATGTCGTAAAATATGGCACAGGAACGTACTTTCGGGATGAAAAATACCCTATCCAGGTTACTGGGTTCTATGACAGCTGCAATCAACTGCTTAACGTGTTTTTAATCAATCCGTGTGGCTGTTATTAATTAGCCACGAGCCCCTCTATCAGTTCCTTCAATTACTCATAAAGGATAAAAAGTGGCTGCCCCGATGATCTAGTGGTCGGAAGTGGTACCGCTGAGCATACGGCCCAGGGTTTGATTCCCGGGTCGGGCAAAGTATTACTGTGTTTTCCATCTGGAATGTCGCAGTAGCAGGCCGGAGGCTGGCTTTGTGCGCAGCTGATGGGAATAGGTTCGCCCCTATTAGTTGTGTAGGTACTATAGCCTCTGCCTAACCCTTCGGGGAATACGGGCGTAATGCTGTCATGATAGAAAGTGTGCAATGGTGAAGCCCACTCCAGTTAGTTACATACACGCGTGGTATTTCGCAAACATTTAATTAATGTCTGTCACGGTCGAGATGTTACTACATAATATTATCTCTATTTCTAACCTAGCTTCTTAAATAATTTATGTTCGTTTGAATACTATATCGCAACCTGAATTACGTTGCTTATTAGAAATTGCTTCACAACGCACAGCGTGTGCTCGATACTAACAAACATATATGTACTTCTGACACCACTCAATCTGCCAAGCCTTTTCCCAATTAGTTATGTTGGGGTCGGCTCCGGTCTGACCAGATGCAGCTGAATATCAGTATTTTACATGGGGCGACTGCCTATCTGAACACCACAACCCAGTTATTGGGCAACACGATACTCCTTGGTTTTCAGACTTTAGAGCTTCTGACTACCCTTAACGACTGTCAAAGATCTACGAATGACAGATGGGATCAACGGTTTAACGTACGTTCTAAGACCCGGGGGGGCAATCTTGACAATATGTAATGGATGGTCACCCATCTACGGACAGAGCATGGCAAGCGTAGCTTAACCTTCGACCCGTATGTCTGTGACCATTTATTTAGTGGAGCTCGTCTCTTAAATGGGACAACCACTAATTAATATAGGTGACATTTAGGGGCTTGTCATGCGGTTTTTGTTAAAAGTAATTTTAAGACTTCTGCATTTATCAAGTCAAAAAGACAACACTGTTTTAAATACTGGGTCATCAGTATTTGTTTTTTGCTTGCTCGTCAAGGTACAATTATTAATGAGGTTTATGGGCAAACGCTTTTGTAAAGACGATCCCAACAAGAAGTAAAAATATGCTCCTGTCACATTTAACATTACGTCCCGCGCGCCCTGAAATAGGACGTACTCGTAACTGATGATGCCGTACTGCTAGCAAAACTCTGCGAAACATTGTCATATTAGAGTTCCGTACCCAAAGTGTGCAACGGGACCCTAGTACTAAAGCTCCACTGTCCGTCCGACTGTCTGTCACAGAGCTGTAACTTTTGAATCGTAATAGGTAGACACTTGAAATTTTTAAAGAGTGTGTGCTACTATGGCCACTATAACATCAAATAATAAAAAAAGAATTAAGAGGGTCCCCAAACACGAAACGTGTTTAAAAAAATTTTGTCGTGATAAATATTGTACAGTGGTACGGCACCCTTCTGTACAAGTCCAACTCGCACTTGGCCGGTTTTTTTAACCTGTATGTCCAAACCTCCCCAGCTACCAACGAGCAATCCTTCAAATCAATAAGTATGTAGATTGTGGAGGTGAGATAGGCAGTCGCTCCATGTAAAATACTGGTATTCAGTAGCATACGGTTCTATGTTCTATGTTAAGGGTTTGGTTTTCGCACTTAGTCCTTCAGGTGGACCATTGTGCGTGGGCCATGGCGGCCCTCGGTTATTTCAACCAGCCCAACCCCCAGCAGAAGCTTATTAGGTCTCCTGGTCTGTCTAGAACATCTGTGTAGGATCTGGGTGTCCCGAGGGTTTCTGATCTAATCTGGGTGACGCCTGTGCACTCAAAGAGCACATGCGCGACGGTTTCATCAGCCTCCATGCAAGCTCTGCACAGGGGGCTGTCCGTTATGCCTATCGTGTGGAAGTGTTTGTTTAGTGAGCAGTGTCCCGTGATTGTCCCCGTCACTAGGCGCAGCCCTTTCCTGTCCAGGCGTAGTAATCTTTTGGTTAGCTTGCCATCTAATGATGGCTTGGCTTCCTTAGACTGCCTGCAGCCCGGTGACGAGGACCACCAGTTCTCTGCCTGTATGTGGGTGTGCTTCTGTAGCCACCTGCGTAGTTATTGAAGGGGATGGGCACGACTGGTTCCAGTCCGTAGACTGGCGTGCTGGATGCCCTTCTGGACAGCTCGTTAGCTGCGTCATTACCTAGTGATCCACTGTGTCCTTTTATCCATTGTAGTGTCACGGTGTTGCGGTTCGATACAGTTACCTGTTCAAGCGCCATGTGACATTCTAGTATTAGATTTGATGTGATGCATCCCTTCTTTAGGGATTGCAGGACTGAGGCGCTGTCAGAGAGTATACGAACAAGGGTGTCCGTAACTCCCCTGGCTGCTATGACGTGGGCCGCTTGTATTATACCCACACACTCCGCTTGGTGACCGTGTTGAGCATCCCTGGCGAGCTGGATATGTTTATGTTGAGGTCGTGTGAGAAAACTCCGACTCCAGTTCCGCAGTCAGTCTTTGATCCATCAGTGTAAACTCTCAGCTCTTCCGGGCCTGAGTACTCGTACTGCTCCTCTTTAAGCACTACGTTGTAATGCTTTTGAAAGCAGGTAGCATACGGTTAGACTAGAAAGTAACTAGAGCCTAACATGACAAGGCAGGCAGATGATGATGCTGTGCAAACCTGCTCAACAATACCCATTAAGTGAAATAGACATAAAGTCATGATTGCATTTATAAGAATGATCGGTTTTCCCGAATCCCCGAGATTCGTCATTGACGTTCGGAAAACCGGTATCAATTAAGTTAATATAATCGTGTCTAGACAGAATTGTCCTGATTTTTTATCTATATCTTCATTCATTATGTATGTTGTATTTTTTTTAACAACACTTTGCCCGACCTGGGAATCGAACCTTGGACCTTATGCTCAGCAGCAGCGGTTGCAACGACGATAGACTAGACGAACGTTGCAGTCTTTATTTTATTCCTGTTAATTTGAATCTCTTTCTGTAAAACACAAAAACGTCAAAAATTTATTTTCTAACTTTAATCAACAAATCAAATCAACTCAGTCTATCGCAGTCACTGCTGGACATAGGCCTCTCCCAGACTGCGCCACAACACCCTGTCCTTCGCCTATCACATCCAGTCTGTCCCAGCCACCTTCTTAAGGTCGTCGGTTCATCTAGCTGGAGGGCGTCCTACACTACGTTTGCCGATACGCGGTCTCCACTCTAGGAGTCTGCTCCACGCACCATCGATCCTTCGACAAACATAGCCAGCTCACTGCCACTTCAATTTGCTGACTCTACAAGTTATGTCGGTCACTCCGGTTC
This sequence comes from Apamea anceps, assembly GCA_951799955.1. NCBI lineage: Eukaryota > Metazoa > Arthropoda > Insecta > Lepidoptera > Noctuidae > Apamea > Apamea anceps. Next base: position 1,082,133 of record OX637526.1, read on the forward strand.
TTTTCCGGAGAACTTGACGATGTTTTCCAATAAAGAAGCTCCGAGCATAGCCCGCTCCACAGCTCGCTGAGCGACCTTGAATTTGTGGTCCAGCCCGACTCTCTGACTTTAATCAACGTTTATTACAGCCCCTAGGAATGTAAATGACTCAATACGTACACCACTAGTCCAGCCACAGAGCAATGCAGGTCAAATCACAACTCCTAAGGTTTCATACAATCAGTGTGTCTATCTATGCTGTCATACTCGAATGTTAACAAATTATATTTATTCCATTATGTGTAGCTAATTAATTTCACAGTAATCAAAGCGTAACGGTTGATTTATATTGTTATGTAAATTATGTAATCTATTATAAAATTTTGCATCGTTTTATAAAGCCACTCTTTATAAAGTATGATTTTTAAAACCGTTTTTTAAGGCAGTAGGTATGTGTGATCACCGGTTCATCACATTTATTTGATGTCGGCTCAACATATATTTTTCTTCCATACTTCTTCTCATACACACACACGGTCCTTCCACCGTTCTTTGGTCTGATTATTCATTATATTGTCAAAAATAATTGTTTTTAGATACAAATTTTTTGTTAACCTATTCTGTCCCACTGCTGGGCAAATGTCTCCCCCATACTTCTCCAATTTTTCTTATTTTGTGCCTAGAAATGAATAGGATTAAAGTTAAAACTGACTATTTCTAACTAATTCCGACTGAATTCAACAAAAAAATGCTTTTTTGGCGCTGGTGTTATTTTATAACTAGCAAAGCGGTATGGACATGGCATATTATGGTAAAAAAATCTAAACCGACTGGAAATTGAAGAAAATTTATATTATTTAGTTTATATTTTATTCTGATTATTTTTGACATAGCATTTTTATATCAAGTATTTTAAATGTCTTCTTATCCTTATTCGTAAATTATTCAATTATATTTTCAAGGCACTGTTTCATCTTCATTCTCCTGCAGTTATTTCTCAGTCATCAATTTATTTGTTCTCGGCACAACATGTCTTTTTCTTCCATACTTCTCAATAAGTCGTTATTTCGGTAGTCAAGGCATTGTTTATTCACGCTCATAACACTTTCAATGAAATAATATCACTTTTAATTAGTCACAAAAATTAATAAAAAACACACACGCGTTTCCCAAAAATTAAAAGTCACCAAACTTACTTGTTTTAAAAACGGCGAAATCCTGTCCATTTAAGCACAAAATTCACTTCAACTTAACTTCGCAACGCTACTGACATAAATGATGTAATAATTTTATTATTGACATAAGTGATATAATTCTTATATGATATAAAAAAATCTCTAAGACATCTACATCTCACACGAATGGCGATAGAACTACTGAATAGAAATAAACACCAGTTTTGTTCTAAGAAAGATATACTTAATTATAGCAACTTTCACTGCTTATTCATATGCAACTCTATCAGAATGCAATAAGGTTGGTTTTGATGTGCGAAGCCACTATGGAGTTATGTTCGGAATATTAATTCGACCGGTTTTGTAAAAACAACACGTGAGACATACTGCTTTTTTGCACGGATTTGCTTGTAAAAAATAGTAGAATCTTTGATTAACTTAAATTATGCCAATAAAATCGACCAAGTCCAAGGTGTTCCGTAGCTATCTACGAGTACGTTACAATATTTTCTCTTATGTTCTTTTATATTTTACCTGTCTAATAAAAATAATTTATTATTATTATTTAACACTAGCTGACTGGACACGCGTTGTCCTGTTTTCAGAACTCGTACAGTAACTTTATATATATGTATATATAATTCTTCTGTACGTATGTATGCCACTGAACTCCTCCTAAAAGGCTGGACCGATTTTAACCCTCATGTGTTTGAATACGCAAAAATTTCATCAAAATCGGTGGGTTCCTGGATAGTTTAGATTCAAAATTAGACCCGGCGGATGATGCCAGGTCCTCTAGTTATATATATAGAAATTAGTATATACAGGTGGGTCGACGACCTACAGAAGATTCCAGGGAAGTCCTGGATGACAGTCACACAGACCAGGGGAGCATGGCATGTCAGGGAGGACGCGTACACTCAGCAGTGGGAGGCACAAGACTGCCGATGATGATGACGATGAAGTACTTACATACATTCTATTTTTTGCGAAGTCGAAAGTCAGATGTTTTCATAACAACCCTCAGAATTAAATTCTACATTTTATTACAACTGTCGTTTGGCCATCCCACACACTTAATCCTATTGAAGATTTCAAATCGGTTTAAATATTTAGTACAATGGTCCGACCGACAGGCAGCACCACTGAAGTGATGGTATCTACAAACGGAAATCTACGGAAAAGAACGAAAGAAAGTACTTTTATTTGCGGTAAACATGACGCAAAAAAGGAACACAAACACAAAAAAGAACAAGTTGGGTGAAAATATGCGTCACATCCGCACAAAACGGCCTACACTCAGCATAATGCTACGACTCTCGCGAGAGAGAGCCACAGCACGACGTCAACCGGCGCAGACACCGGTGCATCACATTAAATAACACAATAAGAAATAAAATAAATTCACAATACCTACTTCTAAATGTTGCGCCTGATGTTGTACCTAAACCGTTTTACCAGCTTTATCAAAGGACCCTAAAATTTAATTAAATATTTTACAACATTGGGTTTATTAAGACCATAATTATAGAGAGCTGTTGTGATCCGCCTGATAATCGTGGGCCATGGTGGTTACGGCAGAGTTTGGCAGACTTCGCAAAAGAATATTAGTCAAGTGTGAGTCTACCAAGACGACCATGCCTAGGTATATTAAATGGAAAGAAAGAGTCTGTGGCGAGACAAATACGATTAGAGTATATCAGTCTGCGTGCAAACAGTATTTTTCATTTCATTTTTTAACTTAAAGTGAACATGGTGTTTGATTTTAGTTTTCAACGATTAGTTTGATGAAGGATACTGCGATTTCTTTTCCTGGTATATATTTTTTTTCTTGGAATATATTATATTTCTCTACAAGGTGGCGCAAGCGGTTTCCATGGATTCAGTACATGATTCTGGACCGCTCTGCGTTGAAGTTTTCCGTCGGCTTTTTCTTAATTTTTACGTTTTTTTCTGCTGTTTTTTACTGTAAACTGTATAAAGTTATTATTTTTTTCTAACCCAATGAGATTTTTATATTAAAAATTATAAACTCACTTCTTTCACTTAAAACTGCAATGTAAATAACACTGGAAAGGGCTAACTGATCAGCTGTTTCGCTAAAGTTCACCTGCGAGGTCAACGCCCAGCCTAGTACTTACGAACGTACCTACCTATAGCACAAAAAGAAAATACTTTTCTTATATAATAGAAACGCGCCTGCAAACATACAGACATGCAAACACAAGCTACCTATAATAATAAATAGTACGTATTGCTTTAATTCTAAATACGTAAAAATATGCGATAGTGTTGAACACAACGACCACAGTGTAACAAATAACTGGCCGATGGGTGGACTGCGACATTTACATAAATTATTTATTTATTTTGTGATCTGAATTCCAATATGGCGTTTAAAGCTTTGACAGTAATAGTAGTAACAGTAGTCTTACAAGTTTGTTTTCGGTTTGTTCAAGGTATTTGTAAGGCAAATGTGAGTGGAAACGCTGGAAGTGAATGCGCTAAAAGGAGAGTGACCTTATTGGTGATGTTCATCAAAAAGGTCACGTAACGCAACCGACGTGCGTGTATGACCGGAAGGCGAATTCCCGTGATAAAAAACTGACCTACCTACTGTGAAACTGAAAGACTGTGGACGTTCTTAAAATTACGAGAATTGCTCCTCTGACCTGTCTCAATCTGTCAAAAATACCTCTATTTTCCCCATATTTTTGACAAGTTTATGACATTGTTTGTCGTTCAGATGAGATTGTGACTAGATTTTGAATGTTTTTGAACGTTTTTTTTTTGTTTTTTACGTGAATTGACCTTCTGACTGTGAATATTCTTAAAATTACAATCACGTATGAACGTAGACGAAGCAAAGGGATCGTAGCAGGATGAATGTAAGAATCGTAGCAGGCTTTGTAGCTTCTGCTTACCTCCATGAGAAGAGAACGATCGAAAACAATATACAACATGAACTCACACCGAGTTCATGTTGTATATTGTTTTCGAAATATTACATGGTCCAGTCGGCTACTGGTTTGGTCCTACCTTTACAGGTAGGTAGTTGTTAGGTACGCGGGTACACATACATAACAGTAGTGTAGGAACCTTTTGCAACACGTATCTAAATGTCTTTGTGAAATCGACAGATATCGTAAAGGTAGCCGGTTCAAAAGTGTTCGTCTAAGCTAAACATTATCAAGCCTGATTCCCTGAAGGGTTACGCAGAGATGTGCAGGACAACCGTATTTCGCCAGATATGTTGTCTCAGTCTAAACGAGTAGTTAACTAATTAACATGCGAAGTAAAACGAAACTAATTATGTTGGAAAAATTACCGAATTCATTCCGACTCAAATAAATTTTTAGAAAAATTGAAGACAAAAAGAAATGTTCCAGCGAAAAATTAAAAACCACATTACTGGCTACAATATCAGAAATTAAACACACACAGATACACAACGAATATTTAAATACATAGAAAGATATATTATTCAAGTATTTATTTACACTCATCTACCTACTCGGTACCAGATGTTAGGTAATCTTGGTTAATTATGCTAAGCGGGTTAGCGACCGCGAGTCGCATGCGCACGGAACGATAAAATGACGAATCCAATAACGCAACATAAAACACCAGCCTGTTACTGTCCCACTATAGGACGTAGGCCTCTTCTCATACACAGAAGACAGGAGCATTGATCACCACGCTTGCTCAAAGTGAATTGGCGATTTTTAACATATATTAATCACAACCTGTTGCCCGCGATTTCGTCCGCGATCTAGGATTAAAAGTAGCCTATGTCCTTCTCCAGGTCACGGTCTACCCATCTGGCAAATTTCATCCAAATCTGTTTAGCCGGTTATGCGTGATAGCGTAGCAAAGAAACATACAAAACATCAAATCTTTTCTTTATAATATTAGTTAAGTGTAAGTGCAAGTTTCCTAACTGTTTTCCTTCATCACTCACAAGTCTTAGATACACTTAAGAAGTGCATACGAATTGAAAAAGTCGCACTGGTACTTGCCGGGATTTGAACCTACCTCGTGCATGAGAGGCGAGGCCTTTACCACTGGGCTATCACGAGTAACGAACTTCGCAAAAAAAAAAAAATGTAACGCAACATGCGTTTTTAGTCGTTTCACTTAGAATGACTTTTTCACATTTCACTTCCTGTCCACGAAGCCCGAATACATAATGGATATACTTATCGTAAACATAAACTTGATAAAACACGAAAAAGAAAGAATATTTTTCCAACGCAAATCAATTTTTCCTCAAATATGTTGGGGTAAGCTTCCAGTCTGGCCGGATGCAGCTGAATACCAGTACTTTACATGGAGCGACTGCTTATGTGACCTCCACAATCCAGTTAATGGGTAACACGATATCCCTTAGGAAGACTGGTTGTCAGACTTTTGGGCTTCTGACTACCCGTAATATTCTTCCTCGTAAATCCTTCCTGTAAATGCGAAAGTCTTTGTTTGTTCTTTTTTCATGCAGCACTTGCACAGGTCGACGTGATTTTTTGGCATGAAGAAGATAGTTTATGGACAGGAACGCAACGTAGAGCATTTTGATCCCTGAAAATCCTCCGGTAGACGAAGCCGCGGGGCAAAAGCTTGTAAAAAAATGTATGTCAAAACTTTGATTTCCGTACTTTGTTTTGACACCTCAATTTAATTAATAGTATGGCAATCAATAAATTGGCTTGAATCACTGGTTTTGCAGCCGTATGGTCTACGACCTTGAGGCAGTGCGTTTGATGCCGCTCGAGATAAGATCGCCAATCCTAGCGGGACATGTTTCTTTAATTACGTTTTTATTGCTTGTCAACATTGTTTAGTTCAGTCAGTGGCGGTGGAAGCACACAAGGTGGACCGATGACCTTCTGAAGGTCGCGGGAATCTGCTGGTTGCGGGAAGCACAGGAACGGTCGAAGTGGAGGTGCTTGGGAGAGGCTTACGTCCAGCAGTCTGAAATGATGATTGGTCTGGTAGACAGAAGTTAGATTGGAGAGCTTAGAGTCCTTGAAGAAAGTCCTTCTAACTGAACAGACAGCTGTGCTGCTGGGGAGTTTGTAGCGCCACTTCCTCTTCCCAGCGATAGCACTAGGAAGTGGTGAAGGGCGGGCGTTTTTGGGGGACTGTCTTTTGTCATTTTGACGTTCGAAAAGTGCTGATTCTCAGCCTAATTTGAATAAATGACTTTTGATTTTGATTTGATTGATTTTGATTTTAAAGGGGAGGCTTATTTACCCAGCAGTGGGGGGTTCTGGGCTGAAATGATGATGATGATGATGATGAGTGCTTGGTTTGGATTCCGGGCTGGAGTATTTCTGAAGATTTATTTTAGAAAATTTTTTGTTAACTGATCTTCCTAAAGGCCGTGTCCTAACTGAAAACGATCAGATAAGTCATACTAACGACCGCGTTATCGCGTTTTCGCGCGACATTCGCTTTCGGTTAGGACACAGGTTTCCCCTGCTGTACGTGTTTATACCTTTATGCCTAAGCTAACGCATAACCGTGTTGTCAATTGAATGTCGTATTGAAACCCGTGACGTTAAAATAAACTTGTATTTATGGAATAGAGATTTCTGCTAATAAAAGTCTAAGATGGTGAGTGCGCAGACTGGATTGTGCTGGTCAATTGCAAGAAACTTGTTGCTACCAGCATTTATATATTATCTACTGTAGGCGATGCATGTGTGTTCCTACCTGTACCTAATGTACTGTCAGCACAAAAGTCATTGCCCAACATTTCCGTTTTTTTTAATCTTAAGTATTGAGCTAAAATTAATTTTAATCGAAACATAAGTAAAATAAATAGAATATTGACTTTTAGTTATTGTATGAAATACTGAAATACAATGTGAAGTGTCCAGGGATAATAAATTATATTATTATTATTAATGTAGGTATCTACTGAATAATTTTGTGTTAATTTAGAATATGTGTAAGAGTAGCAGTGTTATTCCACTTTTTTTGCTGGACGTGCCTATGTCCTATTATTGTAATTGTAGCTTTTAGTCAGTTTTAATGGCAGCCATGATAAGAAAGATGGTTCCCTTTCTGACCTCCCAACAGTAGAGACTCGTAAAAGAAACTAAAATACTTTGCGTCATCCCACCGCTGGGCAAAGGGCAGCAGGCGTCCCAGCTCGTTCGATCCAATGCTAATATGGACCACTGGTCGTTTGTGTTCCGGCCGTTCGTCCCACCCTCTTCTTCTGATATGTATTTTTTTTTTTGAGGATGGGAAATCATCAAATGACTACTCCCGCTCTGGTTGGAGTAGAAGGGAGTGTCAGACTCTTACTGACTAAAACCCATCCGTGTTCCTTCCTTAGCCCTTTATGTTCCAGGGCAGCGGTAACCCTTTCGGACGATCCCGCTACCCTTCTGATATGTATTCACATGAAATAAAAGTTACGTAAGTATACTGACGTATCCAACACGTCTGTCTGTTCAATTGAACATTGCACGAAATGAATCTAAACTAGGAGCAATTATTTACACGCGCTGATCGATTTTGTATTGATATTACGGACCTATCTAGCTACACGAGACCATGAGATGAATTTTATTTACTTACTGTATCAAGTTTCATCTAAATTCGTTCAGTAGCTTTTGCGTGAAAGAGTAACAAACATCCATCCATCCATCCATCCATCCAAACAAACTTTCGCGTTTATAATATTAGTAGGATTTATCAGTATTACTTTTCTATTTTCGTCGTGTATTCCACAGAGCCTAAAGACTAAGGTCTTCAATCAGTGCGTCCTGCCAGTTATGACTTACGGAGCCGAAACATAGACATTCACGGTTCGGCTAGTTCATAAATTCAAGGTCGCTCAGCGAGCTATCGAATCCGCAACGAGGTGATCCGGCAGAGAACCAAACTTGTCGACATAGCTCACAGACTAAGCAACCTGAAGTGGCAATGGGCCGGCCATATTAGCCGTAGAACCGATGGGGTAGAAGTGTTCTTGAGTGGAGACCGCGAATCGGTAAACGTAAAGTGGGACGCCCTCAGGCTAGGTGGAGCGACGATCTTCGCAGGATGGCTGGTAGCGGCTGGATGAGAGCTGCCGAAAATCGAGTTGAATGGCGTGCAATAGGACAGGCCTATGTCCAGCAGTGGACTGCTGTAGGCGCTGAATATATGACGATGGTGACGTTGCTATTTATTTATCTCAATATTCAATACTCAATCATTTATTGCAAATTAAAGGTACATAATTACAACTCTAACGAGGTCGTTGTGATCCGAAAAATAAATAACAGATCGGTTTCTGGTCCAATGGGAGCCACTGATTTAAAAAAATCAAAGTCAAGGTCAAATCATTTATTTCAAATAGGCATATAAAAGGCACTTTTGAACGTCAAAACTTAAATTAAAATAAAATTGATTCTAGTCGCCCCTTCCAAATGGTAGTTTTCGTATGGAGAAGAATGGGCAAGAAACTCCACTCTTTTAAAATGTTTTTCAATATTTTGCATATCTACATTAATTATATAATTATATGTGAAGACGATGCACCTAAAATAAAATTACTATACCACAATAGGTAAAAGAATTAAAATTGATTAATGAAACCAAGACATATAAATTAACTGATAGATACATGGTGCTCGCATATTTACAAACATTCTTAAAGTACTTAGATGATTTTCATAAAAAAATAATCAATAAAGAGTAAAAAGTCCGGGTGTGACTTTAAGTAATTACATAATGTAAAGCAATGTACAGACGCCAGCACATCAAGCTACTACAATCTGTCAAATTTCTTTAATAGATTTTCAACTTTTATCGATAAGCATTAAGGTTCAAGATTGATTGGGAAAATTTGACAGTTTCGGGTAGCTTGACCTGCTGGCGTCTGTACAAAAAAAAGAATAAATTATGTACTGATTGGTTGGTGCCTCATTCCATTTAAAGTGTATAACTATCCTCAGCAAGTTGGCTGAGGACAGGACAGCAGCTCGGGTACTACTTCCAAAGTTCCGGGACCCCTTGGCCCAAGTTTAGTTAAATCATAAAATATATAAGATAATATAATAATATAATATATTATTATATTATCTTTATATTATATTATTATTATTTCACGTGACCAGAGGGTTGGCCTGTTTCTTGGCCAAAGAATTATTAGCATCGCCATACAACGTGGCAATGTTGCCAGCCTTTTGGGCACTGTTCCTGTTGACAGCGATGTGGACAAATTTTTTGATGCCCTATGATTCTTTTGCTTACTTTTTCACATGTACATATGTATTATTATTTTAAATATTAGCTAATAATAAAATAAAATATATAAATTATACAATTATATTAGCAACCAGTTTGATTTTGTCTAGAAGATTTTGTCGAAATATCTTTGATTTTGTTAAATATCGCAAGGAAACCTGAAATCTGCTTTGCGTTTCTGTATTTAACATTTTATTTATCTCCATATTTATACTAAAAAGGGTGACAGATTTAAGTTTTGAAGGTTTCCCTTCAAAACTTAAATCTGTCGATACGGTAACTAATGCACATAGACTTCGTAGTTGGCGGTCGCCTCAATCTTTAGTTAGAATGTGTGTGACTCTAGATTGCATGAAATTTTTGGTCTATTAACAATACAAGTTTTTTAAATTAAACCGGTCCTACCCCTGATACCTTTGTAGATATGGAAACCTGACAGTCCTGACACTGACTGACTGAGGAGTATCACTAAGAAATTGCGTGCGCTTCTTGGTGATATTAAGAGATCATTTATTTATATTTATATGTAACTATGGACTCTGATATGGTTAGAAAGGCGGTGACTACCGAGATGACGACTAATAGAGAAATATGGAAGAAAAAGACATGTTGCGCCGACCATGAATAAATTGGGTTAGGGGCAGGAGAACGATGGTGAAGTAACAATGGACTCAAATTATTTTTTTTTTTTACAACTATGTTAGTAGGTAAACTTAACCTAACACAACCATATCGTTATGAGAAACCTGCTACAAACTCAACAACGATGTGAGAAGCTTGCAACAGCTATTCATGCACAAGCAGTCCATTCTGCTCGCGATACAACGCAATATAATGCATGCAAGCATCTGTGTTGTTGTTTTTGGTATCAGCATCTGATAATCTCATGAATGCATGTGATGTCAGATTAGTCTGGCAGGTAGCTGAGGTGCATCTGCCCTGAAGTGATAGACTTATCTATGTAGGTTACCTACTTTACCGCACTTTAGACCAACTCCAAAGTATGTAGTTAGCAGATGTCTATGTAAGGGTGAAGGCAACTACTTTCTATCTGATGGGTGACACGTTACGCACGGAGGGGCTTGTGGATAAGTAATAACAGCCGCATATACAGCTTGCAATGCTACTTGGGATGGGACGATCGATCAGGTTAAGCTACGCTTGCCGTGGTTGGTCCGTGGATGGGTGACCATCTTCACATACCAAGGCCCCCCCTCGTGTCTCGGCAAACACGCTAAGCCGTTCGTCCCGGCTGTCATTTGTGGATCTTTGACAGTCATTAGAGGTCGTCAGCAGCCCGAAAGTCTGAAAACCAGTCATCGTATTACTCGCTCGTATTAGTCGCTCCATATAAAATAATGGTATTCAACTGCATCCAGTTAGACTGGAAGCTGACCTCAACATAGTTGGGAGAAGGCTCGGCAGATGATGACGGGTGGACTGTTTACCAAGTTAAATCGCAACTAAAATATCAATTGTTAAAAATTATAGATCCATTATCTTATCGAATAGTGATCGGCTGACCGTAGACGGATTAAAAGTGAACCAGAGAGAGTCTAAAGAAAATTATTACTGGAAAGAAGACATCTTTTATGTCATCCTAACTAACCCACACGCGGCTGTCCCACACGCACTCATTGGATTTCCAATGAGCCCAATTTGGGAGCAGTGGTCTCAGTTATGCTTTGTTGGGACCTTAACTAAACTTGGGCCAAGGGGTCCCGGAACTTTGGAAGTAGTACCCGAGCTGAAGCCAACTTGCTGAGGACAGTTATACACTTTAAATGGAATGAGGCACCAACCAATCATTATTATTTTTAACCGACTTCAAAAAAGGAGGAGGTTCTCATTATATAAAACAAACATCGTATTTCATTCATTTACACAGATATATGTGAGGCTTTTGGAAGTAAACAAAAAAACACTCGCACAGAACCCGCAAAATCTTACGATTCAGATCCCAAAAATTTTGCACAGTTCATTAACATCGTAATGTATATCGATCACCATCAGTTCCTTAACTTGGGGGATCGGCAGAACAAGCGTTTATGCCACCGTCATAGATCATTGACAACTTATGGGCATTTCATCACACTGCGTCACGATAGGCTATGTCATAAGAAGCTTACATACAAGGCTATTTGGATTACCAGGCGAATAAATTGATTCCAAAGTATTATACGTTCAATTTGTCTCCGAGTACAGGGCCGTCTTTTTCATTGGCCACTCTGGGCAAGTGCCTAATGGCCCCACCATCCATGGGGCCATGGGGCCTGCCATCGTCGTAACTAGAGGCTGTCAAAAGAAAACCTCACCCATCTTAGCTTAGCTTAGATATGGTGCTGCTGAGCTCCACTATCGGTGGAATTAGGAAATTACTGACCATTTGTGAGAGATACGCCGAGCAGCATGGCCTAAAGTATAATCCGACAAAGAGTGAGCTGTTGGTGTTTAGAGGAAGAAATAAAAGTCCCTCAAATGTCCCTCCCGTAGAACTAAACGGTTCACCCTTGCAGAGTGTGTCACAATTTAAATATTTGGGCCATATTGTTACGGAGGATCTTAAAGATGACTACGATATGGAGAGAGAGCGCAGGGCGTTGGCTGTGAGGGGAAACATGTTGGCACGCAGGTTTGCTGGTGGCTCAGCACCGGTTAAAATAACACTTTTTAAGGCGTTTTGTCAAATATTTTACACCAGCAGTCTGTGGGTTAATCATACCTAAAAAGCAGACAGCGCACTGCGCACTCAATACAACAATGCCTTCAGGGCACTGCTGAGGCTTCCGCCTTACTGTAGTGCGTCAGGGATGTTCGCTGATGCGCACATGGACGATTATTTCGCGATCATGCGCAAAAAGGTGGCATCAGTGATGCGCAGGGTGAGGGGAGGCAGCAACAGCATTCTAAAGGGTTTTTCAGAAAGGTTGGAAGAGCCAACAATGGATAGGTTTATCAAGCTACATGTCAGACATGGGACGTGATAAATCATCCTCTCAATGGTGGCTGTGTTTTTCTTTTTATTGTTGTACTCATGTGTGCCTAAGTAGTCTACTAACATAGTTTTTAAGTTTTGGTAAAACTAACACGCTAAGGGCCGATGACGCCTGATAATAAACGATTTTTTTTTGGCGGCGTCTTAATATTTTCGAGCTCGCTCCGCTCGCATCCTACATTCTTTGAGTATGTAGCTTTTCTGCATAAGTTGATAAAGTAACTCCTATTTCTGTATGAACGGTCAAGAGAAAACCTAACCCATACAAAACACGGTCCTACTAATTTCATGATCCCTTCGCTCGCTCTTGTATCCTGCTTCCTCCATAGGAGCTTATCCCACAGTTTCCAGGGCCTCCTTTAGGTTAAAGACGGCCCTGGGTAGGTGATTAATCGGCTAACCTCGACATGTACCTACCTAAGCGCAGGCGGTGCGGTCGTACAGACGCCAGCACATCAAGCTACTACAATCTGTCAAATTTCTTTAAGAATTTTCAACTTTATTGCTGAAGCATTAAGGTTCAACATTGATTGGGAAAATTTGACAGTTTCGGGTAGCTTGACCTGCTGGCGTCTGTACTATTTTCCATCTGGTGGACTATCGGTTTTCCAATAATAATACTAATATTGATACAGGAGCTGTGAAAAATATAATGAAGCTAAATATAATTTTAATCGAAATTATTTGGTCAAAACAATTGCTGATTAGATCTTACCTACAATTACAATCTGTAGGTAGGTATATTGTTCTACAGCTCGCTCCGAATTTAATTGTCTGTGGTTTTCTCATTTTGGTGTCAGTGGGCGGTGGGGTTTATTCAATTGTATTGATACTTAGATATTACCTTTAATTGTGTATTCAGCCCGGTCATCTAATTTGCTTCACATTATCTATCGTCATAGAATTAGATATGATAGTGTACTAGATTTTTTTAGTTCCTAAGTACCTAACATTGATCTGACACTGAATAAGATACGTTTAAAAAGCTGTGTCTCTATTGTGTTTATTGTTCAGCCTTTAGCTCCTTCCTGTTCCTAATTTATACCATCCATCAAATATACAAAAACCTGGTTCATGTTTTCCAGATCCGTCATCCTGGAGCTTTATTATACAACCTAAACTTAGAATATGATAGTTTTGTTCAGAGTGTGTTTTTTATCAGAGGGCTATGTGATTAAACGCAGTGCTTGTTCGTGGTTCTAATTTAATATTAAAAGCATAGCATAGGAATAAAATAGTGAAAACAAAGACGTCTGATGTGTAAGGTCCTTTATATCAAAGCTATCTCGGTTACGACATTACGATATAGGTACATATGGATACTTAAAGTAGTTCCTGTAATAAAAAATTAAACCAAAACTGTGGAGTCGACTCTATCTTACATTTTATAGCTTTTTTTTTGAGGATGGGAAATCATCAAATGACCCCTCCCGCTCTGGGTGGAGCGGAAGGGAGTGTCAGACTCTTACTGACTAAAACCCACCCGTGTTCCTTCCTTAGCCTTTTATGTTCCAGGGCAGCGGTAACCCTTTCGGACGATCCTGCTACCCTGGCAGGCTTCGGCCCTATCGGGCCCCGTCAATCGTGCTGACATCTCTTTGAGGCGCGCGTGGAACACATACGCGCCATCCGGTACGGGCCTGGTCCTGATCGGACGGTGAGCTACCCATTACTCTCCGCCCGCAGGCCCGCGCCTACGGTGGCCGGGAGTCGTCACGCGTCTCCCGACGCCCGGAGCGTCTCCCGCGGCGTCTGAGGCGTGAGGTCTTTTCCCTCGTCCATCCCGCCACCTCCTTCACTAGGATGACTGCTTCGCAGAAGGAGGTGACTGTCTCCCACTCCCTCTCGCCCCGGACCATGGCTTGAACCAGGGCCGGACGCGAGAGGTCGCCGCCGCTGCCGATCGCCTCTACAAGGACACGGCGGTGCTCTACCCAAGCGGGGCAGACCTCCACCGTATGCTCCACCGTGTCCTCTGGGCAATCCTGGCAGTGATGACACCCGGGCGTCTCCTCCCGCCTGATGATGTGCAGTACATTTTATAGCTCACATTTATTTTCTGTAAGACAGTTTGAGGCTTTTGGTTTTAAGCAATTATAGTTAGCTTATAGAGTAAGTATAGTAAGATAACGGTTCAAGTAATCCAAACTTCGAGATAGTAGGGTCGTTGGGTATTAGGTAAATGCCAGTGAAACTACTAGTGAATAACTAGGTAGATAGCTTTCTGGATGAATAAACCTTCTTAAATATTATAGAAAACACCAAAGTTTTTAAATATTTTATTTTATTAATTTTTGTATGCATTTTATTCATATAACTATTTTTATGTGGCATAGTAATGCCATCTATCGACAACAAAGCTAACTACACTTCTTGCTAACTACCGGCGCGGTGCCTAGAAAATTATGCAGAGCAATTATATGCTGAGGAAACATTTATAGGCAAGATTTCGACAAGCTATAGATCAATTTCAATAATCAGCTATACCACAAGCTCCAGTCCCTATCTTAAATATGGACAAATATAAATGCAACCACCAGTTCCAATCCAGCTTATACCTGGTGTGTTAATATACAGAGCTACAAACATCCAATCACACAGACACTCAAAATTTTCCCCCAAAACACAAACCCACACAAAAAAAAAATTGCCACAACATGACTCCACCGCCTCCGTATCCCTCCAAACCTAGGAGCGGTCTTCCACGCATCAATAGCGCTCATTCTGCAACGAAAACAGCCGGCGGCCGACCGTCCTCGTCAGACACAATATGTCCTTAGCAGAAGGAGCTTCAGACACCGAGCATAACAAGCAGGAGGAAGAACCTAAGAGCTCACAGCACACCCCCACCGGGACCAAGAAGAAGAACAACGATAAAGGAAGACAGGTCAGTTCTGTTTTTTTTTGATAAAGTACTTTTTTACTAAGTATTTTCTTCAAAGGGTTTCTTGTGAGAAATTGTTAAAAATACTTAAGTTAATACGTAAGTTAAACGAAAAAAAAAAATCAATTTTTATTAGGAGTCTTAAAACTTCGTCCCTAAATAGTGTTCTCTTTAAAAATATTTTTTTTCGCGACATGTCTTGATGTTAGGGAGAAATATTGTATAAAAAGTTCAAGTTATGCTTAAAAAAAGCGTTCGTGCTTCTGTACTAGTTCTGTCGGTACTTAGTAAGTCTTTTGGAAGTAACTTTTTAAAAGTTTTTACACTGGTAATTTACGCTGTAAAAATAAATTTCGGCCGTTGAAAATTCATGAAAAAATTTGGTTGAAATAGCTTTTCCTCATGGGGTTACTAAGGTCATTTGGCTGTATTTTTGTGATCATTGTAACTAAAACCACTCTTATTTAATTTATATACTTTGACTTTTAATTTCAAATATGAAAACAATGATAAAAATAAATCATCTCAGGATAGCAGTAGCTTTACATTATCCATTTGAATTTTATATTTATTTTAAGTTATACATCACTAATCTCAGTCAGTCATCAAATAATGTGTCCTCAGTCAGTCACTAACATGTTCTTTTTCATAAATCTAAAACTCCCCCATCAAACAATAAGTTTCTTCTCATCTAAAGTTCTTTGTACTTTTAAACGTTTTATTGTGAGAATAGCAAAGGGATATTGTGGTTATAGGAAAATTTACTTAAATGTGACAGGAATTGTTATTTAGATTTTTTGAATAGGCCACATTATCCAGCATGTATAAACTGAAAAATCTGTTAAATACAGGAAAAGCTACAGTAATTTCTCTAGTAAAAAGTGATACTGAATATTTTAAATTTTTTGTTGTTGCTATAAATAAAATATATATTTACCAAATATAACTGTAATAATTAGATCCCACCAAGGAAATTACTATTTACCTCAGTTAAGAAAACTCATTTAATTTGATAATAATAATATTTTTTTACTCATAAACTATTCACAGTAGCAAAAAATTCTTGACTCCAATATAAATTTTAAAGTATATATTATATACAAGTATATAATAAAAAAATAAAGAAAAAGGCAGGAGCTCACTGGGCATCAAAAAATTCTTCCGCATCGCTGTCAATGGGATAAGTGCCCAAAAGGCTGGCAGCATTACCACGTTCGGTATTGAGTATTGAGTATGGATGGCAATGCTGATTCTTTGGGCTAAAAATAGGCCAGCCCTCTGGCCTATATATATATTTTTAATTAACAGCAACTAGTTCTTCCGTTGGACATGGCCAATAAATTTTCACTAAAATCGTCTCACAATTGTTCCAATTTGACCCCAAGCCACACTATACGAATTAACCAATTAATGAGTATCACCAATGTATACCATATTAGGTGGTATAGATCCGTGGAATAGCATAAGGCAATTGATGGCAATTTTGTCCGTTTACAACCTACTCGCCCACTTTTAATAGCGTAATTATACAATGCCTGTTTTGTTATACGATATCTAGTAATTGGGTTGACTCCTACGCAATGTATTGCGTCTTGCCGATGGCACTAGTTTCAATTTATGATTGCAACTTTGTTGTTTTTAATTAAGAGGTGTTTTTTGTATCATCAATTTCAATACTAGCTATAATGCTGTCTACTGATTTTATTTTTAATGAAGGAAATAAAAAGCCTTATAAAACTTTTCCATATTAGGCTTACATGATTACATCCAAGAGTCACGTCACTCAGCCACCTAATACTGGTAGCAGCAGTAATAGATGGTGGGGTTGCTGTTGAATACCTCATCAAGAGTTCATTAATAATAATAAGTGTTCTATTTATCTATATCATCATTATTATTCTCCTCCCTTATCTTATTTGGGGTTGGCGCAACATGTCTTTTTCTACCACACTTCTCTATTAATCATTACTTAAAGTGATTGTTAAAAAGGGGGCTCGGTCGGTAGTTTATTAACCATTAAAACTTTTAAGAAGTAAGATCAACCAAGACAGCATATGAGTATCCTACCTAGGCACATCTTATAAAACTGGGTCAGACTCGGCTCCAGTAACATAGTACCACAATATCCGACTCATAAATCCGCCTGAAACTTTTGACAGCCGGAAACTAAAAGAACAATGCTACAATTAAGCTCGCAACATTTCTTGCGCATGCGCACCCTATGCTCAGTCAAGCAGAACGCAATTATAGATCATTACTGTCGCAACACTATTCATGGGATCTATTGTATTCTTATTAGGATTATTTTTCTTGAACATTCATAAATCGATTGAGTTTACGATTTAAAAGGTAATGGGTAGATTGTAATGGGTATCGAGTTAAAGTAGCATGTATGTACTTAGAGTAGGTAATTGAAATTAGTTTGGCATTAGTAATCCTTTTTTAGGAAATAGTTAAAATCAATATGCTTAAGATTTTCGTTTAAAAAACAAAGGACCCAATATAGAACCTTGAGGAATCTTCTATTGATAACGCCGAAATCTTAGATAGTTATTATTTTGTTTTGTATAAACATTTGATAAATAAAATGAACTCCTTGCCAGATGTCAGACTCTTACATGTGGAAGGAACAGATCCATACTTTGATGAAGGGCGGAGAGAGCGAGTCCGATATCTCGGACTCCGAGCACTTCCTGACCAAAGGCGCTTTCCTCATCACTCCCTCCCATGGCCTCAGCATGGAGAAAGCTTCGGCCATTTGCGAGAAGATGGAGTTCAAAGGCTGCTTCTCACTGACCAAGACCGCCACTGGCATCCTTTTCAAATTCTCCAGCGTTGATGACTATCAGATGGTCTTCAAAAAGGGTTTCCATAAAGTAACTGGATCCAGGTTTTATAGGAAGGTAATTGGTTTTTTTTCTAAAATGTTTGCTTTTGAATGCTTTCTTTTGTTATGCCTTCAATGCTTCCTTTCCTATTTCTTTTGATTCTTACTCTCTCAGTTTACTGTAATTTTTATTGAATCTTCTCTTCGCCCTTCTTTCATAATATCTTTAGGAAGGTAATTGGTTTTTTTTTCTAAAATGTTTGCTTTTGAATGCTTTCTTTTGTTATGCCTTCAATGCTTCCTTTCCTATTTCCTTTGATTCTGACTCTCTCAGTTTACTGTAATTTTTATTGAATCTCCTCTTCGCCCTTCTTTCATAATATCTTCATGTGGATTCTAATATTACAGCAACTTAAAGCCTTAACATATTTAGGCTCGCTTTACCGATATGATATACTGTGTATTTTCAGTAAGTCTTTATAACATTAAATCCAAATAGTAATATTTAATCACAAATTTTATAGACCTTCTTGAACATATTCCTTTATTAGAACTCCTAGCTAAACTTCATATAACCTACCAACAACTAATTGAACTCCCTGTTTTTCCAGATCGCCATTCCCTGCAGACCTCAGAAGACGTTCACCATCTATGTGTACGACATTCCTGATGAGGTCCCCGAAGAGGACGTCCGTCACGCTCTCTACAAGTTCACCTCCGTCGTCGAGGTGGTGCGCCTGCACTTCTCCGGATCCCCCAAGGAGGGAAACACTGGTTGGTACAGCCTAGGTATCAGTATCGCACCTTTCTTTATCTGCTTTGATAATAAGACGCGCTTCGACGATTGCCAGGCGCTTTGTCAGTAAATTTCTGACAAAAATAGTTTTTAACTTTTTTCTGAATGATCCTGGTTTTCTCTGGTCATTATTTTGAATGACGTTGGAGCTTGTCTTGTTATCGTTATCTCCTTATTAATTTTACATTGGGGCCATGGTATCATTAGAATTATGAACATACGTTCCATACTTGTTACAGGAGTATTTGAAACATTAACCACTAGGATGCACCTTTCAAAATTTACTAACACTCTAACAGTCTCTGTGACATGAACATATTTGCTTCATAACCCCACATGACATTCCTCAAGTATATCTGCATTTTAATTCATCTTTCAGGAACCTCCACTCCTAAACCCATGGAGAAGTCATCATCCCGTGCCCTCACGGCTATTGATGGCGAGTTAGTCAGCAGCATGATTCCTAAGGAAGCCAACAGCGTGATCCGTGTCACGTTGGCTAGCATCGAGGAGGCTAACATCCTGCTGCAGAATGGCCTGGATTTCTACGGAGCCACGTTCTTTCCTACTGAACTCGCGACGCCGGCCCAGGCTGCCAAGCTCATCAAACCTAGCAGGTATTTAGTTTTGTTTGATAATTGGTTGGGAGGTTTTGCTTTCATTCTTATTTGGGGGTATGGAAACAGACCTATGCATGACAAAACCTTTCTTAAGTGAGATACTATGACGTGAATTAGTTGGTGACTGCTGTACGATGGTTGATTTAATTGGAATTTGTAAAGTAGAAAAATAAGTCATATGGCGTATATATATCATCATTCTTTTGTTTTGATACTATTTTATTTGGTATCGGTGCAAAGTAATAATAACTTTTTTTAGTAGTAATAACTTTTCAATAAAAACTACAGATCAACATGGTCGCAAGAACTACATATAATTGTAATTTTAGCCTATGCATAATGCTAATTTTTTGAGCACAAGCACAGTTTTTAACAGTATGTTTGGTTGTCCCCAGGGTCACAGGCGGCACTGTCTCAGCCAGGGTCCGCGATCTACTGCCGGTGTTCGACCAGCAAGGCTTTACCAAGTTCGCGCCACCAGCCTCGCGCCTGGTCAAGCCAAGATCCAAGTAGACGACCAGGATCCCGCCTGTCATTGCATGAAATCTTTCAAATTACCGCGAGATACGATTGCGCTTTAGCCAGAGTTCGCTTGCCGAGCCAGAGAATAAGCGGTCTCTGGGTAAGCAACAACTCGTAAGCGAACTCTAGCCATAATTCGCTTTTCACTTGCAGTAATTAAAAATGCGTCTATACAACCGGACATGCAATGACAGGACCTATTGGAAGAACGCTTAGGAGAAGGAAATCCAAACGAAAATAAATAACAACAATAACATTTCATATGTTGGGTGATTGTATTAATATCAAATAATAATGTACATATAAACAAAAGTTTGAAAATACAATAATGTATGATTTTAATAGAATCCATGTACTTAAGTACTTACTTGTATGACAGAATGAGTACCGAAATGCATTTAATATTATATTTAACTTAACTAAATAATGTGCCATTTCATAGACACTATTTTTATAATCTGTTTTGTTACCAATTCGTAATAATAAATGTTATTTTCTACAGTTTGTTGTTTATTTGAAATATTTCCAAACTCTTTGGCGTTTGACCCATTTATGTGTTTCACATCATTGTTATCCAATAAACATTAGAACCTTAAATAAATTATTATGTTTTTTGTAAACGAGGGCAAACACTGGCTTTTTCACTATCTATTGCTTCATAATCTTACAATAATTCCTCTAAATTAGCAACATTACCAATAGTTCTTGAAAACGCGCCACTGCAGCTGTTGAATACAACATCCAGAAAACTAGATCTATAAAAGTATTTTCTAACATTTCTTTAACATGGAATGTTATAAAATCTCTTAAAATATCTCAATCATCATTACGTGCTAGTAGATAAAAATAATATAATTTGGAATATTCTTTTAAATAGTTTAAAGTTATTTAAAATCACTCTATGTCTTTTGAAAATATCAAGTTATATTTTATTAAATTATCTTATGTTCCTACAATAGTCCTTTAGATACAATAGCACTGATCTTATGTATCGATCTTAATTAAATTGACTACCTAAATATCACAGTTTTTATTATTGTGTCGCTTATAGCGAGCAGCACATTTTATATTTTGTACATTGTTCCTTCTAACAACATGGCTTGGTCTGGTCTCAACACAAATAAATACCAACGTGACTTACACTTTAGGTCCAGCACTTTTCTTTCCATTTCTAAACCTCTCCTCTATTTCTTGCAGACTCTTTCCTTTAGTTTCTGGCAATATGAAGTACATAAGTACTGTACCAATAAGTGCTATAACTCCATAACAGAGGAAAGTTATCACTTCTCCCAAATTGGTCATCATTCCTGGAGCTGTTTTCACCACAATGAAGAAAGCAACAAAAGTTGATGCAGAACTAATACCTGACCCCAAGCCCCGCACTTTTGTAGGGAACACCTCCCCACACATGATCCATGGTAAAGGAACCAAGCCTATAGATATAGCACAAATATAGAACATTAAGAACATTAAAGGCAGCCATGACATGTTCTCAGGCTTCCAGTAAAGGAACATTGAGAGCCCGACCATGGAGATCGAAGTCCAAATACCACTTATGAAACATAGAGGTCGCCTTCCATATTGTTTGCATATTACACAAGCGACAACACTCATGAAGACTCTTAATGAATCTATAATTAGCATCACAAGGTAATGATCGAGACCCTTCCCGACGGCCTTCTCAACGATTTCAATTGAATAAAACGCGACTGCGTTCACTCCTGAGAATTGACACGTGCAGAAGAACATAATCATGATCACTAGAGGTTTAATCAGTTCAGGACTTTTCAAGCTTATCAGCTTCTCTTTCCATGACATCTTCGGTTCACTATCATAGGCTTTCTTACTGTCGACAATCCCTTTCAATTCCAATTTTGCTTCTTCGCCATATCCTCTCAACCAGTAGAAAGCTTTGACTCCTTCTTCTATCCTTCCTTGAGAGATCAACCAGATGGGGCTTTCTGGTACAAAAGATAGTAGTCCAACGGTTATCACTGGGAAGACTGAGCAGATGATTGCCGTCCATTGCCAAGTTAAAAACGTTCCTATGACATGTGCAACAAGGATTCCTAGAGCTATAGCTAAAGATACTGCAGCAAGGAAAAATCCTCTGTACTTTGGTTCAGTAGTTTCTCCGATGTAGACAGGAATGAGAGGGCCTGAGAGGCCAGCGCAGAGACCGGTGAAGAACCTCCCGATGAGCATGAGGCCGAGGTTGGAGGAGGAGGCGATGAGGATCCAACCGAGGAGGAGAGGGACGCAAGTAATATAGTGGGATGTCTTTCTACCGAACTTCTCCATCATCCAGCCGGAGATGAGACACCCAGGAGCCATTGGTAGTGCTGCCATTGCCGCTGTAAGGAGAAAAAGAGATGTTAGTAATTGTAAAAATTAAATTAAAAAATGCTTTAGGTTCATGCTGTCGATGTATAATTTTGTAAATTAATTATTTCAACCAGATGAAGTTAAGACAGTTAACTATAATCTTTTATTTCTACAATTCGTGGAACCTGTTGTAGAACAAATATGATAAAATAGTGGACCCCAATAGATAATAATATAATTTTCAAAATATATTTTTTAGGTTACTTTAATCTATGTAGTACGAAAAATATACAATGCTATAAAGTTAATGTAACTTAGGAGCCTAAAGCGAAATGTTATCAATTAGTTATGTTATGTTTTATTTAAGAAAGTGACACAGTATTATCCGTTTAGTGTTAGTTTAAAATATTGAACTCTATTCTAACGTCTAACTTCATGCCATTTGACGATGAGCTGTCTCACTCTACTTCACAAAAGGGAATTTAGCCGTTCAAGTTGCTATTGGTTGCTAAATATTCATGAAACCCCATTCCTATAGTAAATTGAAATATTTATTGAACAGTAAAGACTATTTTGGGGGCAATAAGAAATTAAAATGTTCTTTGTCAATTTTTATCAATAAGTTTGTCTATTTTACTACTACAACGTCAATTCACTTTGGATATTTTTTTTGTATATCTGTATTTCTATACAATCTAAATTGTGTTATTTCAGAACTTAGTTACAAGTTTAGTATAGCATTATGTGTTTACGCCAGCATGATACGCAAAAATTCGAAGACATGTGAATCAATCATCAATCCGCACTGGGCCCGCGTGGTGTCCTTTATAAGCTGATGAGTGGGAACGTTATAAGCTGATTATGTACAGCCAATACTACTTCGCGATAAGAATTTAAATAAAATATAAGTATTACCTATCCATGACGAAGTGTCTTCATCTGAGGGTATGGGTCCAGGGTTCATCTTTAGTTGAGGCAGTAAGATGGCGGAGTAACCTGACGTCAGGCCGCTCACAAAGGTCAGCAGGATCGGTGCTGTTGATGCCAACGTCTGAAATGCACGTCGTTTACTTAGTTTGCATTCTTGCATCAGAGGAAGGTGAGATTTAACTTTATCATTTCATTTCATTTATTCAATAACAACATATATTGTATCTGAATGTTTACAAATAAAAAAGTTAAAAATAAAATTCAGCCAAAATGATCTTAACACAATAGGTAATTAAAACATATTCATAAAAACAACCTAAATAAGAAATCATCTATCATCAAAAATGTGAACACAATAGATCACATAATAGTATATTACGATACGTGTAACTTCAGTGCTAACGCTGTGCATTAATAGATTACATAAGTCCCACGTATCGTATACGCTTTTCTGTGTAAAAATGGACGACATAAGTCACAGTCAAGTTTGACTTAAATGTGGGTTTAGGTCAAACAGTGCTATGAAATATTTTTTCTCTTGGTTTTTAGGATGGTGATGGTGTAGGTACGAGTGGTATATTATAGTGTATATGGGTACGGGTTTAAGAGAAGTCATCCACCGCAATAATAATATTGGTAAAGGTTAGGGGCAATTGAGCCTTAACTTCATTTGTATTTGAATCACCATCAAATTCACATTGCATTCATTTCGCTTTAAGAAACATACACCATGCTTGGCATGTGGAAGGTGATCACAGTAATAAAATATTACGCAGCAGTAGTCTAGTGCAGTAATCTCAGTTTAATTATCCTTAAAAACACCACAGGTGGAGTGGGTGATAGGTACATTTATGCTGAGAATCAACAGCACCTATCAACATAATTATGTAAAAATATTTACAAAATATTTACCTGTTTCCATAACGGTGAAAAGCGAGTAACAGTTTTGGACTCCGTCAGTAAAGTTGTATCTTTCTTCTCCGAACCCAGAGTCAATCCCAAAGAAGAATTAGTCATCTGAATGTTCTGCAGATAGTGAGAAGATCTTCTTGAAGTTTTCTTCTCTTCTTTCTTCTCTTCTGCATCTTTCGTTTCTGCATAAGCTTCTTTGTTAACATTTTTGAGATGTTCGTTACTTAATTGTAGTTTCAATTTATTATTTTCGTTGGCATCTTTATTTGGCATGACTTCACCAGTTAGATTGCTGTTATGATTATTTTTAACGAATCCATCAGGTTGTTTATCTAAATTAATATTCTGTTCAGCTTGGAGTTTTACAGCTTTATTATTGTAATCTTGCTGAGCGTTATTTTCAGCAATGTTCTTGTTAACTACTTGTATTATCTCAGCGTTATTTTCGTCTTGTGTTTCATTGTTTGCTGCGTTGCTCAGTAAATCTTCTTCATCAGCAAATGTTTCGTTGTTTTCAAATGTGGTTACTGGTATATCGCCTTTTCCATTTGCTCCTACCGCCATGCTCGTTCTGTAATTAAAGAGATTCTATCATTAATTTTAAGGCATCAATAAGTACAGTTTCTTGTTTAAATGCAGTATCACGATGTTTTTATCTGTCATCGTCAATATAAATCTTTGTTTAAGGATTTCTTATCAGAGACACTTGACGTTTGGTGGTATCTCGGTTATGAAGCAATACTTGTTGTTTCTATCAGTTTATAAATATAGGTTCATTTATAAAAATATGAACACATAATGATTTATTTTTAGAGTTTTGTTGTTAAAAATATTGGTTATTATTATTTTATTCATAAATATGTTGGCAAGATACAAAGTGTCATGCATTGTATTGCATGGTATATTCGTAGGCCATACCAATATATGATCTTTTGGGGAGTCAAACCCATTTCTATTGATTAGAAGCCAATGACAAGCAGCTAGCAGCCACTGCACCTTTCGAGCCAGTAGGCTATTTTTCTAACACTTTAGTAATTAAATTCCTGCAGGTATTTTCCAATGACGATAGTTAATTTCTGATTCCATTTAACGTATCAATTCCACCATCATGGAAGAAACATCGGAAACTTTTAAAGTTGTAAACAAAAAGACACGAGGTAATTATGTTCAGGTGATAATTACTGCTGAAGACAATGGATGGCGTGTCTTATGCAATAAAAGGTTAAAACCGCATGTTTTGTACGAGCTCATTCGTTTAATATGTATTTATGTGTTTACTTGTCGGATTTATAGGTGACAATGTAGGTAACTGGTTTTGTCAAAGATAATAAATGTATTATTAGTTTATAAACATTAAATATGTCATCACATCACTATGATCTACGATTGGTAAGAAAGACGATCTGTTTTTATTTGGTTAAAGAAACTGGGATAGAGAACGAGTGATGAACTAGATAAACGTTGTATTGTGTGTTGTTGTTGTTGTGTACTTAGCTCGAATATAATGCATCAATGTTTTGTTGCGATCGCTACGAACTCTGCAGATATAGCAACAGAAATAGAAAATAGTTTATTGACCAGGTAATTAAGCAAGGTTTACAGGTTAACATCGAGTTGAGGCGACATGAGGAGCTTAAAATATTACCTATAAAGCTAGGTTACCAACCAAGTATTATTTACCAACTAGCTTCTGCCCGCGGCTTCGCCCGCGTGGATGTCGGAAATTATCCCACGGGAACGTGCTAACAGGATAAAATGTACCTATGTGCTTCCCCAGAACGCCATCTATCTCGCGGGCCCTTTGTGGCTAATTACAATAGAAAACCAATTGTGTCTCATTAGTGGTGATTAAGAGGGTACCTATATGATATCTTTACCTAAGTACCTACCTAATTAAAAAAAAAAACTCAATAACAGAAAATTAAATACCTACCTACCTAAATAAACCTATTTCTGATGATAACTAATCTAAACTCAATAAATAAGCAAAATCCCTAAAAACTAATATCTATACGAATGACTAATCCTACCTAACAGTATTATAAAATAACCTACGGTCACTACGTACACTATCAAATATACTACCTATACTTTAAAATTAAAATCTATACCTACGACTTACATAAAAATAAACCTAAATAACTCTAAAAATTAAAAGGAATAAAAATGAACTCCATTGCGGGTGACTTAACCTACGACAAACTTATTATTTGCGGTTGGTGCTGTAA
Organism: Apamea anceps; assembly: GCA_951799955.1. Classification (NCBI taxonomy): domain Eukaryota; kingdom Metazoa; phylum Arthropoda; class Insecta; order Lepidoptera; family Noctuidae; genus Apamea; species Apamea anceps. Next base: position 1,108,570 of record OX637526.1, read on the forward strand.
TCGGGTCTAGGGATCGAACCGCAAAATTAAGTTTGTTTTTTATTGTATATACTTTTCCGGGATAAAAAGTACCCAGTGTGGTGCCCAGGATATTAAAGAATAATTATACCAAGTTTCAACGTAATCGAAACGGTAGTTTTTGCGTGATGCGTGAACAAACAGACAGACAGACAGACAGACAAAAATTTTTTTAATCACATTTTTGGGTTCGGTGTCGGTCTAGTAACACCCCCTGCCATTTATTTTTTTGATATTTTCAATGTACAGAATTTTCACTTCTACAGATTTATTATAAGTATAGATATAGATGAGCCCCAAACTAGACAGTTCGTTTGTAGCGTTGGGCTCCGGGTACGAATTCCAGAGTGGAGACTGGTGATGATTTCAGGTGTTGAATGTTATATCTGGTATGTTTGTGTCTCATCAGTTTAGTTAATTTCCTATACGTAGTATTAGACTCAGTTTCTACACTGCTGACTGACTGACTGAACCAATCTACGTTAGACCGGTTTCTAGAATTGCATGCTTCTTCGACTGTTATAAGCATTAGTAAGTTACCGTTATCGACAGTTTAGAAACTAACTTACCGTGTTGAGAAACTAATCCGCGGACGATGTTATTGAGCCAAAAGTCGCCACTTTCAAATCTAATGATGCAACACCTTCCAAACGGCGAAATTGGCGTGTGCTAGCTGACGTATTGCGAATCATTTAATATAATGTTTTGTGTTTCATAATGTTAATTACTTTGCATACTATTGTATAGGGGCTCGTGGATAAGTAATAACAGCCGCACGGGTCGATCGGTCAGGTTAAGTTACGCTTGCCGCGGTCGATCCGTTAATGGGTGACCATCTTTACATACCGAGACCCCTCCGTGCTTAGGAAAGCACGTTAAGCCGTTGGTCCCGGCTGCCATTCGTGGATCTTTGACAGTCGTTATGGGTCGTCGGAAGCCCGAAAGTCTGACAACTAGCCTTACCAAGGTGTATCTTATTTACTGCCCAGTAACTGGGTTGTGGAGGTCAGGTAGGCAGTCTTAGACTGGAAGACGACTTCAACATAGGAAAGGGCTAGGTACTCGTAGATGATGACTATTGTATAGCATCAAGTTCTTCTAACTGAACAGACAGCTGTGCTACTGGGGAGTTTGTTGTGCCACTTCTTCCCAGCGATAGCACTAGGAAGTAGTGAGGGGCGTGCGTGCCGAGGATTGTCTTATGTAATTTAGTTCGATCAAGCAGTGCTGAATCTCAGCCTAATTTGAATAACATGGGCTTTTGATTTCATTAGAAACATTTCTATTTGACATTTTCTATTTCATATTCACACACTCACACGCACCCCCCACATACAAACACACACATATACACACTCAGAGAATGGCTACAGTTTATAGTTTTAAGTTGTATTTTTATAGTTTTTTTTGTTATAATTTTTTTATTCTTTTTTATTAAAATAACCATACTGCTTACTCCGGCAATTGCCAGCGACACTTATCACTATGTAACTCCGAATCTCGTTTATATTATCTTGGTTAATGTATAAAGAGAGAGCCCTGACACCCATAACACGAGTTTAATCTTAGCTTGGGTACCAGAGGTTTAAGCTCAGTGGTATTCTTCCAATTTTTAGGTTTTTATAGTGCTATTTTTTGTTAAATTGTAAACATGGAAATAAAGCATTATTATTATTTCAAATCTAGTTTTAACTTTAACCTCATACCTCGTATCGTAATCATACAAAGACACACCCGTCGATAAATCGTGGCACTATTTCTGATGTCATAGTGTTAACGATGTAGTAAGTACTGTGGCTCGTGATAAGAGCAGCGGGTCACTCAACTAGGGTCATGTGACGTTTTATTGTGTGATAATTATTGTCAGACCCCGTGACTGATACTGAGGGCTATCTGGGGGTTAGTCAGGTGGGATGCTTTCGTCATTGTGTTTGTTCTCTTTGTTGTTATCTCGTGTTGGCACGAGCTGTACGAGAAAGCTTGTGTTGCTTTTAGAGAAAAGGTGGGTCAGTGGATCACAGTGCAGATACAATAGTTAGTTATGTTAAGTTTTCCCTAAAAGGGTAGCACCAAATGAATAACGTTTATTATGCGGCGACTTTCAAATATAAACAAAACTCAGTTATGCTCTACAATCTATCGATTTATGTGAACATAAGTAAAGAGTATTTGTTTGTTTTGGTTAACGTATCTCATCTCCCTGTATAGTTATAATTATAGAATAGAATAGACATTTATGTTGCAAACATAAGTAATACACAGTTGGTGTGTTATAATACATTAAAGTTTTTTTTTTTTTTTCAGGATGGGAAATCATCAAATGACTCCTCCCGCTCTGGGTGATACATTAAAGTTCAGCCACATTTCACCTTTCAGCAACATTTCTATTATTATCTAACATTCACTAGAGTTTAACCAAAAGCCAGATCCATCAATCCAGTGCAATTCAGTCAATTCTTTTCTCTGATAAAAACTCAGTCATACTGTAGTACGTTTTATCCATTAAAATTTACGTAGTCTACAAGAGTAGTAGAGTCGTAGTTATATGTTCTGTGGTGTGGACTGTCTAGTGTCTCTACACTTTTTTCACATAGGTAATTGTGTGTTAGTACGTAAGGAATTGTGTGTTAGTATGTCAGTAATTGAGTTATTTTATTTTAAATGTGTGTCTGTGTTTTCGACACAACTAGTTTTATTACTATTTGTATGCTCTCGAGTAAAATGTAGCAAACCGGCCATCTCATTATAACACCCTATTGTAATGAAACCTACATTTACGAATAAATTTGATTTGATTTTTAAGGATTTCTTGTTTCTTTCTCTAAGGTTGATTGTGTTGCTTGGTTTTTGTCGATTATTCTTCCTAACTTAGACACTTGTGAAGATGTGGTGCTTACGGTAATTATTCTATGATTTTCGAAAATCTTTTATAGCCCATATCCAGCCTAAGAATTAACTCAAGGGGTTCATAAATCACAGGCCTCCTCTCCGTGAGAGGGAGTAGGTGGGTTAGTTAGGCGTATTTCTATATACAACTAGAATAATTTACATAATATTAATATATCGAACTGCGATCATGCCTGAATCATAATAAAATCCTATGTGATCATTATGCTGCTAGCCTTTTGGGCACTGTTCCTGTTGACAACGATGCGGACGAATTTTTTGATGCCCCATGATTGTTTAGCTTCTTTTTTTATATACATGTACATATTATTATTTTAAGCCTGTTAGCGTAGGTATATAACGTGTATCTATTCGTACATGAAATATTTTAAGAGATAGAGTTAACATGTTAAATAAACTTTCATCTTACCATGTCATAGTTATTTTTATTATAGTTTTAATTGGTAGATAGGCCTATGTTAATGTGGTATCCTTATATTGAACTTAATCTGAATAGTTAATGACAGAAACTAACATTTTTACGACCGTGGGAAACGAAACGGAAATTAGGCGAGAGGTGATCGGGGTTTTTGAATAATATTGTAATTTATATTTATATCATTCATTGCTTTGATATTTATAGCTGGGCAACAAACTATCTTTTAGTAGGTATATAAACTTTGTAACTATGCATCTTATAGGTAAGCGCTGAAAGCACCTGTGGTTTAGTCTTCTAACTTTCTAACCTTCACATAAAACATCCTGCATCACACAAATGTTCTTGGATTTGTGTGATTCAGGATGTTTTATGTGACTTAGGGCTGATTTTTCCATCGCCAGCCAACTTTTATTCGAGGAATAAAATGCGTTTGACAGTTTTTTCATGCAAAAACTGTCAAAATTAAAAATTATTCCTCGAATAAAGTTGATGATTGAAAAATCAGCCCTTAAAAGTATTATTTTTATGTTGAACTTAATGATATTATATAACATAATATTACGCCTTGTTTCCCCGATGTTTAAATCCCATTCGATGGGGGGCGAGCCTATTGCCACCAACCGGGCACCAATCCAGAGTGCTGCTGAGGAATTACAGAACGAAAAACCCAAAGGCAAAGGCAAATTGTTATTACACTTTGACCGATCTAAAAATCGTCCTCGGGCTCAGCAGCAGCGCTTGCGAGCGCTGGACCAACCAGGCAGTATTATAATGTTAATTATATGGTTTGGGTTTTGTATATGGTGTACATAATAAAGGCTATCTATTCTATTCAATTATTATATGAACTTAAGGCGCTGACAAGAGCCAAGTAGGCTTGTCTCAAACAATTTTTTTGCCAAATCGAGAACTGGCTTTCGACCCGCTTCAAAGTATCCCCATACTAAATTTCAACTTAATTTGGTTCTGCCGTTAAGCCGTGACAAACAAACTCACATTCGCATTTATAATAGTAGTTAAGATTAATCACGAAGTCTCACAGTTGCCCTTGTAGATAACTAATAACTATTCATAATCAGGAGGCATCTTTATAACTATTTTATTATAACAATAAAAATATTTTATTATCTTTATAGTTTATCTACAGATTATCTAGCGTTTAGTAATGACTAATTACTGCAAAAGAACAAATACAAATAAATACTAAAAGTCATAAAATCCAATGAATGTTAACGAGTCATTAACTTACATTTAATTAACGATAGACAGTTCATTATAAATCGTACATAATCAGCCTATAATGTTCCCACTGCTGGGACACAGGCTCCTCTCTGTGAGCTATAATGTGGGTGTGGGCTATAATCCACCACGTGGGCCCAGTGCGGGTTGATAGATGTCACATGTCTTCGAATTTATCGTTCTAGGACATGCCGGTTTCCTAACAATGTTGTCCTTCACCATTTTGAGAGGTGATGCAATAATTTACACAAGAAAAGAGCCTGACTGGTTTTGAACCTACGACCTCTCGACTCTTAAGTCGCAGCCACTGAGCCACCACTTATTGGTAGTTATTATTAGTTGTCCTTATGTACAGACGCCAGCAGGTCAACCTACCCGAAACTGTAAAATTTTCCCAATCAACCTTGAACCTTAATACTCTAGCAGTAAAGTTGAAAATCTATTAAAGAAATTTGACAGATTGTAGTAGCTTGATGTGCTGGCGTCTGTACATCAATATACTATGAAATACAGACTACCAGTAACACTACCAGTAACCAAATGCCAGTTAGTGACGCATTGACGTGTCCGAGTGCGGGTTATATCTAACTGTCATTGAAAGGTTGTCGTTACAAGGAAAATGGATCATTGTATCACACATCTGCTAATTACTTATTATATATTTGACCCAGTTACATAAATTTTGACCCGTACACTTTCAGAAATGAATAATTGTGTAACTCAGAGATGATCAGTGGATAATTCCTGAAAAACGAATCTAGTGGTCGCAAGCGCCACTGTTGAAAGCGTGTGGTCCAGGGTTCGACCGCAGGTCGGGCGAAGGGTTATTGGGTTTTTTCATTAGGAATTTCTCAGCAGCAGCTCGGAGTCTGGACGATTGATAGCACTAGGCTTTCACACATTATATGCGACTTAAAAATTACTGGCGAAATGTGGGTGTACTATGAGGAACAGCTCTGCCTAACCCTTGCTTTTTGCTATCCAAGTCAACGATATTTTCTACGCAGCTATCGATTTTTTTCAACTTAAGCAATCAGTATGAGTACCTATATTTTAGCAATAAATTGGGGACCATTTGATCTTTAGACTTGCTCAATTAGAACATACTTATTGTTAATTGTAACTCATGGTCAAGCAATCAATTAAAATATAATTAATGTTTTTTGGACACAAAAATAATTCACCGGTCAATTGGAGCTGTGTCTGACACTCTGACCCAAGATAAATGATGATATTTTGTAACAGCATGATTACCTGAAGTGATGTACCTAACAACAAAATCTCCCATCTCCATATATCATAATTGGCATAGCTTTTGTCGACTTTGTAGTGATAACCGGAATTCTGAAGACCATATATCGAATCTCAACCCTACAAGCAGGTTCGTACATCACTGGCTGAGCCAGCTGGTACTTGAAAGTGACAGGAGCGTGACTGTGCGTTTTCGAATTACCGGGCGATTTGAAATTTTGGATATCATAGCACAATCAGTCTATAATGTTCCCACTGCTGGGACACAGGCCTCCTCTCTGTGAGATGGAGTAAGCCGTATTCCACCACACGGGCCCAGTGCATGTTGGTTATCAATGTTGGAGTGTAATTGGTGAAGTTATTATCCATCGGTAATTAACACACTTTTAATTTTAAGTAGTGAGTTTATAGTCTCATCAAATCAGACTAATTAAATATAAGATCTTACATGGATCAACTGGCATCTGACCTCGGCAAACTGATTACTGGGCAATACAGAGAGTTCGTTATTAGTAGATACGTGGAAGCAAAACAGACTTCTAATAATATTTCAATGTCCTAATTTTCGATATTCACTTCCAAATAATTTGGCCAAGTATCACGGGTAGGTGTTAATATTGAGAGCAGCGTACAGCGCACTTAAAAAAAAAAACGTAGTTAAAGATTTGTATTTCAGATAAAGTATTTGAGATCGGAATGTTAAACAAAGCCAGCATATATTTACCTTTCTTTAATACTCGTAGATTTGTGTGGGTAGATAGATACTAACGTACTATGTGCGAGATACTATCATTGTGCTTTCTGTGAACGTAGTATGTATGATAATATATTCGGTACCAATGTCGTCTTGGTACCGGGTACGCTAGCGTAATTTCTGAGTTAAGTTAAGCAGATCGATCGGTGGTTAAAAATAGCCTAACATAACATCATAACGTGGCCAAAGGCGGCCTGATGTAATCTGGGGCGAGCCTATTGTCATGGACCGGGCACAAATTAAAATTCCGCGCTGCTACTGAGAAATTCCTGATAGGAAAACCCAATAATACTTTGCCCGAGCTGGGAATCCATCCCAGGACCTCCTAGCGCTTGCGACCACTACACCAATGGGGCAGTGAAGGTATTATCATTTCCTTTTATTAATTATTTAAGCAAACTGTGAACAACAAACCTTCTTTATGTAAATTAATTAATAAATGAATGTTAGGTCAGTAACAAAATTCGCAGCTGGACAGTGAATCGTACAAGTGGGCGTTTTCTGGTAATTCCTAGGAACAATTAATTATTATCTCGGCGGAAGGGAATGTGGTCCAGCTGTTCGTCACCCGTTCGTGTAGTTTTAAATGCATCGATAAGAATATAATTATTAGATATTATTACAAAGAGTGGTAAGGATCGTAGCAGGTGGTGTTCTGTGTCTGCCTACCCCCATGGGGAATAAGGTGTGAATTTATGTTATGTTAAGAAGAGATTACGGAAGTAGGTTAAATGCTGTGTATTCATCTACGGTCACCAAATAAGTTCTAACTGTGTTAATTTTCACCTTTGCATTTTCATTGGACATCAACTTTGCAGATACAATGTCAGTACCATTTCCCAACTCCCCATGTCCCCACTCCCACATAAAGATTGCCTATCTATACCTAGTAAGAGTGTGACACATGGCGTTCTGTAGCTTCTGCCAACCACCCATTGGCAAAAGGCGTGAATTTACGCATATTTTCTAACTAACTGACGGTCGGCATCCAGTCTAACCAGGCGTAGTTAAATAAAATTAGTATTTTATAGTACGGAACGACTGGTCGAGAACACGAGACAGTTGCAACCGCTAGCTCATACTAGGAATGCCAGTTTCAAGAACAAGCTTACGATAGTTATCATGAAACTATTTTAGTTTCTCCACAAGGAACTGTTATTTTTGTTAATTAATGGAACTTCTTTTTTATTAATCGTTACGTAAATTGCTTTTAACTTTATGTTAACTGGCTGTGTTGTTCACCACGTGTTATATGAGAGTAGGGCACTTACCCTCTTTGAGAACAGTAGTTAATGAACCATTAGCGCTCATATTATCATTTATGTAACATACCGACCCGCCTCTGCCTCACGGTTTTTATGACTTGACAAATTCTATATCTAATAAATTCTCTAAATGATAGTGAAAACCGCATCATAATCGGTCGCACTGAGACACGAAAAACAGCTATATTTTGTATTATATAAATATAGCAATTTAAAAATCATATTGTGTAGCTAAACTAACAACAATCGGTCAGAGATTCATTATAACTTAGTTCTTTCCTTCGGCTAAAATACAGGACTGCCTTAATTGAGTATCGTTTACTAATGAACCATTAACGTTAATGGAAAACTATAGCTCGTAAAGTATTATATATATTATCTCCTATAGGTTCCTTACAGTCTAACTCAATACGCAAACTAAAGACCAATCGAACAGAACTTAAGTCTACATAACATCACGCTTTGTTTACTCGAAGGGTTCGGCAGGGATGTACATGTAGTAGGTATACACTCACGTATCGCCAGTTATGATTTAAAGTGCCATGTAATAGAGGGCGAGCCGGGTATTTACATTACCCGGAAAACTCCGGGCTGCTACTGAGAAATTCCGGATGGAAAAACCCAATAACACTTTTCCCGTCCCGGGAATCAACCCCAGAACATCATGCTCAGAGGTAGCGCTCGTGACCACTAGACCAACGCGGTAAAACATAAGCCAACAATCACGTAATGCTATAAATAGAAGGCCTACAAGTTAATTATACACTTTTTGATAATTCCCACACATTGAATAAGGAAAACATGACAACAAGCGGCCTCACGTGAGTGATGTAACAAACAAACTGATTGTGGACGTCAACGACATCATATTATGAGTAACGGCAGCTAAGGTCAAACTTTTTCTCTAAGTACAGACGCCAGCAGGTCAAGCTACCCAAAACTGTAAAATTTTCTCAATCAACCTTGAACCTTAATGCTTTAGCGATAAAGTTGAAAATCTATAAAAGAAATTTGACAGATTGTAATAACTTGATGGGCTGGCGTCTGTACATATAACCTTTGCACTTGAATTGTTAAGTTTCATAGTTAATCAAGATTTAGCAATTGACAAGTTGATCTTTGTACCCTTAACTATGTTGGGGTCGGCTTCCAGTCTAACCGGATGCAGCTGAATACCAGTATTTTATATGGAGCGACTACCTATCTTATCTCCACTACCCAGCTACTGGATAATACGATACCCCTTGGTAAGACTGGTTGTCAGACTTCCGGGCTTCTGACCACCCGTAATAACTGTCAAAGATCCACAAATGAAACCAGAACCAACGGCTTAACGTGCTTTTCGAGGCACGGAGGGGTCTCGGTATGTAAAGATGGTCACCCATCCACAGACCAACCGCGGCAAGCGTACCTTAACCTGATCGATCGACCTGTGCGGCTGTTATTATTAGCCACGGACCCCTCTTTTACGTGGAGTGAATGTCTAAATACAAAGCTAATACATTATCTCATGTGCCGATTATGAAAAAGCTCATCATGATAATGCTTTCTAATAGCATTACAGGCACTGAAAGTTTACAGGACAGCCTTCAGAACCGGTAAAAAATTTACATAATCTTTGAGATGATTACGTTTCTTTCTCACGAGGATCAGATAAAAATAATTTATATGCTTTACTTTATCTACTGGAAGAGCACACTAACATCTGTATTCATCAATAAAATACTGAAGATATTTTTGATACTTACACAATAATTTATCTTGTCTTTTGACCGGGCTGATTTTTCAATCATCTGATAACGTTATACGAGGAATAATTTTGAAATTTTGGCAGTTATTTCATACAAAAACTGTCAAACGTCAATTTTATTCCCCAAATAAAAGTTATCTGGCGATAGAAAAATCAGCCCTTAACGTTAAAATCAGCCCTTAACGTTGTAGACGCTCGTCAAAGAAGATTTTGTATATTTTGAAGAAAAAGAGTTTAGTGGTCTCGTGACTGTGACACATCTACGGAAAATACTCGACAGAAAGTTCGGCAAGCTTAGCTTCGCACGGCTTATAAGTAATTACTTAGTTAGCTATAACACAATTTCCGTCGCGTAATTTCTGCAATTTGTTTGTACCTACGTTTCAGTATTTATTTACTATCTTCTGCCGGCGACTTCGACCGCGTGAAGTTTATTATTAGTATAGATGAACAAACTGACCGATGACCCACCAGATGCTAAGCTCTCATCGCTCTACTTAGTACTACATTTTTCATAATAATTGATTTATCATTAAAACAGCTGCTAATACTTTCATCTAGATTCTGAAACGTATGTATTTTCGAAATCAATATCGTTACGACATTTAGGTTACGTATTCTTTTAAATGAAGTTTATAAAAAAAATGTTTTTTTCGTTACAAATCTACAGAGTAGGCAATCAGGTGATCATGTGAGTCGCTTAGCAACAAAAACGGTAAAGGAACACTCGAAGAACTGGTTCCTACTGATCATATTCAAATTTTATTGGCGTAAATGACGTGTTGCTATGTTGTATACAAACCTCGTTAGGCATATCTTCTACAGCCCAAGTTAAAGTCTTTAGATAAAAATGATTGAATGTTGTAAATTAACTATAATTTTGCATGCCCGTAATGAGGGTGAAATATGTCCTGTGCTATAATTTAATTTAACATCTTGTGTACCCACCATATTTCAGGCAAATAAATGATTTATTTATTTAAAAAAGTAAAAAAAAAATGACGGTTCGGACGCTTCATTCGAGTAAATTTTTATTTTTATTTCATTCCACGTTCACACGACAATATTTAGGAATGAACGTTCATTCGATCCCTTTTATTTCATTTTTCAAACAATCCGTAGGTATTAATTTTTCATTTTTAATTCATTTATGACGGCACGGTTGGCGCAGTGGTTAAGCGATTGACTGCTGCGCTGCGTGTCGCGGGTTCGATTCCCGCACGGAACAAATATTTGTATGACCTACATGTATTTGTTCCGAGTCTGGGTGTTTTTCTATCTATAATATGTATGTATTTACAAAAAAAAAAATGTATATAAGTAGTTTATCAGCCATCTTGTTACCATAACACAAGCATTAGGTTGCTTAGCTTGGGACTAGATGGCGCTGTGTGAAATGTCCAGGGATATTATTATTATATTATTATTATTTTGTGATCAGATGTTTCACTTTGCGTGAAAGATGCCGCGCCGCATTAAAGGCAAAAATGAATGAAAATTGAAGCACCTGATAACGGCTTAAGATAATAATAATTAATTAATTAACTACTACTTACCTCCAACATAATATTTTTTTTTACTATAAAGTGGATTTATTTGTCAATGAGCGAACGTGATCAACTTAATTTTCATAAATCTTCGTCAAAATACTTGTATAATTTGTTTCAATGAATTAGATCTCACATGTTACCTTGAGGAGCTGGAGGTTTGCCAAATTTACGCGATCTGATAAATACTTTGATAGCTACTAACGTGGAATCAGGCTGTTTAGAACAAATTCCTACTCTTTAATCATGAAAACACACTGAATAGATAGAAAGGTCACTTTGATTGACGTTGAATTAGAAAACATAAAACCTTAAATATAACCTAAACACTGTGAAAATCAGTCAATTTAATTGTTGAAAGGCACTCTTTGCTAATTTCACAACAATGCAATTTAGATACTTAGACTCTGCATGTTTGGAATCAACTCGGGGCGATTTCTAATGAAAATACCCCCCATTCTCCGATTCCTCTTAACGCTAATGAAGCATTAACAGATCTGGACACCCTGTTAAGTAAACATTAGATAAGGACTCATAAACTGTTATAGCTTGTTTCCATGTGAACCAGAATATGTCATCAAAATAAACAATTTAGTTATTGTTATAATAAACACTAGTTCCTGGCGAGTTCCATTGCCACTGTTGCCAATTTTCCCAATTTCCGCCTTCCGCCTAAAACTTACGTCCAATTTGGCAAATAAAAACTAGTATTATAATAAGATGATTCAACAATATAGTTTATTAATCATGAGACCGAATAATATTGTACTGCACTCAACATCATTCTGTCCTTATTATTCCAATTTAATTGAGGTCAATGCAACATGTCTCTTCTTCCATATTTTTCTGTTAGTCGTCATCTCGCTCTCCCTCCCCTTTATCCATCGTTTCTTTAGTCTTCCTCTACTCTTATAGACATCTTTGGCATCAACATTCATAAGACTCCTCATTACATCTTCTCAAAAAAAAAAAAAAAAATTGTACCGCACTACCGCGCAATATTACTACCTCCTAATTCCTTCTAACCTCACTCTCCAGTCACCTAAGTGCTATGTTTTTTTAACCCACAAGTCTATGTTATATGCAAACACATTTATACACTCACGCCTTTTTCTCATAGGAGTAGGCAAAAACTACAGAACGCCATCTTCTGCGATCCTTACATACTACGTTCATACATCTAGTCATACACGCACGCCGGTTGCGAGTTCTACGCACCTAATTTTTCAGAAGAACATCACCAATAAGGTCACTATATAATATATGTGTGTGTGTGTGTGTGGTTACTTATATTAATTAATCCATGAATTCTACTGGAATATCCCAAGACACCTAGGACAATACTAAAGATTCACAGTTTCAAACTTTCAGACAAAATAATAAAACGCCAAGCTCGACCCATCTAGTGCGAGCTTTCAGCCTTGCCCAATGTCGGGGTCAAACAAAAATAACTGACAAACAGTAAACGACCAGTAACGGTGACTTTTGTAACAACACTACATGTTTGCGTAAGAGTAATGACACTAAAATAGTTCTTTAGCTCTCATTCTGTGTTACGAGCGACCCTGGATTTGGCAGGGAAGTGATGGACATTTTTTGATTGAGCTTTTATTTTTAATCGTTAGTTCTCTAATCATATTTGCTCCATCTACCTAGCCTTTTAGGGTTGGCTTCCAGTCAAACCATGATGGGATGACAATACAGCTGAATACCAGTAATTTACATAGAGCGACTGCCTAGCTGATCCACAACCCAATTACTGAGTAACAGTACGATACTCATATTTATCATATAGCTGCCTATATTTTACTCCAAATCTAGACCACTGTTGAACACAGGACTCTACCAAGTTGTGACTATTCATAAACTCCGTCTTTATACTGTGAGAATGAAAATTTTCCTATTCTTAGTTCTAGTTTTTCGACTAGAAAAAAATGTTCAAATTCGTACCTAACTATTATTCAAATACACAAAATAAATTCAGTCAAAGTTCACGACAAGAATTTGATCGATAACTAATTCTATGCATGTTTAAGAGAATATTAATTAAGGAACGCAGCTTTGTCATCACAATCACACCAAGCGTGCGCACGCGCAACATTTTTTTTTGTACTGAATGTTACGTCAAATTAATAAATTATAGTCACGCGTACCTGTGGAATTACGGAACGTATACAAATACGGAAGTTTGTCAAACCATTCAATTGAATTGAAAGGATAGAAATAGCTGTCTATTATAACATAAATGTGAGATAAAAACGACGCGTGCGCCTTATGACTTTAAGCTTTTCTCTGTTATGCTAGCTGTCTAGAAAGAACAAGAACTCATGAGCCATCAGGTTGCACTAGTCGACGGCTCTAACTCGTTGGTGGCGTGCATTACTATTTAGTTTATATATTTAATTAATCATTATTGATTTATTTATTTCGTGGAATAGTAAAGGGAATGATGTAACCTTAAAACAAGGTTTGAATTGAGATTATTACGGGTATAGTAGCATCGAAGCGGATAATCTGTCATTCAGAGATTGTAAGTTAAATCAGATCAGCCAGTCGAGAATAATAATTACATAGGTAGTTAGCTAACTACGGATCCAGGATGAGACTTACACAAACCAGCGGGGTTTGATAGTTCAACAACATCCATTGCGTTATTTACGTTGTTGAGCAGTAAATTTTTTCAAACATATGAAGTAGAAGTATACAAGGATTAGCAATATCCTTGAAATTGATTCAGATTGTGATTGATGCAGTTAGGGTGCAGGGAGGCATGCACTACAGGGAGGAGGCATACTCAGCAGTGGGTGCAATGATGATGATGAGGTAACTACGATCACTCATTTATTTACCAAGCTTGGCGATTATGGCAACACTACCACAGACAGTTAGTTCAACATCTGTAAGCGGCATGTAATAGAGTGGTGCAAGTACAATGCAGACTTTTTGGTTAACTAGCCGTTAAAAAACGAAATGAATGACAACACGACATGACTTAACCGCAAACAGTTCGGTTAGTTTAATTTAGTTAGTTGTGGTTCATAACAAAGTCAAGTACTAGTTTCTGGAGAGTGATAACCTTGTTAATTAAATCTTTCGTCAAATATCAGTTAATCAACCACAACAGTTAACACGAGGATTCATGTCTAGAAATTCTTCAAATTAATCTTTCTGTTTCCGAAGGGATCAGCAGAGATGTATAAATCACCCACATTTATAATTTTTGGCAAGTTCTAAATAGGGGCGAGCCTATCGCCATTCACTGAGCACTTTTCGAACTCCGGGCTTCTACTGACAAATTCCTTCTTAGTAGCAATACCAACCGACCAGAGGTCCAATTTAGTCCTGGATCGAAAGAGCTGGAAGTCATGGGGAGAGGCATTTACCCAGCTGTGGAATGATGCAGGTTAAAAAGTCAATAAAATCTGACGTAACTATAAACAAATGATGATGCCACAGTTTTCTATCACTTCACTTGTTACGGTTAGATCTTATCTCTATTAAAACAAATATATCTGACACAAACTACGCCTGTGTACCTACAATCAACTTTATCATTCTTTTAATTGTAATTAGGTTAACCAAATACGCAATAATATGTTTAGGTATATATCTACATAATTAATTACTATGGTCACAGCTAGTGACAAAGATATTTATAAATATAGTTAATTTATGTACCTATCTTCTATTTTTTTGTCTAGTTTTCCGAGGAATGTTGTGAAAATATGTATGTGTTTGAAATGTGTTACACAAAAGATATAATAAAATATGAGTCAGAAGGAAAATTAAATAGATTTTCCGAGTTTTCAGAAAATGTTCTACTTCGACAATTTATTGTCGATTAATAAAATGGGTATGTGGGTTACAATAAATTCGTGTGTATATTGAGGACTTTTTCTTTTAATAATAAGGTCGGAGAAGGCGCAGCACAAAAGAAGGTGGAAGAATGCGGGGGAGGCCTTTACCTAGCCTGTATTGTACCTGTAGGTACTGTCCGAAAAAAGGTCAAAATTTATGACAGACTCTAAGGCTACGTAAAATCTGAAATGATGATGATCAGGTCCAGAAGAAGATGCTGAGAGGGATGAGCTGGACTCATTTACGAAATAGGCCTCAGTGAGCCTAGTGCTGTGAACTTTGGCAGAAGGGATGAGAGCAGGAGGAGGAGGAAAGATGGAAGTAAATATGAGACTCAGGTCCATAACAAAGCGTTTACCCAGAAGGGCAATTCTCGTAATTTTAAGAACTGAGTTGACTTTCAGTTATGAATATCATAAATGGCGTGTCATTCAACCTCTACGACCTGCATCAAGTCTGTCTTTGTTTTACTTTGTATTCTAGTTAGTGAGACATATACAAAGCCACTGCCATCTGACCTCGGCACACCAATCACTGGGCGACACCGATATCCTTCGGGCACTCAACTCGACGAACATCACACATAAATATGCAATTTATAACATAAATTATACATATTTTAGTAATGATGTATAATTTCTCCGCAGTTAGCAACATCACTAGCATCAATCAGTGATGTGATGTCAGGATATTTACACTTTATGAATTATAATTTATTGATAGTAAAAAAAGTTGTATAACACATGCATTCTAATATGGGTATGCTTTCGCTGCTAGGTAATTTTTTTCAAGAAAAAAAAAAATGTAATGACAATATGAAAATTCACACTTCCCTAGCTGAAAGAAAATTCTCAAAGATGGGTAACGAGTTTGACTCCCGGATTGATTAAATATTTGTGTAGCCTACAGATTTAGATTTTATTAGGTGTTCCTAACCCTCTCTCCATTTAGGGCTGATTTTTCCAAAGCCAGATAATTTAATCTGAGGAATAATTTTGAATTTTTGGCAGTTCTTTCATACACAATCGGTGAGACGTAAATTTTATTCCACGACTAAAAATTTAGTGTCGATAGAAAAATCATCCCTTAGTCTTAGGATCTAGGAAATAACCATTTATGTTCAAATTATCGTACAGTTAATTAGTATTTTAATGCGTGTAATCACGTACTAGTGGCTATACAAAACTTGCTATTTTGCTACTAGCATTCCGGATTTAATTATAAGGTCTCGCTGACTCTCTTTTAAATGGCAACTTGAGCATAACATAAAACGCTAGCAATTAATACATAACTACCTACATGACTAGAATTGACTACATACAAATATTTTCTTTATTTATTTATCTTTTGCTGTATACTGGGCAAGTGTACACCTGCACAGAAATAGGAAATAAACGTAGTGTGTAACTTGTTTTGTTTACTAACAAATTACTAACACCTTTTTTATTTTTATTTTATTTTGTTTTTTATTTATTATTAATATTATTTTTTTGTGTGTAAAAATGTATGGACGTATGTCTGAAATAAAGATAAATTATTATTATTATTATTAAAAGCTGAAATGAATGTAGAGGAGAAAGTAAATAGGCTATCTGCAAGTGTTTCTTGAACTTCCGTTCTCATTTAACTTAAAGCACGAGTGAAAATATAACAGAAATATTTTAATAACAAAACCTGTATCATTCAAAAAAATATTTAAAAACGTCACACAAAAAACATGGACACACCTCCAAAATAAAAATAAAAAAAAACAAAAAAACTATTATTGAATTAAAACCTACCAGTAAATATCAACACTGCACTCAACTAGCATACAAAATAGTATTATTTCTTTTAAAATCCACTATACTCATACAGGAATACTATCAAACAACTACGACTGCGTATCTGCAAACAACTGCGCGTCCTGAGCTCATACAGTTCAGAGTATAACTGACGCTACGAACTAGCGTATAGCGTAGTTAGGCCCTAGCGGTGCACGCGCAACGGGCTGGGAATAGAGATGGGACACGATGACACGAGTTATGTCGATGCTTTGATTATGTTGGCTACTCGTGTCGATATGAATTGTGTTAAGAGCTCTTGCTGTGGTCAAAATATTTTGGAAGATTGTGATGGTTCGGAGGTTGAAGGATTTGTTTTTCGAGTACGAGTTTGTGGAATCAAACCTTACTTTTAAAAACGAATAATGGTACCTACTTTTAATTTAATCTTTGACATTACGGACGGTGAGCAAATGCATCACGAAATTGAAAAAACACCAAGCGTGGTGATTTATTTTTCAGTAGTCAGTGTCCGTGGAGTTTCTTGCCCGGTCTTCTCCATAGGTACCTACGCTTTGGAATGGGCAACTAGCTTCAACTTTCTGACTGGCACTTTTGAATTGTCAAAGGGTCGGTCCCTTTTACAATTCAAAAGTGCCTGTAATTGGTTTAGTTGAATTAAATGATTTGAGTTTTTGAGTTTGGGTTTGGTATCGGAACTGCACGCCTGTCTACCTAGGGGGTGCTTGAGTATTATTATTTTCAATACAAGTCTCTTTAAGTGCTAACTTAATACCGGTAACTCCCCAAGTTTGTAGAACTATCGAGGTTTAGGTTATCATTGTTGCGTAAATTATGTTACCAGCTGCTGCATCTGGTAAAACTACAAAATGATTTACAGATTTTTTTAAAGAGTCTCCACAAGCTTACATAGTTGGGATAGCCACTGGGACTTGTTGTATAAAAAGCCAACTAGCTGGAGTGTCCAACTAGCTGGAGTGTCCAAATTGTCCCTAGTATTTAGAGGACCTTGCTTTAGAGGACATAAAAACTCGCTTATTGAGCCCAAGTAATTTGCCATGACGTACCAGCGATACGAAAGAAGAAGAAGCCTCCACACACCCTGGCTGAATCCCCTCTATCATCTTCCTGTCAACTGTCCAATATTTTTTTCTACGGCATCTTCCTTTCTCATCGTGCGTGCCGATACCAGACAAGAATAACAATTTGAAACCGCTAAGTATAGTAAGTAAGTAAAAGGCTATGATTATTTTGATTACACCCAAGAACCTAACATTTATAATGACCGTATACTTCGATTAATCCGGGAAGTTAGGTAATTTAGTCACGTCCAGTCTTGGTTGAATGGACGCTGTTGACACGAGAACACCTCTCCGTGTCTAGGTAAGTTGGTGTATAGTATGTACTGAATTAATCAAGGTCATTGTTCAGAAAAGCCTCATAGTCTAACAATATAGATAGTTACAATAAGTACAATAGATACCTAGTTTTCCACAATGACTATAAAAAAAGTGAAGATAAAAAAAGGTAAAAATAAAAAAGGTTAAAAATAACTCATTAGGGACTGATTTTTCAATCATCTGATAACCTTATTCGAGGAATAATTTTGAAATTTTGACAGTTTTTTCATACAAAAACTGTCAAACGTCAATTTTATTCCTCGAATAAAGTTATCTGGCGACGGAAATATCAGCCCTTAGTAAAGAAATATTTATACTATATTTCTAACTACATACTAACTGTTTATAACTAACTGTTTAACTGACTGTCTAACTGTTTTACTAATAACTAAGTACAATACATAAATACCAAATAAAATCACAAAATAAATCAAATTTTGTTTTTATTTATGAATGGATGGGTTCAGAATTGATCAGTTCCCGGAAACTATGCAAATATTCCAGAAATTATTAATCTTCTGGTAGACAGATAACTAGAATTTTTGAAATGTGTAGTGTAATAATGTTGTTTTCGTCATTCCTAGAGCATTTTTGGGTGACGTCCAGACAAACGACTACAAACTGTGGGCGTCCAACCTACAATCCAGACCCATTGTCAAGGTTTACTCCATTCAGACCCATTGTCAAGGTTTCTGTCATGACACTGTTTATGTCATGACAGTAGAGACGAACGGCCTATTTAAAACCGTAACCTGTCATTTAGTATCGATATCGATATTGTTATCGATAAATAATGTCAATATCGAGTTCAAAGTCCGATATAGCGCTGTGCTTTAATTTACGTGTCAGTAGAGTTTAAAACAAACTTAATACATATGTATAGAAAACTTTTATAATTAAGTTTATTTACAGGTTTTTAAGCTAGTCTGGTTTTGGGTCGTGACACTTTTGGGAACCATGTTTGACTTGTGTCTATTTATATCTCTAGAATAGTTACTATCTGACTAGATTAAGGTTTTAAAAGAATCAGGTTTAATTAATTAGTGCGCTTTACCATCAACGATTGCATCTCTGCTTTCCATCAGGTGGGATCGCAGTCAAGCACTAGTTTATATCATTAAAAAAAAAAAAACAAATTAAAAAAAAGCCTATTTCTACTGATATTTGTACGCCGTCAGCGGCAAAACATACAGATCTCTGTAGGTACTTATTATATTATAACACCTATCTTTACGCCTATGTTTAACAAATAAAAAACTTTGACTTTGGCCAATCTCAACTTAAAAGCAAGGGGTTATAATTTTCTTCTGCGGAGTACACTCACACAACACACAGACATACACTAACAGTAGTAATGACTTTCATTTTGACAGTTGAACAACATTTATTGCGTTTTTTTCACTCATTTACGTTTTTGAGCAGACACATTTTTTTAACATATGAAGCAATGGATTAGCGTTCAAACTGATTCTGATTGAAAGTGTTACGCCATTAGGGTGCAGTTTACTAATCGTGGTGTTCCTTTTTCTCTTTTATCAGTCGTGTAGGGGTAATGTGGAAGTCTGAACCACGTCTGAATCTTTTTTACGCGGTAATAATAAGACAGCCAAACCTATTGCAGGAGCTTAATGTGAGACATTCGTTTTCTGACAAAAGATGTCTAAGTACTAACTACAAGTAGGACCTTAAATAAGTCATGCCCCATAATGTTGGTATGTCTAAAGTGTCTGACCTCCACAACCCAGTTACTGGATTATACGATACCCCTTGGTAAGACTGATTGTCAGACTTTCGGGCTTCTGACTACCCGTAACGACTGTCAAAGATACACTAATGGCAGCCGGAACCAATGGCTTAACGTGCTTTCCGAGGCACGGAGTTTTCTGTGGTAAGGATGATAATTCACGGACCCACCGCGGCAAGCGTAGCTTAACCTGATCGATCGACCTGTGCGGCTGGTATTACCTGCACTTATGAGGACCTAAAGAACGCCAGTGATGACGCGATTGATTTGGCCACATCCGCCACATACTGGGCCCAACTTCTGTAATAATTTATCACCGACTCGTAAAGAAGAAGAATAACCAACACCTGGTGAAAAGCCACTCACTTTACCACTCTGTCATGAAGCATAATCAGCCTATAATGTTCCCACTGCTGGGACACAGGCCTCCTCTTTGTGAGAGGGAGTTGGCCGCACCACACGGACCTAGTATGGGTTGGTAGATGTCACATGTCTTCGATTTTTTGGTTCTAGGACATGTTGGTTTCCTCGCGATGTTTTTCGTCACAGTTTTGAGAGCAGTAATGATGAAATAATTTACACAGAGTAAAGCGCCTGCCTTTGTTCGAACCTACGACCTACAATGCGTAAGTCGCGGCCGTTACCACTGGGCCACCACTGCACTGCGGTCATGAAGAACCATAAATAATTCTCTTTGGTACAGGTTCACTAATTCGTAGCTATGTTAACCAATATTTCTTGTCTTGAGTCTTGACACAAATGGCCCAGCAACAGGCCGGTAATCCAGTTCGCTATTGCATTATGTACATACTTACATACATACATACATACCTGCCTAGCTAGGCTGCTTCACAAATGAGGTGGTCCCAATTATGTCAACGAAATCATCGGCTAATTACTAACCTATAAATTATTTAAACATTTGCTAATAATACTGCTAATAATACTGCTAATAAACTTTGAACTGAATTGGAAATTTATTTACTTACCTAAGTATAATTTGTTAATAAAATCACTTGATGCGTGTATTCACCGTAGAGACACACATCTACTTAGTTAATAAATAAAAAATACCATGTATAAACAAAAAAAAAACATCATAACAAAAAACATTAAAACATTAAATTTTTTAGATTCATATTTAATTTTTTTTCTTGTTTATTATTTTTTTTGACAATATTAATTTGATTGCCGTGTTATTTTTTTATTATAAAAATCTTTTTAATGTTTGTATGACTAAATTAAGCTAGATTTTACAGGGATCAGTTTAGTAAAAAGCTTTATTATATGTAGGTAGGTTACTTTCTTAGCAAATAAACGGTTATGATTAGATTCGTTCATTCACTGACAGATAACGCACAGTCTAAATTCCTATCTAGAAGCTCCAGAAGAGTCTAGAAGCATGTCATTCAACTTTTCTAATAAGAAATAAGGGAGGTGAGCACTAAGGAAGGATTTTTGAAAATACAGTCCCTAAGAGGGTTAAATAGGAGATGAAACTTAGTCAGTTTTACCGATGGGAAATCCCATCCACGACTTGTTAATTATAAATCTGCTATTGCCATTATCCAGACCAGCTCTGGTCAAGTCTATTTTCATTATTAGGGCATAAATCTGTAATTGAGAATTTTGTAATGAATAAAAAAAAGCAACGCTTTTCCCGAACTAGGTATCGAAACCAGCGGGATGCCTAACATACTAACAGTAGTTTATTTTGACAGTTATATAGCAGTAGCTGTATGTTGTTGTTGTTGTTGTTGTGTGCTGTTTTGGCAGTATTTTTATAATTATATAGGCCTTCCTGTACACCTACCTACTGTGTAAGCAATATTTGTACGCTTTGCAAGGCAGCATAATTATAGTGACACAACATATTTTTTATTGTATACCATCATCTACCACTACCTTATACATATGTGTACAAATAAATAAATTTGAATTTGAACAATATGCATTGCGTTATTTACGTTGCACAGACAAATTTTTCGAACATATTAGCAATATCCTTCACAATGCAGATGGTGATTGATAGTGTATTACGCAATTCGGGTGCAGCTCCCTAATGGCGTAACACACTATTAATCATGATCTAATATAACCTTTATTTATATATTTACATAATTTTACAGTCTTAAAATAATAATATGTACAGGTGTATAAAAAGGAGGGGAAATAATCAAAGGGCATCCAAAAATTCGTCCGCATCGCTGTCGATAGGAAACGTGCCCAAAAGGCTGGCAGCATTGCCACGTTGTATGGCACTGCTGATTCTTTGGCCAAAAAAATGTATAAAATCTCTAAAAAAAAAAAAACATAATCTGAATAATTTTGAAGGATATTGCTAATCCATTGCTTCATATGGTCGAATAATTTGTCTGCTCAACAACGTAAATAACGCAATGAATGCTGTTGAACTGTCAAAATCAAAGCTATTGCTATTGATAGTGTGTTACGCAACTACCCCCAGGGTCTCACGTTGAGCAGTCACACGACCTTAGACCAACGACGTAGTCGCGTATATCCTTAGTTAAATAATAATTAATACCTTCATCATAAAACTACTCTATTTTAACTGAAAATATTTGTGCTATGTATCTTTGCCTTAAACTAGGTACATAATTGTGGTTAAAATGGACATGTTTTAATGAAAGTTAAGATTTAAGAAAACACATATCGTCAAATAGCAATTTATCTTGTCACTGCATAGCTTTTGGGTAATTCCGAAGTCGTAGGGAGGGCTTGGGGGGGTCAATAAAAAATGTTACTAATTACTTTTCCACTGTCATTTTTATATTTGCACAATTTTATAAGATTGTACCTGCCTCATTGGTGTAGATAGTAGTCACTAACGCGACTGCTGAGCCGGAGCAGGTCCTAGTTTCGATGCCGGGATCGGTTAAATGGGTTTGCCAAATCGTATAAGTCCCATGTAGGTATGTATGTAATAAGGGTGAGCCACAGAAATCTAAATAAAGATTTCTGTGGGGTGAGCCTTTATCCGGGCCAAATCCAGACTCCTCAATGCTACTCAGATTTCCCTAATACATAAACCCAATACCTAAACTTTTGAACCCTCAGATGGAACACTGGATCTCACCATCAACAATCACTCTTGCAGCCACTCACTAGAGTCTAGTTAAACAATAACTACATCCAAAATGCTATCAAACAGGACATTTTCTAAGTTTCGGGCTATTTCCTGCAGAAACAATCTTCAACACACGTCCCTATTTTGTCCTCTTCATGACGTAGCTACTAGTCATAGGTACAGTCAACAGCAAAAGTAGATGACCAAAATCAGAAATTCAATACTAATGAACGGAGTTCGCGTCAGAACTGTGTGGCGTCGAAGTGATTCAAAAGTATGTGATTGCAAATTATACCAAACATTTACTACTAGTACAGCTGCCATATAGCTGCGAACTCCGTTCATTAGTATTGAATTTTTGATTTTGATCATCTACTTTTGCTGTTGACTGTACCAACTCCTTTTAACCAGCTGCTGATATGTTAAATTACATAGCGAACCCCTTCGTGGCTCGGAAAGCATGTTAAGCACTTGGTCCTGGCTGTCATTCGTAGATCTTATCTTTGACAGTCGTTACTGGTAGTCCGAAGCCCGAAAGTCTGACAACCAGTCTTACCAAGGGGTATCGTGTAACCGATGCTTCATGTAAAAATACTGGTTTAGCTTCATCCGGTTAGACTGAAGGCCGAAGCTATTATGTTAAATTTGCCTGTATTCAGGTCAGCCTAGTAACTGTGACGTCATAATATAGTATATCTTTAACACATGTACTCTCGGGTTATCAGAGTCATGCAATCAGCTGTCATCATTATTTAGTTAATTTTTATCTTAAATGCGTTGCTGAAAATATGTCTTGTTAATTAAAAAATGTTACGTGTTTTAATTATGCTTCAGTTACTTATATATAATAATATATAACATTATATGTAATAGAATTGAACACATAACATCACGGCACTATAGTATAGGTATACTTTAGGTTTTTAATTAAAACAAAAAACAATAATGAAGGCGAGAGTCACTTGTTCTTTCCGTTGTTATGATAATATTTTGTAACGTAACCGTAACTCCGTGTTTCCGTAACCTTCTGGTTACGGAGATATTGAAGGTTAAAATTTCACAATTTTTTTTGAGATTTTTTTACGAAAACAAGTTCTAAACGGTATAACTTAACTTTAAATACTCCCACGATCCATGTACGGTTGTATGTAGGCACCCATAATCACAATTGATTGCGCACTCCCGTAGCGTACCGCACAACAGCGAATTCACACCAAACACATAAAAAAAAATACAAACATCCGAATTGAGAACCTCTCCTTTTTAAGAAGTCGGTTAATAATAAAAGTCGTTTCCCCTTTTTTAAATATTTTGTTTTGCACAAAACTTCGTTTGATGTACTTACAGAATGCGTAGATGACGGCTTCGCGATGGGTCGTTTTTACAACCTGTGTATATATTTGGTATACACCTGCAGATATGGGATACACCCACATTTTGTTACCCCAGGTAATAGAGGGCGAGCTTATTCCTGGAAACATCATCAAACAGAAGACTTAGTTAAGGTGGTCCAATTTATTCGGACGATTTCTTTCACAATCGCAAAGGAACATTTACCAGAATGAGTTTATTATGAAATACATATTATCACCTTTTTTACCAACAGTCACCTGATTCGATGCAAATTATTACATCACACAAAAAAATAACATGAATAAATGAATTATCTACAGTAAAAGCACGTGCTGGTTTTGTGTGGATATCGGAAGTGCATTTTTTTACTGATAGTTCAGTCTAGATTTGTATAAGGAGCCTATATATTGGTATGTAATTAGGTCTATTTTTGTTAGTAGTTAGTAGCACTTTATTTAATACTAGTTGAACTGTTACTAGTGCAGGAGCCAGAGAGTTCCATACTCTGGTGTACAAATTGTTTTATGTCAATAAATATTTTTTATATTTTATGTTACTAGTCGGCCCACAAATTCAAGGTCGCTCAGCGCGCTATGGAGTGTAAGCAAACTGAATAAGCAGTGGGCTGGCCATGTTTGTCGAAGGACCGATGACCGGTGGAGCAGACGAGTCCTGGAGTGGAGACCGCGAATCGGCGAGCGTAGTGTGGGACGCCCCCCAGCTAGATGGACGGATGACCTAAAGAAGGTGGCTGGGGTAGACTGGATGCGGAAGGCGGAGGACAGGGTGTTGTGGCGCAGTGTGGGAGAGGCCTATGTCCAGCAGTGGCAGCAGCTGCGATAAGGTGAGTTGATTGATTAATTGAACTGGTACTGGATTAATATTAACTAGATATTATTTAATGGAGCATGAATTGAGCTCGTGAACTCAGAAACTAACCTAACTAATAAGTTGTAAGGAATTTGTTACTAGCGCTATGAGTTTGTTCGATGCTTGTCAATAAACGATTGTATTGTTAGGGTTCCGTACCTCAGAAGGAAAAACGGAACCCTTATAAGATCACTTCGTTGTCCGTTAGTCTGTCCGTCCGTCTGTCAAGACCTTTTTTCTCAGGAACGCGTGGAGTTATCAAGTTGAAATTAATATCAAATACTCAGGGCTGCAATCTCTTGAAGCAGTAAAAAAAATCAAAGTTCTAAGTAAACTCAATCAAAAGATACGAGCCAGTTTGAAGGTACGAAGAAACCGGTACGTTCTAGAGCCAAAAATTCGAAGACACGTGACATCCAACCAACCTGCACTGGGACCGCGTGGTGGATAACGGCACACTCCCTCTCACAGAGAGGAGGCCCGTGTCCCAGCAGTGCGAACATTATAGGCTGATTCAAGGTGTCCAAATGAGCACTTTCTGGAGCATGTGCGCAAAGGTGAGACTGGGATCACTTGCTCTCTGCTGGGGACCAAACGGTTATCAGTCCGTAGATTATTTTGAAATCACGTGTTCTGAGTATTTTAATGACGTCTTCAGTTTCCGAGATTAAATTGTTTTCTTATATGTATTATTTGATAAGGTTTACAATATCATTGTAAAGTTATCTCCGAGTGTACATAATGACTGGTATTGTGTGTTGTTGGCGCATACATTTTACTGGATACAGTAGGGGGACCGAAAAATCCGTAATACTTTAGATTTTTCATGAATATGAGAAAAGGTACAGCGAAAATAAACGCTATGTTGCTTCGGCCAACCTGCTCAGGTGGAGATTCATAGACGACTCCGCCTGAGTGTAAATGTGGTGATGCTATTCCATAAACAATGGAAAACTTAATATCGTGTCTTGTGTGTCCTGTCGTGTGCACATTACAGGAAATAATGGACGCTAGTGATGGCGCCAAACACGTAGCCGAATTTTGGGCCGAGTCCATTTAGATTGCTGTCGACACGCCAAGATGTAGAAGCGCAGTGTTTTGGGAAATGATAAGAGGTAGATAGTTTCCAAACAGAGATATAGCGTGTACAGTACCGAAAACCTCAACTCATCAACGTCTACAACGTTTAATAGGGAGTGTCTATTGCCTCTTACCGGGTACAAAGTGAGACTCTGGACTGCCACTGTTAATAAATCCTACTTGCAAATCTACCCGAAGAATAGAATGAGGTTTACAGCAATCTTTAGTACAGTTTAGTTTTCAGTTTTTTATTTAGTTTAAATCAAAATTAAAGTACGAGTCACAATAAATACTTTTTCTTTCTTTTTTTTTTCAATCTTAAAGTTAGTAAAATGGTATTTTTCTATCGGTACTTTCACTGCTGTAGTGGCTATAAATAAATCAAGATACCAAGATATAATAATAATATCCCTGGACATTTCACACAGCGCCATCTAGTCCCAAGCTAAGCAACCTAATGCTTGTGTTTTGGTAACAAGATGGCTGATAAACTACTTATATACATTTTTTTTTGTAAATACATACATATTATAGATAGAAAAACACCCAGACTCGGAACAAATACATGTAGGTCATACAAATATTTGTTCCGTGCGGGAATCGAACCCGCGACACGCAGCGCAGCAGTCAATCGCTTAACCACTGCGCCAATCGTGCCGTGTATTTATCATTGTTTGAACAGAAATAGTTGGTAGTAGTTGTCTAAAATAAACAGTTTAAAATGAACTACAAGTGCAATTCATTACATTTCTAAGTATTTCGTATTAAGTATTTAATTAACTTTCCCTGCAATATTATGTACATGTAATATAAGAATTATAGGACATCAAAAAATTCGTCCGCATCGCTGTCAACAGGAAAATTGCCCAAAAGACTGGCAGCATTGCCACATTGCTTGGCGATGTTGATTCTTTGGCCAAAAAATAAGGCAGTCCCCTGGTCACGCGAAGATACTCAACGACCAACCGCTTGGCAATGTATCGAAAAAACTAAGTGGGCACTCGGACCCCATGGCCCTAGTGATTCAACCCAAACGGCTCCAACGTATAACTCCCAATAAGATTGGAATATTTTCGCCGTTTGAGGTTTTCCATAACTGCAGTAGCCGCCCTTACTTTCCCTATTCGTTTATTATATATTGTTACAGACTAAACAGGAAAAACCACTTAAATAAGAACATGATTGAATCACACACAATCAAACGTATCAGTTTGTTATCAATAACATGTACTTAACTGTCAACAAGAGAATTATATGCTACTGATAATACAAGAAGCTGTGGGCTTCTTGCAAATATTGTGCAAATGTTAAATATTTACCTAAATAGTATCTATTCTGTTCCACAAGGTTTTATAATAGAAAAGGTCACGATTAAAATAGTCATGAAAGTCATCTACTTACTTACTTTTACGCTTGGGTAGTAAGTACGAGAGATTGGATTGGTCAAACAAATCAATGTAAGTCAATCCACTCAGCCTATCGCAGACCACTGCTGGACGTGGGCGTCTCCCAGACTGTGCCACAATACCCTGTCCTCCGCCTTCCACACCCAGTCTGTCCCAGCCACCTATTTAAAGTCGTCGGTCCACCTTGCTGGGGCACATAGATTCAAACACATACATCAAATACCACAACAATACACAACTACATAGCTCAATCAAAGTGCAACTACATAAATTGAAGGTTACGTTTTACTATTAGTATAGATATTTACATTATATAAACTAACATTTAAAATAATGATATTAATGTACATGTGAAAAAATAAGCAAAATAATCACAGGGCATCAAAAAACTCGTCCGCATCGCTGTCAACAGGAACTGTGCCTAAAAGGCTGGCATCAGAATTAGCATCGCATGTTGCATAGCATGTTGTATGGCGATGCTAATTCTTTGGCCAAGAAACAGGCCAGCCCTCTGGTCATGTGAAGAGACGACTTGGCGATATCTCGAAAAACCAAGTGGGCACTCGGACCCCATGGCAATAGTATTTCAACCCCAAACGGCTCGAACATATAACTCCCAATCAGGTTGGAATATTTTCGACGTTTGAGGTTTTCTGCACCAGCAGCAGCCGCTCCAGCACAGCCCACCGTGCTAGGAAGATGGGATGGCGCAAGGGTGTCGACACATGTTGCATCCCACACCAAAGGTCTGCCTAACTTCCAGGGCATTATGGTCATTCCGTCTGATCGCTTCCCAACGTCGCGTGCCAGGCTGTTGGGTTCTGAAACAGCTGGCACCCCGGCGGTGACAAGAGCACGACGGATGATGTCATTAATGCCGGCGTGCCGTGCTATTCGAGCTGCGCTCCTACTGCAGGCTAGGCCATGGTGTCCGAGGTAGTCGACAGCTTCACCGCACTGACAGCGACGCGGAGCCCCACAAGGAGCGCCCAAATGCAGATAGGTAGCGAGCCGGAAAGTGATGTCACCAAGCATAGTGCCTATGTTGGGTGACGAGAGTGCTTGAAGCCAGAGCCCCGACTCCCACTGACCCACAGCCAGCAGGCGGGCACGCTCAGCAGTATTGGTGGACGTATTGATAAGATTATTCCGTACCAGCCCGCAGAGCGGCTCATCCCACTGTCTCTGGGAAGATGGGTTTCCGGGCCGATCTGTATCCGGGCAAGCCGCTTTCCAGGCGTTCACCGCGTCGGTCAAGCAAGGCACTTCAGAGTTAACCAGACAGGGTGCTAAAATTTTCCCGGTCAACTTTTCGGTGCTGTGGACAGAGGACAGGAACTAATACTGGTAATTTTGCGGACGCCGAGGCCACCAAAACGGATGGGTAGTGTGGCTTGAAGCCACGCTCGGTCGTCCAAGGCCACATTTAAAATTGCTGCGAATGATATGGTCAATTTTATCCAACAGATGTGGTTGCTTCCATAAAGGGGAAGAACGTAGAAAATATATAAATAAAATTTGGGCCAAAACAACAGTATCTAATTAGGGTGAATGCCGAATGTAAATTAATTTTGGACAGTCTGTCCGAAATGTCGTTGAAATTTTTAATTTTTTCATCGATGAAAGGTGAAAAACTATCTTCTAAAATTGGGGAACCTAGGATGTGCAGTGAACTTTTATCTAAATTTTTGATTTGTGGGGCTATTGCATTAAATTTATCTAGAGTCAATTGTCTGTCGGTAATGTCAGAAGTCAATTGTCTGTCGGCAATGTCAGAAAAAAACACTACAATCAAATAACATTTTAGTAAGCGTTAATAATACACTTTTAGTTTAATAATACGTTTTCTCAAATATACGAAAGATTGTGAAAAAAAAAAACAATGACAAGCAATAAGGAAATCTCTCAATTCCTTGTAACAGTGCACAACTAGGAATAATTCGATTTGTGTGTAACAAAAGAACTTATTTAGACATGATTGTTTAACTTAGTTCTGTGTATGACTCAAGAATAGAACAGGCACGTCTGCTGCGTGTGAGGTGGGTTCGATTCCCAGACAGGTCGAGCAAATTGTTGTTACATATTATAAAACAGGTGAGTTTTATTAATGTAAATTATTTGTATTACTACTTATAACATTGTTTGGCGATGGAGTAATTTAAAAAAAAGTTATTTGATTGGACCGTTTTATTTAAAATGAATAACCAGCTAAGTGCAATTCAAAGAAAATATAATTATTTCGATAGATTAGTCTAGTAAGATAGTTATATTACTAGATCGTGCTCGTATCATAGTTATATTTCTAGCGAGACAGTTTGAACCGCTTCCATATAACTATGTAGGTATATACTATTATTATCCCTAGGGATATAACTATATCACGCCTTCAACCATCTTACTGCGACACATAGATACTACTTAAATGATATTATAAAGTCACATGCCAGGTTATGACTCTTAAAAAAACAGGAAAAGGAAGCGATGCAAGTAAAACCACAAACAATTTGCATACTTTTGTTACACTGTTTGGTGCGTGCTGCGTAAAGTACGTAGTACGTGATCGATTGTAGTGAATGAACGAACGTGATTGACCGATAGCGTGACGAATGAACTGAAGAGGTGTTTAGGAAGTGTTGCTAATAAAATGGTTTTGGATATTATGACTCCAGATAAAACTGGTTAAGGGATGGAAGAAGAAGAGGTAAGTAGGTATCTTAGATTCTACATCATCATCTGCCTAGCCTTTTCCCAACTATGTTGGGGGCAGCTTCCAGTCTAACCGGATACAGCTGAATACTAGTATTTTACATGAAGCGACTGCCTATCGGATCTCCGCAATCCAGTTACTGGGTAATACCCCCGGTAAGACTGGGTGTTAGATTTTCGGGCTTCTGACTACCCATAACGACTTTCAAAGATCCACGAATGACAGCCGGGACCAACGCCTTAACGTGCTTTTCGAGGCCCTGAGGGGTCTTGGTATGTAAAGATGTTCTGGTCACGCATCTACGGACCAACCGCGGCAGGCATGCGGCTGTTATTTCGTAGCCACAAGCCTCAGTCTTAGATTTTTATACGCGCTATATGTATATACCACGTGTCGGCATAATCTTTACTAAACAATGTGACTGAGTTATTGACAACAATGTTATACAATAAATATTATTGATTCTCAATCAGAAACATGATTGACTTATTTTTCTCAGAATGCGTCAAGGTATCTATGAAGTAAACATTTTTTTTAAATGAGTGATTTATAGGTATTATTTTTTCAAGCTTATTTTTCCATCAAGAGATTGCTTTCAAGTTTTGAACCGTCGAAAATAAGACCATATTTGAGGTGTGCACTATTATTTTGATTAGCATTTTCTATGGTTCTAATTTCGTTACAAAGAGGTGTCACTAGCACTTTTCCAGTGACTTCGTCTTTTCTATAATATTTCCTATATCGTAGGAATAACGAAAAATCCTTATTTCATGTCTATACCATAAAGGGAACCTATGTGTAAAATTTTAGCTTTTAGGTCCAAGGATTTGGGCCTAAAAGCTAAAGGTTGATGAGTCAGTTTGTGAGTGAGTGACTGAGTCAAGACCAAAGATTTTAAAGAGAAGGAAGTTCAGGACTTACCTTTTTATATGTATTGATTGATATAATCCCACAGTAGGTAGAGATGCCAGCAGGTCAAGCTACCCGAAACTGTCAAACTTTCCCAATCAACCTTGAACCTTAATGCTTTAGTGATAAAGTTGAAGTCTATGAAAGAAATTTGACAGATTGTAGTAGCTTGATGTGCTGGCGTCTGTACCATACTTTGCATTGTCCGAGACAAATATCAAAGATGTTCGCATGATGATCGAGTTTCACGGATTTACTTGTTTTTTTAACCATGGGAAATGTCAATACTGTACATTGGTTTATTGAAATATATTATGTAACTAAGTAAGTACATAAGGATACTTAGGAATGTTCAATTAATGACCAATTCGATGTGAATTTATAGGTAAAAGCTCTATTATTTAAAGTATTAGAAACTTTGTTTGCATGTTTTCCTTCTGAAAGTTTGTAATCTGAAACAATGTGACATATAAAGTCATCTTATGTGATACTGAGTTTGCCTAGGATTTTCCTCAACAGCTGAAACAGAGCAAAGGCAAACTGTTAACATTTGTCCTTTCGTACTTGGCATTTCTCTGGACAGACAGAGGTGGAAAGACAGTTGGGAGGCCTTTGCCCAGCAGTGTGACATTAATGGCTAATAAAAAAAAAATGGTGACACATAGTAAAGATGACTTGCCGAATGCTCATTGACCTTATACTAAAATCCTTTTTGTTTGTTCAGAAATTAATTGTAATAATTTGGTTAGTTTTTGTCGTGGTGTGTCCACCAATTTGTAACTTTATATACAAAAAACTTTATTGTTAAAAAAGTAAAGCAAGCGAGAATACGTTGTATCATTGCGTGGTTGCTATAGACTTCCGTATAGTTAAATAATTATTTTATTATTGACAGGTAGTAAAATAGCTAAAGGCTTGTTACTAACGGAGTTACTCGTACTTATTACGAAAAACATGACCCTGAATTAATGGGGATAAATTATTACATAATCAGCCTATAATATGCTGCCTTCCTCTCTGTGAGAATCTGTGGGAATCCACCACGCGGGCCCAGTGCGGGTTGGTAGATGTCATATTATGTCTTCGAGTTATTAGTACGCCTGACTAGGTTCGAACCTACGACCACGACAAGCCGTTACCACTGGGCAACCACTGCTGCTATAATGGTAAATTATTAGGAACCTTATATAGCCTTCATACCAGGCAAATCAGCATCCTCTGAAATACTCAACCCACCAAAAACATTTAATGTGAAAAAAAAGGTTTCACTGCTAAAAAGTGATCAGATCTAAATATAGAGCCAAGCCCCTAACTTAACAAGGCTTACCTAATTCTATAAACTTTACTACTTGGTCAAAATGTAAGGCTTGAGCTAATGAAACATAATGTATTTTGCAAGTCTACATAAACACATCTTAACCTGAGAACATCTTAACATCTTAATTTGAGCTCTCTAGCATTATCCAGGCCGAATCTCTGAAGGTATGAAAATACGACGAAACGCTTCGAGAAAAGGAAGGTGGGCCGGTTTTTTTTGGCTCGTTTCGACAGATGGCACGTATCCTCCTTACAGACATGTATCAAATATTTGCATGCCATCATTACATGTTTGAATGGAATGTGTCTTTGCAATACAATTTTACTTATATACTTGTCGGAGTCATTCGTTTGACTATTCGGAACGTTAGCGCCATCTCGTGGCGCTAGACAGGGCCTACCCTGAGTTCGTGGAGGTGGATGGAGAGCTACACCTACAAGAACGGTGTGAGCAGAGCTCTCGGGATGATCGAAACATTGGACATCGTACGAACAACATGTGCTCAGAAACTGTCAGCGTTCCGTATCGTTGAGTTGTGTGTGTGTGTGATTCGCTAGTGTGACTAACTTGTTCGTAAATTATAATCTAATTTGAAGTGCAAACCGTTTTGCTATTGTGTTATAAATAACCAACACTACCCATCAGTGATAGGAATAGGTGGTGCCTATTGGCCTAAACTTCGAAGAACAGAGACAAGAAACGGAGACTTCCTTACGACTAAATTTTTCACTCACTCACTAACACATTGTGTACGTCATTTATATATACTAACACAATTTTTGATTTTGATTTTACTGTAAATTATTTAATTTAATGTAATGTTAGTATTGTTTAAATTGATTTTAATTCTATTTCAGTGTCTGTGGTCTACGTACCAATTGATTTTAATATAATTTAATGTATTGTATGGATTATTATTATCTGAAATAAATGAATTATTATTATTATTATTATTAAAAGTGTTGTCCCAAATTTCTGGACAGATGTCCTGGAAAAAATGTAGTCCTAAGGAAGTCTCCGTTTCTTGTCTCTGTTCTTCGAAGTTTAGGCAAATAGGCACTACCTATTCCTATCACTGCTACCCATAGTACGCCCACAGTAATTAATATATGCCTGATGCTAATGAGAGACAGACATGCCATCTCCGACATACTTATCATCTTTTGTGCCGACCACATTTTACGCAAATAAACGATTTTGATTTTGACAACAGCTTCTACAGGGATTTCTACTAAGTACAAGGTTATTTTCCACTTTAGGTACATTTAGGAACGACCGATTCGGGATCTTGCCTCTCCTGTATTACAAAGGATCCAAAAAGAAGTGGCTACTTTGAACTTTGAGCTACCTTGAATTGATTTACAAATGAGAAGAAAGTGGAACAGACTGTGCAATTGTATTTAAAACAGAGGTTGATTAATTTAATTAGAATACATAGTGTAGGTGGCACAAGGTGGCAAGAATTACAAAATTCACGGTGCTATCTTCGAAATTACAGTGGCGTCCAAAAGTTAGTCGACATTTTTTCACTTCAGCTGTGATGCCACATTACGATTTAAAATAAAGTTATCT
Organism: Apamea anceps; assembly: GCA_951799955.1. Taxonomy (NCBI): domain Eukaryota; kingdom Metazoa; phylum Arthropoda; class Insecta; order Lepidoptera; family Noctuidae; genus Apamea; species Apamea anceps. The sequence goes on from OX637526.1 coordinate 1,142,808, forward strand.
TTAATGATAAGTCATAGGTTGAATTAGTCAATAAAAATGTTATAAGTTTTATTTCAAACATTTGGAACTAGAATTTTAAATCATAATGTGGTGGTCGGGGATTTGATTTTTGAACAGTTGATATATTATTCCCTTTACATGACGTTCCGTTTCAAATGATATTTATTTATTTATTGAGGATCTCCAACAAAGGATACACTAAGACAATAGAAATTTACAATAATAAAAAGAAGGTTGTTTTACGTGTGTGTGTGTGTATGATATGATTAATATAACCTTGAATTTTAAAAGTGTCATGATCACGTCTTTCAAAAAACATGTAAAAAAAATATACGTTTCCGATTCTACATTAATTAAAAATAACTAGAATAGAATGGTTACATAAACGATAATAATTTTTTAGAGCAATAATGGCCGTTCGCTTATGACATGTCAAACAAAATAAAGTACAGACGCCAGCACAACAAGCTACTACAATCTGTCAAATTTCTTTAATAGATTTTCAACTTTATCGCTAAAGCATTAAGGTTCAAGGTTGATTGGGAAAGTTTGACAGTTTCGGGTAGGTTGATCTGCTGGCGTCTGTACCTAGTGTTTAGGTTATTTGGATTTTTTTGAAAATCTCCGATACCCGGGTTTTGTTTACAAAAAAGAATTTTTGTAGACTCCTACAAAAGTTTTTTTTGTAAACAAAACCCAGGTATACATACCTATTATAAAAAACTTGTTAAACTTTGGTTTTTATACTACACTTATCATATTAACTCTAATATGATAATTGAGACTACAATAAAAACCAAAGTTTAACTTTGATGCAGCTTCCTTTTCATGGGCCTTGTCCATTTAGAGAATGGCCAGACCAGAAGACCTAACCAAACATCAGGTGACTAAATAACTGTATTTTTTAATAATTTACCGACCCTTTACCGGTCCTATGACGGTGGTGACTTAAGACTGGTTGAATGAACAGCATTCCTTTAAAACGTGTTACGTTGATAATATTATGATAATAGAAACTATCACGTGGATTTACACGCTAAAACGTTTAGTTATATGTAAATATGCAATAATTAAAAGTAAGTATCGCCTATTATTTTAGGTATTACAGTGACTTTTATAGGTATTGATTGTAATTAATATTCTTTATTACATTTACCTAAATGGGTTCAAAGTATGAAATTGCCGTTTTATTGTAATAGGTACTTCGAATTGACATAGAACCTTCATGGTTTGAGATTTTTGAGTGAAACTTTTTTCACATGGTACCTCTGAAGTTCTTCTTTAACAAAATGTGCAACATTCGATTATCGACTTTCAGTTGTTTTTTTTATTCAGCTTAGACAAGAAAGATGGATACTTCCAATATTCGAGTTATTTTTGAATACGAGTTCCGTCGCGGAACTAACGCGGCAGAAACAGCTCGCAATATCAATGTTGCGTTTGGAGAGGGGACTGCTAATGAACGCACCGTGCGATTTTGGTTTAAACGCTTTCGTGATGGAAACTTTGATTTGAAGAACGAACCACGTGGAAGACCGCCCACACAGGTGAATAACAATGAATTGAAAGAGATGGTGGAAGCCGATCCGAGCCAAACTACCCAGGAATTAGCGGCATGGTTTAACGTTACCTTACCAAAAATATTGTCAAATCAATAAAATTAAAAAATATGAGAAATGGGTGCCTCATGATTTGACTGATCTGCAGAAAGAAACGCGTTTTGAAACTTGTGTTGCCTTGTTGAATCGATACAGAAATGAAGGACTATTGGATCGAATTGTGACATGTGATGAAAAGTGGATTCTTTACGATAACCGTAAGCGAAAAATGCAATGGCTGACCCCAGGTCAAACGTCGCAACAGTGTCCTAAAGCAAAGTTTACCAATAAAAAGGTAATGGTAACTGTTTCATGGTCTCAGCATGGTGTTATTCACTATAGCTTTCTCCGATATGGTCAAGCAATAACGGCAGATATCTACTGTGACGAACTCCGAACAATGATAGCAAAACTAGCAGTGAAACAGCCCCGACTAATAAATCGATCTTCACCATTATTGCTCCATGATAACGGGAGACCTCATACAGCACGAGAAACCGTTTTAACTCTACAGGAACTGCAATTAGAAACCATTCGTCACCCTCCGTATTCGCCAGACCTTGTTCCAACGGACTACCATATTTTCGTGATTTGGATAATTTTCTACGTGATAAAAAGTTTTCTTCTCAGGAGGCAGTACAAAATGCTTTCACACAGTTTGTCGAATCTAGATCACGAGAGTTCCTATCGCAGGCGTTAGGTAGGTAGGTCAACACACTTAATACTTGATAATTATTGTTTTGGATTAATCAACTAAGAGATGATACAAAAATAAATCGTAGGCCATCTAATAAGTTTCATAATGGAGTAATTAATAATAATTGGGCACTTTATTATGGTTTTTTACCCGACATCTGTACCTAATATCTTAAGTCCAAAGTCTAAAACTAGAGGTAAATCAAAGTTCAGACATGTCTGACGTAAGATAAACTTCCGGTCAAAGTTATCTATGGGTCAAAGTTTAAGTTTGGATTGACACATTTACAGCGTGTTTGTAAGTACACTTGGTAATCACAAGAAAAGCGCGCGTCGCTTGGTATGATAAAAATACTGTATCTTTAATCGAGTAAATACTATGCTTTATGTAAAAGTGGACAGTGTTTTAAAACCAATACCCAAGCACCTAACATTATCTTTTTATTTTTATATATATTCTGTACTAAGGTACTATTGGTACCTTTTTTGTGTTGGGGGGACCTTCAAAAGGCGCCCGGTCTTTGGGGATAAGACAGGAGAGTGTGGGGTTTTTACCTCACTAAAACCATCCATGTGGTAATCATCTGCACTGTTACCTTTCAAAAGATCGATCCGAAACCCCCTCTGTGCAACGCCTGATAGAGCCCATTTATTGGGAAATTGTAAAGACAGGTATAGGTACCTAGACGTACTATTGTTACCTACTTACATATAAAAATGAAGCAGTTATACCCTAGGATACTAGTGAAATCGCAGCTTAGATAGAATCTAGTAAAAATCTACTAATAAATTAGGTGAGAAGGCCGAAGCAACGCTTCTTATTGTCATTTAGATTAGAAGTTCTTACCAAATGCACTAGTTTATTATTATTGAGGTTTATATTGTTAAGAAACAGCAAGTCATGTGATCGCCGCTCAGGTTTGCCGTTTGGCACCAATTGCTTTTACTACTGATTCATAGAGAATAGTTGAGCAATATCTTGCTCAAGTCTCCGATGGGATACTTGTTGCTACCTTGCTCAATAGTCAAGCCGAATCTATACTAATCTTTATACTAACTAGCTTCTGCCCGCGGCTTCGCCCGCGTGGATGTCGGAAATTATCCCACGGGAACGTGCTAACAGGATAAAATGTATGTGCACCAGGATGCCATCTATCTCGCGGGCCCTTTGTGGCTAATTACAATAGAAAACCAATTGTGTCTCATTAATGGTGATTAAGAGGGTACCTATATGATATCTTTACATAAGTACCTACCTAATTAAAAAAATAAATAAACTCAATAACAGAAAATAAAATACCTACCTACCTAAATAAACCTATTTATGACGATAACTAATCTAAACTCAATCATCATCTGCCTAGCCTTTTCCCAACTATGTTCAGGGCCGGCTTCCAGTCTAACCGGATGCAGCTGAATACCAGTATTTTACATGGAGCGACTGCCTATCTGACCTCCACAACCCAGTTATTGGGTAATACGATACCCTTGGTACGACTGGTTGTCAGACTTTCGGGCTTCTGACTACCCGTAACGACTGTCAAAGATCCACGAATGACAGCCGGGACCAACGGCTTAACGTGCTTTCCGAGGCACGGAGGTGTCTCGGTATGTAAAGATGGTCACCCATCCACAGACCGACCGCGGCAAGCGTAGCTTAACCTGACCGATCGACCTGTACGGCTGTTATTATTTAGCCACGGGCCCCTCATTCTAAACTCAATAAATAAGCAAAATCTCTAAAAACTAATATCTATACGAATGACTATCCTACCTAACAGTATTATAAAATAACCTACGGTCACTACGTACACTATCAAATATACTACCTATAGTTTAAAATTAAAATCTATACCTACGACTTATATAAAAATAAACCTAAATAACTCTAAAAAGTAAAAGGAATAAAAATGAACTCCACTGCGTGTGACCTAACCTACGACAAACTTATTATTTGCGGTTGGTACAGTAATCGGATCTAGGGATCGAACCGCAAAATTAAGTTTGTTTTTTATTGTATATACTTTTCCGGGATAAAAAGTACCCAGTGTGGTGCCCAGGATATTAAAGAATAATTATACCAAGTTTCATCGTAATCGAACCGGTAGTTTTTGCGTGATGCCTGAACAAACAGACAGACAGACAGACAGACAGACAAAAATTTTTTTAATCACATTTTTGGGTTCGGTGTCGGTCTAGTAACATGCCATTTATTTTTTTGATATTTTCAATGTACAGAATTTTCACTTCTACAGATTTATTATAAGTATAGATAATAAAACTGAAGAGTTTGTATGTTTGAACGCGTTAATCTCTGGAACTATCGGTCGGATTTGAAAACATATTTTTGCACTTGATAACCCAATTCTTGAGAAAGGCTATAGGCTATTTAACATCACTCTAGGACCCTTAGGAGCCGAGCAAAAAGAAAGAAGAAGAAAAAGTCAGAGAACGCTAAGTGGAAACGAAGTAATAGCGCGGGAAGTTGCGGACAGAAGCTAGTAGGTAATATGCAAGTTTTGTTCAAATGCAATATCTATCTCTTTAATTTTAGAAACCGATGATACTCGTAGGTAGAAACGTAGGACCGGTGGATGTGGCGGCTCTCGGGGGAGGCTACCAGCTGTGGACGTCTTTCAGCTGCAGCTTACATTATGGTGCACATCACCAAGAGAATCCAACGCCGCAGTGACGCCGGCTGTCGCTGAAAACCACCGCTGGGGCTCTATCTCGCATAGGGTCTTAGCATTATGCTGAGCGATGGCCGTTATGCGTGGATGTGACGCATATTTTCTCCCAACTTGTTATTTTTGTGTTCTTTCTCTACGTCATGATTGCCAAGCTGAAGAGTCTAAATTCTTTAGCTTTAAGCTGGGATACAATTTAACGATCCTGCTTGACGACTGTTATGATACCTTAATAGGAATTGAATTCAAGGACATTCGGATTATAATCGTAGACAGCCCAACAATATGCTTCTACTGAAACGATCGATAGACTTTCATCAATATTTAAAATGTAGCAGCGTCATCCATAATCAGCCTATAATATTCCCACTGCTGGGACACAGGCCTCCTTTCTGTGAGAGTGACCGACGAATCCGAAATAATTTACACAAAGTAAAGTGCATGCTTGGGTTCGAAACCACGCCATACAACTCGTAATTCGTGCCCGTTGCCACTGGGCCAAAACTGCTATCCAAATAAACAACTGCCTATCAACAAATCACCTATAAACCCTGGTTACTACATAAAATACTAGTGGTTGTGCAAAAAAAAAAAAACTTTAAATTGACCTTCAACATACTTTTTATACATGCACACACTTTTGATTACCAAATAAAATGTGTGTCTGTCACCGATAGACCTGCCCAAGTGTTCATGATTGATTAGTCCTTGCGACATGCAGTTGATTGTTATCTTATCTCCAGTGTTACGAGTAGGTACAGCAGTAAATATAAGTCAATGCCGACTGTGTTCGTTTTGTCTAGTCAGGAGTAAACTATAATCTAATCTTTTTGCAAGACCTTGGGGAACCGTTTCCGTAAAGATTACCGTATACCCTTTGCAAGATTATTTCATGAAGATGCAGCTTCCGGGATCCCATTTCTGATAATATTATCTCTATTTAATCAAAATCTCAAATTAATTCACTGACAGACAACGCACCGCCTTAACCGCTGGGTGTAAAAGCATGACATTATTCACAAGGGTTTCCTTTAGATACAGGTTGTACCAGAAAGGTGTGGTACAGCTACAGACCATCAAATTGAACAGCTTTTTCCATAGGATCAACATCGTAATCGACTTAGGACACGAGGTTATCGACATGTGGGACGTGGACTCTCCATTCATTGTACCGATAATCGTTACAGTAAATAGCCTGATATTGGAGAGCCTCGACCAATACCTCAGAAGGCTCTCATTGCGCGGCTGGGTCAAGGGTTAGATTCAGAAAGCAGTATTTCTGGACAGGGCACGCATAGTGAGGAGGTTCCTCTCTCTAGAGCCCTGACCAACGGTAGCTCGGACCCTGATGCCGATGGGCCACTATACAAAAATATTGCGTGCGAAAAAAAAAACAACATGCAGTGTGTAAAATTTGAAGCAGTTCAAAAAGTATCTAGTCGGTAGGTATTAGAAGAATACTAAAATAGGCATTTAGAAATATTGTAACTCGGGTATCAAGTAACTATCAATTTGGCTCATAGTTACTGGAAAATAATAAACGTAAATAAATAAAATCAACATCAGTACTTAGTTATGATTGATCCTACGAAACAATAGTAAATTTTGCAGAAATCATAGTCCTTCTGATGTCCTAACTGATGATAATTTTAACAGGTCATGATCCGTCAGGATTGATTACGTTCAGTCAACATACTCGTAACAAGTGTGAAATGAGATCACACAATTCTTAAACACACATGTCACAATAACTTGTGAGCAGCAAGCATCAGCTCGATTATCTTCGAGTGCTTTTTTTCAGTAGCAACCCAGAATCTGGTTCCCGATTCACCAATCGGGCAAAGGCTCACCCCAGAGTGGTCCATGGCGATGGTGTGGTGAAATGTGGATTTAAAAACATTTTGGCCAAATACTAGGCGCAATACAGGTGTGATATTTTTAAATAATATTTTAACACGGAAACTCTTATAAAAGTTATCGACAAAGCTGTAGAAAAAAAAAATCTACTGCAAAAGGTAAAGAAAACTGTTGTATCTAAAATAAACGCTTAAATTAATTAATTAGTATTTATTTAATACAGAGCAATACAAGTAATGTAAAAATAGAGAGAGAGAAAAAGATAAGAACGAGTGAGTAAGGTAACCATAAGGATGCGGTCCAGATCTCACACTTTCCCGCACTTATTTTTAACAATATTTGTTAGAAAATAACATAAACTTTACTTCTTCTACAACTAAATTAACTTAGCAAGTATCTACAGACTTTGAGCTAGTTACTCAATACTCAATTCTTTATTGCATTCCACAATGTAGGCTTAGGTGGTAAATTTTTATCAAAAGAAACAATCATGGACCCTGTCGGGCACAGCAACAGAAATAAATGTGGAGAAGAGGACTTATCTTTTACGTATCTATCTTATAATCTAACTTATTCTAAACATACTTTTGAACAATAATTAATTTATAATAATAATAATATAACATTTTACTTATTACATACTTGCACTTGTTATGTGTTTCAAGGATTTATCATTTAAATATTCGTTGATGCTATAATAACATTTGCTTATAAGTAGCTTTTTTAATTTGTTCGTAAATAGATGAAGTTTTTTTTCGTTTCTTATATATTCGGGTAACATATTGTAAATTTTGATTGACATAACTAGAGGGCTGGTTGAGTGTATTTTTTTAAGCGGGATGTTGGTATGTTGAGTCGTGTTTGAGTGAGTTAGTATGTGAGTTAATATTTGGTTACGTGATGACGTTTCCATCTTGAACTATCAAGATATAAGAATACAATACAATACAATAACACAAAAAAAAACTAATTACAAACGCAACGGAATGTAGATCTACGCATTTTATATAAATTCCTGGTATCATATTGGAACACAAACAAATAACGCAATTGATCTGTGACGTATGATCCAAAATGGCGGCTGGCGCGTGCGCGCTATCAACTCAAGGCAATCGGAATTTGTTTCAATTCTGTAACTGTTCAATATTGATTGTGTTATCTCTGGTACTGTGGCATGATTCCCCTGTATCATCATTCACATGTAATAGTTCTATATTGTGGATGTGGGTGCCATCTTCTCCTATCCAAAATTACTTAAATCATCATCAGGTGATGATGATTTAATTTTGGACAGGAGAGACCCTCCCTCCTAGCCTAGCCCTCCTATGTTGGGGTCGGCTTCCAGTGTAACCGGATGCAGCTGAACACCAGTATTTTACATGGAGCGGCTGCCTATCTGACCTCCATAACCCAGTTACTGGGTAATACGTAAGATTGGTTATCAGAGTTTCGTGCTTCTGACACACTACACGACTGCATATATGGATTTGAACCCATATGAAAGGCGAGGCCGTAACCACTGGGCTATCGCGAGTTTCCCCAGCTACCTTACCTAGATACCTTTGATAACTGTTCACTATTTTCTAAGTGGCTTGAGTTGTTCTTACTTAATTCGTGAGTAGGTAGTGATGTATCAAAGAAGTAGTAGCATATATGTTTTATCAATCATCATAAAAATGAAGTGTTGGACATAGTCTGACATCCTGTCTCTATGTTGCCAAGTCTAGATGTCACTTAGTCGTGACATGTAATTATTATTGCAGATTTTTGACGACTATTATTTCACCATCATGTGTAATTCATTTTATTTTTAAATAATGCAAATCCACACATCACATAACATCACATTGTTAATCCCCGAAGGGTTAGGCACAGCTGTAGGTACCTATAAATAGTACCTACACCTATACTTCGCCAGATATGTGTTGGGACCCATGTAATAGTAGCGAGTCCATTGTCATCAACCAGGCACAAAGGCAGACCCGGGCTGCTACTGAGAAATTCCATATGGAAAGATCCAATATCACTTTGACCGACCTGGGAGTCGAACCCAGGACCTCGTGCTCAGACAGTAGCGCTTGCGACCACGAGACCAGGGAGGCAGTCCATCACAATGCACATTCGTTTCTAATAAAATATGATGAAACCAAATCCTGCGCATATCAAGTCAGTCAGGCGATATTTTGTCAAATTCACTATCCACTTTATTTATAAATACTGTTTTGTATATCAATCTACTTACGTCATTAGTTATTTACTGTCATTCCAATAATTATTTATTTTATTAATTTGGTCATTTATTTTTTATTTTTATTAATTTTGTATTTTGTGTTTCACGAACTGAGTCCAAATAAACTTTTTTCTTTCTTTCTTTCTTTATTCCAAGAATTACCGGTTTTTTCTTAGTAAAGTGACACTTAGGGCAGAGTCAAACGAAACTTTAAAATGTTTGGAGAACAAACCTCTCTGCATGTCAAATCTAATCGGCTTATGAGTTGACAAGTAGATTTTTACTTTTATTAGCAACTGCCTCTACTGGTGTAGTGGTCGCGAGCGCTTCTGCTGAGCATGAGGACATGGGTTTGATTTCCAGGTCGGGCAGTTTTGTTTGGTTTTTCCATCAGGAAATTTCTCAAGCCCGGTTGATGGTACCTAATAGGTTCGCCCTTATTAGATAGAAAAAAAAATGTAATATGTGATGATGTTATGTTATTATAATAATATTTATTTCCACTGTGTCTAGTCTCATTCTTCAGTATATATTTTTATTCTAAAAGCTGATTTTTCAATCATCTGATAACTATATTCGAGGAATAATTTTGAAATTTTGACAGTTGTTTCAAACAAAAACTGTCAAACGTCAATTTTATTCCTCGAATAAAAGTTATCTGGCGACGGAAAAATGAGCCCTAAAACCAATATAGATATTTGTTTTATTATTTAATATGCGGTTTTACTCAAAAACAAAAACCGTTATATCCGGGGCGACGGGACCGGTTATATCCGGTCCCGTCTATATCCATTTATTACATCGATAATTTGTTTTATGTAATAGATGTCAGTAATACGATGTTATGTAAGACAATAAAAGAAATCGTGGGAAAATGTATTTTTTAATCGCACTGCTGTTTGAAGTTACAAATTAATATTTTTTATTACACCTTCTTATTGTACGTTTATCGTCTAAAAGGGCCGGGTTTTTTGATCCGTAGTTAACTCAACCAACTGTTAAAAATAGCAACTAATCAAAAAAAAAAAAAAATAATCCAATGGTCAAATAATTAACTATTGGGCAAAAAATTTAACCACCCAAAGTTGGAGTTAGCTAATAGTTAATTATTTGACCATTGGATAAACCAACAATTGTACAAAAAACACATTCTGCCAATATTTAACCTTATTTATTTATTTTAAAATAAACGTTGCCCCACACAAGGAATTACTCCTGTATCGTGGGTGCGTTTACAAAAACATTTAAACTCACATACGAGTACACAGACAACCATACCCGGTTAGTTAATATTTTTAACAATTGGTTGAGTTAACTACGACGGATTAAAAAACCGGTCCATAACTTTTTACACGACGAACAAATTAGTGTCTTCAGTTATAATTTAGAAGTTTCAAGACTGCGGTATTGTGTGTTCATCATCATCTGCCTAGCCTTTTCCCAACTATGTCGGGGTCAGCTTCCAGTCAAACCGGAAGCAGCTGATAACCAGTACGACGAGTGACTGCCTGTCTGACCTCACCAACCCAGTTACTGGGCAATACGATGATACCCCTTGGTAAGACTGGTTGTCAGGCCTTAGGGCATCTGACGACCCGTAATGATTGTCAAAGATCCACGAATGACAGCCGGGACTAACGGCTTAACTTGTTTTCCGAGACATGGAGGGGTCTTGTAATGTAAAGACGGTCACCCATTCACGGTAAAACAAAATATTCTATCTATCTGTTTGCCAAATTTCATCCAAATCCGTTAAGTAGGTTTTGCGTGAAATAGTAACAAACGTCCATCCATCCATCCATACAAACTTTCGCATTTATAATATTAGTAGGATTTAAATGATTAATAGTACTACGCTCGTAGACCAAAACCACCAACTAACTGTTATTTTTAGCCAGGTTGATAGTCTAGTCAAGCCACTAACCTTTTAACCATCAAAACATGTCCAGTTCACTTTTCTCGATTCTTCGAATTAACTTTTTGCGACGAGGTTCCGGGTATTAGCCATTCGGCCACTTTCCATCGGTAAGAGGTAGTTATCAGCTCTAGATGATAACCAACATTGAGCAATAGTATCTATCGACTACCTACAAGCAGCTAAGTACCTACTTTCACTAATACTTGGTAGTGTGTTGAGGGATTAATCGCATCTCAATTAAGTGTTTTTTTTTTTTATAAAGTATCTCAAACGTAACAAAATTATAAAGATTGTTAAACCCCTTGCTGCTAAAATTTTGCGTCTTTTGAAAAACCAAAATCAAAATTCATTTATTCAAATTAGGCTGAGAATCAGCACTTTTCGAACGTCAAAATTACAAAAGACAGTCCAGCAAAAACGCCCGCCCTTCACCACTTCCTAGTGCTATCGCTGGGAAGAAGAAGTGGCGCAACAAACTCCTCAGCAGCACAGCTGTCTGTTCAGTTAGAAAATATTTGATATACAGCTGAAATTAGTCAGCGACAGACGTAAATTGACGTATTTTTAGGAGCCATGTTTTTAATCATGTCTAAACTGTCTATGCAGCGTCTTAATTTGACAGGACTAAACTAAAATTTATCTTTTGTCCTTTTCATAATGAAATAGAAAGAAAAAGATGCACTGAACTTAAATTTAGTTTAGTTTGTGAATAAGAGAATCGGCGCCAATTGTCGTGTAGCGACAAGGAAAGCTAAGCTAGGGGTAAAATGAAAGGGAGGTTGAAAACAATTAGAGGTATATTTACAAGTAAAAGATGAAGATGGTCTGAAGAGTGGTGTGTAGTATGTGGAGGTGGGGTGTAGGATGACGATGGGTGATAGAGGCTGAGGTGAAGACACAGTTGGAGGTCCTGGAACAGGAGCAGAAACAGGAGGAACAGGAACAGGTGAGGACAGATGCTGGTGCGTAGCGACACGGAGGACACCCGTAGGAGGGTCCACGCAGCAGGCCAGGACGCAGCACAGCAGCAGGAGAGAGAGGCACGGCGGAGACGCTGTCAGCCCTTCAGGTGAGGACAGGAGGGCTCACGCAACAGGCCAGGTCGCAGCACAGCAGCAGGAGAGAGAGGCACGGCGGAGACGCTGTCAGCCCGTCAGGTGAGGACAGGAGGCGGCCCTCAGGTGAGGCGGCCTTCAGATGAGGCGGCCCTCGGGTGAGGCGCGGCCCAATAGATGTAGTAGCCCTCTTCTCGGAGGACGGAGGACGGAGGCGTAGGCAGGGTCCGTCAGGTACCGTAGCGGAGAGGTACGCTGGGTATTTCCGGGATAAGAGGCCCTGGAGTATCAGGATAGGTGGCCCTGGAGTATCAGGCTCCTTATACTGTTCGCTGTAGAGGCGAACCTCGAACTGATCCTTGCTTCGCGTAGATCTTTAAAGAAACCTCGTAGAACAGTATCATGTAGAAAATATGAATTTGAGATAAGAATTCGGCCAGTGGTTTCTTTACATAGTACATACATAAGTTTGCATATAAAAAGATACAGGCCGGTAAGAATTAGAAAGGTACGTTCGGCTTAGGGTATTAGTGTTCTGTGGGTACGTTGCCATGGCGACGTTAAACGTCGTTGTCAAAGCTGTCATAATAAAATATATTATTACTAAAATACAATAAAATCTATAGTTATTTTGTATTAGATGTATAGTGTTTATAGGAAAAATGATATCCATCAATGTGGGCGAAATTGCCAACCCTTGGATGACACTAAATCGTCGTAGACTCATGTTAAAGTTGGAGCTGTGTCTGTGTACTGATTATGGATAAAACGTGTCGTGAGAAATAATCAGAACAGCGCCTAATGGTAACAGAATGCTTGTTCTGACCTGGAGAAATGAATGTAGATAACTGTGAGTATGTACATTATGTTACACAATGTCAGTTATAAATAAAAATAAAATAAGGTACAGCGGGCTGGTATCCGCAACTCCACGACAATGCGCGTATTTTGCGTACGGGTGGGAAAATCGATCATTCGATCCACCCCAGCTCCTCAAGGAAGGCCAGCAACGCCTTGATGTTACTGACCGTCTCACGTAGGGTACCTGGGTTACCGAAGTACTTTGCCCTGTACGTGGCGACCACCGGGCAGTTTAGCAGCACATGCGCCGCTGTCTCGTCATCCTCCATGCAGGCCCTGCACAGCGGACTGTCTGTTACTCCTATGACATAGAGGTGTTTGTTAAATGACCCATGGCCAGTTAAAGCTGCAGTAACTGTGCGCAGCTTTAGTTTATTAAGACGGAGAACCTGTTTCGTGAGCCGGCCATTAATTGTGGGAAGTGCTTCCTTGGCCTGCCTACATTCGCCTAGCTCCGTCCAAAGTTTGTCGTGTTGGTCTCTGGTGCGTTTTCTTACCAGAGTACGTATGAATCCGAAGGGAAGTGGCGCGATGGGCTCAGGTCCCACTGGTGCCATGCTCGACCCCCTTCTGGCAAGTTCATCGGCTGCATCGTTACCTAGCGAACCGCTGTGTCCTTTGATCCATTGAATGGTTATATTATTGAGTTTACCCACCTGGTTGAGGCGCAGGTGGCACTCGTATATTAGCCCAGACTCAACTGTGTTGCTGTTCAGCGCTTGCAGGACAGCCATGCTGTCTGAGAGTATGCGGATGGAGTGTTCCTTTACTTCCCTGGCCATAATGGCGGAGGCGGCCAGGGAAATGCCCATGCATTCGGCCTGGAACACTGTGTTGTGGACCCCCAGTGGTGTGGCTATACGTATGTTGAGGTCCTCCGAGAAAATTCCAGCACCCGTACCACTACCTGTTTTGGATCCATCCGTGAAAATACGCAGCTCTGCAGGGCACAATCCCTCGCATCGGCGATCCTCGTAAAGTTGGATCTTGTATTTTTTATCAAAGACAAATTGTTTGGGCACCCGATCATTTATAGCTTTCGTAATGGGGAACTCCTTGTGGAGTCCCCCGAGCAACGTGGTGTGTGCCAATGTCAGTTATAATGATGATGGAAATGTCGAAAATATATCGGACTGACTTATGCGACCGCAAAGCTTATGTCAATGCTGATGAAAGTTATTGTAGATATGAGAAACGCTTTGAAAGCTGGTCGAGGCCCGCTGGTGCAAATATGGATAGATTTATTTCTGTATAAAAAACGATTCTATGAAAAAAAAAAACTGCAGGAATGGAGATCAAAACGAAAGCCCAAGATGGCCGATGTGAAAATTTGAAATTTTTTGCAGCTGCCATCTTGGATTTTTATTTTGACCTCACTATTGGCTTCAGGACCCTCGAAAACCATGAAAACTATATTTTCTTCTCTCTGACTCTCTCTATTATATGTAACAAAAAGTCGCATGGAGCATAACGAATTTAGTTTAAAAAAATGTTTTAAAAGCGGATTTTATACAAAACCTATTTAGTTTAGTTTTTTCCTGTTATGTTTTAAACTCGTAAATTCTCAGAATATTAAATTTAAGTACATAATATGTGCGGGTTGGTGGATGGCTCACAACTCTTCGAATTTTGGATTCCAGGACATGCCGGATTCCTCACGATGTTTTCCTGCACCGTTTGGAAGCACTTTTTGAAGGGTGATACTTCATAAACCGTATTCGTATCATTTTAAATCAATAACTGATATCGATTCTAAGGAACTGCAAAACTATTTAAACGAATGTGTGTTCTATGATTAGTTTAAATTAACCTCCTAATCATCCAATATTATATCGGCTACCGTGACCCTTCCCACGGGAAGTATATATATTAGAGCATCACTAGTCACATCCTTAACCAATATCATCTTAATGTCTGGAAACACGAAACTATTAAGTATTTATTGATATACTAGCTGCGTCTCGCGGTTTCACCCGCATAAGTTTCAATCCCGTGGGAATATCGGGATAAAAAGTATCCTATATGTTAATCCTGGTTATAAACCATCTGTGTGCAAAATTTCATCCAAATTCGTTCAATAATTTTTGCGTGAAAGAGTAACAAACATCCATCCGTCCATACAAACTTTCACGTAAAGTTTATAATATTAGTAGGATTTTTAAGTTAATGCGATATTTCAAGGAAAACAACACCGGCTGTTAATTCTTTGAACTTAGTTACTCATAATTATTTTTGAGCTTCTGGCTAAGTAATAACAGCCGCACAGGTCGATCGATCAGGGCCCCAAGTCTGCTATTTTTATAAATTCGTCATTCCAACACGATCCCATTCCCATCCCATTGTCATTTTGCTTAAAGTTCGTAATCTCATTGGTCGGTCAATGGTCTCGTAATAGAATTGTGTCATAATGACATTGTCGTATTGTCATTATTATAAAACCCATTAGTAGAAATGATTTTCGAAAAACTACCACTACTTTATTTATGCCAGATTTAATTTATATATATTTTCAGATATTATTTATTAGTGTTTTATATAAGTCAAGTGTTTTATGTACTAAGTCAGTCATTCATTTGTCATTGTGTACGAGATTACCATTCTATGCCATTTCTTTCAATGGAGTGTCAGTGGTTGACCACTGGAAAGTCATAATGACGCCATTATGTTAGTAGATTACCAAACTTGTCAAAATCAACTATTATGAAATCAATGACAGACCATTCTTACACTATTGTAATAGCAGACTTGAGGCCCTGGTTAAGCTACGCTTACCGCGGTTGGTCTGTGGATGGGTGACCATCTTTACATACCGAGACCGCTCCGTGCGTCGGAAAGCACGCTAAGCGGATGATCCTAGCTGTCATTCGTGGATCTTTGACAGACGTTAGGGGTAGTCAGAAGCCTGATAGGTACTGCCCTGATAACAAAGAATGCAGTAATCGACATTTTTGAGATGTTCACTTTTTTCCAGAAATGGCATCCCAAGAGGTGAAAAAAAAAAATATTTTCATAAAAATATTCACTCGAAGCATGTTTTTTATGTAGGTACCTAATGATTTTCGCCGTACTTGCATAATGCATCTTGCTCAGATGATATGAAATATGTTTTTTGCGTTTAGGTACTCGTAACCGCCATTTTGCGATTACTGCATTCTTAGTTATGACGGCAGGATAGTCTGACAACCAGTCTTACCAAGGGGTATCGTATTACCCAGTAACTGGGTGATGAGGTCAGATAGGCAGCTGCTCCATGTAAAATACTGGTACTCAGCTGCATCGGGTTAGACTGGAAGCTGACCCCAACATAGTTGGGAAAAGGCTAGGCATCTGCAGCTGATGGGTTGGCTAGGCATCAGCCTAGCCTTTTCCCAACTATGTCGGGTCATCATCTTGGGTCTCATACTTTAATCTTTGTGTGTTCTCGTAGTTAAGGGAAAGCGCCAGGGTAGCCTGAGCGATTCAAAATTTCTTCCGTTTGTTTTGCAGGTCAGTGTGAAGTTGTATGTTGAACAAAATATGATTTGCGAACGTAACAAGTATGTATTTACAGAATTAATATAGGTATTTAAAATCATCAATACAACTCTCTAAGTTCATATATCGTTTTTTGGCCATTTTACCATTAAAAAGTTTCGCTAACTTTGCATTGGTAAAAGTTGAGGTAAATAACGCTTGTTTTCTTGTGCAAGAAACTTAAGTAACCACTGGAGTCGATTAAAAAATCAAAAGTCGAGAACAGCTTAAATCTCCTTCCAAACATTGCTCAAGTTAGTAAAGAATCAAACTTACATATTATTCCGTTTTATGCGATCCAAAAATAACACTGCAGACACTTTTGTCCAACACTTCTAGCTGAAAACTTTTTAAGCTTTTGCTCACATGCACAAAAAATCCATTAACCAGCCACTGTTTTCTATTTCAGATTTATTCTCAAGAACGCAACAAGTTGCTATTACATCAAAATATATTTGGTACCGCAGTTTTAGTATTGGAGAGAAAACGTAAGTTAGTGATGTGATGCACTACTATCGATAAAAATATTATCGACGACTTCCGCGGCCTCTGATTTTAGAAAGCTCAGGAACTAATAGTGTTATGTAAGGGGAACTTGAAAAGTTGGTATTTCTTATAATCTATAAGTTCAGAAAATGACATGGCTGTTTGCATTTTTGAATAATTTGTAATTTTCTTAATTATTATAATTTAATAGAATGAGTAGTTTTCCACGAGCTGATTTATAAATGCACTGTGTGTGCAATGTTAATTAGAAAATGATTTATAATTGTCATACGTTGACTGATAATGGAATAATTTATAGTCAATTACTCGTTTGTAGTAAACATCTACTTACATAAACGTAAACATATCTGCACCAACATACTAATTTATATAAATAATTATGAAAAATAGCATTTCCATCCCAAGAAGAAATTAAAATATCTCAGGAATCTGTACATTATAACAAAGTTATCCAAACTCTTTAAACTGCAATACAGTAACGCTGCTGAGACAATAAAACTAAAATAAGAGCACAAAATATAACAAAAAACACATGTTTTTTTTTGGCAAAAGTCTTGGTTTAATATACACTACCAATACACTAACTCTAACTCAAAAGTTAATTAACTAAATATAAGTAAAATAAATATAATCTTGTACCCTTACATATTTTATAGCGTGATAATCAAAAATTCTTAATTGCTTTCTTTAAAACCAAAGCTCTTTTTTACGTAAATTAAATTAAGATACAAACACAGAACAACTTCACAAATGATTTAAGAAACGTTGTCGTCTGAGATCTTAACATAATTATGTACTTAATATATGAATTAAAAAAAAAAATTAAGTATACATGTAGGTAATGTATGTATATTTTAATTTAATGTAAAAATAAAATGTCAGAAAGTATCGATATTAAGCACACTACTAGTCCCCTCTCCCTGTAAACGCAACTCTTGCGCAATCGCATCTGCTTTCTCCTCGTTCTGATGTTTGAAATAATAGGCATTTGTATTTGCATACATATTTACTATTTTGAATATTACGAGTACATAGGCCTGTGTTTCAGCCAATATAAATACTAATAATACAACTAAAAATAGATGATTTTCATATTGCATTATTAAGACCTGCGCCCAGCTGTGGACATCCTTCGGTTGAAAATGATGGCAGGTTCTTTTGACTGTAAAGAAATTACAAAATCATTTGTATTATTTTATCGTACAATGATTATTAATCCTTTACGTAGTGCCGTAAATAAATATTTTTCCTGTTGTATAATACTCGTATTGTAACAATTATTATTCAATGACTGACTGGGAATTCCAGTCGACGAAAATAATAAGGTTAGTATATTTCTTCGAATACAGACATGCTTTTAGTGCCAGACGTGACATGTCACATGTTAACAATTCATCATTTTAAATTCATTCAAATTCATTTGGTGACTCAAACGATTGTTTTTAGATGGTTCTGTAGAAGAAGCTATAAAAGATGTAGGTATGCCTATTTTAATTTTATTAAGAATATGGTTAAGTAGGCAGAGTAGCGGAAAATGGAAGACTTGGGATCGGTGTTCAATGTGATAGCCATCTTCAGCTGACCCCAAATAACATGGGCTGTAAGAAGAAAATTGGTAAGTAGGTCTAATTGATCAATGTAAGCTGGTATCAAGGCCTATTGCTACTGGTCAGGCACAAACTTAGACTCCAGGCAACTTTAGCAGCCCGGCTTTATTAAAAAAGAATTCAATAAAACTTATCTAATACTACTTAATATTTTAGTAATATAATGAGCACAGCAGTGGTGGCCAAGTGGTAACGGCAGCGATTTACGAGTTGTAGGTCGTAGGTTCGAACCCAGACAGGCGCTTTACTTTGTGTAAATTATTTCATCACCACTGCTCTCAAAACGGTGAAGGAAAACATTGTGAGGAAATCGGCATATTCTAGAACCAAAAATTCGAAGACATGTGACATCTGCCAACCCGTACTGGGCCCGCGTGGTGAATTACGGCCCACTCCCTCACACCGAGAGGCCTGTGTTCCAGCAGTGGGAACTTTATAGACTGATTATGTATGTATATTATATAATGCAGTGATCAAATCCAGGTCCCCATGCTCAGCAGTCGTACTAACTGCCACCGGACCAACGAGGAAGTAAATAGAAACCCCATGTGATCTTTGGTAGGTGCCCCTTTCTTCAAACTAAGACACAGCGTCAGCAGCATTGGTTGGCAGCAGTAATCTAATAGATGGCATGGTGGAACTAGGATATTGGGTTTATCAATTAGGAACTTCTTAGTAACAGCCCGGAGTTTGGAAGCTGGCGGTGTGGTACGCCGTCGGCCCTACGCCTTATCTCTCTCCGGTCGTTACGGATTGCCGTCCCATCGGACTATGAGAGTGAGGGAAGAGATAGTGCACCTGTATACTTGTGCACTATAACGCTAGTCTCCGTTCGGATGGGTCGCCATGGCCCAAATTCGGACTCTTATAACAAGACGCAAAAACTCTTGCAAAAAAATTGCCGCGCAAAAAAAATGATTCGCAGAAACAAACCAGACATTCCTTGTATGTATTTCTAACATCTCAAGTTCCAACACATAGCGAGCCAATGACCTAATTCCACTTCACCATGTGTGTGCTCCAGATTCTAGACCACTCCACTCAATTAAAGTATTGTGTTACTAATGTAACTGTGACGTGATCTTGATCTGATTTCATTTTAGAGGGCAACGATGTGGGAATGGGATAATAAGTAGTGAGAGAGATTATTGTGAAGGAGCTCGTCTGAGGAAGTTCACTCATGATCATCATCATTCTCTTGCCAGTCGTGTTGCGGTCAGCTTCCAGCCTCACCGGATGCAAAATCACAATCAAAATATTTTATTTCACATAAACCTACATGGGCACTTATCGTCAGCAGCTAGATGCACGGTTCCAATTGGTCGTTTCCTATGCAGCTGAATACCACTATTTTACACAAAGCGACTGCCTATCTGACCTCCATAACCCAGGTACTGAGCAATAAGAGCTCTTGCTAAGACGAGTTGTCAGTTTCGGGACTACTCGTAACGACTGCCAAAGATCCACGAATGACAGCCGGGACGAACGGCTTAACGTGCTTTAGCGTGCCTTTGAGGGGTCTTGATATGTAAAGATGGTCACCCATGCGCGGCAAGCTAACCTTGACCTGATCGATTGACCCGTGCCGGTTGTTAGATATTGAGCCACAAGCCCCTATCCATTCTCTTGCCAGTATCCCTATTTATTTGGGATCGGTGCAACATGTCTTTTTAATATTTCTCTATTAGTTGTCATTTCGGTAGTCATCTCCTTTCTAGCTATATCATCTATTATTTCCTTCCATTGTTTATTCCTCTTATACTCATCCACATTCATTTCGTCTGAGGAAGTAAACTACCACTATTAGGAAGGTACTATTTCGGCAGCTAAGCAGCTTTGATTGCTACTCAGGGGTCTACGAATTTTCCGGTTTCTACACGAATGCACTTGGCGACAAATGCCTTCAATATAACCAATAGCAACAACGTTCTCATAGATGTTTTTGCAGTAAGTACGCCAAGCGCTGAATACAGTTGACCCGGTTATTTATATTTAACGGCAGCCCACAGGTTACCAGAAGTGGTCATCGTATTAGTAGTTCAGCAGCTTCAATATCATCAGGATTGTGCCGGTATATTCCGGCACAATCCTGATGATATTGAAGCTGCTGAACTACTAATACAAGAACTACTAATGCAATGAATGCAGTGATTCAAGTATCTTCGTAACAAAACGAGGCGGACAATATGCTGCTCCGTCAGCATCATCGTCATTCTCCGGCCCTATCCCAATTTATTTATTATATCTATTCTAACATATATTTTTCTTCCATACTTCTCTATTAGTCGTCATCTCGGTAGTCACCCCCTTTCTAACCATATGATGGTTCAACAGTCTATCCATAATTTCTTTGCTGTGCCGTCATATATATATTTTTTAAACTATTATTTATATATAATTATGTTTTAATAGTTCCCTCTTGGACGTTGCACCACTTGAGCTGTTCCATATTGGTCAGCATAGTGTTAACACCACTCCCTCAACAACGAAGCTGAATTGAATACCATTGTTCAGGGAAAGATTCATAGACGACTCCAACTTGGAGTGCAAACGGTGTCTACTGTTCAGCAAACGATGCCGATGGAACACTTAACAACATTTCCTGCATGCCCTGATAGGTACGTTACAGTAACTTTTGGATGCTACTATAATGCTTAGTATCTATGTTTAAATATATTCTGGGCCCTCATGATTTAGATTCCTTTCGACACACAAAGAACAAGACAACTGAAAAATAAAAATCTTACTTTAATTAGTGGATCATCTATACTATCCATACTTTATCCATTTATTAATGTAAGAAATATTTATATCGTAATACTTATTTGCACACCTGTTAAGGTAGGATATGGTTTAAAAAAAACTTTTGTTGTATCTATCACCTCATGAACCCCTACTGGCCATATTCAGGCAAATAAATGATTTCATTTCATTTAGAACAGCGATAACCTAAACAATTTGCCATCCATCCGCATTTTCTCCACATCCCATTTTTTATCATCATGCCAAAAATAAATATTATAGAAATATGATAGTATTGTTCTAATAAGGATTGTCCAAAATTAATCCATTTACACCCCACGTGATCAATCATTGGACTTATGTGGACACAAGTGCGGCTCGAAGGTTAAGTTGAATCACTCACCTATAACTTATTTACTTTTCATAATGGGTAAGTCACGAACTGTCGCAGCTGAGAGGCCAAGATGTGCAGAATATTACAGTAATGTTGGGGACGGTGGGTTTGTGACTTGAACTGGGTTAGATGAGTTATTTAAAGTGATTTGTGAACGCGAAGTGATGGATTAAGTGATATGGACTATACTTAGATGTGATTATGACAGTCATATCATTTTCCAAACGTTAAATCTTTGTCTGTTGGCCGTTGTGTGCTTACCTGTTACCTGTGTGTTTACCTGGACCAGATAAAGGGCGGCAGAAATAAGTCTGACCACTGAGGAGCAATTCTCGTAATGTTAAGAACGTTCACAGTCTGATCTCAGTCTCTATCTCTCAAAAATATCTCTAATTCCCCTACATTTTCGACAAGTTTTTGACATTGGTTGTCGCTGAAATGAGATTGCGACTACATTTCGAACGTTTTTAATTCTTGGAATTGGCCTTCTGATATCCATGAAACCAATGTTGTTCAATAATATTACTGTCTACTGATGTAGATACATTTTGAAACCGGGTTAGGTAGCCAAATGATTATTATAATCTGAATAAGACCCGATTCTGGTCTACCTATTGGCAAAAACGTAGCCCTTTTTTTTCATAAAACCAGTTCTGTTAATACGATTGTCTGATAGCTGATGGTAATTTATTTCATCAATGACCACGAGACTAAGTTTTATGTGACTTAGATTAATGTTATTGGCTATAAATTAGAGGACTTTAATGTTATATAACAATAAATAGTTGATAGTAGTATTAGTAGTCGTTTAGACAATATTGATAACGGCTTAATTTTGAAGACCAGTTTTTCGATTTTGAATATCGCTGAACTGAAGTAAAAAGTACTTATATATATATGAAATTATGTAAGAAAAAAGTCGTTAGAAGCCCGAAAGTCTGACCAGTCTTGCCAAGGGGTATCGTATTACCCAGTAACTGGGTTGTGGAGGCAGTTGCTCCATGTAAAATACTGGTATTCAGTTGCATCCGGTTAGACTGGAAGCCGACCCCAACATAGTTGGGAAAAGGCTAGGCAGATGATGATGATGATGATGATGAACTGGAAAAAAAAATTCAATAGTATATGTATAAGATTTTTTCTCGTATGATAAGTTTTCATTGTAAAATCATGCAGTTATATATTGATAAGTACAGTTTAGGGTGTGAACTTTAATTTATGAGGTGTATCTATCTGCTAAAATTTTATGGTTCCATATAACAATTTATGTTTTTATTCAGAAGTTAGTGTTGTATTCAACGGATGTATTTTTCACGACAATTTATCGAAATAAATGGATAAACATTAAAATAAATATCTAGATGTAGTGAAAAGTGCGGGAAAATAATTCAGTGATGTCCTCAAAAAAGAAAAGCATGTTTTCACCGTTTTGGAAACAAGTAAGTATTTTTAACTGAAACTACGTATATTCTATTATCACTGAAAATTGTACGAGGTGAACGAACCCGCACCCTAATTGCGTAACACACAATCAATCGGAATCAGAATTATTTTGAAGCAAATTGCTTATCCATTGCTTCATAAGTTCGAAAAGTTTGTCTGCCCAACACGTAAATAATGCAATGAATGTTGTTGAACTGTCAAAATGAAACCGATTCCGATTGATTGTGTGTTACGCAATTATATAGGGTGCAGGGTTGCTCGTTTCCGCCATTCACAAATGCAACTTCCATAAAACATAGAACTGAAATTATAACCCTGTGGCATAAGTGGGTGACTTTATGCATAGTCCGGATTTGTGCACGATTGTTGGCAAAAGGCTCGTCCTACGTAGGTATATTACATGGGATTTTAACAGAGCTGCCGAAATGGTAGTCTACACACCTCTGCCCACCTCTGATGTTATGTTATGAACACATAACATCACGCGCAAGGTAGAGGCGTGTCTATAGTAGGCACACCCAGATTTCGCCATAGTTATGTTAAATTCCCATGTAATAGGAGACAAGCCTTTTGCCACCAACCGGGCACAAATTCAGAATCCGGGCTGCCATTCCAGATGGGAAAACTCAATAAGACTTTACCCGACTCGGGAATCGAACCCGGGGGCCAGGAGCTCGTGCTGAGCAGTAGCGCTAGCGCCCACTACACCAGCGATGTTATGTGAGGCGTGATTTTATGTTATATTGTTTCCAAGATGACCTACCTACTTATATCTTCTTCTATTAAATAATTAATAATAACACTCCTTGTGACCCAAGGGCTGGCTTTTACCTTGGCCAGAGGCTAAGCATTGCCATACAACATGGTAATGTCGTCAGACTCTTGGGTACATTACCAGTCGACAGCGATACGGACGAATTTTTCGACGCTTTATTTTAGTGTGATTTTTTGGGATTCAGCTGCATCCGGTTAGACTGGAAGCCGACCCCAACACAGTTGGGAAAAGGCAGGCAGATGATGATGTGTACGTAGTTTTGGTTAGGTTAGGATATAATTTTGTTATTTTTGTTAGTTTGGTTTTACAAAGGATTTCTTAAATCTTCGGTAAGAATCGAAAATTAAATAATTAAATTTTAAAGTATTTTTTGAGCACATGATCTCAGTAGTAATAAATTGCATTTGTATTTTTTTTTTAAGTCAGACTACCTTGCTACTAATACTTACGTGTTTTCGTTTATAATTTTTTGCATATTATGTGAAACTATTTACATTTAAGACCTTGTAGGTACCATATTGTAAGCAAAATAAACATATTCTTTTGGATTTCAGGGTTTTCAGGGTCCGTAATTGTACCTTAGCTTTAAGCCATTGTAACACCTATAAACATTACATTAAGGAATGCAAATAAAAATATGAATATTTTTTTTCAGTGTTTCGTGACAGCATCAGTGGGCAGCAACATCATCGGGCACGGCTGCGTGATCGGCTACCCCGCCATCTTGCTGCCGCAGCTGCATCTGGTCGACTCCGAGTTTAAACTAGACCCTGTGTCTGCGTCATGGATTGGTCAGTTTTGAGAATTAAATATTGAATTTGAGAAGAATTTTAAAACAACAGAACTAGCAACACCAGAGAATTACTTTGAAGTATTTTGGTAGAGCAGAGCATAGAGTTTAAGTTTGTATAACTACTTATTTCAATCAACTTTGTTGTGCTTGAATGCTACGATGTTATCAGTAGGCAACGGTAACACATACAGACTACATATAGTATGTATGACAACTTAGCACATAAGAAACTTTTGTGAAGCCAAATACATTTAATTATTTCTTTGTGTCAAGTATAACGCATCGCATAATCAATCTTTGATGTTTCCAATGATGGGACACAGGCCTTCTCTCTGTGAGAGGGAGTGGGCCGTAATCCACCACGCGGGCCCAGTGCGGGTTGGTAGATGTCACATGTCTTCGAATTTTTGGTTCTAGGACATGCCGATTTCCTCACAATGGTTTCCTTCACCGTTTTGAGAGCAGTGGTGGTGAAATAATTTACATAAAGTAAAGCGCCTGATTGGGTTCGAACCTACGACCTACAATTTGTAAGTCGCGGCCATTACCACTGGGCCACAGCTGTAATGTGTGATACCTTTGAGAAAATATTCCTAATTTGCCATATAAAATGCTTTCTTATTTGTTTCTAAAATTCGTGTTAGCTTTGCGAATAAAATGCCTGAAGACAAGTCAAATAAGAAGGTACCTACTCATTAACTGTTGCTGTTTTCTTCCACAGCATCAATCCTGGGTATCACACAGCTGGTCGGGAGTTTCATCTCGCCTCCTATTATGGAGAGGTACGGCAGGAAGATGGCACACTTCACCGCCACCGTGCCCAACCTGGTGGGCTGGTTCATCATCACCATGGCTACTAACTTTGAGGTAAGAATCTTGTAGAATAATTAATCTTCCTAGCCTTTTCCCAACTATGTTGAGATCGGCTTCCAGTCTAACTGGATGCTAGCTGAATACCAGTATTTTACGTAGGGTGACGGTCTATTTGACCTCCACAACCCAGTTAATGGGTAATACGATACCACTTGGTGACTGTCAGAACTGGTTGCCTTCTGACTACCCGTAACGACACACAAAGTGATCTACCATTAACAGGCGGGACCAACGGCTTAACATGCTTTCCGAGACACGGAGGGGTCTCGATATGTAATGGATGTTCAACCCATCCACGAACCGACCGCGGCAAGCGTAGCTTAACTTTCGATCGACTCATGCGGTCGTTGTTATTTAGCCACTAAATGACAACGACCTAGGTAAGAATTTTGAAGAATATGAGTGAATTCATGTCACATTCTCTGATTTATTAGTAGGTGCAGGCGGGTACTTAGGTAAAGAAATAGTTTTAAACGAAAGCTGATGCAATTGTAAAAATAATGCTAAAGCCATAACCACCATGAAATGTAAAGATTATGAGTAATGATTATTCTAACTGCAGTGCAATTCTGTAACCATCTCACCGTGAAAACTTTGGTGAAGTGAGCGTGGAGTAAGCTGTCATTCCAACTTATGTTAGGGATTGACACAATTGACAGCTCACTCTAAGCTCACTTCACCTAACTGAAAAGTTCTTCTACCTTTTTTAATATTCTCTTTCCGTGTAAAAGTGTTTGTTTAAACCAATATACAAAGTATCATAATAACTTACAGAGAGTTGTACCAAATCATGGGGTTCAAATCACATTTATGGGGTTCAACACAATGATACCACTACTGTAATATAAGGTTGCAGATCAGACCCTGCTTGTTATACATATTTTCATAAATTCTTTTAATTTCCAGATCCTCTTCGCTGGCCGGGTACTACAAGGTCTATCAATCGGGATGCTGTCACCTCTACGATCGGTCCTCATCGGAGAATACGCGAGTCCAAAGAACCGCGGAGCTTTCCTCACCACTGTCTCCTTGTCCCAATCCTTTGGCATATTCTTCGCTCACTTCATTGGATCCTTCCTGAGTTGGCAGCAGACGGCTCTGGTCTGCGCATTCTTACCCTTCATAAGTCTCGTCATGACGATATACTCTCCAGAATCACCAAGTTGGCTTGTCACAAAAGGAAAACATGAGGAGTGTCGGAGGGTGTTCCGCTGGCTCAGGGGTGATGATGAAGAAGATGAGTTGGAAGAAATGATAGAAAGTAGATTAATCTTTGAAAAGGCAAAGATCTCAGAGAGTTTTGGTAAAAGGAACAACCGAATCCGAAACACGGTTACAACGATCAAGATGAAAGAGTTTTATAAGCCAATTATACTGATGATGCATGCTCATGTGTTAGTAAACTTTGCTGGTGGTACTACCATGTCTGCTTACTCAACTTTGATCATTGGAGTAGTGATGGGACCACAAGTTAATGCCCATTTTTGGATGATCTTTTTGGGCGCCCAAAGATTTGTTTCAAATGCTCTAGCAGTCTATGCTATCAACAAATTCAAGAGACGAACCATGATGTTCGCGACTGGAGGCCTTGCAATCTTCATCCAGTTCGCTTTAGCTGCTTATGTATACTTTAAACAACAAGGGACCTTACCATACGACGCTTTATGGATACCTATATTACTGATCAATTTGAAAATTTTTGCTGTAGCTACAGGCATGTTACCTTTACCAAATGTTATTGGTGGAGAGGTCTTTCCTTTAGAATATCGAAGTATTGGAGGAACTATCAGTCTAGTATCTTTCTCAGCAACATTCTTCATAGTCCTCAAAACTTTTACGGGATTAGTTGAAAGTATAGGCATTCATGGGACGTATATGGTGTATGGAAGCATCATCACTTACTGTATGGTTGTCATCTGGTTCCTTCTACCAGAGACTAAAGACAGGACTCTACAGCAGATAGAAGATGAGTTCAGAGGTAGACCGTTAGCTCCTGAGGAGATTGAAGTCAGGAAGTCGTTGCGGGCAGATCCTATTATTGCGTATAAGAGGAGAATGTCACAGAGAAGATGTAGCAGCCCCATTCCATTTTAGGATTAAGGTTTTAGTACCTATTAGAAAAGGTGATAGATACTAAATAGTAATAAGCATAAGTATTATTTGTAAATAGATGAAGTAGTATAATAAATACGAAAGAATAAAAGTTAGATTTGGTTTTTCATTTGGATATTAATATACAACACCTCTACTTGTACCTGCCCGCAAAGAAGGAGCTTTTAGAAAATATCGAGCGAATTTTCCAGAAGGTTTTTGATACCCATTTGCCAACATGTTTATTCCGAGTCTTCTTTAGAGACAAGGCTAGAGAAAGAGAATGAACGTTTTTGGTAGATCAAAGAAAACTTTATAAAAATAAATCCAAAATAATTTTAATGAATCAAGCCGAATCAATCAAAATCTGGATAGCTGATCCTGGGTCTCTTGCTGGCAATCCGCGAGCTGTTCCTGAATGCCATGGCGCTGAACCAGCACATCATGAGCACTGCCATGGTGAGGACTCTGGAGACATTGCGGCTGACTTGGTTCATTTTGATTTTGTTGGAAGCTGTTGAAGAAAGGTAGGGTTTAGTATTGCTGTGGAGTCTTTGAGGAGTAGATTTGTTTTTTAAATTAGCCTTTAATGTCCCACTTCTGGGCAAAGGCCTCCTTACACTCTTTCCACTTCCCTCTGTCCAGAACTACCAAGGACCAATCTTTATTAGAGGAGCCCAGCTCATTCCATCTCCGTCATGGGAGTAGCTGGGTGGGCAATGCCGACCCTGGAAAAATCGACAGTATTGAAGAATTACTTTCTGTTTGATCGCTTTTTATTAGGGTTTTTTTAGGGCCGTACTTTTTGACTAAGATGTCAGGTTTGTAGAGTAAGGGGCTTATGGCTCTACATTCGATCTGATAACTTTTTAACAGTGAAATCTTTATTTAAGTCTTAGCAACCTACCTTACATGAAATGTTTTGGTGGGATTATTTATTACGAGGAGCCATTTATTATTTCTCATTAGATGAATGTGGTTAGTTCAGCTTGACGTCTGCCCCCCCTAGACAAAATCCCTCCCTACGCCAATAATCTCAGTGGGCCCCGCTTTTAATAGCAAACGAAATCGGGGCAGGCCCAGACTTAAGAGTAAATTAAAAGGTATTAAAACTGAGGAACGGGAATTTATTTGTTTCTAGCAAATACTAAATAGCTTAGAGAGGTGTTGTTCATTAACGCCAAAGATTATAATAATTATTAACTGTCAGATGCCACAAAGAGGTCGTGACTGTTATTTCCATAGTCCACTCTTGTCATCCTTGGGCCTATAATTAGTTCAATCACAATAAAATTAAGGTTGATCACGACCACAGAATAGTACTACGTCACAATAGGCATGATGACAAATTTTGAAAAACTAGTTTTTCAGGTTCAGAAATAAATATTATATACAATGTATATCAAATTTCTGCTTAAAATGAGGAATCAATATGAAAAAAAACATTTTACTTTAAATTTTTTTCATTTCCGCCAAAACGCTTCAATCTGTCATGGCGTCGCTTGTGACGTCACGTTCGACGTAAACATTGACGGCTAGTACGGCTACAGTATTAATTTTGCATTGTTTGTGTTTTAAAAGTTCTAAAATATGAGTTCGAGACCATATAGGTGTTGTGCAGTGCCTCTGTGTACTAATACAACTATAAAAAGCCCGGACAAGTTATTTATATTCGTTCCCTATGATAAAACAATACGAAATTTTGAAAACAAAACATTTTGTCTTATGTTTATTCATTTATAAGTGATTTCATTGTATGATTTGTACTTACATGGATGTTTTTACATTCCTAAATTCTGACGAACAAAAGTCTTTATTTGACCCTAGAAACGCTCCTAGAATCAACAAGTCGACTCTTGGCAAATTTGTGCTGGTTGCCTTTGTAAATCCTGGTTCCATTTTTGTATTTTTACTTTCTATTTTATTTAATATATTTATGAAAACAAACCAAATTATCCACTCGCTATAGAGGGAAACTAAGAAGAGCTGTCATTGTAGTCGAACGTGACGTAATTCGCTCTGATTGGCGTTCAACATAACATGGCGGATTGTCGTATTTTGTGGTTTTATTTTATTAAAATATTAAATTAAATAATGTCACTCATAATTAAAAAATAAATACGTTTTTTGCAATCCATAATTTACATTTCATTACATAGATGCATTACTTTAGTGACTTTTGTTTACTGTCATCATCCCTATTACCATAAGGACGTAAAACACTATCTAATCTAACTAGCCTGTATTGTCCCACTGTAGGGCAAATGCCCTATCCCTTTTCCACACAGTGCTATCTTTTGCCAGTCCTTTTGGTAGGAGTCAAGCTTGTCCCGCTATCTTCGTTTCGGCCTGCCGCGATGGCGTCGTGCGTTTAGTGGGACCCAATCGGTGGTCCGCCTAGCCCATTTGTTAAAAAGAAATATACGATTAATATGTTTTAACAGTAAAAATGTCTCCTGGATTCCCTCAGCCCTCAAGGAAAGAAGACATACAAATTTCGGTTTTACCGGACTAAAACCTCAAGACGCTCAGTAGCTCCTTGTGTACAAAAACCGGGTATTTTAAACCCAGTTGTCAACCGCTGGTCGGTTTGTTTCTGATTTTGGTCAGGGTTGGGTTGACGGGCAAGTCAACCCTGGCCATAATGTGAAACCCAACCTCCAATGGCTAACACTCTGCCACAGGACAAAAAAAAATATTTTAAATAGAAAAGTGAACTGTAAACTTACTTTTAAAACACGAGGTACTTGCAAGTATAGTGTGACACCACAACTGTGTGTCAAGGGATCGCATCGCCTTATAAACTGAAGCCATAAAGTTCTTTTATTTTAATTACATCCGCCATCTTACATCACAAGTCGCTGGAATGTTGTAGATACATTGTTTATATTTAAATTAAATAAACTTATTGTACCTACTGTTATTTGTATGATTCGATAATGCTTGCATAACTTCCTCATGTTAATATGTAATTGTATCTGAGATTTTATTTGTACTGAGAATCTGCGAAGCGGTCGTTCGGGCTGCCGCCCCTCTGATTGACTCATTTGTAGGCGCCGAAATAAACTTTCTTTTTGGATTTCATGTAATTTCAATGGATACTTCACGCCTGGGGGCACAAAGGATTACGTCGTCGGTCAAAAGCAACTAGTTTACTCTTTATCACATAGCATTTTGTGGCAACAAAGCTTGTAAGGTGTTTGCGCAGGCGCACATTACCACTATTATAAGCGAAGTAGCTATTACATTGGATTTTTGAATGCTACTTTACATGTAAGGTAATTTGCTTTCTTCCACATTAACTGGCGAAATGTGTGTTTCTAATAGGTACCCTTCTGCCTAATCCTTCGAGAATAACAGGCGTGATGTTATGTTATGTTGTGTGTTATTTGCTTTTTTTATTCACGTACAAAATAAAAACGACCAGTGGTCCACTTTAACCCGCACCCTAATTGCGTAACACACAATCAATCTAAATCTGAATCATTTTGAAGGATATTGCTAATCCATTGCTTCATCTGTTCGAAAAATGTATCTCCTCCACAACTTAAATAACGCAATGAGTGTTGTTGAACTGTCAAAATGAAAGCCATTGCTACTGATAGTGTGTTACGCAATTACCCCGCTGGATGGAAAGAGTTGGAAGTTATGGGGGAAGCCTTTGTCCAGCATTGGGATGATGCAGGCTAACAGTAACCAGTAACTTACAAAATAAACAATTATTCAGCTTAAAATAGTACCTACCAATTTATTTTACTCCATTTCTAGCATTGAAATTGTTATAAATTTTAGTACTTAATTCTTTTTAATGTAACTACATTAAAAAGAATTAAGTACTAAAATTTATCATATAATTTATTTTTTTCCTACTTAAGAATTTTAGTCAAAATTTTCACAATGATTTCATTTAACTTTAGCTACAACAAACTGTAAAACTGTTGCAATGTAACCAGGTTATCAGTTCTGTGAAGCTATTATTGGTGTAAACCGGAATTCAGGGGTAATAATAATGCGCATGCCATTACTACTTATCTTTGTATAGCTTTTATAGCTCATCAGGTGACTCAAAACAATGTTCCGCTGAATCCATGTCTTCCTTTATTCCTTTGTAGAATACTTATAGAGGGCAATGATGCTTACCTTGAGAAAAATGCTGTTGCCCTACACTGTGCGGGAGATGGGGAGAAACTGCTTTGTTTTCCTTCGGTTGTACGGTCAGCAAAAAAAGTCAATATAAACTTCAGTTTTTTTAAACAAGATGCGATACAGATTCGAGTGGAAACGCCGGGAGGGAACGCCCTGGGCCTTGTTGGTGATGTTCTTCAGATACAAGTTACTTGTTTATGAATAAATGACTATGACTATTAGTCGCTCCATGTAAAATACTGATATTCAGCTGCATTCGGTTACACTGGAAGTCGAACTCTGTTGGAAAAAGGCTGGGACGATTAATTAAATAAAATGTAAACTTACTTTATAAAAATAGTGTTACACTCGTGTTTGGTTCCTTATAATGGGGTTCATTTCTCTGAGCCAAGGATACACGGTCAACAGGGCCTCCAGACGACCATCGTTGACGAAGTCATCAGCGTTATCAATTATTGTAGATATTATTAATACAATCACTACTGCTATTATTATTGCCTTCATTTTATTATTTAGGTAAAAATATATTTTTATTTATTTCTTAATCAATTAAGGCTCACTTCAACAGTTGCTTTAACTGTAACAAATACCTGAATATTCTGAAGTAAAGTTTAAAAATGTATAAAGTCTAGTCGGTAATGGCTTATCTTTTAAAAACATATAACTTATGCGAACTATGGTCGATTTGCAGCAACTTGTACAATATAAAATAATACTGACTTTTTAGGGAAAAACGACCATGACAATATAGCAAACTCATGAAAAAAATATACAGCTGTTCGGTTAAGAACTAGGTCACAAACTAGCTCGTCTGACTTTTCCTGGTATTATACGAGTATATTTCTTTCAATGATTTTGTGCAAGGCGACTTATAATATGCTTTAATTGAACTCTAAAGTACAGTCAATCGCTTATCACTACGAAAATCAACCTTAGTGTTACGACATTAAAAGCGCTGTCAATGGCAAATTATTACTACTGATATAAATATATAGGGTTAACTGTACGTACCTGCATGTTTTGTTATATTATTCCTAATTTATTTGTTTGAATGCATCACTACATATTAATCACTCATCCGAAGGGGTATTTCTTAATTAAAATATTATAAACTGTCACAATAAGGGTTTTTGTAATATTTTTATACAGCAGGTATTATTTTTGTTTTGCCAAAAATAATAAGGGACCAAATATTGTACCTTGCAAAACTGCTAATTAGTGCAACCGAAAAAATAAATTTTGCTTTGTTATCGTCGACTTTGAAATAAAACTATCATTTTATTCAAACATTATTTATTACGTTATTCACTTAATTATAATATCAAGTTTTATATAAATTAGTTACAACTACCTTTTCAAACGCTATTTACAAGACAATCCTCATTTTACCCTTGTTCACACATGCAGGTTTTTACTGTCAAAATTCTAATCTAAAAAAATACTGTTCTTGTATCCACTATAAGTACAAAGGAT
Organism: Apamea anceps; assembly: GCA_951799955.1. Classification (NCBI taxonomy): domain Eukaryota; kingdom Metazoa; phylum Arthropoda; class Insecta; order Lepidoptera; family Noctuidae; genus Apamea; species Apamea anceps. The sequence continues at coordinate 1,176,067 of OX637526.1, forward strand.
TTCGTCCAAGTATCACATATAATTTATATATATATATATATTATCTTTTCACATTTACCTATACTACAGGACTACTGCATCTTCTGTCCCTACTATGTAACTTCAATGACGTCAAAGATTGAGTGGACTTCAACTCCTCAGGAGATAACGGTCTACCTCTGAACTCGTCTTCAATATCCTGAAGAGTTCTATCCTTCGTTTCAGGCAAAAAGAAGTATGCTATCACAAGACAGTAACCGACTACTGCAGCATAGATGCAGTAGGCTCCATGGATACCTATAGTACCAAAGAACAATGGAACTGTCTTAACGGTAATAAAAAGATTGGAAGACAGGAAGAGGACACTGATCCCTCCAGCCAAACTTCTGTATTCTAGAGGGAAAACTTCACCAGCGATGATGAAAGGCAACGGGACGGTACCAGTTGCGATTGTAAACATGTGAAGATGGACCAACGCCACACCAACAGCTGGGTGGTCAAGGAAAGGAGGCAGCATATCCTGACCTTTACAGTAAGTGTAAGCTGCTGTGAGCAAGAAAGCAATGATATTGACGATGACAGTAGCAAACAACATCGTCCTTCTATTAATCTTCTTTATAATTAATACTGCTATGGCATTCGAAAATATTCTTTGGGCATCAAGAGTGATGACTAAGAGAGCTATGTTAACATCAGTACCAATGACGTGATGGAAAATATCTATCGTGTATGCAGCTAAAATATTGGCTCCCGCCCATTGTCCTAAAGTATAAATATGCATCATAATGAAAATAGGTTTGTAGAACTCCTTCTTTTTTGCAGTAGCACTAAAGTAAACGATACCACTTTTGATTTTCTTGCCAAAGGATTGTGAAATATTTGCATCAACTTTAGATTCTCTGACTATAATACTGGATTCAATCATCTTGTGCAATTCCTCTTCTTCATTCTCATTTCTTAACCAGCGGAAGACTCTCTTACAGTCTTCATACCTCCCTTGATCTGCGAGCCAACTTGGGGACTCAGGAGAGTAAATTATAATGACAAGATCAACGAAGGCAATGCACGCACATACTAAGGCAGTCGTTTGCCAATGTAGGTAAGACCCCATAGTATGAACTGTTAACACTCCCGTTGCTATACATAAGGAAATCATTGTCAAAAATGCTCCTCTATTATGAGGGCTGGTATACTCTCCAATTAAAACAGGGCCTAGAGAAGCACTCATGCCCATAGACAGTCCTTGAAGGAACCTGGCAACTAGCAGTACAGGGACACTCTTCGCCAAGATGATGGAGAACCAGCCAGTGATGAGAGGCATGATGCTGATGAGGTTGGCGGTTCTTCTGCCGTAGTTCGCCATGATGGGAGGGACGATGAAGTTACCAGCAACGAGGGCGAAGCCGATGATTGAAGCTAGAAGGAGATAAATCATTAAGTTACTAAAGGATGCAAATATGTGAACAATGAGTCTTTGTCTTTGCCTATTGGGACTGTAATGTTGTTATTGTTTAAGACTACAATGTGCGTTTACAATATATAGTTTTATACACAAGGGAAATAATTATATTTCGCTTGTCATTACTAAGATTGAGTTATAATGATTTGATTTTTGTACTTTGTCATGCCTCGTGAGCTCAGCATTAAAAAACCTTTGAGAGTGCTGACAGTTAAGTACCTCCGGTGCATTCTAGGGAGTTTGCTTACTATTCATGCTTATTGGTAATTTTATTAAACACAACTCGAGCTGAGCTGAGAGATATTGAATTCAGCAGTACCCTATACAGGGTCAGATTAAATTAGCTAGCGAAACTACGCAAACGTGATGAATATCAATATCTAATGACGATAAATCAAGTAGGTACTTACATCTGACTACGGGGTCAACGGCCGCTGGTATTATAGTTATTTGGAAATGTTGACTTTTTTTTGGTTTTATCGTCATTTGATATCGACCCCTATCACATCTGCGGAGTTTCGCTAGCTTATTTCGTTTGGCCCTGTATTTCTTGCAACACATTCGTCTGTCTTCTTAACCAAATTGTTCTAATTAGCTAGTAATATATAACTTACCAATCCAGGAGCCAGAAGAATCATCAATAGGTATGATGGAGTCAGGCTTCCTGAGCTGTGGCAGCAGGATGGCGTTGAAGCCCATGACGAGGCCATGCGCCGCCATGTTGAGACATACGCCGATCGTCACGAAACACTGGAACATTACAACAATACTGAGTTATTGAACTGTGTAGTTTTTGTTAAGGGCCTTGTTTGATCGTGTCGTAAAGATGATTATGGGATAACGTCAAGAGGATGTAACCTGTACGACCAGGGTAGTTGCGTAACACACTGACAGTAACAATAGCTTTAATTTTGACAGTTCAACAAAATTCATTGCGTTATTTACGTTTTAGTTGTTGAGCAATTTTTTTTTTCGAACATTTGAAGCAATTTATTGATTAGCAATGTCTTTCAAAATTAGTTAGATCATGATTGATAGTGTTTTTCGTAATTAGGGTGCCGAGTGACCTCTGTTGAATTAGTCAAGGCAGGTAGCATTATCAATCACCAATCCACTACCTATAGTACCTATTTATATCTTACAAAGCGACGCGCGGTTTCCTTGTGGTTACCAAGTGTACAAACACGCTGTGAATGTGTGTGTATGCGCAGGAGCTCACGGTAAGGTTCGAGACAATGGTGAAGTCGGAAGTGTGTGTGCGTGTATGTGTTATGTGCTGACGCTACTTGTCTTCACGCACACATTCACAGCGTGTTTGTACGCTCCGTTACCACATGTAAGACGCGCGTCGCTTCGTGAGATAAAAATACTATAACGAATTGATGATTGATACTGCTGCCAGTCTTGAGTTGACTTCGTGCAGTCGAAGAGAGAAGAGTTGGCTTGTTTGTTTGCCACCCAACATCATTAAGCAAGCTCGCATTATCAAGTTATCTGGCAAATATGTATTTATTAATGCTGACCCAGATTGGGCCCAGATTTAGAAATGCAATCCTGAAACCGAAAACCGAAAGATAAACATGCAGAAGATGTTTACACTAAGCGCCTAAATAATTCGTTAAAACACATCTGAGTCTGACGTAAACGCAACGCTTTGCATTCGTGTGTGTGGGCAGTCTGTAGCCGAAGCTACTTATATTATTTTCTTTTGTAACTTTCAGCATATAAATGTAATATTGTTGATTTCTATTATAATCCTTGTTTACCGCACGAACGTAAAGCTGCTGCCTATAAACACCAACCATCGTCAACTCAAGAAACTAAGTTATTTAGTTCTGTAATTTCAACGGCACTCTTTACATCGGAAGCAGCACTGCTGATGTACTGGGCGGCGTATGTATTCTGGGTAGGTATATCATTTTTAAGACAACTTATTTCACATTAGCATCACCGCATACTTCATTCATTCATATTTTTATGCAATAACGAAAAAAATAATCAAAACTTTCCTCATGACATTTCAAAACTTTCCTCATGACATTTCAAAGTTTTGAGTATGAATGTGAATGGCTTTATGAGTAGGGGAAGACCAAAGAAACGATGGATGGAATGTGCGACAGGACAAAAGATATATAATTACAGAAATGGCTAGAAAGGGGTGACTTTTTTAAACTTTGTTCCATTCTAAGAATTTCTCCTGTATCGTGGGTGCGTTTACAAACATTTAAACTAAAACATACACAAACAGCCAGACCCGGAACAACTACTTGTAGGCCATACAAATATTTGTTCCGTGCGGGAATCGAACCCGCGACACGCAGCACGATAGAACTAGGAAGTGGTGAAGGGCGGACGTTTTTGGGGGATTGTCTTTTGTAATTTTGACGTTCGAAAAGTGCTGATTCTCAGCCTAATTTGAATAAATGACTTTTGATTTTTATTTTTTTATTTTGCAACGCAGCAGTCAATCGCTTAACCACTGCGCCAAACATGGCCGTCAAACTACTACCGAGATGACAACAAATAAAGTATGGAAGAAAAAGACATGTTGCGCCGACCCCAAATAAATATTGGTGTAAAGACAAGAGAATGAGCAAGAGAATGAACTAAGAAATGAATATCGTAAAAACGGCTGAATAAAGTAAAATATTAGGTAATAACTACGATAAACCCAATGTCTATTACGGTGCCTAAGATGTCCTTGATTTCATAATCTCAGATCAGATGTTCAAATCTTGTTTACATATCACTTGATAACATTATGATAAGATACAGGAGATATAAGGTTAACAAATCTGCTATCTATTATTGAGGGCGCTACGTATATTATTTTTGCGATAACAAATGCTTATCCGATCAACTCCACTCTTGAGGGCTGTTGCTGTTTCTTAAGAGTATCCTCGTTTCGAAGGGGTACCAATTAAGGCTAAAATATATTTCCTCCATTATAGGTATATCAGATCATCTCTTGAGGAAGTGTAAGAAATGTCCTGTAGGTCTATTCTGTAAATATCTCATCGTGATAACAATTTATAATTTGATCTATGGGTAACACAATTAATTAATACATTTTGATTCAAATTAAGTCTAAAATAATAATACATAAATCGTGATAACTCATGTAAAGTGGAGCTTGATAGCCCGTCCCTGAAAGGTAAAAGTTTTCCAGCAAAGTATTTATATCATCCGATGCAAGTTGACAGAGCGTCAAGCTCATTTCACCAAAGTTTTGACGGTGAGATTTTTACAGAATAGCACTACTGTTGTTAGTTATTTTCGGTATATTCTGCATACAGATAGATCATGTTTACAAGGTCGGGTATCCGTTTTTATTGTTATTTATGCTGCAATTATTTAACAATTTATTTCGCTTAATGTCTCCAGCATTTGATAACTATTAGAGTTCAGGAATTAGCGAAGAAAACGATCTCTGAGTTTGTTTCGGCCTTTCATCTCAGAGTAGTCTGATAGGAAACGCCGACCTCATCTAGTTTTTAAAAAATATGTTGACGTGTTAAAGTTAATGTCTTTGGTACAAACCTACGTACAGAAATAAATGTGCGGGTCTAAATTACGATTCCTATGTTGAACACGTTCCATCTAAGAATAGGAATGTCAATGACCTCGATCAGTCAACTATAACTTGAAAAGGAGAGCTTGTAAAGAAATAAGTTGCTATCCGTTTTTATTGTCGTTATCTGTTTTTGTTATATCTCACTGACTGCTCCAAAATGAGTAAACGAGCACTTTTTTGCCAAAATCGCGCACGGTTTTTAGTGAGGAATATAGCTCCCTGCAGTGCTATTCTGTAAACATCTCACCGTGAAAACTTAGGTGAATTGAGCTGTCACAGCTCCAATTATCACTCGGAGCATCACGTGGATTGGCTGCTCACTTCACCTAAGTTTTCACGGTGAGATTCTGACAGAATAGCCGATCGATTGTGTAAAAATCTCACCGTGAAAAGTTAGGTGAAGTGAGCTTAGAGTGTGCTGTCAATAGTGTCAATCCCTAGCATTAGTTGGAATGACAGCTCACTCCACGCTCACTTCACCTAAGTTTTCACGGTGAGATTCTAACAGAATAGCCGATCGATTGTGTAAAAATCTCACCGTGAAAAGTTAGGTAAAGTGAGCTTAGAGTGTGCTGTCAATAGTGTCAATCCCTAGCATTAGTTGGAATGACAGCTCACTCCACGCTCACTTCACCTTAGTTTTCATGGCGAGATGGTTACAGAATCGCACTGCAGACCAGCTGTTCACACGAAGGACGATATTATAAAAGGTGACTGGAAATATTATATTCAGAAGATGGACCATGCGGCAACAGCGACGGCCATACTTATCTACCTACATACAGCGATATTCAAGTGTAAAGACAACACAGATTGAATACATAATATTCTTATTGATATGCACAGAAGTATGTAGGAATACGTAATGGTCTCACAATGGTTCTCATAATGATGCGAGTCCTGCAATTTTCTACTACAAATTGGCGTGAAATGGAAATCAGATAAAACGTTTAATTGTTAAGTAGGTACTTATTAACTACAATGCATTAATGAATCCACATGGACAAACATTAAAATAACTGTTTATTTTAATTTGTGTCCTTGTGGACTCTAAGAGCAGTGGTGACCCAGTGGTATCGGCCGCGACTTACGAGTTGTAGGTCGTAGGTTCGAACCCGGACAGGCGCGCTTTACTTTGTGTAAATTATTTTATCACCACTGCTCTCAAAACGGTGAAGGAGAGGAGGAGGAAGAGAAGGACTGTGTCTCAGCAGTGGGAACATTATAGGCCTCCTCTCGGTGAGAGTGTGGAGTGGGCTGTAATCCACACCACGGGCCCAGTGTGGGTTGGTAGATGTCACATGTCTTAGAATTTTTGGGTTCTAGGACATGCCGGTTTCTTCACGATGTTTTTCTTTGCCATTTTGAGAGCAGTGGTGATGAAACTAAATACGTAAAGTGCCTGCCTGGGTTCGAACTCAAGACCACAACTCGTTAGTTGAGACTGATACCACTGGGCCATCACTGCTCCCCAAAGGTAAGGCTTGCCAGAAAATAATTGCAAAATAGCTGAAACTAACCCTAGACTAGATCAAAGCCTTTGAGCTGGCCCTCAATGGGACAACTCAAGTTAAAGACAATAAATAAAGTTTATAATACCTAGTACTTCCTCTATATTACCTACGAGAACATGCCAAGACAAACCACTTCATTAATGTCTAATTTAGAGTCTAGAATATAACCTAGCTGACCTAACCGAGGTGTTGGCATTAATGTTTATAAAAGTAGTTTTTATTGCTTTTTCCTACTAAATATACATATTAGCTAAACAAGTTACAGAGAATGAATGAGGTCTTTCTGACTTCAGATGAGGTTATACGGGTTGCCCGGGACATCGACTTGGCAAACTGTAACCTTGGATTCAGCACATGATATGGAAAAAATTTCGCCTGTTATAAAAAAAAATCACTGTTTCATAAAAAAGTGTAAAGTAAACCGACGCGGTCATAATGTATGTACCAGCAATTTTTTTTATAGGCGATGTAAAATTTCTATCCATAATCATGTACTGAATCCATCATGGTAACAGGTTGCACGTCATGTCCTTACCGTACTGTAGAGAATATCATAGGTTTTCGAGAAATAAGTACTTTTAATTACTAAAAAGTAGAGATGGTTCTGGCTGATAAGGTTGTCATAGATTGGCCACAAAAGGCAACACGCCATTGAGATGTATGGGAGAAAACATAGCCCAGCCGTGATATATTTATTTATTTATTATTCACAAAATCCACCTCCAGCTGCCCTGCGGGTTCTTGTATCTCTCTTGGCCTGGCTCCTACCCCTAGAAATGATCCGGCAAAGTAAACTCTTCCGTCACAGACCTAGAGCTTAGAGCGCGCAAGCCCCACCACGACGTCAACGTAGAGATCGGGTGGGGTTATTATTATTATTATTGTCTGTGAGATAAATAAATTACGTAAAAGTATACAGTCGTATTTGTTTTAATCTAAATGAACGTGAATGTGTTTAGATACTAGATACGTTAGTGGACTTGTTTGACTTTTGAATTGGGTAGAGGTGGGAATTTGCTCTATGTAAAATACAGTATTAATTTGAATTGGGTAGAGGTGGGCACTTGCTCTATGTAAAATACAGTATTAATTTGCCGGTTAGACTGGAAGCCTAGAAGAAAAAGGCGGCAGATGATGATTATGAATTGAATTTTAATTAATTTCTTTTCTTACAACAAACAAACACACACTGCTCTATTTACAAATAACATCTCCTCAGATCTCTTTGAGATATTCTCGGTAATATCAAATTCTGTGAACAAAGGATTGCTGTATGTAGTATAGCAGCTTATATGAAAAAAATGTGCACATAAAATAATAAAACTACACCTAATCTCTAAGTAATCCTATTCCTACTAATCCTACTAATATTATAAACGTGAAAGTTTGTATGGATGGATGGATGTTTGTTACTCTTTCACGCAAAAACTACTGAACGGATTTAGATAAAATTTGGCATATGGTTTATAACCAGTATTAACATATAGGGTACTTTTTATCCCGATATTCCCACGGGATCGAAACTTATGCGGGTGAAACCGCGGGGCGCAGCTAGTAATAATATCTATGGAACTTTGTAGCTACTAAATTATTTGTCTGAACTTTGATGAACAATGATGAGTAAAGGAGGTGCGGGTGCAAGTATTGAGGAAAATTATTTCAGGAAGATACATAGTACAAACATACTTGGGTGGCGTGAAACGTGGTTTGGGAAACTTCGTCGAGTTGTCTCGTCGTATATTCCACAGAGTCTAAATACTAAGGTCTTCAATCAGTGCGTCCTGCCAGTTATGACTTACGGAGCCGAAACGTGGACACTCATGGTACGGCTGGTCCATAAATTCAAGGTCGCCTAGCTAGCTATGGAATGGGCTATGCTTGAAGTCTCTCTGAGGGATCTAATCCGCAACGAGGTGATCCGGCTGAGAACCAAAGTGGTCGACATAGCTCACAGAATAAGCAAGCTGAAGGGCCTGCCATAGGTATTAGCCGTTAGCAGAACCGATGACCGTTGGGGTAGACGTGTTCTTGCGAATCAGTAAACATAAGTTGGGATGTCCTCAGGCTGGGTGAAGCGATGATCTTCGCAGGATGGCTGGTAGCAGCTGGATGAGAGCTGCCGAAAATCGAGTTGAATGGCGTGCAGTAGGAGAGGCCTATGTCCAGCAGTGGACTGCTTGGAGTTGATGAATATGATAATACACATACTTTTTGAAGCTCTGGACACAATACCATTTTATTTAGTTGAGGGTTTCTTACTACTTCTTGTCGAGTTAATCTTCTTCTTCGTCGTACAGATGATTCCCTTTTATTAAGTTTGTAAGTTCTAAGTTAATCATATCAAACTACCAGAAGGCCAATTCTCGTAATTTAAAACGTTCAAAATCTAGTCGCACTCTCATCTCGGTGACAAACAAATGTCAAAAACTTGTCAAAATGTAGGGAAATTAGAAGTATTTTTTGACACATTAAGACTGAGATCAGACTGTGAACGTTCTTAAAATTACGAGAATTGCCCCTCTGATCAGTAGCGGTAGCGACCACAAGACTAACGGTGTTTACTATTAAATGTCTCCAATTAGGCCAATTAGCCAGCAAATATAATGAGCGACATCGTTAAATGTTTATTTATGTAAGCAGATCTTCTAAAACACTTTTACATGTCAATATTTTGATGGTACCGGAATTTCCCAGCTGACTGATCCCCGAGAAGCTTAAACCAACTCAGGGGTTATGGTCTCTTTTATAGAATTATTAGGATTTTATGTGAGTCTAACAGTGGAGGGCCATGTCTGGAAGGGCCTTTTGAAGAAAGAGCCGTTGTAGCTTTGGGTTGACCTGACCCAACAGACGGCATGCGTGCAGTCATCGTGTAGCTCAACTCTATTTTAGGGAGCTCAACGACCCATCACACGGAGCTACCAGATTTGTAGGACATTTGCGTAGGCCATATACAAAATACTCAAAACTGCCAGACAGTTATAAAGTCATTAAGTACTCAGGTCCACAATCAGTTTTCTTCATAAAAGTAATCAAAAATATCATATCACGTAAACAAATAATTTAAAAAAAAAACCTCACGAGGAATTCAGCAAGAAAACGATCAGACTTGGTACCAATGGTCTACCTATGTAGCTACTGTATATTTTCTAAAATATACCCTGGAAATCTTGCATGAATCCATGATAGTTTGGAGACTGTGATTTGAGAACAATGACAAAAAAGTTTTGACCTACAGATTCAAGTAGTAGTACTAGTTTTATTTAAACCTTGAATAACTTTTTGTTCAGTATAAAAATTGTTTCTTAGTGTAAGCATACGTAAGACTCAGCTTTTTTGTGTGCCAACCTTGAGCTTTTATACCTACCTACACAAAATAAAATACCAATACAAACTAAACTCTAGTCTGTTTTATTTATTTTTTTCTAAAATAAAATTAACCTAAGTTACTCCTTAGGGACTACTCACACTTATTCAGCTCCATTCGCGTTTCGCTGAACGATTTTGGTCACACTTAATATGTATAGTTCTGCTTCTATCAGCCGCGTACAGCGTCGTAAGAATGAGAAAACCCGACATAGCGAGTTATCTCCGCTGAAACGCTTCTCTCGTCCCAAGCATAACTTTTTGTCTGTTGATCGCTATAATGTGACGACCTGATATCGTACAAGCAAGAATATTTTTGCACTAGCAATATACGTTTCCCTTCGTCCATCATTTTACTTCGTAAAAATAAAATAATTATAACGACGTCCGAACTCTCTCAATCCTTGCGTGCATAATGATTACGTAATAATAAATCAAATCTATGCAGGAACTATGCAGGCCGCAACTTGTCGATAAGGAGTCGAGAACCATCCGTGTAAAGCGCTGATCCGCCGCGTTCGAATGCGGCGGAACAGCGCTGAACGCGGCAGAACAGTGCTGAACTCTATCTATAGAGTTCAGCGCTGTTCTGCCGCGTTCAGCGCTCGCATGATAATAACACATTTGTCCTCATTTTATACTTGTTTGCCGCGAAAGCTGAATAGACGCGGGAAGCTGAACGGATGCGTACGCGTCTCCATACAAAATCGTTGTTTTCTATGGGCATAAGCTGAATAGAGCTGAATAAGTGTAAGTAGTGCCTTATACCATCATCTGCCAGTGAAAGTCCCATCAAAATTGGGCAAGCACCCTAATTGCGTACCTACCACACTATCAATCACAATCTGAATCATTTTGAAGGATATTGCTAATCCATTGCTTCGAAAAAAAAATCTGCTGATCAACGTAAATAACGCAATTAATGTTTTTGAATTGTCAAAATTAAATCGATTACTACTGATAGTGTGTTACGCAATTACGCCGCAGCGTTGCGGAGATGAGCCGGAACAAGCAGACAGACAAACATTAAAAAATATGTATAACTTTTTTTATATTTACCGTATATATACTTTCATATGCATTTAGTAAAAATGTGTAAGAACATGTATAGTCGACACGGCTCAGTTGACAAAGAAGAAAAAAAAACATATTGTGTGTAGTATAGATACGTTTATGAGGTTAAAAATATTCGAAATGTTAGGTACACAGCTACACATCAAGCTATGCATTTCCAGTTTTAGCTGACCTCGCATTGTATAGGTTTTTCGTACAGTCAGAAGTCAGCTTATACTGGTTATGTATAGCTTGATGTGTAGCCATGCCAACATGTTGAAAGAGTACCTAGTAGAAACAAAAATATTAAAAGTAGTATTTTTTGTCCTATTTTTAAATATTTTTTTCCTTTAGTTTGTCTTCTTCCAGTCCATCCAGAAGCAAGTGACAATGAATACTGAAAGCTTTATCCATTCATGAAATATAGAACATTTTCAAGAACATGCCCTGACCTTAATTATTAATGTTCTATGAGACGGTCAAGTGCATACTAAAGCGGGCCAAATGGTTTTTGTATATTGAAACTTTCACAGAAAATACAATAGATGGACGTATCTACTTTTTTTATTTTCAGCGCCTTTGGTCAACGGATTGGTGTTTCGAGTTTTTATAAGCACGAATTCGACTTTATCTACCTATCCATAGAACCTATAGTTTTTGAAACCAACTCTCTTATAGTTCAAATCATCAGACGATTTTTAACCGACTTCAAAAAAAGGAGGGAGGTTCTCAATTCGGATGTTTATAATTATATATTTTTGTTTTCGGGCACAACTCCGTCATATATAAACGGATTTTTTCGAAAGAAGTTTATTCCGAAATGGTTCCATTTAAATTTCGTAAAGATCTGATGATTGATTTCGGAGATAAACAACGGAACTCTTCAATAAATTCCAGCAAATCAACCGCGATTGCTGCTATCGCATATTATTATGTTTGCATTGTTTACGCAATCACACAACATAACATCACGCCTGGACCCTCTAAAGGGGTACGCAGATGTGTTCAGTATACCACGGTACACCCTCATTTCTGTCAAAGTTGTTATTAGGGTACCTGTAATCTTGCAAGTATATATGAATTTGTGTGGGGTATGTAGGTACAACTAAAAAGTGAAAAATAAAAACATTTTTACAAAAAAATTTCGAAATTAAAGTTATTTTTGAGTTTGTAGTGATTTTTTTGGAAGTCGGTTGTTTTTTTTTTTTTGTAAAAAAGTTTTAAATTAATCTGGTACCACCAGAAGGCCAATTCTTGTAATTAAAGCAAAATCTAGTCGCAATCTCATCTGAGCGACAATCAATGTCAAAAACTTGTCAACAATTTAGGGTAATTACAGGTATTTTTGACAGATTGAGACTGAGATCAGAGGGGCAATTCTCGTAATTTTAAGAACGTTCACAGTCTGATCTCAGTCTCAATCTGTCAAAAATTCCTCTAATTTCCCTACATTTTGACAAGTTTTCGACATTTGTTTGTCGCCGAGATGAGACTGCGACTAGATTTTGAACGTTTTAAATTACGAGAATACGCCTTCAGACTGTGAAGGTTCTTATAAAACAACCAAAGTTTGAGATATGGCTATTTTTCCCATGAAATAAACATCGTTTATTAAAAAATATATATATTAAAAACGCAAACTGACCTGCTTTTTGAACGGCGTAATCCATCCCGAGGTTTTCTTCGCCATTTTTGTATTAGTTTTAAAACTCACTTTAACTCACTGGCACACGTTCCGAGTCGAAGGCGACATCACCATGTCTGTGGCCACTTGTAAACATTATCACTACGATACGGACGATAATACATACGTAACTTACTGTTAGATTTTTATTATGAATTGCAATTTTATTTCTACCTAGGATCGCATACGTGGTACGGCTGTGCGATAGTGGATATTGTGTCATAGAGTAGCTAATGTCAGTATACCAGCTGAGTTAGCACATTATTAAATGATGAGATATTAAAAAGCAAAGTTGCCTTGCCATACGTGTGTGGGTATGGTATCCACAAGTAAACAGTCAAACTTAGGACATAGTAAAACTGTGCTAAAATACAAAGTACGTAAAGTGTGTGACGCTCTGAGCTATAATGGACCGACGATCATAAAAAGGTGGCTAGGATTGACTGAACGCGGTACGCAGAGGACAGGGTGTTGTGCGCAGTCTATGTCTAGCTGTGGACTGCGATAGGCTGAGCTAATTGATTGAACATATAAAGTGCGCTTAATTTTAATTATATTAAAATTATTTACTCTACCAAACTACCTTTTAGAAAGCTCTTCATAAAGTTACCTAAGTACTACTAGTATCACTGTCCATTCTAAGGTTGCCTGGAAGAGATCGATAATGCGATAAGGCCACCCATTAGATATTTTGTAGTGTGCCATGTATTTTTTATGCTATGTATTTTTGTGGTGTACAATAAAGTATATATAAATAAATAAATACTCAAATTGCATTGGTACACTGAGTTTAGCTACGCATTTAGTTAGTCTGTGGTAATATTTAAAAGATATTAATTAAGTAGTTTTTCTAGTGGATTACCTACCTACAATAAAAGTCGAGTAGAAATAGTTCATATTAAACATTCTAGTTAAATGGTTGTCTGTGAGTAGATAGATGATGACGTAGTTAGGACTATAATGTAAAACCCTTGGGAAATATGCATGTGTTGCTGCATCTAAGTATCTACTATTATATAAAATTCAAATGTATTATATTATCTCTGTCGAGTTATTTTAGCTTTAACAGCCTATAATGTTCTCACGGCTGATACACAGACTTCCTTACTATTAGCGGGAGTGGGCCGTAATCCACCACGCGGACCCAGTGCGGGTTGGAAAATGTCACATGTCTTCGAATTTTTTGTTCTAGAATTTGTCGATTTCCTCAAGATGTTTTCCTTCAGTGTTTGGAGCCGTAGGAATATAATAAATTACACAAAGTAAGTACCTATAGTTCGAACCCACGACCTTCAAACTCGTAAGTCGGGACCGTTATCACTGGGTCATCACTTCGAGTTATTTTGAGAACTGTTTATCGAGAAAAAAATGCACTATGGGCAAGAAGAATGGCCAGATGAAACTTAATGATTGAATGCTTTTGAAAAAAAATTTTTAGGTACGATATTGTTCATATCTAGCCTGTTTTATTAATTTAATTTTTACATTTATGAGACTTTGCTTCCCAGCATTACAACGTAAATTACAGAAATAACAACAGTATCAAAGTGATACTTAAAATCAATTAAAAACAATTTGTATTTAGCTCTCAGACTAATCACTGCTATTCAAAAGTATGAGAAATAACTACAAATTAGTGCATGAACTACGTAACATCACGTGCAATGAGTCCAGAACGAAATATTACGTCTAAACGGAGTGCTAGACTGATTTAGAAAAGTTCGTCATCTTTAGTGACACGTGGGAATGAGAATAATGCGCAGTGACATCTATCTTCGTGCAAAATCATCGATAGGTATGACGCGGTGGAGGTTAACGACGTCATGGAAACGCATAGATACTTACCGATGTCAAACATTTTAACATCTGTGTTTGCAATTTAAATTAAAACTTTTCCAGTTTTCAGTTACGAAATCACTGGAAGAAAAATATTTATATGTCGGAGTCATTCGTTTGACTTTTCGGAACGCCAGCGCCATCTCGTGGTGCTAGACAGAGTCTAGCTTGAGTTCGTGGAGGGGTACGAGAGCTACAGCTACAAGAACGGTGTGAGCAGAGTTCAGGGGATGATCGAAACATTGGACATCGTACGAACAACATGTGCTCAGAAACCGTCTCGCGTTCCGTATCGTTGAGTTGTGTACCTACAGTGTGTGATTCGCTAGTGTGACTAACTTGTTTGTGAATTATAATCTGATTTGAACTGCAAATCGTTTTTCTATTGTGCTATAACCAACACTACCCATAGTACGCCCACAGCAATTAAAATATGCCTGATGTGACGAGAGACAGACATACCTTCTCCGTCATATAATTTTTATCTTAAGCTCTCTCTTAGCCAAATTCTGGGCTGACTGTATAGCCATCGACACACTAAGAAGATCTTGACATAAAATAATAATAATAAATAACGTTTATTGACTCAAATAAGTTTGTTAACAAGAATGAACACTGTCACTTAAACTAGGTAGATACCCGTGCTATAAGCAACAGTAACAATTCGTGGTTGATCTATTTACTTAAAAGTATCGATAGCAATATGATTATGGCATTTGCTTTAGACCTAAGTACCTTACTTAGCATAGCATAACTAGTTTTTAATGTTTTTTTTTTTGGTTGGGAAATCATCAAATGACCTCTCCCGCTCTGGGCTGAGCGAAAGGGCGTGTCAGGCTTTTACTGAATAAAACCCACCCGTGTTCCTTCAGTTGTCTGTGCCAGGGGCCCCGGTATCTCTTTCGAACAACCCGCGGGGTCTTTAATGTTCCCATCTCATTATTAAATAGATGATGATATTACTAAAGAAATAACTTTGTTTTTCATTGAGAAATATCTTCTATCTTTTTTTTGCATTTTTTAAATGTACTGTGCCTGCGTAAATATTCATCCCGACCACAAAACCCTTCGCTGTGCATGGTCCGACACACACATATCCCGTTTTTAGGGTTCCGTAGTCAACTAGGAACCCTTATAGTTTCGCCATATCTGTCTGTCCGTCCGTCTGTCCGTCCTCGCTTAATCTCTGTGACCGTTAGCAAATAGAAAGCTGAAATTTGGTACCAATATGTATATCAATCACGCCGACAAAGTGGTAAAATAAAAATTGGAAAAAAATGTTTTATTAAGGTAGCCCACATATATATGTAAAGTGGGAAGTGATTTTGTTTTTAATTTCAACCCTAACGTGTGATATATTGTTGGAAAGGTATTTAAAAATGAATAGGGGTTTACTAAAATCATTTTTGATAATGTCAATAATTTCGGAAATAATCGCTCCAAAAGTAAAAAACAATGTGCCCCCCCCCCCCCCCCCCCCCTCTAACTTTTGAACCATAAGTTTAGAAAATATGAAAAAATTCTAAAAAGTAGAACTTTATAAGGACTTTCTAGGAAAATCATTTTGAACTTGATGGAAACAACAGTTTTTGTACAAAAAAGACAAAAAGTTGTACAAAATAATTTCTGGACTAAGTTTGTTTAAGTTGGGTTACCACTTGCTGGAGCGCGAACATAATGGATACCCACCTTTAAACTCATAAGTGGGAACACTTATTGTGACGGACGGGAAACTACGGAACCCTACACTGAGCGTGGCCCGACACGCTCTTGGCCGGTTTTTTTTTTAAATTTATGCTTGGAATTCACTTTCAAAGGCAACCGGTTTTGGTTTAATAACAAAGTAGTGTTCTGATGTAACTTTATTGCTTAGCAACTTATTGTTTGTTATGTTCTAGTTCTAGTAATAAATTCTACTACTACTAATATTATAAAAGCGAAAGTTTGTAAGGATGGATGTTTGTTACTCTTTCACGCAAAAACTACTATACGGATTTGGATGAAATTTGGCACACAGATGGTTTATAACCAGGATTAACACATAGGATACTTTTTATCCCGATATTCCCACGGGATCGAAACTTGTAACCGCGGGAAAAAAAAGACACATGACTCTGTGTATTTAATTTCATCACCACTGCTCTCAAAACGGTGAAGGAAAACATCAGAAGGAAACCGGCATGTCCGAGAACCAAAAAATCCGGAGACATGTGACATCCACCAACCCGCACTGGGGCGGGGCCGCGTAGCCCACTCCTTCTCACATAGAGGAGGCCACTGTCCCAGCAGTAGGATCATGATAGGCTGGTTATACATAGTATATAATTATCATCAAATAGTAAAGTCAACTTACGCCCGGTTTTAATGAAACGAATCGTTTTAATAGGCTCCCGACCGATTTCGTGACCGAGTCACGGTGGTCAATCTCAACAGATATAGTGCACAAGTGTGAGCGCGCAGGTGCACTCTCTGTTCTTTTATTCTCATAGTTCGATGGAACGGCAATCCGACACGACCGGGGGGACAGATCAGGCGCAAGACCGGAGCTTTACAAGCTTTCCGAGGCACGGAGGTATTATACCGTCAAATTCCAAACTCCGGGCTGTTACTAAGAAATTCCCAATGGAAAAACCCAATAACACTTTGTGCAGCCCGGAAAACACACCCAGGACTCTACACTCAGCAGTAGCGCTTGCGACCGCAAGGCCAACGGAGCAGTCACGAATAGGTTTACTAAGCAATCGTTAGTTTTTGGAACACTAGGAACGTGAAGTACCACTAAAGAAATTACTCTGTAAATAATTGTTTAAGCCATGCCTAACTGTTTCCAAGAAATGGACGGCTCACCTAATTGTAGCCTACAATAATATGAAGCCTACGCTAATCGCTTTAGTAATGAACGGTATCGTGTTACCCAGTAGTCGCTCCGTGTACAATACCGCACCCTAATTGCGTAAGACTCTATCAATCCCAATCTGAATCATTTTGAAGGATATTGCTAATCCATTGCTTCATATGTTCAAAAAATTTATCTGCTCAACAACGTTAATAACGCAATGTATGTTGTTGAACTGTCAAAATGAAAGCCATTGCTACTGATGGTGTGTTACGCAATGACCACGCTGGTATTCAGCTGCATCCGGTTAGACTGGAAGCTGACCCAACATGGTGAAAAGGCTAGCCAGATCAGTTGGACATTATTTTAAGTTTTTGTCTGTAATTATGATTGACACATTTTCTTTATATAGTAAAGATAGATGGTAATTTTAAGATATAGTCTATCTACTAACGGCTATTATAGTTAACTTTTTAACAGTAGCACATACACCGAGTCAGTGATTACTTAAGAGGTTAAAAATTACGTATGTTCCTAATACATTGTTATCTCAAGGTTTTTTTGTATAGGGAGGTAATTAGAAATACTGAAGAAATTGCATAACGAATTAAAATTACAGACTAGGTATAATAATTAATGTCTTATCAAGTTTGGCGGGAGTAGGTATAGTTTTCAAATAATCAAGTAAATGTGAACGCAGTATGTAGGTACCTAATCCAGATTTCAGGTACAATAATTTGGTAAGCAATTAGAACTTGAGTGATGATGACGAAAAATATTTGTTACCTACTAAAGATAATTCTAGTTTGTAAGACTTAAATTAGGTACTTTTCTTCTCGTCTGACCACAAAGAACACGGCATCTACAGCTTCTAAATCACAATAGAAATATAAACTTTCATAACATACTTCCTAAATATTACCACAGACTAAACAATCACCCATAAATGTCACACAACTTCCTGAAACCTGACATTGAAATCACTGACATTGACCAAGTTTACGCGCACATAACTCCGAAACCACTGCACATATTTTGATGAAAATTACACCATTTTATAGAACATTTTTTTCACAAATTTTCAGTATTTAAACTATCACGCTAGCAGTGCTAGGAGCTGAGCAGTGATTGAAAATATCAGAGCTGTATATTTCCCACGTGAATATTAATAGAAGAGTTGGTGGCAAAATGCCACCTTACCATTTTGAAACGGAATGAAGATAGCTTCAGTGCAGTTCGGCTGTTTACAAAGTATGTTACAATCCTATACGCTCCGTAAACACACGTCCGTCCATTAGAAATCTATAAACTGTTGAGTTATTTCGCGAGAGGTTTACCTCAATCTGCAGTTGCTATTTTACGAGCGGTACTCGTATGTACCTATACACTGCAACGCATCAAGCCATACATTTCCAGTTTTAGCTGACCATGCATTGTATAGGTTTTTCGTACAATCAGAAATCAGCTTTTGTAATCAGGTTTTGTACTTATAGCTTGATGTGTAGCCGTGCGTACATACATACTTAGTTCAAGTAATACGTACCACTACTTAGGTTTCTAGTCTACGTAAACATTTATAATTTGCGTCAGACCATTGCTTAGCTAAAATAGAACAATGTTTAGCTTTTTTTTTTTTTTTTGAGGATGGGAAATCATCAAATGACTCCTCCCGCTCTGGGTGGAGCAGGAGGGAGTGTCAGACTCTTACTGACTAAAACCCACCCGTGTTCCTTCCTTAGCCCTTTATGTTCCAGGGCAGCGGTAACCCTTTCGGACAATCCCGCTACCCTTTCGGACAATCCCGCTACCCCGGACAATCCCGCTACCCACAATGTTTAGCTTAAAAGTGTTGAGTCAAATTACCTACAGTCAAATTACAAATAGCAGTCGTATCGAACATTAACATCGCAAACTAACGGCTAGTTTTGGTTTTTTAGTATGTTGTTAGGACCACTACCAGTAGCGTATATCCCAGTTAGCAGCTTCGAAAGACCTGTGCTAACTTTGCAGCACTCGAAAGACCGCGAAATTTTCGCACGTTGATTGGTATTCTCAATATAAGTCCTGAACTATTCTTTTTTTAATGAACAAAATCTATGCCTTTTCAAAGTAGACTAAAATTGCTACAATCTGAGATCAGAACCGGCTCTGTAGGTTCAATACTTACCGAGATACAACATTCCATTTACAACTATTAATATTGTACATATTTATTAAGCATATTTACGAGGCAAGGACATTAATTTAGTTAGAATAGGTTATATTCCTAAAAAAATATAATTAGTCCGTCAGTTAGATTATCAAAAAATATTGAACCCGTATTTTTTCTTTTGTCAATTATATAAAAAATGATGAAGATATCGCCCGAAGTTCCGCGTGACGTCACTTGCGACACTTTAGCGAGCAAGTGACGTAACGACCCCCACTCCCTTTATCTTTGTCATTTTTTGTTTGATTGACAAAAGAAAAAATACGTGTCCATTATTTTTCGATAATCTAACTGACGGACTAAATATAATTAAGTATTATTTTTTTTACCCAGGCAACTACCCTATTGTTCATTTTGAACGCTTCGTGGACGGTTCATAAAAATTGTCTGATTACGCCTGAAAATTCGGCACAAGATTGGCGAAGTCGTCTTCTCTTTCTTCGGCAATTTCATGAGGGGCATCTTTTTGCACCCCCAACCACTTCTAAACTTGGTGCTAAGTTCGATAAGCGTGCAGTGTTGCACCATCTTCCATTGGAGGCAAACGAGCGAGGTCAAACTTAGCAATGGAGGCTGTTTTTACAATTTTTTTGTTGCGCAGGTTGAGGAGGGTATCTACAGTATAGTCTCGTCCATACAGAGCTACTAGGAACTTTGCTCCGGCATCTGCGATGGCTTGGTGGGCTGAATTAGGTTGGAGGAACACTTCAGCTAAGGTGACGAGGTCAACGTTTTTCTGAATTGCGCGCCACAGTTTGTTCTTCCCATGCCAGAAAAGGACAGAGGTGGTGTCGCACCAAGTAAAGACGTGGGGAAACAACTCGAATCCTGGGGGGACTTCCAAAATTCCACGATTGAATGAGGTCAGAGGACCAGAGTCACCTATGCCACTTTTCTGGAAATAAATATTCTTCACAGTAATCTTGTGCTGATTTTTCAGGCTGAATCAGACAATTTTTATGAACCATCCACGAAGCGTTTAAAATGAACAATTCTAACCAAATTAATGTCCTTGCAAATATGCTTAATAAATATGTACAATATTAATAGTTGTAAATGGAATCTTGTATCTCGGTAAGTATTGAACCTACGGAGCCGGTTCTGATCTCAGATTGTAGCAATTTTAGTCTACTTTGAAAACGCATAGATTTTGTTCGTTAAAAAAAAACACAGTTCAGGACTTACATTGAGAATACTAAACAACGTGCGAAAATTTCGCGGTCTTTCGAGTGCTGCAAAGTTAGCACAGTTCTTTCGAAGCTGCAAACTTAGATAACCGCGATTGGTAGTGGTCCTAACAACATATTAAACTATCAGAAGTAGCCGTTAGTTCGCGATTTTAGTGATTTTTAGTGTTAGATAAGACTGGCCTAAAAATCTATCTATACTTATAATAAATCTGTAGAAGTGAAAATTCTGTACATTGAAAATATCAAAAAAATAAATGGCAGGGGGTGTTACTAGACCGACACCGAACCCAAAAATGTGATTAAAAAAATTTTTGTCTGTCTGTCTGTCGGTCTGTCTGTCTGTCTGTCTGTCTGTCTGTCTGTTTGTTCAGGCATCACGCAAAAACTACCGGTTCGATTACGTTGAAACTTGGTATAATTATTCTTTAATATCCTGGGCACCACACTGGGTACTTTTTATCCCGGAAAAGTATATACAATAAAAAACAAACTTAATTTTGCGGTTCGATCCCTAGACCCGATTACTGCACCAACCGCAAATAATAAGTTTGTCGTAGGTTA
Organism: Apamea anceps; assembly: GCA_951799955.1. Taxonomy (NCBI): domain Eukaryota; kingdom Metazoa; phylum Arthropoda; class Insecta; order Lepidoptera; family Noctuidae; genus Apamea; species Apamea anceps. The sequence continues at coordinate 1,197,328 of OX637526.1, forward strand.
AGTCACCCGCAATGGAGTTCATTTTTATTCCTTTTAGTTTTTAGAGTTATTTAGGTTTATTTTTATATAAGTTGTAGGTAAAGATTTTAATTTTAAAGTATAGGTAGTATATTTGATAGTGTACGTAGTAACCGTAGGTTATTTTATAATACTGTTAGGTAGGATTAGTCATCCGTATAGATATTAGTTTTTAGGGATTTTGCTTATTTATTGAGTTTAGATTAGTTATCATCAGAAATAGGTTTATTTAGGTAGGTAGGTATTTAATTTTCTGTTATTGAGTTTTTTTTTTAAATTAGGTAGGTACTTAGGTAAAGATATCATATAGGTACCCTCTTAATCACCACTAATGAGACACAATTGGTTTTCTATTGTAATTAGCCACAAAGGGCCCGCGAGATAGATGGCATTCTGGGGAAGCACATAGGTACCTACATTTTATCCTGTTAGCACGTTCCCGTGGGATAATTTCCGACATCCACGCGGGCGAAGCCGCGGGCAGAAGCTAGTATAACATATGTAGATACATAGTCTGTGTACAATCTTTAAATAACTTTTAAGCTAGATTTTCATAAAGTTTTTTTCCGTTAGCCTATAATATTGTCCCACTACCTGGGTTGTGGAGGTCAGATAGGCAATCGCTCCATGTAAAAAACTGGTATTCAGCTGCATCCGGTTAGAATGGAAGCCGACCCCAACACAGTTGGGAAAAGGCAGGCAGATGATGATGTTGATGAGCCTATATTGTCCCACTGCTGGGCAAAGGCCAGCAAAGGCTATTTCCTTGTGCTGTGCCTTCTCCTTCCAATCGCTCTATTTTCTTAATAAAGATATAATTAAGAAAATCATTAACTAAGTTTGCCGTTCGCTGACAAATACAACTGAAACACGATACCTGCTCTATCTACCTACAGTACCTACTTACCCTCATTTCTACGCACTGAAGTGGTAGCCGCTCCCCTACGACATGAAAATCAATACTTTGTGGGCTTACGCACGATATTTTAGCCCCAGACATTATACTAAGTCTTTTACCCCTATATTATCATTATATTGTTGTATCTAGAACAAGACTTCGGTCTAAGGCTATTTCACAATCACAATTGTAAGGCACGATATTTTCTACATTTCAGAATAAAAAAGAAAAAAAACTGTGGGCAAATCGACAGTCGCACCGCACCCATTCGCGCCGACTTTCATTCAGTACTAGCGGCGGCGCCACAACGAGAACCTACCGGTCTACCTACATGAGTGTTACTCCCACTCGCTCCCTTAATCAGCTGATTGGACCGGCAAGAGCTTCGAGACGATGGTCTACCAGAGGCCAGATAATGGGAAAGGCAATCTTGGCTTAAAAAGTCAATAAATCTCAATTTTGCCTCCTGATAAAATATGCTTGGCAATCTGTAGCGCAAATATGAAACATCACTCGGTATTTGATATGGTGTGCTCATTCGATATTTAATTTACAAATCAGTGGGGCCATTCTCGTAACTTTAAGAACGTTCACAGTCTGATCTGAATCTGTTAAAAATACGCTTAATTTCCCTACATTTTTGACAAGTTATAGAAATTGCATTATCGCTGAGATGAGATTGCGCCTAGATTTTGAATGTTTTTAATTACGGGAATTGGACTTCAGATTTTTTTTACGCCACCAGCAACCTTATTGCAACGAGAATAACGATCTCTTTGATTTTGAAACTGATGCAAAATCAGAGGTAAAATATTTGCTTCAACCACCCATCTCTACATTGTTCTAAGCCCCCATTCTCAATAAATCTGCCAGTCTAACCTATTCAGCTAAATACCAGTACTTTTCATGGGAGCGATTCTGACCTCCACAACCCAGTTACTGGGTAACACGATACCCGTTGGTAAGACTGGTTGTCAGACTTTCGGGCTTGTGAATACCCGTAACGACCGTTAAAGATCCACAAATCAGCCGGACACAACGGCTTAACGTGCTTTCCGACACACGGAGGGGTCTTTCAACGATTAACAGGCAGAACCATTTTTGTCATATCGTCCTCCAGAACGAATTTCTGCCACGGCGGCCAATCTGGGCCCCAAGTCTGCTATTTTTATAAATTCGTCATTCCAACACGATCCCATTCCCATCCCATTGTCATTTTGCTTAAAGTTCGTAATCTGCTAAATTCTTAATGGCGATCATGGTCGGTCAATGGTCTCGTAATAGAATTGTGTCTTAATGACATAGTCGTATTGGCATTATTATAAAACCCGTTAGTAGAAAAGATTTTCGAAAAACTACCACTACTTTATTTATGCCAGATTTCATTTATATATATTTTTACATAGTATTTATTAGTGTTTTATACAAGTCAAGTGTTTTATGTAAGTCAGTCATTCATTTATCATTATGTACGAGATTACCATTCTATGCCGTTTCTTTCAATGGAGTGTGAGTGATTGACCACTGGAAAGTCATAATGACGCCATTATGTTAGTAGATTACCAAACTTGTCAAAATCAACAATTATGAAATCAATGATCGATCATTCTGACACTATTGTAATAGCAGACTTGAGGCCCTGAACGGAGACTATCCTTCGGCGCGGGAGATATTGCATAAGTTTGTACGCAGATACAGGTGCATTCTATCTTCCTTCACTCTCATAGCCCGATGGGCCTGGACGCAATTCGACAGGACCGGAGAGAGATCAGGCGCAGGACCAACGGCTTAACGTGCTTTCCGAGGCACGGGGGTGTTACACTGCCAACTTCCAAACTCCGGTCTGTTACTGAGAAATTCCTAATGGAAAAAACCAATGACTCTTTGCCCGACCTGGGAATCGAACCCAAGACTCCACGCTCCGCAGTCGCGTTTGCGATCAACGGAGCAGTAACGCAGCTACTTGTCATTAAAACACCCCAAAAAAAATATTTAGTTTTTTCACAAATTCGCAATAAAGGGTTGGGGAAAAAATAGTTTAGTCCTGTCAAATTAGGTAGTCAGCCTGACGTAAATTGATGTATTTTTAGTGCAATATTTTGACATAACTAATATTTATTTTCTGTCCTTTTCTTAATGAAATAGAAAGAAAAAGATGCACTGAACTTAAAGATCATTTGGCATTTTGACCCGGTACCTCGAAGTACGCGTCCATTATTGAAATTTAGTTTGTTTTGAAGGTTTAGGGTTAACAATTTACGGAATGTATTTATTTTAATCCAAATTTATGGGGGAAAAAAGTTATAGATTGATGTTAAGTTAGTCATCATTGGTACCCACGTTGGGCGCCAATCTAACGGAAGAGGAAACGTGGAGAGATGGATAATAACCACGTAAAGTGACAATCCACGATTATCCACGTAGTTTAGTTTGTGAACAAACGAATCGGCGCCACTGCCATTCTTCTTCTTCTCCGTGACGCTGGCACGACTTTTCTTTTCTTTCTCAGACCTTGTTGATCCATAACTGCGCCACTTCTACCTAAGCGTGTTATGTAAAAAGACACAAAAATTATTTAAATATATGATTTGAAGATACTTACAATATACATAAATCATCATCTTTCTGTTCTTCATATCAATTAACTGGCCACATAAATACGGACGGTCCACGGATTAATGTTTTGCAAAAACTTTCTTACGTAAAGAATATTGGCCACATTTTTTAGTTTTATTTTAGACATTCAATTAGTTAGATCCAAATTAATTACAATCTGTTGTAATGTTTGTTTACAATTTATTTAGATTTAAAGATGTGTGTAAGGGATATTCGGTCTAATATTTATTAAAATTGAATAGATAGTTCAGCTATAGTAATCCACTTCTGTACATAGGCCTCTTCAATTGCATCATCATTATCCTCTATCATAGCCTCTTCGACCGTTCTTTCTGCTTCTCCCGTCCAGCGGATGCAATTGCATGCAATTTATTTGTATATTTATAGTTAAAAAATACAAAGGAGGAAAAGGTAAAAAGAAATATTTAAAGCCGTGTCCTAACCAAAGCGATAGTCGCATGAACAAGCGACAGTGTTCATGTATTTTACCTCATATCTTTATTTATCTGCTTTTTAATAACTGTCTTATAAGTACTCAGTCAATATAAGTTTGAAAGCTTTGCAACTCTGAGACAATACTTACATTGTTTTGTGGGGGGTTACTCATGTCTCTGAATGTATGGTTAGGTTTTTTGAGACCAACGTTTAAATTCTTTGTACTGTACTTTTTCCTTTGGAAAGAATGGTGTCTAGGTCAGTTGACGTAAAAACCTCAACTGACCTAGTGACCATTAAAAAAACTAGTTCTGAGTAAGAATTGTTACGAAATGAGGAAGTAAGTTCAACCCGCGACTATATGTAATTTCAGATCGGTAAAATCAGCCAGTTGATAGAAACAATCGTAAACCACAGGGGTCTTCGATAGGGCTCTGAAGTCACTGACATTTAATATTGTTTCCTTGTGAAAGTGCACGTCAAACGGCTACTTTTAGGTAGGTCAGTAGTCTTGTGGCGATATCTACATCGCCACATGTGAACTACGCATCACACTGACGTCACGCAAATTCCTGCATCGTGCAAGCAGAGTTTGCCGCGCAAAAAACATATACAATGTCCCAACATCAATCGTCGGGGCACCAGACAGAACATCCGCCTGGTCGGAAGCTCCTCCTTTTTCTATGGAGGATGAGTGAACTTTACATCCTCTCTTTGCGACTCTTCAGATTTCTACCACTAAAGTGCATGGCTGACAGTTTTAAGGTTGCTGAAGTAGCTACAGCCAGAAGACCAAGTGGATGGTGTCAACCAGAACCACGTTACTCACGTTATACCTTTTTTTTTGGGTGGGAAATCATCAAATGACCTCTCCCGCTCTGGGCTGAGTGAAAGGGCGTGTCAGGCTTTTACTGACTAAAACCCACCCGTGTTCTTTACTTTTACTGTATCTCTTTCGAACAACCCGCGGCCCTGGCGGCATCGGCCCTAGCGGACCCCGTCACTTTGTGCTGACATCTCTTTGAGGCGCGCGTGGTCCACAACGCGCCGTCGACCCGGGCCTGGTCCTTACCGGGCGGCGAGCTGCCCATTGCTCGCCGCCCGCAAGCCCGCGCCTACGGTGGCCGGGAGTCGACTGTTGACTCCCGTCCAGGGCGTCTCCTGTGGCGGCTAGGGGGGTGAGGGCGCAGAGATTGCCTGTCCCTCACGCGCTCCGCCTCCTCCTTCGCGAACATTACTGCTTCGCAGAAGGAGGTAACGGCCTCCCAGTCACTCTCGCTCCATAGCATGGCCTGGACCAGGGCCGGACGCGAGAGATCGCCGCCGCCGATCGCCGCCACGAGGACACAGCGGTGCTCCGCCCAAGCCGGGCAGATCTCCACCGTATGCTCCACCGTGTCCTCCGGGCGATCCACACAGTGGTGACACCCTGGCGTTTCCTCCCGCCTTATCCTCAACAGGAACCTCCCGAAACAACCGTGTCCGGTGAGGACCTGCGTCAGGCGGAAGGTAAGGGCGCCATGGCGCCTCTCTATCCACTCCTCAAAGAGGGGACTTATCGCCGCTATTGTGGCGTGCATGTGCATGGAGAGTGCGGTTGTCGCAACCCAGTGCTGGACTGGGTTGCGACAACCGCACTCTCCATGCCGCTATAAGATCCCGCCGGAGCTCTGTCCGCTGTACCGTGATTTACTCAGGTTATACCTTAGATTACACTTTTTTTTAAGTAGCCAGTACCCTTACTTTTGGGCTAAGGCCTCCCCCAAGTCCTTCCAGGAACGCTTTTCCCGTGCCACCTTGAACCAGCCCACGGGCTCGGCGGCACTGAACGTTATGAAATTTGTCAGATATGCCTGGGACCTGGAGAAAGGTATAGTACTTTTCATCCTGGGGTTTAATTGCGTAAGACACTAACAGTAGGAATGGCTCTCATTTTGACAGTTCAACAACATTCATTGGATCTTTTACATTGTTGATCAGACGAATTTTTCGAACATAATTATGAAGCAATGGATTAGCAACATCCATCGAAACGACTTATTTTTTTATTGTTATTGAAAGTGTGTTACGCAATTGCGTTGCTGGATATTTGAATAAAAAAAATGAGGAATTACAAAATGTAATATACGTAACATGTAAGTACTTACATAATAAAATGCATGGCTCTGTGAATATTTCGGACATGCTTTGTGGTCCAGTGCATGAGATGCAGTCCAATCTTATCATTAATTATTTAGAAAGGCTTCGCCAGGGATGGCCAACCTACGGCACGTAACAAGCAGATTGCGTGCATTGTGTGAATTAAGGCTCCTAGCCATAGCTGGAGGCCTTAATTTATTAGGGCATCCACAGGGTAGCTCGGTTAAGCAGCCGTCCACCTAATGAACACGAGATGCCGTATTTATAAGCATCTATTCAATTTTTTATTTTTAATTACACCAATGTGCAATGATTTTGTGCTCATTTTGGAAAACTCACTATAATATAAAAAAGCTGCCAAATAAAGATCCTCCTTTTATAGGTCGTTGAGAAACTGAAAATCATTATCAATATAACTTTGTTGCTCTATTGGCACGACAAACACACAATACCATAGACTTAGATATGCTTTATATGCTTAGATATGCTTAGATGGCATATAGATGTAAGCATAAGTAAGTAGGTACATATTACCTTATTATTTATAAACGTTGCTTAAAATTAAGTATTGATTACCGTCTGCTTAACCATACATTTTTGACGTTTAAACATCTCTTAACTTCAAGCAACGTTTATAAATGAGGGGGTTGAGATGGTTAGCGGCGAAGGTGGTCTGACGATCTGGTAACGATTGCAGGGCTGACATGGCCAGCGATTGCACAAGACAAGGAGGTATGGAAGAAAAAAAGGTCTTTGCCCAGCAATGGGACACAAAGTAAGCTAGCAAAAAAAAAAAACTTCTTTACAAAAATAAGTTTTTATCTTTCACATATTAATTAGTGTGGGATAGGTACAACTAGTACCTATCCCACACTAATTCATATAACACTAACTTGCTATGTAAGTATCAGTGACAGGAAGATATTAAAACATCATCAATATACATAAACTAAGAGGAAAAAAGATCGTATTATTGAAGCTAACTCAAAAATTGCCCAAGCAAAGTTAATAAAATTTATATAGGGCCACCCCTGAGGCATACTTTATCCGTTAAAAAAAGGATTTTCAAATCGGCTTATTTGTTAGTACAGAGGTAACATACATTAAAAAAAAACTAATTGGTACCCCCTCTTTTTTTAATTTTTTTTTTTTTTGAGGTTAAAAAAATGGTTTGCCAACCCTGAACTACAAATCTCTTGTCTTAGTTAAAGTGGGGGTACTATATAGCACTATGTGCGAGAGAGTTCTAAGGATCGTCTGTGTACCGATTTACTGAAAGTGGTTGAAGTGTTGTGTGTAACTAAACTTCAAAAGGAATTTGAGTGAAAAGTTTGTACCGAAATATCAATGGATTGAAGTGGTCAGTTCAGGTTTCAGGCAAGTATTGTGATTTTTTAATTATATGAAAAATACTTAATTAGGTAGGTACTGCGAGATTGTAAAAGAAAGTAAACTTAAAGTAATGAGATATTTAAAGGCTTTATACTATGGGTGAAACTTAGGAGAACATAATTAAAACATTAATTGTTATTCTGATCAACGAGATTATAAAAATTAAAAGGCAATTATTGTTGAAAAAAATAAAAAAAACCAGCCAAGAGCGTGTCGGGCCACGCTCAGTGTAGGATTCCGTAGTTTCCCGTCCGTCACAATAAGTGTTCCCAGTTATGAGTTTAAAGGTGGGTATCCATTATGTTCGCGCTCCAGCAGCGCTCCGCGCTCCTGCAACTGCTCCCGGTAGTGGGTACGTGCGCGAACACGGAGCGTGCAACATTGCACGCTCCGCGGCAGGCGCTCCGACTCGTGACGGTTTTTAGCGCGAACAGAAAGGGGAGCGCAGTGTGTCAAAGGGGAGCGCATGTAGAAGTGCGCGCGACGTATCCATTGGAGCAGTTGCAGGAGCGCGGAGCGCTGCTGGAGCGCGAACATAGTGGTAACCGAACTTAAAAAAGGCTATTTGTTACGGAACTCTAATAATTACGGAACACTAAAACCGGGCCCACAAAGGACGGTGATAACTAAAAAACATATCAAACAAATGACGTCGCATGTCCTCGGCAATGAAATTGATACAGGATAGATTAACTCTCAAAGCTAAAGCGGTGGCAAAACAAATGGCGAATAGCCCACACTCAATACTATTATTTGGTTGACGTGGACACTAGAGAATTGTATTTTATTATTACCCAAGTATGGGAATAGTGCGTTAACGTAAACGTGCTGCGAATGACTTACTACTACTACTACTTGACTTACTACTTGAACTATTATATAAACTATCTTATACCCGTAATATTCCATTGATGTAATAAATGCAAATCCAATGCCCCACAAACCCGACTTCTCCGCCATATATAATTTGTAAATGCGACTCGTTTTGTGGCACAGGCTCTATTACTTCCGGATAAAGAAAAAGAGACACTTCTCTAGGTCGAAACGATGTGTGTTGGGCTAACAAATCATGAAAGGCGCGCACAGCGTCGTCCTCAACATGATTACTGTTCAAAATATACATGAACATTTTAATACCGGACAATAAGTAATTATACACAAGTGTTCAATGTAACTATACTGTATAGGCAACACTATGTATTTTAACAAACTAGCCTACTTCAAATCGTAATTAGCTAGGAGTTGTACGTATCAAGTAACTGCGTACTGTGCGTACATACAAAATTAATATGAACAATATCCGCAAAAGAAGTTAATTTTATCCACAATCTAATTTAATCAAACCTCGACGACTATTAGGTTGTGCACTCATAAAATTACGAATATGTTTAAGTGCAACTTTCTTTACCACGGTCATGAAAGCACGGAAACTTAACATCAACATCTTAACATCGACTTTTAAAAAAATGACGTCATTACGCAACGCCATCTATCGAACCATTTATTGAACTGGTTTTGACCTTAACATTTTGATGGCGTTAAAAAAATGAATTTTAGTTTTGTTCTAAATTGCCTTAATAATCATAATCATTTATTCATTTGCGAATATGGGTACACAAGAATAGGTCTCATACAAAAAATAGTGTCCATTAGCCATATCCTACCATAAGGCATGCAAATTTAGCATGTTCCTGATAGAAGTTATATGTAGATATAAGATACCGCCAATGCCAAGGAGAGACCAACCGAACAATTCGATAATACCCGACCCAATGTAATAAGTACCTACAGCGCCATCTCTCGGGGAATTGGGTTACTAATTAATAATACATAGACGTGCCAGAAGTTTTCGGTGGTAATTTTGAATTGCGAGAACCGATTTTAATAATTCTTTTTTTGTTTGAAAAAAGATACGTTCAGGATAATAAAATATGTAAACGAAGTTAAAAAAATGCTTGCATATACGATTATACTACAAACTTAGTCCAGAAATTATTTTGTACAACTTTTTATCTTTTTTGTACAAAAACTGTTGTTTCCATCAAGTTCAAAATAATTTTCCTAGAAAGTCCTTATAAAGTTGTACTTTTCAGATTTTTTTCATATTTTCTAAACTTATGGTTCAAAAGTTAGAGGGGGGGGGGGACACACATTGTTTTTTACTTTTGGAGTGATTATTTCCGAAATTATTGACATTATCAAAAAATGATTTTAGTAAACCCCTATTCATTTTTAAATACCTTTCCAACAATATATCACACGTTAGGGTTGAAATTTAAAAAAAAATCACTTCCTACTTTACCTAAAGGGGCTACCCTAATAAAACATTTTTTTCCAATTTTTATTTTACCACTGTCGGCGTGATTGATATACATATTGGTACCAAATTTCAGCTTTCTAGTGCTAACGGTCACAGAGATTAAGCGAGGACGGACAGACGGACGGACAGACAGACATGGCGAAACTTTAAGGGTTCCTAGTTGACTACGGAACCCTAAAAATGGTGCAATTTTTTATCATGTTATTTTGTAACAACTCCTAAAGACCCAGTAACATTTAAAAATAAATAGTTATTTATTCTTCTTGGTAAATATCGAGAGTAGTGGTGGTCCAGTGGTCACGGCTCCGACTTACGAAAAGGTCGTGGGTTCGAACCCAGACAGGCGCTTTACTTTGTGTAATTTATTTCATCACCACTGCTCTCACAACGATGGAAGAAAACATCGTGAGGTAACCGGCATGTCCTAGAACCAGAAATTCAAAGACATGGTGACATCTACCAACCCGCACTGGGCCCGCGTGGTGGATTATGACCCACACCCTCGCACAGAGAGGAGGCCTGTGTCCCAGCAGTGGGAACATTGTAGACTGATTATGGTTATTTGTTAACTTAATCAATCTATATCGGCATCATATCTATTTCTAAATGGTTTTACATATTTATAAATGCAAAACTTATGCATTAAGTAAAGATTCCGCAAGTGTTTGGTATAAATAATGTTCGGTATGCAAAGGTAAACATCAGCCATTGTTATGTACAGTCACCAAAAGAGATAAGTAACCAGGGTCGTAGGATATAGTTGAAGTTTAATAAGAAACCGATGGATGTTTTCGAATGAAATTTAATTTGATAAATTAACTTTTTGTTTTCATTACCGTACCTACTTATAACGTTATATTATAACCCTCAAAGTGTATAAAATGTACCTGTTTCGACTCAGAAAACCGGAGCAAGCGTACTGGGCCACCTTCTCTACATGAGAAGAGGTATTTGCTCTGCAGCAAGACTATTATAGGGTGCCAGTATTATTATTTACAAAAACACCAGTTTTAAAGGTTACTTTGATAAAACTAGTCGAAGTGAATAAAGTGTTATTTTTAAATCTGCACCGGACCGAAAGAACTTATAAGTAGAATGGCTCTTTACGTGTTATAATATTGATAACGAGGTAGTTTCCAACTGCAACCATGACATTCTCATTTGTATAAAACTTGTTTCAACAAGTCTTCAATTAGGTAACTATAACTCGAAACCAGTTCTTTTACGTTACGGGGCAAGAGTCAGAATATAACCTATTGAGCGACTGCCTATCTGACCCCCACAACCCAGTTACTGGATAATACGATACCCCTTGGTAAGACTGGTTGTCACACTTTCGGGCTTCTGACTACCCGTAACGACTGTCAAAGATCCACGTATGACAGCCGGGACCAACGGCTTAACGTGCTTTCCGAGCTACGGAGAGGTCTCGGTATGTAAAGACGGTCACCCATCCACAGACCAACCGCTGCAAGCGAAGCTTAACTTGACCGATCGACCTGTGCGGCTGTTATTTTTTATTTTATTTATATGGTGTACATAATAAAGAGCATTATATTCTATTTCATGAAATAATAGTCATTCAATAAGGTTCTATGAACTTAGAGGGCTGTATTGGTGACGGCACGGTTGGCGCAGTGGTTAAGCGATTGACTGCTGCGCTGCGTGTCGCGGGTTCGATTCCCGCCCGGAACAAATATTTGTATGACCTACATGTATTTGTTCCGAGTCTGGGTGTTTTTCTATCTATAATATGTATGTATTTACAAAAAAAAAAAATGTAGGTATATAAGTAGTTTATCAGCCATCTTGTTACCATAACACAAGCATTAGGTTGCTTAGCTTGGGACTAGATGGCGCTATGTGAAATGTCCAGGGATATTATTATTATTATTATTATTGGTGATTTTAATGATAACAATTCTGTAAATACATACTTGTTACGATCACGAATCATAGTTTGTTCAACTTACAACCTGGCACTGATCTGCACATGGCAAAAAACGTTAGAAAAGGAGAATGAAGATTGGCGGGCAGGTAGGTATACCACGGGCTCTCGCAGCCCTTTGAACCTCGCGGGCTACCCTGGCGCTTCCCCCTTAAGTACCAATAACTTTAATAATTATAGTTAAGTCAGTACTACCTTACTGGTAACTTTATGCAAAAGGAAAGACTGTGGGGTGAACAAAACACTCTACCTGACCCTACGGGGAAATAAGACATGATGTTAATGGTACAGGCCACGTCCTAACCGAAAGCGAACGTCGCGCTCTTTATGTGCTATGCTACGTTGCTATGGATGCGTTTGATATCCACCAATCATATTCATTGGTACACATAGCTTAGCACTGGTGGAAACGGATTCAACTAAGATATGTTTTTTATATGGAAGGATGCCTGCTATGGATGCGTGCTATGGATGCGTGCTATGGATGTGTGCTATGGATGGTCGCGAGTGGTGTAGCTGTGTGCCGCCCTCGCCGCTTCCCTACTATCGATACATGGCATAGCTCGAGCTGCGCATCTTCCTCGCGCAGCTACTTTGCGGCGGCGCATCTTCATAGCACATCTAAGGGCGCGTTCACATATACGTACGTTTTTACAGAATCCTTTTTAACGGATCCGTCGCTACTGGAGATAGTATTCACACAGGACTGATTTTAAGAGATCCGACACTACTGGACTTTCGTTCTTCAGTGCGCCGCCAACTTTCTAGGAGGATGGACAAGATCAGTATACTGGATCCGAAATACTGTATTATGTATGAACTGGCTCATACAACTACATACGCTAACACATACGTTTAAACGGACCTGTAAAACGGATTGCTGCTTATTTTGTCGGATCGGTATTTTCTACTGGATCCGGAATACTGTATTATGTGTGAACTCGCTCATACAACTACATACGCTAATAACACGTTTTAACTGACCTGTAAAACGGACGTTAAATGTGGACGCGCCCTTACTCGCACCGCTACATAGCTTCGTATCAGTGGAAGCGGTCACATAGTTTCACAGCTTAGCTATTACATCCTCGCAACATAGCTACATAGCACATCTCTGGTGGCAAAGCAGCCTTAACCCTGCGTCCTAAACGATAGCGATCAAACTCAAACGAAATAACTGAATAATACTTACTTGATTGACCGCGCGAGCATGGCATATTCATATAAACGAGTAGCGATTCTAAATAGGTAAAATTTGTGTATTTGTATGTAGGGGGTAATCTTCGAAACTACTGATCCGATGCCGAAAATTCTTTCACAAATGGGAAGCTACAGTATTGCCGACTATTGTAGTGTATTATAAGGTCTATCTATTCATACACGAAATCTCTTAGCGGGTCATTGTATTCATCATTATGAACAGCTTTTACTATGGGACAAAACATGAAATCGCGAAAAAAAAATCAGTTGTTATTTGTTCGCATAACTCGTCAAAATGTATGGAAAGGCCGACTATTTTTTACGATTTCACGTTTTGTCCTAGATAGTAAATGTTGTTTTTAATGATGAGTACAACGACCCCTTTAGATGTTTCGTGTATGAATAGATAGACCTTATATATTTTATCTTAAAACAAGAAATTTCACGCAGGCGAAGTCGCGGCACAAGCTAGCATGACATACTCGCGCGACCAGCCAAATCGCGTTTGTACGTCATACTTAACTCATTCAAACGATCGCGTCATCGCTTTCGGCGATTCAGAAATGAACGTTTACATTCATAGATGCTGATAATAATGGCTATATTTTGATGATAAATATGATTGCTAATTAAGCACAGCAGCGAAGTGGAACAAGAAACTGTATGTAACACACTTGCATAATTTAGCTAAATTAAAAAGTGATACCGTGAGGTAGAGCGAATTCTAGAGTATTTTAACGGTAGATTCTGGTACTTAAAATAACAACATAAACATACATAATATCACGCCTTGTTTCTCCGAAGGGTTGGGCAGAAGTGTACCTATGGTACACCCACATTTCGCCAATTATGTTTAAGTCCCATTAGAGATCGCAACCCGGTATGTTTCTCAACCCGGCCGGCGCGGTTGCATTCGTCGCCAGCTCGGCCGGGTCCGCCGGGGCTCGGCCGAGTTGTGTTACAGATGAAACTTTTAAAGTATTTTATGATAATTTTCTATATATGAATGGAAAAAGACAATGATTCAAGGTTAATATTTATTTCAAACTGGCTTATGAACAATTATCACAATAATCAGTCTCACTCAAGTCTCAAAATCACACTTGATACAGAATTGATTACTTTACTTATGGACGGAAAAGTAACATTAGTATTAGTAATTCATTTTTTATAAGTTTAAACAAGCAGGTCTTTCTCTTTACTCCTTACAGTGTCTATTTGAAAACATATTATTAAAATAAGAGACTAATAACGCAGCTTAAAGTACTAAACGTGTCATAACAACTTAGATTAGATAGATAGATAAACTTTGGTAGCTTTGGTAGAAACAAAACAAATTCTTATTTGCTCAAAGTATTATGTTTTTTCTTAAACTTTGGCTATTAATAGCGCAGCTAGTACAAAATAAAGGTTATTATGATTTAGGCTAAGAATCAACAAATCTCGAAGTCACAAAGCAACTCACAAACACCGACCTGTCACTTCCTAGTGTTTCGAGTTGGAAAGAAACCGTATTGTGAAAAGCTCCCAAGTTGCTCCTACAGAGCTTCACAGCAGTCTCTATCTGTTTATTTATAAGAACTTGTTATGAAATCTTACGACTAATCTTTTTACTAAGGGCTGTTTTCCAACGACAGATAATTTTATCCGAGGAATACTTACCGGGTCCGGTGACCGGGCTCGGTAAAAATGGCCGGGCCCGGTGGGTGCCTAAAGGGGCACCGGGCCCGGCCGGGCCGGCCCGGCCGGGCCCGGTTTGCAATCTCTAAGTCCCATGTAATAGGGGGCGAGTCTATTGCCATCAACCGGGCGTAATTCAGACTCCGGGCTGCTATTGAGAAATTGCAGATAGACAACCCAATAACACTGCCCGACTTAGGAATCGAAGCCAGGACCTCATGCTCAGCAGTAGCGCTCGTGACTACTGCACAAACGAGGCAATAAAAATTAATGATAGAAAAAAAGAGATGCTTCTGTTCATTCGAGGTTTGAGCATAAAAATAATGTGAAATAGTTTGTTAAGCGTTGATAGCGTGTTGTTGCAATAGCTAATTGATTAGTTTCTATAGGGGTTCGATTCCTGAATGCATGACTCGCAGATAAGCATGTGAGATTTGTGTTTGTAAATGCACTTTTTTGTTTTTTATTTCTTTAGTTAAAAAAGGTTTTGTTTTTTGTATTTCATTACTTTAGATAAAACACCCTTAGAGGCCATTAGAGGTTCCGAGCAGAGATCCTGCGGGCCAGGGGTCTGGCCCGCGAGGCGTCGCTGGGGACTCTGAATAGAGACCCGTGGGGACGCCCCTACAAAATGGTGCGGGATAAACTCCGCCCATGGGCTCCCCCGCTGACGCAGAATCTCCGGCCCCAGCTCGTGGAGGACGATGCTCCGGAGGTGACCGAGGTAGAGCTGAGAGTGGCGGTAAGTAGGCTGAATGCCAAAAATACCGCCTTAGGACCCGACGGCTTACCTGGAAAACCCTGGGTCCTGGCCTTGGAGGCTCTCGGGCCTCGACTAAGGAGGCTACTGAGCGCATGTTTGGAGAGGGGCCGGTTCCCACTTCGTTGGAAAACGGGGAAACTGGACCTCATCAAGAAATCGGGGCGACCTGCGGTCTCTCCGTCCGCTTACCGGCCCATCGTGCTGCTCGACGAGGTGGGCAAGCTCTTTGAAAGAGTCATTGCAGACCGCCTTGTTAGGCAGCTGGTGTGGGTGGGGCCGGATCTGGCGGAAAGCCAGTTTGGTTTCCGCAGGGGGCGCTCTACGGTGGACGCCATCATGTGCGTGCGAGCCCTCACGACGGGAGATGCTGTGGCCCGGGGTGGGGTCGTCTTGGCGGTGTCTCTAGACATCGCCAATGCCTTTAATACCCTACCTCTGTCGCACTGTCGAGGCCTTCTGATGGACAGGGCCGTCATCTACCCCGGTCACCGGGGAGAGTGGAACCGGTGAGAGATGTCGTGCGGTGTCCCATAGGGATCGATCCTGGGGCCGCATCTGTGGGATATCGGGTACGACGGGGTGCTGCGCGCCAACCGCTCGAGGTGGCATTGCACAAGTCTGAGGCCATGTGTTTTCATGGTCCTCGGGACGCGCCACCGTCGGGTTCACAAATAACGGCGGGAGGGCACACGTTCACATCGGCGTCCAGCTGACGATGAAGTACCTGGGACTCGTCCTCGACAGGCGGTGGAACTTCGTGGAGCACTTCCGACGTTTGGCTTCCAGACTGGAGCGGGCCGGGGCTGCCTTGAGGCGGCTCCTGCCCAATCTAGGAGGACCAAACATCTCCTACCGGAGGCTCTATGCGGGGATCGTGCGGTCCATGGCCCTTTTATGGGGCACCGGTATGGGCGCGTTCCCTGAGGCGGCGACCAGCCCGCCGGTTGAACGCGTCCCAAAGGGTCATGGCTGTCCGGCTGATCTGAGGATATCGCACACTCTCCGCTGAGGCGGCGAGCCTCCTTGCCGGATTGCCGCCATGGGATCTGGAGGCCAAAGTCCTCGCCCACATATGGGAGTGGCGAGAGGAGGCAAAACGCCGGGGCATGACTCCGCTGCCGCGAGAAATCACGGTACAGCGGAAAGAGCTCCGGCGGGATCTCATAGCGGCATGAAGAGTGCAATTGTCACCCAGTGCTGGGCACGCCACAATAGCGGCGACAAGTCCCCTCTTTGAGGAGTGGCTAGAGAGGCGCCACTGCGCCCTCACCTTCCGCCTGACGCAGGTCCTCACCGGACACGGTTGTTTCGGGAGGTTCCTGTTCAGAATAAGGCGGGAGGAAACGCCAGGGTGTCACGCCTCGTGGCGGCGATCGGCGGCGGCGATCTCTCGCGTCCGGCCCTGGTCCAGGCCATGGTACGGGGCGAGAATGCATGGGAGGCCGTCACCTCCTTCTGCGAAGCAGTAATGCTCGCGAAGGAGGAGGCGGAGCGCGTGAGGGAGAGCCAATCTCTGCGCCCTCACGCCCCTAGCCGCCGCAGGAGACGCCCTGGACGGGAGTCAACAGCCGACTCCCGGCCACCGTAGGCGCGGGCTTGCGGGCAGCGAGCAATGGGCAGCTCGCCGCCCGGTAAGGACCAGGCCCGGGTCGACGGCGCGTTGTGTTCCACGCGCGCCTCAAAGAGATGTCAGCACGAACTGACGGGGTCCGCTAGGGCCGATGTCACCGGGGCTGCGGGTTATTCGAAAGAGATACCGTGGCCCCTGGCATAGGCAACTGAAGGAACACGTATGGGTTTTAGTCAGTAAAAGTCTGACACGCCCTTCCGCTCAGCCCAGAGCGGGAGAGGTCATTTGATGATTTCCCACCCAAAAAAAAAAGGCCATTAGAGGTAATTACTCTTAAAAATAATGAAATATATGCAAAACATCACAACAGGTTCTTGCTAACCTCTACGTCAACAAATTAATGCTGATTTACAAGATTAAAATGATAAATGGAAGACGAAATTATGCGAAAAAGTATATTTAAATTAAAATAGTGATTGTTCCTTTGTTTAGACCCTGATCGTCTCATCCATGAAGTACACTGAAGAGCAAAACACATCTCTATTATTGTGACATCCAATAAAAAAAATAATACAGTTTACGACCACGAAACTGACATTAACAATACAATTGACATTTTAATGGACTGGCTTTATGTACATAACTTGAAAATAAACCTTGACAAATCCCTTTATATCCAATTTAATAAATCAAATAATCATAAATTTAACTTCAAATTAAATATACCCAAAATTAAACCAATAACACAGACCATGTTCCTAGGAGTTACTATTGATGAAGACCTACATTGGAAAGTGCATGTAGACAATGTTTCAAGCAAGATAAATAAATTTGTGTATGCTCTTAGACAAGTAAAAAAAAGTACTAATCTAAAAACAGCTATATTAGCTTACCATGCGTATGTGGAATCCATATTACGTTATGGACTTATAATATGGGGTAACAGTACCGACCGGAATAGAATATTTGTAGCTCAAAAAAATGCATTAGGGCTCTATACGGACTTCATCCTGAGGAATCATGTCAGCCACTATTTAAGAAACTTGGCTTGTTACCGCTACCTTGTCTATATATTAATGAAATATGCATGTTTGTATGGAAACATAAGGAGTCATTTAAAATAGCAAACGATGTAAATCCTCGAAGCCGACGAGATCCTCACAGACTCGTACTTAACAGTGCTCCCAGGCTTGCAAAGTACAATAAAAGCTGCTTAACTATGTGTGTACGAATTTATAACAAATTACCTAGTAATCTGAAAATGTTAAACTCGAGATATGCTTTTAAGAATAAACTGTATGAATGGTTAATTGATAACAACTTCTATAGTATAAAACAATTCCTAGAACGAAAATAGTGTCGTTGTAATATAATAATAATTTTGTTAAGGAAATTGTTATTAAAAATATTTGCATGCTATGTTTAATTTTGGCAAAACATGTCTCTGCTCTATTTTTGTACTGTAAGACCATTTTATACCATGTTTTACGCAAATAAATATATTATTATTATCTCCTTTATTTCAATGTAATCATATAAATTATATTTTTAAATCTATACTTATAATAAATCTGTAGAAGTGAAAATTCTGTACATTGAAAATATCAAAAAAAAAAATGGCAGGGGGTGTTACTAGATCGACACCGAACCCAAAAATGTGATTAAAAAAATTTTTGTCTGTCTGTCTGTCTGTTTGTTCAGGCATCACGCAAAAACTACCGGTTCGATTACGATGAAACTTGGTATAATTATTCTTTAATATCCTGGGCACCACACTGGGTACTTTTTATCCCGGAAAAGTGTATACAATAAAAAACAAACTTAATTTTGCGGTTCGATCCCTAGATCCGATTACTGTACCAACCGCAAATAATAAGTTTGTCGTAGGTTAGGTCACACGCAGTGGAGTTCATTTTTATTCCTTTTACTTTTTAGAGTTATTTAGGTTTATTTTTATATAAGTCGTAGGTATAGATTTTAATTTTAAAGTATAGGTAGTATATTAATTTGATAGTGTACGTAGTGACCGTAGGTTATTTTATAATACTGTTAGGTAGGATAGTCATTCGTATAGATATTAGTTTTTAGAGATTTTTCTTATTTATTGAGTTTAGATTGAGGGGCCCGTGGCTAAATAATAACAGCCGCACAGGTCGATCGGTCAGGTTAAGCTACGCTTGCCGCGGTCGGTCTGTGGATGGGTGACCATCTTTACATACCGAGACACCTCCGTGCCTCGGAAAGCCCGTTAAGCCGTTGGTCCCGGCTGTCATTCGTGGATCTTTGACAGTCGTTACGGGTAGTCAGAAGCCCGAAAGTCTGACAACCAGTCGTACCAAGGGTATCGTATTACCCAATAACTGGGTTGTGAAGGTCAGATAGGCAGTCGCTCCATGTAAAATACTGGTATTCAGCTGCATCCGGTTAGACTGGAAGCCGGCCCTGAACATAGTTGGGAAAAGGCTAGGCAGATGATGATTGAGTTTAGATTAGTTTTTTTTTTTTTTTTTGAGGATGGGAAATCATCAAATGACCCCTCCCGCTCTGGGTGGAGCAGAAGGGAGTGTCAGACTCTTACTGACTAAAACCCACCCGTGTTCCTTCCTTAGCCCTTTATGTTCCAGGGCAGCGGTAACCCTTTCGGACAATCCCGCTACCCATTAGGTAGGTACTTAGGTAAAGATATCATATAGGTACCCTCTTAATCACCATTAATGAGACACAATTGGTTTTCTATTGTAATTAGCCACAAAGGGCCCGCGAGATAGATGGCATCCTGGTGCACATACATTTTATCCTGTTAGCACGTTCCCGTGGGATAATTTCCGACATCCACGCGGGCGAAGCCGCGGGCAGAAGCTAGTATTAGAACATAAAAAGTATAAAAACATTTAAAAATATAAAAAATAGTAGCCCACCGGTATCGGGAACAGGGTCCAAGCTACCGGTGGGCAGACATCCTGACAATGCGAGCCGTGTCAAGAAGTACCGCTTTCTGAATCAAGCCCTTGATCCAGCTGCCCAACGAGAGCCTCTTCAGGTGTTGGTCGAGGCTCTTGGCTATTAAGCCATTGGCTGTCACGACTATCGGCACAATGATCGCTGAATTAAACAGCATGTACAGACGCCAGCACATCAAGCTACTACAATCTGTCAAATTTCTTTAATAGATTTTTAACTTTATCGCTAAAGCATTAAGGTTCAAGGTTGATTGGGAAAATTTGACAGTTTCGGGTAGCTTGACCTGCTGGCGTCTGTACCTAATCTTAGTTTAATTATAAAGAATTAATATTTAAATTAGTCTAAATTTCTCAAGCAGTACTTAAACATTTTTACAAGCTAACGCTAAAATATATACAAGTATATAATACACAAAAATATAGAAATAGGCAGGAGCTCATTGGACATCAAAAAATTCCAAATTACCAACACTTCGTCATCTAGTTATGACAATAACATTCAAAATCAAAATCAAAAGTCATTTATTCAAATTAGGCTGAGAATCAGCACTTTTCGAACGTCAAAATTACAAAAGACAGTCCCCCTAAAACGCCCGCCCTTCACCACTTCCTAGTGCTGTCACTGGGAAGAAGAAGTGCCGCAACAAACTCCCCAGCAACATTGATATTTGAATCCTAAGTAATTCAATATTTACTGAGATGTCTTCTAAGCCTCTTTCATTTATAGTTAAAACTAGATTTCAAAACTTACTACATAAAAGCAGGTAACGTAAGTATGCGCAAGCGCAGCGTTTGTTTTTTTATGACTGTGAAACATTTCCGTTGAAATTATTTGGTGTCAATTAAAATTCTGCATCACTGTACTTTCGGACAGAACTGTGACGTCACGGCTAAAAACTGTAAACAGCGAAACGTTAATGTTTTGACAAAGAATAATGAGTTTATTTTATTTGTTATAATTTATAAGCGTGAGTAATGTATGTATGTACAATCAACAAAAGAGATAAGTATGCAGGGTCGTCGGATATAGTCGAAGTTTAGTAAGAAACGGATTGATATTTTCGGATAAAATTTTATTTTATAATAGAAAACACACAGTTCATTTATCAAACTAAATTTCATTCGAACATCCATCCACCGTTTTGAGAGCAGTGTTGATAAAACAATTTACACAAAGTAAAGCGCCTGTCAGGGTACGAACCTAGGGCCTACAACTCGTAAGTCACGGTTGTCACCACTGGGCCACAACTGCTCTTGAAAATCAAAGACATGTGACATCCACACACCAGCACTGGGCTCACGTGGTGGTTACGGTCCACTCCCTCTCACCGAGAGGAGGCCTACCTATATGTAAAGCTTAATTGGTGTCATGGTTTTGCTTGAATGTCTATTAATGGCGATTTGTTTGCATATTATAGTAATCTGACTACTGGGAACCAAAGATCTATTTAAATACAAGCTGACCCGGTAAACGTTTTGCCATATAAATTATTTCTAGCTGCCCGGCGCTACTTCATTCGCGTGGTGTCCTACTCCCTACCCTATTCCTTCCCTACTCCTACACTACTCCTGCCCTACTCCTACACTACTCCTACCCTACTCCTACCCTACTTCCACCCTACTCCTAACCTACTCCTACCTTAGTCCTAACGTATTCCTACCCTACTTCTACCGTACTCCTAATCTACTCTTATCTTACTCCTACACCATTCAAAACCCTTAATTTAATACGTGCTTCAATTCGAGTGGACCCGAGTCTACCATACCGAAGGGACGATCGTTAAATGTTTGACAGGAAAGTAGGTAGAACAGTTTATATGGGAAAATGAAATTGTAGTTTTTACTATCTTCCTTGCAATTTTTCTTTATTTTCTCATCGTTTAAACCTTCCCTGGACTACGACAAACATTTCAAAACCAAAATCAGCTAAATTGGCCCAGCCGTTCTCGAGTTTTAGCGACTCAAACGAACAGCAATTGATTTTTATATATATAGATAGAAGATAGACATAGAATAGATAGATTCATATTGTCGTGCCATTTACTATGCAAAATAGATTTGATTTGACGTGGTTAATATGTTTGCATTTATGTATAATCTAATATTGAATGTAATGGGACGATTTATAATTCTGCCCCCCTAACTTAGACAACCGTA
The DNA here is from genome assembly GCA_951799955.1 of Apamea anceps. Lineage (NCBI taxonomy): Eukaryota > Metazoa > Arthropoda > Insecta > Lepidoptera > Noctuidae > Apamea > Apamea anceps. The sequence continues at coordinate 1,219,424 of OX637526.1, forward strand.
ACTAGGGGTTTTATGAAAACTAAGTTAATACTTAATTCGGAATCAGCGTGATGAGATCTATGATGTTATCTTCGACGTGTTTTTGAAAAAACCTGCTTTAATGGAGATAGTGTACTAACACACAACACACACATACACACAACACAGGTTTTTTATACAAAAAGGAGGCACTTACGCTGCTTATGACTACATAAGCAGCGTAAGTAGAGTAAAAACAGTATGAGCTCTCACGGCCCTTTAGCTTAACGTATCTATCTGTCTGTGTCTCTCAAGCGCAAACGTCATACCATTTGCTGTGGATTGGAATGAAACTCTTTTTGGCAGAAAACAGGAACATTTCATTTCAACTTTTCGAGCATTCTTAATCTTTTATCAGGACGCGATGAATGCGGTAGCATGGTTAGATAATTGTGCAGCACATAAAATTGGCGTTCATGTCATTCATTGTTAACAATAACAACAGTAATTTCATTGGGCCAGAGTCATTAACTATATAATATTTTAAACCAGAACATAGTTTCATCAAGTTTCATGACCGCAGATTCAGTTTACCACCAAAACATTACAAAAACCTCAATAGGTAAAGCCAAGGTCTTCTAAATAATTATAAAATGGTAAGTAAAAAACACCTTGTTTTATTAAAATTGTTGTTTTAGTTACCATTTTATAATTTTTACAGTTTTTCCCAGTTTTAGTATTTAGAATTTGCACGAAAAGCCTCTCTGTTAATCCAATCACAAAACCTTATTAATGTACAGGCATTCTAGATATGTATTTTCTTGATTATTTTTATCTGAAAGTTCCTATTTTTTTAAGTTAATTCTAATCGTTGTGTCTTTACGGATCGTCAGAAGCCCGAAAGTCGGACAACCAGTCATCCCAAGGGATATCGTATTACCCAGTACCTGGGTTATAGAGGTCAGATAGGCAGTCGCTCCATGTAAAGTACTGGTAAAGTGCATCCGGTTAGACTGGAAACCAACTCCAACATAGTTAACATAGTTGGGAAAAAGCTAGGCAGATGATGATGATGATGTATGTATGTAAGATCAATAACAGGTTTTTTTTGTTTCTAGAAAAAAAATAGTAAGAAAATAATTACGCACAAAAGGGACGTCAATTCAAATTAATATTTTGATATAAAAACTGGTTCACACAATTGTGCTTGCGTCGGTGTCGGTAGATCAGTAGTAATAATACAACCTCTTCAATGGCAGTAGTGTCAATGCGGCGGCGGTGGTGACTACGAGTGGTGACTTGTGACCAGCATGACGTGACGGGATCCTAGAACAATGTCGTCTCCATTGTTACGACAGGTACATGTTTTTATTAATCGTATTTATTAAAATATATATATATATTCCACATTTACCAAAATAAAAACTTAAATATACTTTTTTTAAAATATTTTAGATAAATGTCGCTCCCATTTTTACGATGGGTTAATGTCTTTTTTTATTAATTATTCAGTCACTACTAAACGAACAAGCTTTTAACAACAAAAAAAAAACAATAATCCTAGTGTGGGGAAACGTTTAAAAAAAAATCGTAATATTACGATTTTTTTTTTATATTGCCCAAAAGTGTGTTTCAATTCCCATATTATACACAAAAAGAAAGAAAAAAACTAACTATAATAATATGTACCTATATTTTTTATCAACATTAATACAAATACAATATATTTTATTTTGTATTCTTTTCGGGATGAGCTGGACTCCTTTAATAAAGATTGCTTCTTAGCAGCTCTGGACACAGAGAGGTGGAAGGAGAGGCCTTTGCCCAGCTGTGAGACAAATAATAAAAAAAAAAGATTTTTTTTCAGTTTAAGTATTAATAAGTGACGTCTTATTATTATCTTGTGTCGTTAATTAAATTAAAATTAAGTACCTATAGTAGTAATTTAATGTGCTTTTATGACTTAAGTGCGTTGGTTTTTAAGTCATAAAAACCACATTAAGGAAATGTTTTTATAACTCAAATATAAAAAAAAACAAATATTTAATTGTTTAACATTGAATATGTTATTTTTTCTAAGGACAGTCATTAAAATACAGGGAATTGTGCAAGGGAGAAAGGTTTTTTATTATAAAGGGTTTATATTTCATGGATTTTTTTGGAATAATGCTGCGGATTATGATGAAGAAACATAGTCATAACTTTATAAGATACCAAGAAAAAAATAAAGAAGCTTTATTAAAAAAATACTTGCGAAAAAAAAATGTATCAATCTATTATAATCTACATTGACGGCACGGTTGGGATTGACTGCTGCGCTGCGTGTCGCGGGTTCGATTCCCGCACGGAACAAATATTTGTATGACCTACAAGTAGTTGTTCCGGGTCTGGCTGTTTGTGTATGTGAGTTTAAATGTTTGTAAACTCACCCACGAAACAGGAGAAATTCCTAGTGTGGGGCAACGATTAAAAAAAAAAACAAAGAAAAAACATAGTTCGTTCCCATCTATAATCTCAGGTGGATGGTACCTTACTTGTGACGATTTTTATAGAATAGATTGGCAGTTTTTTTTTTAACTCTGTGTACGTTTTTCTGAACACGTAGGTCACACAGTCAACCGCCTAGTCCACCTAGATACCAACCCCTATAATGTTAAGATACACCATTGTAAAACTGGTCCTTTAAACCGGCCCTTACGAACTGCCTTCAATTCCAGTCATGGACGATGTCAGCGGTGCTGATCAACATGTTCGGTCAGGGTCTAGTGCTCAGCTTCCCGTCCAGCCTGCTGCCAGCCCTCAACCAATCTGACTCACCCATCAAAGCTGATCTGCAAACCGCATCATGGCTAGGTAAGATACAGAACTGTTTTTAAAAGATGATGCACAAGGACGGTTATTTTTTATTTTTTGTTTGAAAACTTCGTTGCGTTTTTGTTTTAACAGCTAGTACAGTCGACCGCACGTAAGAAGTAACTCTTTTTAACCTTGAGCTGGCCTTGCGTAGTATAGGGTTTCAATAGAAATCGAGGCCAGCTCATACTGGTTTTGTTAACACTGACCTGCATCCTACTGTGCGTCTTTTAACAGTTTTATTCGTGCCCGATCTCAGTTACAATTGACAATTACAATGACAAATGGGCTAAGAGAACCGCCGATTGGGTTCCACTAAACGCACGACGCCATAGCGGCAGGCCGAGACGAAGATGGCGGGACGAGTTTGACTACTATCGTAGGGACTGGCAAAATACAGAATTATGTGGAAAGGTCAGAGGGACAATACAGTACAATACACTTGGTTACCATATGTACAGCGCGCGTCGCTTCGTGTTATAACCATACTTTATGCGTATTGCAGCATTGGCAAATGCTACATTGTAATTTAATCAAGAACGACCTCCTTTTATAACAAAACCAACCTTATTTTTGACCAGAAAGGTTTTTTTCTTCATATTGGTTTTGAATTTTGAATCTAAAACTGTCATGTCTTTTCTCTTATCGAGATTTTTGGATTGGATGGATTTTTTGGACACAGAGTTATACATAGAGTTAAGTACATATATATCGATGCTAATATATAATTTTTTCTGATTTCACAATGAAATTATTTCAATATTAACGGTAAACTATATAACGGTTTGAACGACCGAGTTCAGTGCGGTCATCCAAGGATCTAAGGGCAGTGTTCCCGCTACAAGCTTCCTGTTGGGCGGGAATCGAACCCAACATAACACCTAGCGCGCGACCTGCACGTTTAAGAGGACTCTGATTCCGGCCAGCGAGGAGCCTCCCAATTGTCAGAGCCTTACGAGTGGAGCCTAGGACCGGATTTTCATATATTTTGTAGCTTAGTTTTCAGTAGAGCCTACTACTAGATACCAATACCTACTAATACCTACCTACCTTGATACCAATAAGCCGTATATTATCATCGTTACAATTTTGATCAAGCGGTAATTTAAATTAATATCTTGCTTCCTAATAACGAATTGACTTGGTGCCAATTACCCATTTTGGACGTCCTTGTATTTATTTAGTTACGTTAGGAAAGTTTGCAAACGTATCTTAATCGACACGTTAAGGTCTCTGCACACAGCGGGCCTTACGGCGATGCAGTGGTCACACTGCGGGCGCGATCACGTCCCGTCCCGCCGCGCCTTTCTTTCATCGAAAAAGATGTTGAGCGATTTAGACATGGAAACGCTATTGCTCATAGTTGCGCTAGCTAAGAAAAAAAAAAACACGAGCAATTCGTACTGTTAACGAAGTTCAGAATAGGTTGGACATTTTTTCGTGTTACTTTAGTGAACTTGCAAGAATAAGTTCATATATAATATGTTACGAGAGCAACAATTAGTGTAATTTTATGTTTATTGTTTCTTTTATTGTTTTATTTTTTTTAATGTAAAACATATGTATGTTAATTTTCTGTGAAGATTACATTGTTATAAGTATAAGGTTGTTTTGTTCTACTTATAAGTAATTGGTGTTAATGTATTGTGTAGTTATTTGTAATTGTTAGTAATAGTGTTATTTAAAATAGTTAATACATATTATAAATAGCTTAGTTATCGCATTAGGTTTCTAAGCCTGTAATGATAGTTTAAGAGTTTTAAATAAATAAATAAAAAACAAATAGCTAAGAAAGAAATGGGTGCATGAAATAAATCAAAAACGCGCTCGCGTCCCAACACGCCCCGCCCCGCCGCTTCTGACTTGTATTCACGCTCGGCGCGGCGGCGGCGGCGGGGCGCGACGCCGACGGTTGCCGTCGCGTCGAGCGGGGCGGCTCTGTGTGGCGTCGTCCGTAATATCTAGTACATTACAACTGCTGCTCAGCGCCGCGTCGCCGTCCCGTAAGCTGTGTGCAGAGACAAGAACTGACTGTGCAACAAGAATACACATAAATTATTATAGGGCTCGAACACCAAAGATGTCACGTCGGCGTCACGACGTAATCCCTTTTGATAATAATATTCGTTCTGTCTCTTTTACTAAGTTTTTATTACTATTTATTTCACTTAAAAAATTAAAACGTGTTCAAGCGAAGATTCCCTCTTTTATTTAGCTACAGTTTGTAATATGTATTTATTCTCTTAAATTGCAAGGTTTTACACACAGATAATTTAATGTTGACATCGTAATGGAATTACACAAATAGCTTTCGTTTGATGTATCAATGGCCCCAATATTCCGAATCGTTAAAAAGATATTCATCAAAAACAGAAAAACATTTCTCCTGTAAATTTTGAGTTTTACGATTACCGACTTATTACTGGGGCAAGGGGCTGGCGTCGTTTTACCCTTATCTAACCTTCAATTAACAGAACATTTTTGAGCAAAGAAGTGGAATAATTGTTGCTAGTAACTTGTTTTGATACTCGTATAGTTATAAAACTAGACTAAGGCTAACTAGTTCGATTCTCAGACGGGGAAATACGTAGTTAAAATATAAGCAACCATACCAACATTTAAAAAATGCCTCAGGAATCATTTGTTAGACACATAAGATTAGCACTTCAACTCGACATCGACAACACACACTTGGAGCACTATCAACAACCTCAACCTAAACATTAGTAAATGCGCGCATGACCTACTCAAAAGCCACACAAAATCTACACTATGAATAATGAGCCCCCGAAACGCGTCTTAACCGTTCACGATCTGGGTGCTCACTTCGATCCTCATCTTACATTTAACCGGCACATATTACAGACCTGCAACAAATCCCGCAAAAAGTTAGGTTTTGTCTTGCGTCAGGCCAAAATTTTCAGAGATCGTCAAGCCATAACCATACTGTACAACTCCTTCATTCGCAGTTTGTTAGAGACTAACAGTGCAATCTGGAAACCTCATGAAGGAGTGTATACACTGGTCATCGAAAAGGTTCAGAAGTCTTTTGTCCGCTACCTGTACTTAAAACTTTATAGTTATTACCCGTACATGTACCCAACACCATTTGTGCTGGGTATGGTGGGGTACCACAGTTTAGAAGTAAGGAGAAATCTTAGTCTGGTTAAATATTTCATCCGCCTAATTCGTGGTACCCATTTCAATTCCTTCTTACTTCAGTACATCTCGTTCAACATCGCACTAGCCATTAGACACACACTTCGCCCTCGCCGACGTCCTCTATTCGAAATACCTCAAACCGGTACCATAGCCCTGAAGTCCATTGTACCTAGCCCTCACCCATATCAACAACATTCTGTTATATAATAAGTGTGTATATTTTGTAGTGTTTCGTGTATTTTTTATGCTATGTATTTTTGTGGTGTACAATAAAGTATATATAAATATATAAATAAATAAATAAATAAGTCCTCTGATGTCTTCGCGAGTACTGAACTGGAATTCCTGCATACTGCTACTCGATACCTGGAGTCCATTGCCAATCCCAGTACAATCTCCTAGGAGTAGATAAAATTAATAAAACAGTTTCTTGTTATTAATAATTCTATTTCAATGTATCCCAATTCTATCTAATTTTATCTTATTTTATCAAATTTTTACCAATTTTGTTTCATTTCATTTAATTTCATCAAAATTTTTCCGTTTTTATCATATGATTTAACTTAATTTTATGATTGTATGACATGTGTAATTACTAATATTGACTAATAACTTGTATGTGTGGTGCAAACTGTTAATATAAGTTGGTTATTAATAAATAAATAAAAAAAATAAGTTCTTTATTAGACACTAGCTTCTGCCCGCGGCTTCGCCCGCGTGGATGTCGGAAATTATCCCACGGGAACGTGCTAACAGGATAAAATGTATGTGCTTCCCCAGGATGCCATCTATCTCGCGGGCCCTTTGTGGCTAATTACAATAGAAAACCAATTGTGTCTCATTAGTGGTGATTAAGAGGGTACCTATATGATATCCTTACCTAAGTACCTACATAATAAAAAAAAAAAACTCAATAACAGAAAATAAAATACCTACCTACCTAAATAAACCTATTTCTGATGATAACTAAACTCAATAAATAAGCAAAATCCCTAAAAACTAATATCTATACGAATGACTAATCTTACCTAACAGTATTATAAAATAACCTACGGTCACTACGTACACTATCAAATATACTACCTATACTTTAAAATTAAAATCTATACCTACGACTTATAAAAATAAACCTAAATAACTCTAAAAACTAATAGAAATAAAAAAGGTCGCACTGAAAAACACGGTTTAGAATTGCAAGTAGCAGTTAAAATAAGAAGGAACGCTCGCCACTCAACACGTCCGTTCAAATCAAAGTTCAAAAAATATCCTTATATACCTACGGTAGCGATCCGTGGCGGCCGCGCGCCACGCGTGTGCTGCGAACGGTGCAAGCCAAATTCAACCTTCAGCACTACATTTAGAGCATAACTTTAGTGAACTGCACTGCGGGTAACGTAACCTACGACAAACTTATTATTTGCGGTTGGTGCAGTAATCGGGTCTAGGGATCGAACCGCAAAATTAAGTTTGTTTTTTATTGTATATACTTTTCCGGGATAAAAAGTACCCAGTGTGGTGCCCAGGATATTAAAGAATAATTATACCAAGTTTCATCGTAATTGAACCGGTAGTTTTTGCGTGATGCCTGAACAAACAGACAGACAGACAGACAGACAGACAAAAATTTTATTAATCACATTTTTGGGTTCGGTGTCGGTCTAGTAACACCCCCCTGCCATTTATTTTTTTGATATTTTCAATGTACAGAATTTTCACTTCTACAGATTTATTATAAGTATAGAATAGATAAGTTTAGCGTGTACTGCTTTGTATTTTAGTTATACCTAACAACATACTTGCTTTTTTTTATAAAAGATAATAATATGGCGCTCAGTTTATTGGATGGTTCGACGTCGTAGTGTAACCTACAACATACTATTTCTCTATAAGTGAACTGTATGTTCTTTGAGAAAATAAATGTTTTTAAACCGAAAACAGTTTGATGAAATTAACATAAGTTCTACGTACTTGGAAAAAACTTTAGTTACGCACATCGGGATCGTTTTCAATAAAGAGAGAAGTGACTAAACTCAGTGGCACATTGAGTCATCCTCATCTGGTCAACCGTCACGCTATCATTCACTCCCTTTTTAGGGTTTTGTAGTCAACAAGGAACCCTTATAGTTTCGCCATGTCCGTCTGTCCGTCCGTCCGCAGCTTAGCTACGGTAAGGTTATCTCAAAGACTCTTAAGAAATAAAAAAAATAGGATTATCCGGAATATTAATATCTTCAGGATGATGTTGGGGCTGCCACGTTTCTGTAGTGCATCGGGGATGTTCGCGCTGTTTCGCATTAATGGTTTTCATGTTCGCTAAACTTTAGCGAATACCGTTACCCGCAGGGATACCGTCCTTTAGCGGCTAAAGGACGGTATCCCTGATCTGCATGCGGGGCAGCCGCAACGTAATCTTGAAGACTGTGGCTGATAGGATATCATCTCTGCTTTAGAAGTTCCTTGTTAAGTCAGTCATCTAATTACTTATAATTTTTATTTTTATTTCCATTGTAATCTCCATTTTGTGATATTGATATAGTGTAATTGTACCTATGGAACTTGATATCTGTTTATTTTTTTATACCAAATACGAGTAGGTATTCTTTCATGTGTCATTTTTCGTGCCGTTCTCTACGAACGCCGTAACATGAGGTTGTTGCAGAAGATAGTGCATTATAACATAATGCAAATTTCTTATGCATTTGTGTGATATAAGGTGAATTGGTCAACGTTGCGCGACTTTCCAATGACCTGTGGCAGCGAAACACATTCGAGGATTGCTAGACATGCAGTGACTAAATAATGCAGATATTGCAATCAAAATTCGAAATATTTAATTTCACATAAACCTACGTTTCATAAGTGCCCATCACTTCCGAAACGTCAGATCTTCAGATGCTCGGTGCACGGTTCCTATTGGTCTTTTCCCATGAAGAAGAGCCGGGAAGAAACTCCACGGTTACTCTTTTAAAGATTACAATATTTTAAAATTAGTATTAATAGATAAAGTCTGACAACCAGTCTTACCAAGGGGTTTCGTATTACCCAGTAACAGGGTTGTGGAGGTCAGATAGGCAGTCACTTCATGTAAAATACTGGTACTCAGCTGCATCCGGTTAGACTGGAAGCCAACCCCAACATAGTTGGGAAAAGGCTAAGCAGATGATGGTGAGTATTAATAGATATGGGAGGACAGTGTTAAGGACTGTCCACAAGTGTTCTCCAATTCATAAAATTGAAAGAATATAAAGTAAAATGTAAAAAAAAACCTATTTCAACCAAATTACTAATCATAATCAATGCTCAAATCTTTTTGTGGGAAAAGAACCCTACTTTTTCTTTCTTTCTTTTATATTTCTTTGTCAAAGAATAACAAAGTAAACTAATTTGAATGTAAACCAAAATCGTTTCTCTTTTTCCAGGATCCATCGTTGGTATCGCAGGAATACCAGGGTTCCTCATATCCTCACTCCTCATGGACCTCTACGGAAGAAAGATCACCCACGGCGTGGTAATATTGCCAGCAATCGTCGGCTGGTTGTTGATATACTTCTCCAATGACATCACAATTCTCATGACTGGGCGGTTCCTATGTGGTCTGTCTTCAGCAGCCACGGTTTCTTTAGGAGCCATCGTAATAGGAGAATACACCAGCCCCAACAACAGAGGAGTATTTCTATATCTCAAGAATGCGTCCGTATGCATGGGAGCCATGTTCATCCATATTATAAGCCGGTTCCTCCACTGGAGAACGATAGCATTAGTTGCTTTGACTCCTCTCCTTATCGCCCTGATCATCGTCTACACGTGGCCCGAGAGCCCAGCATGGCTGCTCTCAAAACAACAGTACGATAAAAGCGAAAGAGCCTTCTACTGGCTCCGAGGACAAAGCGAAGCTTCCCGTAGAGAAATAACAGATACCATTAAAGCTCAGAGGGAAAGAATGGCAAAACCAAAACTAAAATTAACTTACTCTGAGAAAATCTCAGACTTTTTCAAGAAATTCACTCAAAAGGATTTTGTGAAACCTCTAATTATAATGGTGTTAGCAACTATAGTGTTAGAAATGAGCGGAAGGCACGTCTTTCCAGCGTACCTTCTTCATATTATGACTAAGATGACAGGTGAGTCGTCACAGTCTTTCTACTATACTTTAGGCTCAGATATCATCATCACGGCAAGTGCTCTGTTTGCTTCAGCTCTAGTGAAGATGATGAACAGGAGAACTCTTCTCTTCTCCACTGGATTTGCAGCTTTTGGAGTCCTGATGGCAGTCTGTACGTATCTTTTCATGGAAGATAGAGGAATTATACCTGGAGAGCGGCCTTGGATACCAATGTCTATGTTAGTTTTGTACTTCATTCTTGCCAACTTGGGTTGTGCACCAATACCTCTAGCTTTAGTTGGAGAAGTGTTTCCCTTATCCCATAGAGGAGCAGGCTTAGCCTTATCAGGAGTCTGGATATCAATATGCATAATGGGAGGACTCAAATCGACCCCACATTTGATCGATAGCATCAAAGTGTATGGTTTCTTTGCTGTGTATGGGATTATAATGGGAGTGTCTCTCTTTATATTGTACTTTATAATGCCAGAAACCAAAGACAGGACTTTGCAGGAGATTGAGAATTATTTCAACTATGGGAGGTTTGCCAATGTTGATGATGATGATGATGAGGAAGCTAATGCTAAAATGATTAATGAGTAAGACTGGAATTATAATAAGTTATTATAAGTCAGTAACTACTTGTTCAGTGACTTTGTTCGTGATTAAAAGCCCTTATTGGGTAATTGTGAAAATGCCTTTTGCTAGAGAATGCAGTTAACGTTGCCTACATGTTAATCTGCCTGCCAAATGAGTTTGACTTTTGGACAATTTATGGTATGACATGAAGTGAGTGAGTGTTGTTTCGCTTTTATTATTGTGTAAGTTGATTAGAAAATTGAGATTTTTATGTGTTTTTTTAGGTAAATAAATTTATTCCTTAGTTTGTGGAGTCTTATTATTCGACATTTAAAAACTAAATGTCGCAGTGCTGGTATTCTGATAGCGGAATGGGTTAAATTAAAATACCTAGCGAAACTCCGCAACATGTACCGCTACTTGAACGACCGTTCATGTAGTCAGTGGCAAATATTAAGCCTGTCATCAGCTTCCCTCCCACCAACTGAAGGCGCAGCTAAATAGCATTCCCGGCGCACTTACCAACTAGTGCAGCAGTGGCTCGGGATTGAGCTGCACCCTCAAGAGTGGGGGGAAAAATGTAGGAGTCACCCTGACGCCAATAACAACAAAAGATTCACCAGTACCGGAGGTCCTACTGAAAATGTGCTGGTTAACCTGTAATTGGCGACTGTGTAAGTCCGAGGCCAATGTTACCTTTACTACATAAGATATATTAAGCACAGAAGCTGTTGGTGTACAGACGCCAGCAGGTCAAGCTACCCGAAACTGTCAAATTTTCCCAATCAATTTTGAACCTTAATGATTTAGCGATAAAGTTGAAAATCTATTAAGGAAATTTGACAGATTGTGGTAGCTTGATGTGCTCCCGGGTGGCGGGGAGCCGGGTGGTGATCAATGCTTGTGTCATCTCAATGTGAGTAGCCTGCCTCCTCTGCCCTGCAGTGAGATAGTAGTCGGCTGGTATTATTATTTATTTATTTAAAACTCTTAAACTATCATTTCAGGTTAGGCAGGGCAGGTATTGTAGTTCAGCAGTGGTGGCCCAGCGGTAACGGATGCGACTTAAGAGTTGTAGGTCGGTTCGAATCTAGCCAGGCGCTTTACTTTGTGTAAATTATGTCATCACCACTGCTCTCAAAACGGTGAAGGAAAACATCGTGAGGAAACCGGCATGTCCTAGAACTAAAAATTCGAAATCATATGACATCAACCAACCCGCGCCGGGCCCACGTACGGCCAACTCCCGCTCACAGAGAGAAGGCCTGTGTCCCAGCAGTGGGCTGATTGTGTATTGTAGTTCAAATTACCCTGTTTATTTTGATGACCAAGCACTAACTATCTAAAGGGTCTTCCAATTGGGACTTCCTAACTTTGACAGTTTTTAGCAACCATATTGTTGAAGCTACATCTGTCAAATTGGCTGTCATTTATTCAGTGTTTTTTGCCAAATCACTATGGATGGATATAGCGTTCAACAACACGTGCAAATGATAAAATTGTTTTATCAAAATGGGTGTTCTATTCGGGCAGCGTTCTGCGCGCTTCGCCCGTTTTACGGTCGCCATAATCGTCCCACAGAGAGGACTATTCGCAGTGTGGTGGGTAAATTTGAGTACACTGGTGATGATACCAATCCACATGAGATCCAAGAGCGTCCAATGCTTATTGAAAAAGTCACTGTTTGGTGTAGATTTTGGGCTGGCTGCGTCATCGGTCCATATTTCTTTGAAAACGACGTTGGCCACGCCATCACCGTCAACGGCGAGCGCTATAGGTCGATGATTACCAACTTTTTTGGTAATCATCAATCATGTGGTTTCAACAGGACGGTGCTACGTGCCACACAGCTCATGCCACATTGAACATTCTGTACGATTGATTTGAGAGCATGGTCGTCTCACGTGGAGGTGTGAACTGGCCACCGAGATCGTGCGATTTGACCACGTTAGACTTTTTCTTTGGGGTTTTCTTAAGTCGCCACAAACCACAGCGACCCTCAAAGCCAACATAACCCATGCCATCGGTCAAATTCAGCCTGATTTATGTGTTATAGTTATGGAAAATTGGACATTTCGGATGTGCACCACCCAGCGAAGCCGCGGCGCACATTTTACCGATGTCATATTTCATACATAATGGCATCGATAGGCCTTTCAAACAAATAAAAAATTTGGATGACATCTCACTCAATTTGTTTAATTTAAAAAAGCTAGGAAGCGCTTACTGAAACATCCTTTAGTTGTTTTATCATTGGCAGCATGCCTAGCGAAAATGATAACCACGCACGTATTATAGTTGCTAGCCTGGATAAAAGTAACTGTGTTCCCAAGGTCACTACTGGACTTAGAATAGAATAGAATAGATCTTTATTTGCACAGAAAGTAGGTACAAGTTACATATTTTGAGTCAAAAACGATCCTTACACTAACTACCTTAACTAAGGCACGCAAACAGTTTTAGCTATAATAATAAAAACGTAAGTAATATATAATATTAACACATTCAATTAAATAAATATAAGTTTACCATGTCAAGATGAAATTCAGTACATAATTTAAAATAGGGTAGGGGTTAGGGTAAAGCTTAAAATCAGTTGAAATTACTGTTCTTCCAATTCATATGGCGTAAGTACAAATGTATACATAAAGAGTAAGTATTCTATTCTATTAAATTCACTGCAATGGGCAACAAACCACAAAGAGACAAATTTATATTTGTCGTAATTCAGTTTGACGGCACGGTTGGCGCAGTGGTTAAGCGATTGACTGCTGCGCTGCGTGTCGCGGGTTCGATTCCCGCACGGAACAAATATTTGTATGGCCTACAAGTAGTTGTTCCGGGTCTGGCTGTTGGTTTATGTGAGTTTAAATGTTTGTAAACGCAACCACGATACAACGGGGCAACGTTTAAAAAAAAAAAAAAAAAATGTATCGGCGAAGACTATGGTACCCATTGCCAGTTTAAACCCTGTTCTTAAAAGACTTGGTCTCAAATTTAACCAATTTGAATCAGAGTTTGTTAGATAGTAAAAACAGTCCTAGTGGCCTACCGCGAGTTCTTAACGCGATTCAATTTACGCTCAGGGATCGAGATGGCGCTAGACGACTTGTATAGCTCTGTCTCTTTCCAACAGCCTAAACTGGATCGCGTTAAGAGCTCGTGGTAAGGCCTCTGAACATCCTTACGAAACGCCTGGAAAGGAGAAAACGCACCGCTACATGGAAGTCCAGTATCAAGAAGGAGATGCAAGCGCAGAACCTAACTCCTATGACAATCCAGGCCAGATCGTCCTGGCGCCGCTGTACAAGAAGATCCGACCCCAGATAGAACTGGGATTAAGGGATGGAAGAAGAAGAAAATGAAAATAAATCAGTTTGTTAGAAAATCATTTTTTGCGACGTCGTCGCACAAAAGCCTACACTTAATACTCTGACTAAGGTTGCTGATATTTTTATACGAAAAAAGCCTCCAACGATATATTGGTAGGTATGTAGGTCCTCATCTTCGGGCATCTGCCCAACTATCAACCTTATTGGCTGACTTCTACAACCACTGGCGTCGGAGCATCTTCCAAATGGTTCTATCAGAGAAACAACATTATTATAAACAACAATATTATATGATCTACTGATAAAATCAAAATCAAAAGTCATTTATTCAAATTAGGCTGAGAATCAGCACTTTTCGAACGTCAAAATTACAAAAGACAGTCCTCCAAAAACGCCAGCCCTTCACCACTTCCTAGTGCTATCGCTGGGAAGAAGTGGCGCAACAAACTCCCCTTATTTCTTTTTTTAGTTATTTGCCATATGTCAGCTAGCCACGCCAATATACCAACAAATATAATAAAAACTATAGGTACGTACCCAAGCTAAAAAATAATTAATTAAAATTAAAATGTAAATAAAAACTTACTACCCAAATAAAAGCCTCCAGGCATAAAGGGCGTGACAGCGTACATATTTATGCATTGCTGGGTTCTGTTCACTTAGCTGTCACTTGGAGTCACAAATGATAAACTAGGACCATCGAAGTAAAATAAATAAATAAGTTAATACTAATAACAATAATCTGTCAGTAAGCTAAGGATAGGCAACAGTTCTTTAAAATATTAATCATACCATAAAACAATATCGGAAAGTGTTCACAAGGACAACGAAATAAAGAGAAACGTCATATTTAGGGCATTAATAATATCAGCATAATTTAATACTTATAATGTTATTTATAACTATAATAATAACATAGGAAAGTAATCATCGGCAGGTCAAATACCTGTTGCCTTTCTGGTGACCCCTAACGACTGTCAAAGTTCGCCAGTATACTATTGTAGTCTTTGCAAAGATCCAAGAATGACAGCTGGGACCAACGGTTTAGCGTGTACACACCCCTCCACACCCCGCACCACACACACACCGCCGCACAAATACCTCTGCCGAACCCTTCGAGGACTACAGGCGTGAAGTTACGTGTGTTCTAACTGTAGAATATGGATCATCGTGGGTTTTAAATTCCATGGTCTGGTCATCTGGCGTTTCTGATAGGATTTTAAAGCTTTTACTATAAAAACTGGCATCCGACCGAAACCCATTGTTTAGCCGAAACCGATACCGAACCCATAACCGAATATTCGGCTCCTCTTCAAATTCTCTCTCCGAAACTTATGAACTTAACTAAAAGTTAGATTTTCTGAGACCCATCGTTTTTCGTAGGTTTGTAAGTTATAATTTGATTAAGGGCTGATTTTGCAATTAATAGATTTATTTTCTCAAACAAAAAAAAAATTGCGAGTGTGTGTTGTTTGTTTACGAGTTTTTAATAAAAACTGACGAGGTTTTCAAAACTCCTAAACAAACAGACAAATTGCAGAAAATTATCAGTAGTTATTAAAGACAATAAAGGGATTTGTGTATAATCGACACAATAAAGTTCATTGTATCAGATTATCAACAATTACAGACAGTGGGTAGTTACTGATAGTTGTTATCGACAGTTGCAGGTGACGAGATCGGGTGAAGATGGTGTCTCCTTTCTTTAGACAGGTAGAAAAAACAATAATAAATCTTTGTTCATGTTTAATTTGTGAAAAATGTGAAGAACAATAATTGTGATTCTGTGATCAAAGTGTTTGGTTAATTTGGTGAACGGTTTCTTTATCATAGGAACTAGTTTTTTTTACTATATACAGGGGACATCGACGCGGAACCTGTTCCCATGATTCAGTACATGAATCTGAAACCCTGCTTCGTAATTTATCGAAGGTTAAAAAAAAAATTGGCTGGTTCATACATTTTGACCTCGTAGGTACAGTCAGCAACAAAAGTCAACTAACACTGTTACTTTTACAAATCATCTAAATTGATACAAAACGATGCGATACATTGGTTTTCTCTATTCCATGTAATAGCAAAGAGTTAATTATTCCTAAATATTCTATTACTATATGTCTGTTAAGAATATTTTGCTCAATAATTAAGATTTAAACAACTAAAGTGTTAACCGACTTCTGTTGCTGACCGTACCTATTACACTTTTCTGGGAAATAGCAGTTTTTTTTTTTTTGATAAGCGACGAATTTCTTCTCTATGCGGTCTAGAATCATGTACTGAATTCATGACAACAGGTTGCGTCGATGTCACCACCACCCTGTATAGGAAGTTTCAGACACAGGGATTAATGCTGAGTATTTTAGGTGCAGGTGAAGAGCACTGGTGACCCAGTGGTAACGGCCGCGACTTACAAGTTGTAGGTCGTGGGTTCGAACCCACGCTTTACTTTGTGTAAATAATTTCATCACCACTGCTCTCAAAACGGTGAAGGAAAACATCGTGAGGAAACCGGCATGTCCTAGAACTAAAAGTTCGAAGACATATTGTGACATCTGTTATCTGTTATTTATTTAGCTATTTATTTCAGGCATCAAGGCCCATATAAACACATACAATATAATATTAATATAACTTAAAAATACTTAATAACTAATAAATTATGTTGACAACTTTGGCTATAAGTTTCATACACTTGTATGGGGAAAAATAGGGCATGGTCCAGGATTTGTCCATCCCCTATTTTGCCCTTTATGGGGCAGAGTTTTCCAAAAAACCAAGAAAACGCTCTCAAAATGCTACCCAATAACTTACCAACTTCTTAATATACAAGCCGTGTAGGTACTCAGTGGTATTTCCCATCGGCAAAAATTATGAACTACTTTACAAAATTTTGTTCTCCGAGGTACACAGGCCTCCTTTCTATGAGAGAGAGTGGGTCATAATCCACCACGCGGGCCCAGTGCGGGTTGGTGGATGTCACATATCTCCGAATTTTTGGTTCTAAGACATGCCGGTTTCCTCACGGTGTTTTCATGAAAATTTAATGTTTCTAGGCCATAGTAGGCTTATGTTGTAAGTACATTATTGTCTGTCAGTGAATTGAAGACGTTTTTTTTTTAGTAGATTTAATATAAATGTAATTAAACTGCGTGTTAGGGTTAGTTATAAATAAAGGCATTGTAAGTAAAGATAGTTCTTGCATCATAGCCAGACCTTGGAGAAAGACCAGGAAAATTGAGGAAAAAGTTGACAATATTACCTAGAGGTAGGAATTGTAGTTAAATAATTAATTTTTATTTACGACTTGATCTAACACGATTCTTAAGTTACCTGCAGTGCGATTCTGTAACCATCTCACCGTGAAAACTTAGGTGAAGTGAGCTGTCATTCCAACTAATCATTATTGACAGCTCACTCTAAGCTCACTTCACCTAACCTTTCACGGTGAGATTTTTACAGAATAGATTGGCTGCTGGCTTTTATTAGCCTCCATCCCTATGATCATCAGAATTTAGAAAACTCATGTTTATCACCAATACGTACAATGAACGATCAATCAAAAGTCTTTTATTCAAATTAGGCTGAGAATCAGCACGAACGTCAAAATTACAAAAGACAGTCCCCCAAAAACGCCCGCCTTTCACCACTTCCTAGTGCTATCGCTGGGAAGAAGAAGTGGCGCAATAAACTCCCCAGCAGCACAGCTGTCTGTTCAGTCAGAAAATACTTGATTGTATATAATACTAGGTATGTAAAGTAATTAACATTACAAGACACAGAACATTAAATTAAATTTAGTAGCCTTTTCAAGTAGCCAAATGACAAAAGCGGAACCCGTCTGTACGTCCAACTGTCCGGATGCTACACAGCCATTTTATACGAAGCCATTTTACATTTTGTTTGCACTATATCTATGAAAATCGGAGAGAAGTCTGTGCACCGCTAAACAATGGTCTAGTGAAATTAAGAAAAACATAATTAGGGGTGTGGCTAAGTAATAACAGCCACACGGGCCGATCGATCAGGTCAAGCTACGCTTGCCGCGGCTGATCCATGGATCTTCGTCCCCCCGGTGCCTCGGAAAGTACTTTAAGCCGTTGGTCCCGGCTGTCATTCGTGGATCTTTGACAGTCGTTACGAGTCGTCAGCAGCCCGAAAGTCTGACAACCAGTCTTACCAAGGGGTATCGTATTAACCAGTAACTGGATTGTGGAGGTCAGGCAGGTAGTCGCTCCATGTAAAATACTGGTTCATCTGGTTAGACTGGAAGCCAACTCCAACATTATGTCCATTTCAACCGCGCGGCCAACTCATAAAATTGGGTAAAACTTTACCAGGAATTAGTTTTATTTATTTTATTAGTTCGGAAAAGGCTCGGCAGATGACTCCCTATATGTAACCAAAGAATGAAAAAAAATCAATGCACATAAACTGTTGGATCCCATAACTAAAAAGATCTAACTTTCTGTAACTTTGCTATTTAAGTCTTTGAGACATGGGATATTTTCGAGGAATACTATAAAAAAAACAAACTTATTTTTGCAGTCGATAAAATCATTACTGTGCATGCATGCGAAATATTCATTCCAAGTACGGAACCTGTCTGTGAGTAGAGTGGTCACACACTTGGCTGGCTTTTGAAATATCATTGCCGCAAGAAAACGAGGTAAATATAGAAAATTAAGCATCAGTTAGAAGTGTTGCTACAAATTGAGTCACAATCTAACTAGAAGGATTAATTTATGTATGAAAACGTTAGTAAAACAGTAATTATGTCATTAAAATGTAAATAAAACTGTTTTTCCTCGACTTCAGAAAACAGAAATGTTGACAATAAAATGGCTTTTATCTGGATAATAAACTCATTGTACTGCGATCAAAATACGTGAATCTACCAATTTGTGTTTAAACAATGTTTAGATAATGAAGCTTACTTAATAATGTACACATAACACAACATGACGCCTGTAACCCGCGAAGGGTTAGGGAGATGTGTGCCGCATGTGATAGGGGGTGAGCTTATTGCCATCAATTGGACACAAATCTGCGGGGTAGTTCCGTAACACACCAGCAGTAGGAATGGCATTCATTTTGACAGTTCTACAACATTCATTGCGTTATTTGCATTGTTGAGCAGATTTTTTTTACGAACTTATGAAGCGATGGATTAGCAATAACCTTCAAAATGATTCAGATTATGATTTATCGTGTGTACTGCTATTAAGACATTCATATGGAAAACACAATTTTGCTCGACCTAGAGCAATGAGGCAAAAAAATAATAGTTGGTCTGCATTATTGGTCTATTCCACCAACCCGCACTGGGCCCTCGTGGTGGATTACGGCCCACTCCCTCTTACAGAGGGGAGGCCTGTGTCCCAGCAGTGGGAACATTATAGGCTCATTATCGGTCTAGTGGTCGCAAGCGCTACTGTTGAGAAATAGGTCCTGGATTCGATTCCCAGGTAGAGCAAAGTGTTATTGAGTTTTTTCATCAGGAGTCCTCAGTAGCAGTCCGGAGTCTTAATTTGTTGGTAAAATAATAGGCTCATCCCAAATACATAGGATTTAAAAAATAAAAAAATGGCGAACTGTGGTGACACCTCTGCCAAAGCCAATCCTTCCGCAATAAAATATCGCCTACGGGTACGAGGGCTAAAATTTTTAGTCACAAAAACTTCCCACTGGGTTTTAGTACTCGTAGATATACATCATTTAGTTAACAGGCTAATAAAACATTGTTTATATTTCGAAATCCGGTCTTATACGAGGAAAATTTTCTTGTTTTCTTAAGATAACTCGAATCTAAGTAAATGTAACCTCATTTTATTGTGTTTACCCGGTTAGAGGAAGCAGCTGGTATCTCATTATAATTCTACATTAACTACGTCTTACTGTTAGCCTGCATCGTCCCACTGCTGGGCAAAGGCCTCCCACCATGACTTTCAGCTCCTTCGATCAAGGGCTAAAGTGGACAATCGGTCGTTGTTTTCTCCAGCTCGTCCCGCCGTCTTCTACAGGGTCTGCCGCAACGCCTAGCTTTGCCAGGGCTTCATGTAGTGGTTATTTTGGTCCACAGCTCATTAATTGGGTATACGGTAGACGTGGCCAGCCCAGGCCCACTTCAGCTTTTTGAGCAACGTCAGTAATCTGTGTTTTGGAGCGCAATGTGGTGAAGCGAATATGGTCTGTCAATTTGACGCCTAAAGTACTGCGCTCCATTGGACGTTGGCAAACTACCTAATAAAAGATAAAATTAGATACCTTAGAAATTAAGCAAAAGTCTGATAAATACTTCAATGATTAAACGCATCAAAGTATACGTACTTAGACATTTTGAACCTATTTTTGAAAGGCTTATCAAGAAGCTGATCAATGGGTATCACCCTAAGTTGTGTTGATCAAAATAAATACAAAAGATTAGAACCATTGAGTATCAGAAACCCTCGGTGGGTTTAAAATAGGAAAAAAAGGAAACAAGAAAATGAAACCTGCAACCAGAAATGTTTGTTGAGTGTTGTAGTTACGATCCGATCTAAATTACTTAGACGAACTCACATTGTATGAGAAAATTCATCATTGAACCGCTTTTTTTCTTATATAAGTTGTAATTTATATATATTTTTTTTTTTTGACGATGGGAAATCATCAAATGACCCCTCCCGCTCTGGGTGGAGCAGAAGGGAGTGTCAGACTCTTACTGACTAAAACCCACCCGTGTTCCTTCCTTAGCCCTTTATGTTCCAGCGCAGCGGTAACCCTTTCGGACGATCCCGCTACCAGCTGAAACCTCTGAAATGATCAATTTACCCATAAAACAACTTTTATTATAGGCCAAACCTGAAATCGCAAAAAAATATCAGCTGCTCCATACATTTGTCGAGTTATGCAAACATGAAAATGTATGGAGCAGCTACACCTTGTAGACACTAAACTTATCTAGGATGTTCTCTTCTCAGGTATGGACATTATCAGCAGTATGGACAAACATGATCGGACAGGGCATGATGTTGAGCTACACCACCAGCCTCCTGCCAGGGCTACAGGCACCAGACTCGCCTATCAAAACTGATCTGCACACCTCATCTTGGCTTGGTAAATCTTCGTTTCTTTTATTGAGTCTACCAACAGTCAAAAACGATAGACTACATAACTTTGAAATAAGCTGCTAAGGCTAAGGGCTGATTTTTTCAAAGGCCAGATAATTTTATCCGAGGAACAATCGACAGATACTTTTTATTCGTTGAATAAAATTTACGTCTGATAGATTATGTATAGAAGAACTGTCAAAAATTCAAACTTATTCCTCGGATAAAATTATCTGGCGTTGGTAAAATCAGCTCTAAAAAAAAACACAAAAACTACAGCAATAACCAAATCACGTGAACAACAAAAAAAAAAAACATACAAATGAAACAAAAACAATTTTTAATACAACAAAATTTTAGCTACAAAATCACAATAATAAAGTTTTTTTTTGTTTGAATTATTTAAAAATGTATGTTGGCTTGAAGCCTTTCTATTGTATTATCCGCTTGGCCTTTCTATTACAGCATCATCATGTGGCCTATCCGGAATCCCAGGTTTCTATCTATCATCATTCCTCATGGGCTTCTACGGCCGAAGATTGGCTCACGGCATCGTCATTCTACCAGGAATCGTCGGCTGGCTCTGCATATACCTCGCTCGTGGCATTCCAGCGCTCATGATTGGGAGGATCTTGGGTGGCTTCACTGCTGGAGCGACGGTTTCTTTAGGAGCTATTGTAATAGGAGAGTACTCTGACCCGAAGTTTAGAGGAGTCTTCCTAAATCTGAAGACAGCATCAGTATGTTTAGGAGGCATGTCAGTCCATGTTATAGGGCACTTCTATCACTGGAGGACAGTAGCCTTGATCTGCTTAATACCACATTGTCTAGCCCTGATCGTCGTTTACACATGGCCTGAAAGTCCAGCATGGTTAGCATCAAGAGGAGAGTACGGGAAAAGCGAGGATTCTTTCTACTGGTTGAGAGGAAATTCAGAAGCATCTTACAATGAACTAGAGGAGTTAATCAGAGCTCAGATGGAACGGAGATCAAAACCAGTGCAGAAGAGTTCGTGTAGCGACCAGTCTGCGGATTTATTTAGAAGGTTTACGCGAAGAGACTTCCTAAAACCTCTCTTCATTATCTTCATCAGCAGCATTTTGCTAGAAACCAGTGGAAGACACATCTTCCCTGCATACGCGTTACAAATTATTGGTGAAGTAACTGGTAATAAGTCTCAGTCTTTCTACTACACACTGGCCATTGACTTGATCATCACTTCCAGTGCCGTCTCCTCGTCAATACTCGTCAAGGTCATGAAGAGAAGAACTTTACTCTTCTCCACTGGGTTTTCTGCTTGTGCAGTCCTCATGGTTGCTTGCGCTTACCTCTTTTTGGCTGCCAAAGGAATCATTCCTAATGACAAAACTTGGATTCCTATAGGAATTTTTGTGATATACTTCATTCTTGCCAATTTGGGTTGTACTCCCATACCTCTAGCTTTGCTAGGAGAAGTGTTCCCCTTACGTCATCGAGGTGTTGGTTCTGCTGCAGCCGGGACTTTCATATCCCTCGGAGTAATGGTAGGACTCCAAATTACTCCATACTTACTCATCAATTTGAAAGTCTACGGTACGTTTGCTATTTTCGGCACTGCTATGGGACTGGCTTTGTTGGCTTTATACTTCATGTTACCTGAGACTAAGGACAGGACTCTTCAGGAGATTGAAGACTACTTCAATCATGGGAAGTTCAAAGACGATAAGGTTAATGTAGATGAAGAGGTGAAGGTTAAGATGGTAAATTGAACTGTGATCGAAAGAGTAGTGTTTGTAAATAGTGATGTATGCAATGTTGAACTTGAAGAAAGACTGGATATAGTTTCAATTAACCTCATAGGTGTTTAGATGATATTAAAAGTAGGCTGGTGACTATAGCACGTTTTTTAAGGCGCTTTATCGAAGTTGGTTGATCTCTAAATAGTTAGGTATTCTTGTACTCTGGTCCAATTTGATGTAGAATGAGGACCAAGGAAGTTGTCTGTATTGTCATCTCTGGATGTATTGTGATCGACGTACTTATAAGATTAGATTACCTATAGTGTAGTTTTTAAGTATTTTTATTGTTACAAATAAATTTAAATATTCTTTATACGTATTGGTGTTTTAATTCGTCATCGTGCCTATCAAATAAAGTCGCTTTTCGTATCTGTCTGCATCAAAATCCACTGTCTATGTGACCGCTTACTACAAGCGTTCACACGCGACTTAAATATAACAAAGAAATCTCGATGTTTTGTCCAATCGTAAAACCGTGTGAAGCAGGGGCGGATCCAATCATCTTGGATTTTCATTTTGACGACAATATCGGCTTCAGCACCCTCCAAAACCATGAAAACTATCTCTCTCTCTCTCCCTTTCTATTACATATGAAAAGTCGCATGGAGAGAGCACGATGCTTTTTCGTTAGGTGACGATTTCCCCCATTTTACTCCTACTGCAAGCTCCGTAAAAGAACTTCGTCCCAATAAAAGCAGATTTATAATAACAACAATATCATAAATAGATACAATTTACATAATATTAATGACTTATAACATTTCGGAGAAAATGCCCCAGTCATGCACGTACCTAATTGATTGGGGAGTGTCAGTGAGATTAACGATAACGTTAGGAATATGACTAATAAAATACACGATTGTATATTTTCATATTAGATAATTATGTCAACGACTTAGATTAGTATTGATTCTATCATTTTATTTCTATAGGTGGGGGTTTTTTATTGAGTTACTTAAACTGATATAAACAAAAGTGTTTTTTTCGTTTGTTGACTAGAGAAAAGAAACACTTAAGGCATAATACAGGGTCATATTAAATTAGCTAGCGAAACTTCGCAGACGTGATTGATATCTAAACATGATGAAATTAAAATAAAAGAGATTTGATGATTTCTTTTTTTTGGGGGGGGGGGGGTGAACGACCGCTTATTGTGATGTTACTTGAAGTAGAGTTAAGAAAATCTTTTTGCTTTGTTTTATCGTGTTTAAACACCGTTACATTTTGATAGTTTTAATCCCTAAAACGATCAAAATTTAACTGTGTATATCAAAACCCAAACCATTTGTGAAGTTTACACAGAAAAAATACTTTTTTTAACTTATATTTCAAGTGACTACACTACGTGCGGTTGGTAACCTCAAAAAATCTCATCAAATTAATTTCTTTGATGTTTTATTATGTTTAGATATCGATATACCCATCACATCTGCGGAGTTTCGCTGGCTAATTTAATTTGACCCTATATAGGGTGGCCTTTTATTAGTCACCATTTCAATCTGGCGCCAAATTTTGCAGTTCACCATAATTTAGTTAAAATGTGGCCAATTCTTTTCCATTCACCATTTAAGACGGTAAAAAATAATTTACAGCATCTACTTACTCTACGCTACTTATTGACTTAAAAATATTCATAGATAGTAGATGATTTAGATAAGATATTAGATGATAACTAAAAGCTTAAATTGGTCCGTTATACCTTCATAAGCGAGGCGCAGCGGACCTCACAGGAAGGCAAAATGGACTCGCATAAAAAAGCAGTCAGAACATTTTATTCACAGAGAAACACTGCCTCATCCTCATCGACACAGGCAGCGTAAGCACAATGTACACACACACAATGCACTGATTAACGAAAATTGAATCTGAGGTGCAATTCTCGTAATTTTAAGAACTTTCAGAGTCTGATCTCAGTCTCAATCTGTCAAAAATACCTATAATTTTCCTATATTTTGACAAGTTTTTGACGTTTTTTTGTTGTCGAGTTGAGACTGCGACTAGATTTTGAACGTTTTAAATTACGAGAATTGGCCTTCTGGTATCTTCCACTTGATTTTAAAAATGAGTTTTCGTCGTTGGTCAGCTGTCATTGTTCTTTTCTCAATTCAAATGTATTTTTTTTCTATGTTTGTTACCTCAGAACTCCGTTATTTACCTAAGGATATACTTTCGATTGATCCATAGAAATTTCATCAAAAACGGTTCAGTAGTTTGGTTTTTTTAACCAATATTACTGGTAAAAATTACAACTTAAAAGTGAAAAATAAAAACTCGGAAGTCGGTGGCAAACAACGAAAATGCGAACCCAACTACATCGACTTCCGAAATTAAAGTTATTTTTCACTTTGTCTTTTTTGGAAGTCGGTTTTTTTTTGCAAAAATGTTTTTATTATAAATCTTTTTTAAGACTTTCCTTTTTTTGGTTTCCTTTTCTTAGATGTTTTTGGTCACCTAATGAACTAGGTATATTACTTTTTAAATAAATCTCTTCAATCTCTCCGGTCCGTTATGCCGTTTTGGCTTTTGGTCATAAATCAGAGAACGGTAGAACATAATTATTAAAGCAAACTTTAGGTCGATTGAAAATCGTCAAGTTTACATCAAAACATGGAAAAACAAACATTCCTTAATAAAAAAGTGCTAATGTGGGCTAACTGCTGGGCTAGTCCACAAATCCAAGGTCACTCAGCGCACTCGGAGTTTCTCTAAAGGATAAAATCAGAAATTAAATTATCTGGGTTACCGAGTATGACCCGAGTTACCGACATAGCTTGCAGACTAAGCAAACATGCCAGTAGGCTGGCCATGTTTGTCAAACCGCGTGAAGACCGCGTATCGGCATAAGCGTAGCGTGTGACGTTCCCCAGCTAAATGGACCGAAGACCTTAAGAAGGAGGCTGGGACAGACTGGATGCGGAAGGCGGATACGATGTGGCAGGGTGTTGTGGCGCATCCTGGGAGAGGCCTACGAGTATGTCCAGCAGTGGACTGCGATAAGCTGAGTTGATGGATTAAACGCAAGAGAGGGAGCGTGAACAGTCTGTTTCTTCATGACACCTCTCATTCAGAGATTGCGTTATTCCTATCAAAATTATTAAGTTGGACCTTCGTAGCTGCAGGCTCCGTCTTACCTTCCATGCCCCTAGTTAAAAGGCATCGCGCGTGTCCTGCGTGTTAAGTCCAAGATTACGTAAATACAAATAATACTGCTGAAGACTGCATTAAGACTTGTTTTCGAACAACACCGATTAGTGATTACTTACTAATTTCATTGCCTGTTTATTACAATAGCACAATGACATAATTTTTGTGCACGTGCTGTTTTCATTTGTATGAGTGTATGAGACTTTTATGTTGATTTCGAAGCACTTTATCTACCTATGTAATAAATACATAATACACTCCAAAAGGATAATAACTTTGATAAAATTACGAGTATAATAAATTATAAAGAATACAAAGAGTAGGTATCAATCGGTGAGATTAAATTGAAAATTGGAGCATCCTGTCTTGGGTACTAGGTAAAGCTGTCCTTGTATATTTTTTACAAAAAGAATGCAAGAGCGAGCGAAGCGTGGTCGAAAATTGGAACATCTTGAAGACGGCAGTAGCATTAATACGGCTCTGACTAGGAGCAGATTTGAGTGTCTGCCTAGTGTGTCTATCGTCTCGAAGGCTTCACTTCACGTTTCACCATAAAAAGGCGCCTACGCTAATATTTTTAGCAATCAGTGGAATATTAACACAATATCCGGCTAGGCGCTGTAACTTCATTAATTTTAAAATTTTCACGTGAATTATTAAGACTACACTTCCATTAATTTAAATAGGTATGGTTTAATTACCTCTTTTATTTTATTCAAGCTTAGGCACCGAACTTTGTACCTAGTCGGCATTAAAATAAATATAACAGTTGGCTAACTCAAAAGCTTTAGCTAAATTTAAGTTCTACCGTAACTACATAAAAGGTCGGGCTTTGTAACCACAAGCTCGCTGACCCATCCAAAACCCAACCGCATCAATGTAACTCAACCCCGCCCATCAATTGAAACACGCGCCAACCAATTATAAGCAAGCTTTAAAAACTATATTGACAGCTCATCCTAAAATAGAACTCGTTGAACCAAGGTCGAACCAATGAGAAGCTAATATTCAGTACTTACAACATTTTGCATCTGTATCAGTATCATTTCAGAGGTTAGGTGAACCTTTATCAACCGGGAGCATTTCAAATATGTGTCGGAATTGGAGGACAGAAGTCGTGTGATAATGTTGTTAAGAATAGTGTGAAGATGGGAAGCTCAAAAACATGGATTACTCCGTTTATGAAGCAGGTTTGTGTATTGTTTTTTATCTGTTGCTAATCCTGAATGGGCCATGTTGGTCTGTGCAGATTGGCGGGTTAAGTTCTATTTTTGAGTCAAGCGTTTGTAAATAAATAACGCACGTTGCAGATTGCCGTGTGACTGCTTACAATCTGGCATCGATTTATCGAAGAATGCAGCCAGGAAATGGCTCTATTAAATTATCGTGAAATAGAATAGGAAAGATTAATTTTTGTGAAAAGCCGTTTTACAGTTACCTATTCAAATAATATTTAGCTATCAGTTTCTGCGTGAAAACTTTAAAATATGAACAGACTCGCGTTGAACCGTTAGGTTAATAAATTAGTGCGCTTACCATCAACGATTGCATCTCTGCTTTCCATCAGGCGGGATCGCAGTCAAGCGCTAGTTTATAACATTAAAAAAAAAAGGTAGGAACTTTTAATAAAATAGGTATTACCCTGACTTGTTTGTGGAGGTCAGATAGGCAGTCGCTCCAAGTAAAATACTGGTATTCAGCTGCATCCGGTTAGACTGGAAGCCGACCCCAACATAGTTGGGAAAAGTCTAGGCAGATGAGGATGAGGTAGACCAGGTGCTGATATGTTTAGTTATTATAAAAGAATTTGAAAAAATAGCCACAAATAGCACAAAAAAGGTATAAACGTGAAACCCTATAAAAAGAAAAAAATAACCTTGAAATTATGACCCTACGTACTTACGTAGGGTCATAATTTCAAGGTTATTTTTATTTGTGGCTATTTTTTCAAATTCTTTTATAATATCTAAACATATCAGCACCTGGTCTACACTAAATTTTTCGATTA
The DNA here is from genome assembly GCA_951799955.1 of Apamea anceps. NCBI lineage: Eukaryota > Metazoa > Arthropoda > Insecta > Lepidoptera > Noctuidae > Apamea > Apamea anceps. The sequence goes on from OX637526.1 coordinate 1,247,428, forward strand.
AATGTTGTCCCGTCATCTTGGATTTGAAATTTATCATAGTGTATAGTATTCTACCAGTCAAGCCCTTTCATTTGAAACCCATATTGAGGGAGTTGTGAAAAAATATGTAAGTAATCCGCCATTTTGTGGCGGCGGCCATCTTGGACCGATTTCCATCAAACATAGCTAAGAACACTCCCGACAAATTCACCTTTCAAACAAAACAAAACTAAATCAAAATCGGTTCATCCGTTCGGGAGCTACGATGCCACAGACAGACAGACATACACACACACACATACAGACACGTCAAACTTATAATACCCCGTCGTTTTTGCGTCGGGGGTTAAAAAATGCCTATAGTAAATTAATACTCATGTGGGTCCTACTACCTAAATAATTACAAAATCTAACTTTAATATTTAATACATAGGTATGTAGGTACTTATAATAATAAGTATAATAGATCGGATCGATGGATCATCACTGACAGGACTATTGTTGCCAATAAGCCTGATATAGTGGTGGTGGATCGATCAGAGCGACGCGCAATGATTGTTGACATAACCGTCCCGCATGATGAGAACCTCGTGAAAGCCGAGAAAGATAAACAAATCAAGTATATTGACTTGGCTCGCGAGGTTGTCGACATGTGGGATGTGGACTCAGCGATCATTGTGCCGATAGTCGTGACAGCCAATGGCTTAATAGCCAAGAGCCTCGACCAATACCTGAAGAGGCTCTCGTTGGGCAGCTGGATCAAGGGCTTGATTCAGAAAGCGGTACTTCTTGACACGGCACGCATTGTCAGGAGGTTCCTCTCTCTAGAGCCCTGACCACCGGTAGCTTGGACCCTGTTCCCGATACCGGTGGGCTACTACTTTTTATATTTTTAAATGTTTTTTTATCCTTTTGTTTATAAAAATATTTAAAAATGTATTTTGTAAGTATTTAAATGAAATAAAGGAGTATAATAGGAAGTAGGTAGGTCCTCGAATAGTTAATAATAACCTTATCATAAACTATTCGAGTATCTAAGCACTTAATGACACTGAGAGCTTCCATTTCTGATAAATCCAAAGCAAAATAAAATTATTTTCCGGAACATGACCAATCATTATCACTCATACATAATCAGCCTGTAATGTTCCCACTGCTGGGACACAGGCCTCCTCTCGGTGAGACGGAGTGGGCCGTAATCCACCACGCGGGCCCAAAGCAAGTTGGTAGATGTCACATGTCTTCGAATTGTTTGGTTCTGGGACATGCCGGTTACCTTCCGATGTTTTCCTTCACCGTTTCGAGAGCAGTGATAGTGAAATTAAATGCACGAAGTAAAGCACCTGCCTGGATTTGAACTCACGACCTACAACTTGCAAGTCGGGGCTGGTACCACTGGGCCTCTACCGCTCTATCTCTATCATTATCACCGACCATTAATTAATAGGCTCGGCATTTTACCTACGTTTTCTCTCATCTCTATTTGCCATCATCTCAATGCTCAATTCCTTGCCAGCCATTACGTTTCACAATTACCAATCAAATGGGTATTTCCTTCATCACGGTTTGTTTTGATTGATAATCTCGAAGTTTAATGACGTTATCTGGCAGAGACGCTGCTGCCACAGCCTCATGCTCGAACCCATTTGGACCTAATCAATTAGCACGCCTTATGCGCCTAAGTTAATATAAGACATGTACATATTTTGTAGAGCACACACACTATACACACGCTGTACTTCCTCGTTTACTTTTAAATATACTTTCGTCGTACACCTGGAGTATTATTGTCACACACAACCTAAGCGCTACAAGGTGGACCATAATATCCTCCGTACATGCCCATTTCTGCAAAAGGTGGACCATAATATCCTCCGTACATGCCCATTTCTGCAAAAGGTGGACCATAATATCCTCCGTACATGCCCATTTCTGCAAAAGGTGGACCATAATATATCCTCCGTACATGCCCATTTTTGCAAAAGGTGGACCATAATATCCTCCGTACATGCCCATTTCTGCAAAAGGTGGACCATAATATCCTCCGTACATGCCCATTTCTGCAAAAGGTGGACCATAATATCCTCCGTACATGCCCATTTCTGCAAAAGGTGGACCATAATATCCTCCGTACATGCCCATTTCTGCAAAAGGTGGACCATAATATATCCTCCGTACATGCCCATTTTTGCAAAAGGTGGACCATAATATCCTCCGTACATGCCCATTTTTTTTTTCATGTCATGTCATAATCAACCTATGATGTTCCCACTACTGGGCACAGGCCTGCCGTAATTTACCAGGCGGGCTTAGTGTGCGATGGTAGATGTCACATGTTTTCGAATTTTTTGGTTCTAGGACATACCGGTTTCCTCACGATGTTTTCCTTAACCGTTTTGAGAGCAGCAGTGCGATTCTGTAACCATCTCACCGTGAAAACTTAGGTGAAGTGAGTGTGGTGTGAGCTGTCATTACAACTAATGCTAGGGATTGACACCTTTGACAGCTCACTCTAAACTCACTTCACCTAAGTTTTCACGGTGAAATTTTGTACAGAATCGATCGGCAGCGATGATGAAATTATTTACGATGAAATTTTTTTTGTCTTGGTTCGAACCTACGACCTACAACTCGTAAGTCGCAGCTGGCCTCCTCGCAATCATACAAATGAAAATGACTAGCGAGAAACACTATATAATATCCGTTAGTCCCAATAAGTTCGTGATAGGAATACTAAGTTCCTATTTCTATAAAATCAGCGTGCCAAAATATTCAAGAGAGAAAGAGATAGAAGTACCTAATTAAATAGGAAGGTACAGCCAACATGACAAATTCAATTCAATTCATTTTTTTTTCAGATCATAAAATCCAATTTGTTAGTAGACACATACACAACTTAAACACTAGTGTTAGTACATCCATAATAATTCTTAGCTACAAAGGTCTTAAAACTATGTTAATCGTAGTATACAAATGATACTTACCATTTTTTTCACTGGGTCCGCGTGGCGTGGTCGATTACCGATTTCCTGCTGAGACACAGGCCTCCTCTCTGTGAGAGGGTCGCTATGGGCTTATTATGCAGCCCCATTATACTATAGGAAGGGATTTAGCGCTCAGGCAACTTCTTTTTCCATTAGCTGTTTAGCTTTTATTCTCCTCGTGTATAGGCAAGATCTAGTTATGAGCATAGGTACCATGTTAAAACATCGTGGTAGCCGAGCCGTCTGGGTAACGGTAACGTGGGCATTAAGCAGCACTACTCTTGGAGGCCTTTTTTAAAGCACCATCCTTCTATAGAATAACCAGCCTACAATGTTCCAACTGCAGGGACAAAGGCCCACTCCCTTCAAGAGGGAGTGGGCTGTAATCTACTACGCGGACCAAATACAATTTGATAGATGTCACATGTCTTCGATTTTTTGGTTCTAGGTTTCCATGCCATCTTCTTCAAATTATATCACATTACGGCTTTTTTTTCTGAATATTCCAGTGCTTCGTGACGTCAGGCGTGTCCCTGAACATGGCTGGGTCTGGCCTGGTGGTGGGATTCACCACCGCCTTGCTACAGCAGCTCAGAAGCCCAGGATCCATCATAGCCATCGATGACACATCTGGCTCTTGGATAGGTTGGTAACCATTACTTCTTTATATTATTGAACTGGCGCAAACCGCAATGACATCCGTTTCGTAGTTTAGAAGAACAACGCTGGTCGTGTGACCAGCGCGGCGGTGCGTGCGTTCTTCATTATTCATTTTTAACCGACTTCTAAAAAAGGAGGAGGTTCTCAATTCGGATGTTTGTATTTTTTTTTTTTTTTTTTTATGTTTGTTCGCGCATATCTCCGTCGCTTGCCAACCGATTTGAAAAATTCTTTTTTTGTTGGAAAGGGTATATTTCCCAAATGGTCCCATAGAAATTTCATCAAAAACGGTTCAGTAGTTTGGTTTTTAAACCAAAATTACTGGTAAAAATTACAACTAAAAAGTGAAAAATAAAAACTTTTTTGCAAAAAAATACAACCGACTTCAAAAAACGACACTACAAAGTGAAAAATAACTTTAATTTCGGAAGTCGGTGGCAAACAACGAAAATGCGAACCCAACGACACCGACTTCCGAAATTAAAGTTATTTTTCACTTTGTAGTGTCGTTTTTTGAAGTCGGTTGTATTTTTTTGCAAAAAAGTTTTTTCGTGTCTGTGTATTAATATACACAGACACGAAAAAACTTTTTTGTGTGTGTGACCGATACTTAAACACATGATTGTACTCATCTTAACAAACAACTTCCCCAAGGAAACGATTTTTTGATTTACCTAGCGCATGACTCCAATCACCCCAGTAGAATATTGAATAACTAAAAAGAATACTACACCATCAGCTGTAACAAATATTTATTTAAAGAATTATAATCATCAATACAATCATATCATAGAGAGTATTCTCCCTAAGATCATATTACCCTATTAAATGCCCAAACTCAAACTCAAATCATTTATTTCAATTAAACCATTTCAGGCACTTTTGAATTGTCAAAATTAAATTGTCGGTCAGTTAATCAGAAAGTTGAAGCTGGTTGCCTATTTCATGAAATCAGCACTTTTGAGGACAATTGTAATTTAAGGAATTGTATTGCTGATTTTAATTCTGTAAAGCCATTTTTGTTGCGGTCGCGAATCATATTTTAATTAACATAATTATAACCTGACACAGACTGACACTGACAACTGCAAAAACGTAAGAAAAAATGAATTTCGGAGGCTTCCTTAGCACATCCCCCTTAATAGCTGTCTGTAACTGTCTCGCTGTAGAGCATAACAAACGCCTCTTAAACAGAGAAGGAAGAAAGATTTACCAATTGCCTGATTGAGATTTTTGTTTAGTTTATTTCTTACGATGTTTTCAATGTCAATCAACCAATCGTAATGCACTGCGGCATGTCGTTGATGGCACTATAACTCTACCTTCTTCTTTCTTCTACTCTATCTCCTGTAACTCCACCTTACCCCAACAGCAACTGCTGCTAACGTCCATCAATTAACTCTTTTTATAATCGCCGTTGACGCACTGCTAAGTAGGTAAGGAAAGGTAGCCCGGACCGATATTCTGTAACAATCTCACCGTGAAAACTTATATGAAGTGGGGCTGATGTGAGCTGTCATTTCACCTAATGCTAAGGATGGTCTGTCGATCTATTCTGTAAAAAACTCACCGTGAAAACTCTGGTGAATTGATCTTGAAGTGAGTTCCCAATTGCTGTCAATAGTGTCTATCCCAAGCATAGAATGACAGCTCACATCAAGCTCACTACACCTAAGTTTTCACGGTTAGATTATCACAGAATATCACTGCTGATGCTAGGGATCGACACTATTGACAGCTTACTTCACCTAAGTTTTCACTGTGAGATTTTTACAGAATAGGTCGGCAGATTTTTAATGATAATGATAAATGATTTTATTTCGTAAGTAGGTTTTTACAAACACTTTTACACGTCAATTATATTTTAAAACTAGATGAGGTCGGCGTTTCCTATCTGACTAGTCTGAGAAGAAAGGCCGAAACAAACTCAGACGTCCAGGCTCTTTTAGAGTCCAGACATAATCTTGGTCAGATCATACGAAGACCATGTAGGTCGATGTCTGAGATGGTCTTTTGAGGAAAGAACTACACAGATTGAGAGGACCTGTCCAGTCAGTGCACGCATATATCAGAAATCGTGCAGCTCAACTCCAAACTTAAGGAGCTCAACTCAAAGGACATTTGGGTAGGCCACATTAATTACTCAAACTGCCAGACCATGACACAAACTAACAGAACAGAGAGAAAAATAAAAAATAAAATGACCCACATAGTCTTCACATTCACAATAATTAAAATAATAGAATACTTTACAAAGTAAGCAAATGTCATAGATCAAATTCATTAATGTCAAAGTATATATAAAAAAACAACAACAACAAAACAAAAAAATAAAAACATTCAATATGTAAAAATTGGAAGCAGCTTAATCCCAAGCCTTTTTGTCCTCAATATTAGCCTTAACGGTATAAAAGGCTTTCTGGCACAACTCACGTTTAATGAATGATTTGAATTTATTAAGGCTTAGATCTTGAACGAGGCTTGGTACTTTATTGTAGAAGCGTATACATTGGCATCTGAACGAGCCACCTATTTTCTTGAGCCTGGTTGTAGGTACAACAAATTTGTGTTTGTTCCTAGTATTTATATCATGGATATCACTGTATTTTTTAAACAATTTTATATTTGTATGGGCATATAAAAGATTTTCATAAATATACTGAGAAGGCACAGTCATAACATTAATTTCTTTAAATTTGTCTCTGAGCGAGTGTCTCGGACTTAATTTATAAATTGATCGAACAGCTCGCTTCTGCAAAACAAAGATTGTCTGAATATCAGCGGCATTTCCCCACAATATAATACCGTACGACATTACACTATGAAAATAGCTAAAGTACATTAAACAGGCTGTCTCTATATCAGTTAAATTAGGAATACTAGATTGCCACTATTGACAGCTCATTTCACCTAAGTTTCCACGGTGAGATTTTCACAGGCAAAATACATCGGGAGATCCTTTGAGTTTTGCGAACAAACACGTGTCATAAGCCATATTGTAGATATCAGTATTTCCTGATATCTATACCTATGATGAAGTTACTTGTTTATAAACAAAGCGTATGTTGGTATGTAACTGACTTTATCAGATTGCAGTTAAAACCAGCGCGTTATAGTTTACGTTTTCATTATCTTTACGATCTCCTTGACCACTGATCTTTGACTGACGGTGTCATTGAGTTTCATGTCATGAGAAGCAAAAAATTAATAATTAAAATATGTCTCGTATTCATTTAGAGTAATTCTAAAATATCAAGTGTTATCCATCTAATTAATGTATTCATAGATGAGCCGAATGGTCAGTGCAGGCTTTTTTGACAAACTTGCTGGTTGTACCCTGAGATGCGACAGGCGAATATAGCCGCATAGGGCTCCAAAAGTCCAAACTTCTACAAACAGCAGTATTTTTAAAATCATCACGCTTTGTAAACTTATGGTGATCAAGGCGTGATATTCACATTATGGTAATACAAAGGATGGTACCGCACCTGCCATCTTGTCGTCATCTTTATTATTTAGTAATTAATATCTTCTATTTTGTTCCCAGCGGCGATTCCCGGCATCTCTCTGGTCTTCGGCAACTTCCTAGCACCACCAACCATGTCTAGATATGGCAGGAGGATCGCCAACCTTGTGTCCATCGTGCCACTGATCTTCGGCTGGGCTGCCATCTACTTTGCCAACAGCATCACCATCCTCCTGCTCTCAAGATTCCTTCAAGGACTATGTATGGGCATGTGCACTTCACTGGGTTCACTGTTAATAGGGGAATATACCAGCCCGAACAACAGAGGAGCCTTTTTAATGACTATATCAGTGTCTATTGCTTCTGCAGTGATGACTGTCCATTGCTTAGGATCCTACCTCGCTTGGCAAACCACTGCCTTAATATGCGGTTGTGTATCATTCGTAGATCTATTCATTGTCATATATTCGCCGGAATCGCCCAGCTGGTTGGCAGAAAAAGGAAGGTATGACGCTTGTAAACAGTCTTTTAGATGGCTCAGAGGAGAGACTGAAGAGGAAGAGCTAAGGAGAATCATTGAAGCGAGCATAATGCTGAAGGAAGCAAAAGCAGAAATGAGGCAAACAAAATCTTTGATAAAGAAGTTCAGAAACGAAATAGAGAATTTCAAAATGACAGTGAAGAAAAAGGAGTTTTTGAAACCGATCATCATAATGATACACATATACATTTTGGGCCAATGGAGTGGGATAAACATGCTCGTAGCATACCCTATAGATTTATTCCACAAAATTGTCGGAAAAGACTCTAACATACCATTATTAGTACTTACTTTAGACGTACATAGAATAGTAGCCAATACGACGGCTTTATACGTGATACAGAAAGTGAAAAGACGAACTATATTAGGTGTAACAGTATGTATAAACATTTTTGCTTTATTAGCAAATGCTTCATATTCCTACGCGAAGGAAACTGGGTTTATTCCTCCAGATGAATTTAGTTTAGGTATCTCTATAGTACATATTCATATGTTTGCAGTAGCTACTGGTTCATTACCGTTATGTTTTATTATAGCTGGTGAAATATTTCCTTTGGAATATCGTAGCTTAGCCGGCGGTATTAGTGTATTGTTTTATTCAACGAATTTGTTTGTTACTATTAAAACTGTGCCATTTCTGTTGAGTACCATAGATTTGTATGGGTTGTACATATTTTATGCGTCTATGATGGCGTATAGTTTTGTTGTGGTATGGTATTTACTACCGGAAACTAAGGATAGGACCCTTCAGGATATTGAAGATGAGTTCAGAGGTAGACCGTTGTCTCCTGAGGAGTTAAAGTCGGTGCAGTCTTTGGCATCTTTGAGAGCGTTTACCACTGACAGGAGATGTAGCAATCCTGTTGTTCTATGATCCTAACATCCTGTATTCCCGGAAGGGGTACACAGAGGTATAGTTCATTTAAGCGACATAGTCATATTGAAAGCGCCATGTTGTACAGACGCCAGCACATCAAGGTACAGACGCCAGCACATCAAGCTACTACAATCTGTCAAATTTCTTTAATAGATTTTCAACTTTATCGCTAAAGCATTAAGGTTCAAGGTTGATTGGAAAAATGTGACAGTTTCGGGTAGGTTGACCTGCTGGCGTCTGTACTACAATCTGTCAAATTTCTTTAATAGATTTTCAACTTTATCGCTAAAGCATTAAGGTTCAAGGTTGATTGGGAAAATTTGACAGTTTCGGGTAGCTTGACCTGCTGGCGTCTGTACCTAGACATTAATCGGACAGAATATCCAGAATTCGAAACCGGACTGCTTCTAAGGGCCGTCATACACGGACTGCTCGAGCAGTTAGCGATTGATCAACATAGACGGACCGCTCTTGCAGTCATAGTCAACAGCTTGAAGCTGCCATTGATAACTGCTGGACCAGTTGATACCAACTGCTCGTCATTCAATCAGTAGCAATATGGATTTTGAGGAAGAGGTACGCCTGGCGACTGCTTGACCGCACGACCGCCCGAAGCAGTTGCAACTGTTCGAGCGGTTTCCTGTAAGTGTGTACGTAGAAGACTGTAGTTCACTATGCAGTCACCGCTTTAAGCAGTCTATCCTGACTGCTTCAAGCAGTCCGTGTATGTCGGTCCTAAGACTTCCTAATGGAGAAACTTTATTCCAATGACACTTTACAAACTCAAGGAACGAACCCAGAACCTCAGGTTTTGCCAGAACAATAAGACAGGGAAACTATGTCTATGATAGCACACTTAAGTAGGTACTTATGCGCCTTATCTTTAAGGTCAGCACAGACCATTGAAGTGCCAACAATATAAAATCACGCGGCGTTTCAATTTCTCTAGTGGTAAACGAATTTCAACTGTATCTAAAAGACGCGAAGTTTGAATTTCAATTGTTATTGCATTAGTCGGTTCGTCGCTACGGTTAAAGCACGGTTAAAGTTTTGCTTTGTTATAACACAGACCATGTCTAATTACATTAGTGACTTCTGATATTCTGCTCTGTGGACAAAATATGGGTTACGTTTGACATTCTTAAACAGTCTCGTCAGATTCTTAATCAGCAACAAAAGTCGATTAACACAATATTGCTACAAAATATTGGTTACATCATTCACGTTCAAAGTATACATGTTAGATCGATGTAGAAAGCCGTGTCTGTAATAAAAACAAAAAAACAAAAAAAAACCAGAATTTAAATCCATTGTATTTCAGTATTTCATAATAGATAAGAGTTAATATTCTTTTAATTTTATTTTCGTTGTTATTTTAATTAAATATGTAGGTATCTCATTAATAAAGATTTATAAAATGAAAGTAAAATCCTTATCGACTTTTGTCCCTTGGGATATTGTGATCATTAAATGGTCCCTGGTGGTAAAAAGTCGTCGTGAGGAAACCGTCATGTTCTAGAAACAAAAATTCGAAGACGTGTGACATATACCAACCCGCACTGGGCCCGCGTAGTATATTACAGCCTACTGCCTCTCAAAGAGACATCCCATCACCATCATCGACATCATCATCATCACCTGTGTCCCAGCAGTAGGAACATTATAGGCTGATGATGATATTTAAACAGATATCGGAATGGATTAAAGACCAATTCTATTAGTTCCTAGTAGACATTATACTTAAATTTGAATCGCGACATATTCGCCAAAAAGGTAAGCAAATATAAGTTTATGAAAAAATAACTTTAATTCCTACAACGCTACGCTACGCTTTAGTTTACGCTACAACTTCAAACATTTTTATAACTTTTTCAATAGTGCTAGTCACTCTGAAATCAACTTAATTACTATTAAAATAACGATGAGTTTTGTTTAACTTGAAATAACATCAATATGAAACAAATAAAATTTGAATAATAATAATAATAATAATATCCCTGGACAATTCACACAGCGCCATCTAGTCCCAAGCTAAGCAACCTAATGCTTGTGTTATGGTAACAAGATGGCTGATAAACTACTTATATACATTTTTTTTTTTTGTAAATACATACATATTATAGATAGAAAAACACCCAGACTCGGAACAAATACATGTAGGACTTACAAATATTTGTTCTGTGCGGGAATCGAACCCGCGACACGCAGCGCAGCAGTCCGATCGCTCAGCCACTGCGCTAACCGTGTTGAATATAGAGGTACAGACGCCAGCAGGTCAAGCTACCCGAAACTGTCACATTTTCCCAATCAACCTTGGACCTTAATGCTTTAGCGATAAAGTTGAAAATCTATTAAAGAAATTTGACAGATTGTAGTAGCTTGATGTGCTGGCGTCTGTACAATACGGCCCGTGAATCATGGCCGGTCCGAACTTTGTGCAGAAGGCTGCCCAATAAAATTGTTTAGGAACCAAATGGTGACATGAGGCAGGCACGACAGTTCGGAGAGCCTACGTTCAGACCGGTCATGCTTCATTGGTGTTATTGTACTAGTTTAAAAGATTTTAAATTGCCATACTTACTACTTAAGAACAGTTACTGAAATGTGATTAAATACTGTGTAAATATATTGTAAATTATAGTTTATTATTACATTATTTAGTAATAATTAGCTCTAAGATTTAATTGATATTGTGAAGTTGACATTATGACAGGAGAATAGAATACAAAGTGAAATCTAAATAAATGTTTTTTTATTTGTCAAGCTAACCTTGAATTCCAGCACTCCATTACGTGCTTGATCAGTTACACCCGCGGAGAAATTGCGTAACACACCAACAGTAGCAATGGCTTTAATTTTGATAGTTCATCAACATCCATACGCAATGAATGAATGACGTTGAATTTACGTTGTTGAGCAGACAATTTTTTCCAGTATATGAAGCAATGGAATAGCAATATCATTCAGAATATGAATGAAACTGTGTTACGCAGCTCAGGTGCTGGATAGGTGCTGCAAAATTATGCTGAACGGTTTCTGAATGAGAAAATTATTATTATTAAATTAGTAAAGTAATTGTTAACAAGATAGCCCGGCAATTCAAGTTTGTGTTAGTAGTCACACTAACGCTAGAGATTTACAAGTTCCTAACTTCATTCTCAATTCAGAAACCGAGTGTGTTAATCTGCGATTGGTCATTATGTGACTGTCACAATTTTATCAATCATAAAAGTTGTAATAAATGCCCTCAGGCTAGGTGGCGCTACGATCTTTGCAGAGTGGCTGGTAGCAGCTGGATGGGTGTTGCCAAGAAATGAGATGAATGGCGTACGATTGGATATGCCTATTTCCAGGGTGGACTGCTGTAGGTGGATGATGATGTTCAACTTCAAATGAGAATCGACAGCAAAATAAATTGAGAGAACTTTCAAAAACGTTTTTCTTAGAAGACATTCGAGATAATTACAATAAATATCTTAAGAGTTCCTGGAAGGACTTGGGAAAAACCTTTGTTCAGCAGTGGAACAGTATAGAATATACAAAAAGAAATCTCCAAGCAATGTTACTCTTAACAGGATTGATAAAAAAAAACCCATATTAAAAATAAAGTCAATGATTTATTGTCATATCACATTTTGCTATAAAATACTGTTTTAAAAATTACACTTAATTATAATAATCATAACTAAAATATACATAAATACAATAGTATTATATAAAAATAATTTGGTGCTTGCTTTGTGTGTGCACTTATATTAAATATATGTGATATATAGCTTTCTAGTTTAAGAAATAAATGAAAATAAAGAAAAACAAAATTGCACACTGAAATGAAGCGAATTCTACATTTATGCCAATTTGATCGATACTTCATAGATAATTCCATTCATTTCATGCGCAATCTACTAAATACATTTCAAAATAAACATTCGAGCATCATATGTAACAGAAAGTCTGAAAAAATCACATGATTATTACAAAAATATATTAGTAAATGTGTTAATACATAATTTTTATTACTACAAAATCTTAAAAAATAATCGTAATCATGTCAAAAACTAAATATGATAAATACTCAGGAATAATAATAAATTCTTTAAAATTAGTGTTTCAACCCAAAAATGCCGCATCTATAATTTATATTAATATTTTTTAGTCAATGGTTAATGGACATTTGTGGGTTAAATATAAATATAATCAAATTATAGAAGTGAATGAGGATTTATATGTTTCTTTTTATTTCTTTCATTCTTGTGTAAATGTCCACCGGATATTGGGCAATATGGACCTTTAGGTCCCCTGCCCTATATGGGGAAGCATATGACGAATAATGAAAACATCATTTAAGACAGACACACGTACGTTACAAAGAATATGATTTAGCTAATATAAACCTTATACATAAGTTTATAAGGCCTCATTGTCATAATTTAATTTGCCTAGTTTTCTATTAGGTAACGTATAGTTTGCACCAGATAGTAAGACTTGTCCGATTTGTGTTTTAAATAAAATTAAAATAGTGATCCAGAGTTGTGTGCATAAGTATCATGGACGCAAAGATTTAAGTCGTTAGATTTGCCCTCACCGGACTTATATCGCGCGAAAAGTGTACATACTGAAAATAATGAACTCACATATTCCGCTCTACGTTTCAATGGCAGCATGCGACATTATGTGTGTCATCATCTGCTCAGCCATTTCCCAACCACGTTGGGGTCAGCTTTCAGTCTAAACTGGTTCTTAAGACCTTTGCCACAGGGGTTTATGCAAGCCTACAAGTGAACAGTGATATTTTATAAAATACTTGCTTCTGGTCGCGACTTCGTCCGCGTGAAATTTCTTGTTTCCCAGAGCTGCACCGTGGCATCGCAACTTCTGCCTGTGCTAATACTTTGTCTTCACTTGGCGTTCTTTCCGAAATTTTTAAAAAAGCTAAGTTAAGCCCTTGCCCTAGCGTGATGTTAAATAGCCTTCCTCAAGAATTGGGCTATCAAATGCAAACAAATAAAGTGCCAGAGATTAGCGCGTTCAAACAAACTCTTTAGCTTTATTATTAGTATAGATTTAACAGTTTTACATGACTGTAAAGTAAAAACATAAGGTGGGTAGGTATTTAATCTCGATGTTTTCGCCCGTAAGTGTTTTTCTTCATAAGGAACGATCCCAAGTGAGTAAAAAATCAGTAAATATTTTAGTTAGAACTAAGATAGAAAATAACTGAAAAAATATAGCAAAAAGAGCACCGTTTTATGGGGGTTCGTTATGTCAAAATGTAAACTGGAACTTTTTAAATGGAAGATGTTTCAATTCGTGAACGTAGTTTACTAAAACTTGACTCGCCTATAAATTGTTTTTTAAAGAAAGAAAACGAACTTTTAAACCGAAGAACCGGAAAATTATTTATACTGAAGTTTAATCGTAATTTTTTTCTACAGGGTTATTTTTGGCGGCGCATTCTTCCAGTTCAGGATTTTCGTCATACCGTTAAATGTGTATATGTCAATTTAAGACCGAATGTGCCTGAGAAATTACCTATTCAATGGATGCGCACAAAATTACGTTAAATGAACTCACGCGCAGGTTACGAAAACCTTATCATGATATACCATGAACCTTATATTGAGTTTGTGATCCCATAACTTGATAATTTCAGTCCCTTCAAACTTATCTAACCTCTGACTATGCATGACTGTCAAAGGCACAGTGATCTTTATAGTAGTTACAATAAGGTTGCTATTGGTTCTCTGCTGTCAGAGATAAAACAACTGTGAAAGGATCTAAGGTTCTGAATTTAAATAATATAGTTGTGTGCGCACCCTTATACAATTGCCTATAAAATTGAGTATGTGTACAATTTGGTCCACTTGTTTAGAATCTAGATCATATAATTTAGGGTAGAGATCTATCTAATAAATACATCACAGGCACTCCCTTGTTATAGTGCGGTCGAGGTGACGGACTTCAAGCCCCTCACTAGGATTGTAGGGGGGAGGTCCTTTGTGAATTCGTCTAGCACCTGAAAACAGAAAACCAGAACATGAATACAATTTCAGATGGGGTCCTAATAGTCGGCATCAAACGGAAATAATTGAATATTGTTAACATACCTTCAAGTAATGTTCACACACGGAGTCGTCAACAGCGGTGTTGGTCAGTTTGGGCGGCGCGGGCAGCTGCACGAACGTCACCGCGGTGGCCTCGGAACTGCGCCGCTTTATTATACTGTTTACACTGCAAGGGAAATAGAACGACGATGAAACATCATGTATTGTTGGGTTATGGTAATACCTGGACGAGATAGAGGGCGGCAGAAGTAAGTCTGACCACTGAGGGGCAATTCTCGTAATTTTAAGAACGTTCAGTCTGATTTCAGTCGCGGGTTTCCTAAATCGGATCGTGCGAAAGAATCTCCGATCCACGATAGCCGCTCCATGACCGTGAATCATGGAGCGCCGATCCAAATTTGGATCGTCCGGGGCTGACCCAGCTATTGAACATCGCATTGCTATAAGTACTAAGTAGGTAGGTATTTTGAAGTTTTCAGGGTAATATAGACATCCCGTGGCTAAATAACAACAGCCGCACAGGTCGATCGGTCAGGTTAAGCTACGCTTGCCGCGGTTGGTCTGTGGATAGGTGACCATCTTTACATACCGAGACCCCTCCGCGCCTCGGAAAGCACGTTAAGCCGTTGGTCCCGGCTGTCATTCGTGGATCTTTGACAGTCGTTGCGGGTAGTCAGAAGCCCGAAAGTCTGACAATTAGTCTTACCAAGGGGTATCGTATTACCCAGTAACTGGGTTGTGGAGGTCAGATAGGCAGTCGCTCCATGTAAAATACTGGTATTCAGCTGCATCCGGTTAGACTGGAAGCCGACCCCAACATAGTTGGGAAAAGGCAGGCAGATGATGATGACAGACGTCCAGTAACTGTGTACTTATGAGAAATAATAAGTTTGCAATAGAAAGAAAATAATTTAGAACTTACATTTGTAAATACCCCACAGGCACTCGCTGGTACACGCTGTTCTCGTCGTCGTTGGACAATCTGCTATATGAGTCATCTAATTTTGGCCACTCGGTCACCTGTAACAGACAGAAATCAGCACCCTAATTGCGTAAAACACGATCAATCGGAATCTGAATCATTTTGAAGCAAATTGCTAATCCATTGCTTCATAAGTTCGAAAAATTTGTCTGCTCAACACGTAAATAACGCAATGAATGTTGTTGAACTGTCAAAATAAAACCGATTCCGATTGATCGTATTATATATTACGCAATTAGGGTGCAGTTTGTTACACCAATTTTTTAATAAATAAAGTGCTCCAGACCGAATCTCGGCCATGGCCTCGGCGTTGGTATGTATTTAATTAATTTAAAATATTATTTTTTCTGAGTCACATAATGTGACACACCTAATGTGTCACTTATTAATTTGTATGTCTTAATAATATGACAAAACATAGCGCAACTATTTATGTAAACATCTATATTTCACAAATAAACTGATTGATTGATTGGTCTAGTGGTCGCGAGCGCTACTACTGAGTATGAGGTCCTGGGTTCGATCCCTAGGCCGGGCAAGAATTTCTTAGTGGCAGCTCAGTCTGGATTTGTACTCGGGGTGATGGCAATGGGCTCGCCTCCTGTTACGTGGGATTTATTTAAACATAACTGGCGAAATGTGGGTGTACTATAGTACACCTCTGCCTCACCCTTCAGCAATTACAGACAGCTGTGCTACTGGGGAGTTTGTTGCGCCACTTCTTGTTCCCAGCTAAAGTACTAGGAAGTGGGGAAGGGAGCGCCGGGGGACAGTCTTTTATAATTTTGGCTTTCAAAAAGTGCTAATTCTCAGCCTAGTTTGAATAAATGACTTTTAATTTTGAATAAACTTACAATATGTGTAGTAGCGTTAATCCTCAGCAAGTTGAGCAGTTTGTCGAGCCTCTCCTCCAGCGGCCGCCCGGCCGCCAGCGCCTCCAGCGCGGACTGCTCGCCCACCGTCACTGTGCGGCCCGCTTCTGGAACGACACGAGATACTTTATGAATTGCAATATTTACATACACAAATGTCGAGTTAAAAGTAAAGTAAAGCAGACTGCTGAATTTTTTTTTTTTAAATAATTATACAAGAAAATTAAATCTACCATTCTTCTTCTTAGCGTATCGATGGCATTCTAAATGGTTTCGGCCCAGAATTCGGCTAATCTATTATTTATTGCACATATTGTTGATCTGTGAGTGGTAGCCCGCGCGACAACTCAACATATGGTCGTGGATTCAATGACTACGTCGGGCAATTTGTTCCTGCAGAACCCTGCGAAGATCCAGACGTGATTTATGCGCTAATCTTGATCTCTTTCTTAAACCTAATTCATATACTTTAATGTTGCCACACTTACCCTACTGAAGAGTGGTGGGGTGTCCCACAGGTACATGTACTGTGTGTAAGCGCAGACGCACGTTGCCAGCCTCTAACAGACCGCACTACTGCGGCCAACTGTAGTGTAAACAGGCTGCGCATTGTGTCATGCTTGATCTCTATGCAATATCAGTGTTGCCACCCTTACCGTGTATAGTAGTAGGATGTTGCGCAGGCACGTGAACTGCGTGCAGGCGCAGGCGCAGGTGTTGCCAGCCTCTGGCAGACCGCACTACTGCTGCCAACTGTAGCGCGAACAGGCCGCGCACTGTGAAAGGCTCCTCGCAGTTCGGGGAGAGGACCTCGACTAGCCATACGTCTATGTATTGGAGAGATGGGGATTTACTGCAAAGAAGGATACAAAATATGGAGTTAGAGATGTTCGAAAGAGTTTTACTGCAATACAGGGTGTTATAAGACCCATAACATAGCCGTTATCTACGCATTATGTACATCAAACTAAGTACATTGAGCAAACATTTTTGCTGGGATCCGATTTTTTATTTTGGTGTGAAATTCGCTGTTTACGGCAATACGCAATGTAACGCACGCAAAACATTGTGCTTCTTACATATAGTTGTGGGGGAATTCAAAGTTATAACATTTAAAACTCGTACGCGTCAAATGACGTTGGAATTTTGACCTTCATAACTCTGTAACCAGAAAGTTCCCAAGTATAGTCCAGTACAGAAAGATGATCAGTGACGTGGAGTCACTTATAGTGACTCTCGGCTTCGTTAAGCGTCTTTTTACACCCGCATTATGGGCTGAACGACCCGGTAATATTGCTCCATTGCTTTGCATTGCAAGTGACTGAAAGTCAAGTTTATGAAAGTTATTTTTGAATTCGCCCGACTCACCGCTCCACCTTGGCCATGTCCAGCAGGTGGAAGTGCCGGCACAGGCCCACGTTCTTGTTGACGCACAGCACGTCGGACACGATGCGCACGTACTCGCTGCTCGACAGTCGCGGTGCAGTCGCTGCGCGGAGCGGGAATATCGTCTCGCCCGTTTCTAGGTCGAACATGTCGGTTTTGTAGGGAGACAGGGGGCTGTGGACAGATATCATTTTTATTGATTTTGCTAATATATTTAACAACAAAAAATCTATTTACTACACTGACATTGAAATTCACTGACACATCATAAAACAATAAGGTTTGTTTTTAACCGACTTCTAAAAAAGGAGGAGGTTCTCAATTCGGATATTTGTATTTTTTTTTTTTTATGTTTGTTCGCGCATAACCCCGTCGTTTGCCAACCGATTTTTCTTTTCTTTTTTTGTTAGAAAGGGTATACTTCCCAAATGGTCCCATAAAAATTTCATCAAAAACGGTTCAGTAGTTTGGTTTTTAAACCAAAATTACTGGTAAAAATTACAACTTAAAAGTGAAAAATAAAAACTTTTTTGCAAAGTTTTTAACATGGAAAAATTATTCTTCATAATTAGAAATGTTCCCATTCATCATCATCTGGAAGCCGACCCCAACATAGTTGGGAAAAGGCTAGGCAGATGATGATGAATTAGAAATGTTCCCGGCTGGCTTAAGTGGATCTTTGACAGACATTACGGGTAGTCAGAAGCCTGAAAATCTGACAACCAGTCTTACCGAGGGGTCGTAGTGGGGCTACCTTGACCAAACGGCAGTAGGTTGTGATTGTGGTGCTATGTCACAAACCACGCCCACCTCCTATCCTGCCCTCTGTGTCCTAAAACATGCAGTCAAAGTGACCTCTGCGCTGCGACCGACAACGCCGTGGAAGTGGCAAAGTTTTGGGAAAATAACATCTGAAATACAGTCGTCGACACGAAGAAGATGTAAAAAAATGTAGGTATCGTATTACCCAGGTAACTGGGTTGTGGAGGTCAGACAGGCAGTCGCTCCATCTAAAATACTGATACTTGGTAAGACTGGAAGCCGACCCCAACATAGTTGGGAACAGGGTAGGCAGATGATGATGATAATTAGAAATGTTCCAGGAGAAAAGTGTCAAGGTTGCAAAAGGTTAATTAAATCATCCGCCGCATCTAGTATGGGCGTTCTATAAAGGCATATACGTGCTGACTGCACTGCTGACGTAATGATCAGGCCGCGTCAACGCGACGTCCAACAAAGTCAGATTGGAACACACTATTACTACAACTAGCTGACCGGACAGACGTTCTCCCGTTTCCTAGAACTCGATCGCAGCGCCACCTACCGGGCCCAATTGTGAATCTAAACAAATTCATTAAAATTCAAAAAGACATAATTTTCGTCAAAATCGGTCCAGCCGTGTTCAGTGACATGTTCAGAAGAATTATAATTATATAAAAATATGTAAGTCAAGCAACCGTAGGCTTTCACAACAATAGTAATATTAGTTTTTTTTTATCATTGTTCCTCTCAACCAAAGCACCTGCCATCTAATCTCTTCACCACACTTGCTTGACTGATAGAGAATGCCTGAGGCATTAAGTCCGCCTTTGTACCTTTTTGTGCGCAGTTTTTATTTATTTAAATAAATATTATGTATACCTATAATGAAATAAAGGATATATTATATCCTTTAAGGAGTATTGATTGATACCATTTAACATAATAGAGAAAAATTGTAATTTTGTAAGCAGTCAAAAATCAAAATCAAATGTCAAATTAGGCTGAGAATCAGCACTTTTCGAACGTCCAAATTACAAAAGACAGTCCCCCAAAAACGCCCGCCCTTCACCACTTCCTAGTGGTATCGCTGGGAAGAAGAAGTGGCGCAACAAACTCCCCAGCAGCACAGCTGTCTGTACTTGTTTTAATCCAGTACTTACTCTCTAAAGAAGTCAGTAGGCGTGGCCGTGTCCCGGTAGCCCAGCAGCACGGTGTCGGGCTTCATGGCGCCCAGCCCGGCCAGGCGCGCCAGCTGCGCCGCGCCCGAGCGGACCGACGACGACAGGCTCAGCTCCACGAATGCTTTCACCTGCATATACGATGCACACGAATTCATAAACGCGGAATAATATTAAAATTCAGATTAACCATACACTTTTTGAGATGTAAGTTTGAAACAATTTCACTCCGGGAAAAGTCTAGAAACATTTCAATAGTTTAATGGCTACAGTGGTCAATGAGAGATGGATCTCACGTTGATTGAAAACTATTAATAAGAATAATTGTGTCATAATGTTCTTAATATATTTGCACACCTCACATGGTTATAATACAGTGTACATTATGAACCGTTTGTAACATCCTCTGAACCTGTGTTATGCGAATTTGATTTGATTTGATAGAAATAACAAAAAAAAAAAAACATAAGCCTTCCAGTCCATAGCATACATGACTTCATTGATTTTGTACCATTGTCGCGATTGTATTTGCGGTTTCACTCGCACCCAAGGGTAACGTCATGTACTCAGATGAAAAGTATTACGTGCTCAGAAAAGGTTGGTTCTACCATTTTTACAAACTTTCACATTGATAAAATTAATATGTTATTGAACTAAAACACATTCTATTGCTGTCATTTGTATTGTGTTGTGTTATATTTTTTTTTTAGAACTAATTTTTTTTTTTAATTTTATGTTTACTTATATTGCCTGGACTTATGACGTGACGTGTCAAATAAACATATTTTCTTTCTTTCTTTCATGGCTTACCTTGAGATGATCGATTAACTTCAGCCAATACTTGTGCTCAGCTGCCAAAGGATCGCCCGATCCGTCCAGTTCTCCTACCCTCACGTGACCCACCACGAAGAGACCGCCCTGTCAAGTAACGGTTATTTTATAAAGCAGCAATGAATACGCATCAAATATTCGTTGTTAAGTTCGACAACGTCGCACAACAGAGAGGCAGTTCCCGTATTTAATGTAACTAGACTCTGGCCGCGACTTCGTCCAGGTGAAAAGTTTTGTCGTCATCGTCGTCGTCGTCCCCACCACGACGCATCGCATCGCCCGCCCGCGCTGTTACTTCGTTTTCAATTAGCGTTCTTTCTGACTTTTTTCTTTGTTAGCCGGCTCCTCAGGGCCTTGGCGTGATGTTAAATCTATACTTATAATAAATCTGTAGAAGTGAAAATTCTGTACATTGAAAATATCAAAAAAATAAATGGGGTGTTACTAGACCGACACCGAACCCAAAAATGTGATTAAAAAAATTTTTGTCTGTCTGTCTGTCTGTCTGTTTGTTCAGGCATCACGCAAAAACTACCGGTTCGATTACGTTGAAACTTGGTATAATTATTCTTTAATATCCTGGGCACCACACTGGGTACTTGTTATCCCGGAAAAGTATATACAATAAAAAACAAACTTAATTTTGCGGTTCGATCCCTAGACCCGATTACTGCACCAACCGCAAATAATAAGTTTGTTGTAGGTTAAGTCACCCGCAATGGAGTTCATTTTTATTCCTTTTAGTTTTTAGAGTTATTTAGGTTTATTTTTATATAAGTTGTAGGTATAGATTTTAATTTTAAAGTATAGGTAGTATATTTGATAGTGTACGTAGTGACCGTAGGTTATTTTATAATACTGTTAGGTAGGATTAGTCATTCGTATAGATATTAGTTTTTAGGGATTTTGCTTATTTATTGAGTTTAGATTAGTTATCATCAGAAATAGGTTTATTTAGGTAGGTAGGTATTTAATTTTCTGTTATTGAGTTTTTTTTTTTAATTAGGTAGGTACTTAGGTAAAGATATCATATAGGTACCCTCTTAATCACCACTAATGAGACACAATTGGTTTTCTATTGTAATTAGCCACAAAGGGCCCGCGAGATAGATGGCATTCTGGGGAAGCACATAGGTACATTTTATCCTGTTAGCACGTTCCCGTGGGATAATTTCCGACATCCACGCGGGCGAAGCCGCGGGCAGAAGCTAGTAAACAAATAAAACCTTCCTCAAGAATTGGACTATCAAATTCAAAAAGTATGTTTCAAATCCGACCGATGGCTCCAGAGATTAACAAACAAACTCTTCAGCTTTATTATTAGTATAGATTTAAGAACGCATTCTAATTTCGTATCTCATTAGAATCTGTCATCAAACCTCTAATTTGCAATCATTTTTGACAAGTTTTTGATATTAATTGTCGATGAGATGAGATTGTAATTTGAACGTGTTTTCAATACCTACGAGAATTGGCCTTCAGCTCTTGACCTAACCAAAATCAGCTCAGCACGACGGGCGCTATGTCATACAATTTTTTTTTTAATCGTTTATCTGTTATTATTACGGTGCCGTCGAGGTCGGCCCAGAAAGCGGTGGCGAGATGAGCTGGACGCGTATCGCGAGGCCTGGTTCGAGGGGGCGCGGGAAAGGAGTTTCTGGAATGACTTAGGGGAGGCCTTTGCCGAGCAGTGGGATAGTGTAGGCTAAACAACAAAAAAAACTGTTATTACCTTCTTCTGATCGTTAACAAAGTCGATGAGCGGCGCGGACTGTCGCGGCGAGGCGATCAGTAACAGCATCTGTGGTCGCCAGAACTTCACGTGTTCGCGACGAGGGTCCAGCAGTAGCAGGTATTTGCGGACCTGGGAATGTTTAGGTAGTTGTTAGTTAAAAATAAAGTTTTTATTATGCACAGGTTAAAAATAAGGTTCATTTTGGAGAAGTTATAAAAAAGCCTTTTCTTTAGACCTTGATCCATATGATGCTAGTAATACACACTTATAAACTATGTTAGGAAGTAACTTTTCTTTCTTTCTTCCATGTATATGTACCCAATGCGCCATAATGGTGCAGCATGACTTCTCACTGATGATCTTCGGAATGGCCTTGACGCTCCCACGCACTCTGCGCATCATAGACGCCATCCTTTTTCGCAGGATGGTATTGAACCCATCAGTATGTGCTTCGGCAAACATTCATTCAACAGTAGTTTATCAGCCATCTTGTTACCATAACACAAGCATTAGGTTGTTTAGCTTGGGACTAGATGGCGCTGTGTGAAATGTCTAGGGATATTATTATTATTATGTTTTTTAAAATTTATTTTCTCAGATTCCTAGAACCTGGTATTTATTAAAATCTCACGGGTGTAAACCAAGGTGAGATTTTAAGTTTCAGCAGATTAGTTGTTTTGTACTGCATTGAGATTATTGTCTAAATCTAATTGTAGGAATTTCCGAACTATGCGACATGTGTTTAATATAGCTGGAAAGATTGGAAAGATTGATTGCATTTAAACTATTATTATTATTCCTGATGCACTATAGGCATTATTATATTGAACTCTGAGGGCGTTGTATAACCTTTGCGTAATGGTGTATAGAGATTGGCAAAAAGCCTTAAAAAGAGTCACTTTAACTTCTGGTGTACAACGTGGAAATCTGCCGGCTGCAATGATCCTGTGGGAATATCGGGATGAAAAGGTAATCCGATGTGTTAATCCTGGTTACAAACTATCTGTGTGCCAAATTTCATCCAAATCCATTCAGTAGTTTTGGTGTGAAAGAGTAACAAACATCCATCCATTCAAACTTTCGCGTTTACAATATTAGTAGGATTATATTTATTCAAATATAAACATACAACATACCGTTGTATGTTTATATGCAGCCTTTTTTTTTTCAGGATGGGAAATCATCAAATGACTCCTACCGCTCTGGGTGGAGCAGGAGGGAGTGTCAGACTCTTACTGACTAAAACCCACCCGTGTTCCTTCCTTAGCCCTTTATGTTCCAGGGCAGCGGTAACCCTTTCTGACGATCCCGCTACCCTAGCAGGCTTCGGCCCTATTGGGCCCCGTCACTCATGCTGACATCTCTTTGAGGCGCGCGTGGAACACATACACGCCGTCCGGCACGGGCCTGGTCCTGATCGGACGGTGAGTTACCCATGACTCTCCGCCCTGCGGCCCGCGCCTACGGTGGCCGACAGTCGTCACGCGGCTCCCGACGCCCGGAGCGTCTCCCGCGGCGGCTGAGGCGTGAGGTGCGTTCCCTCGCCTACCCCGCCACCTCCTTCGCTAGCATGACTGCTTCGCAGAAGGAGGTGACTGCCTCCAACTCCCTCTCGCCCCGGACCATGGCTTGAACCAGGGCCGGACGCGAGAGGTCGCCGCCGCTGCCGATCGCCTCTACGAGGACACGGCGGTGCTCTGCCCAAGCAGGGCAGACCTCCACCGTATGCTCCACCGTGTCCTCTGGGCAATCCTGACAGTGGTGACACCCGGGCGTCTCCTCCCGCCTGATGATGTGCAGGAACCTCCCGAAACATCCGTGTCCGGAGAGGACCTGCGTCAGGCGGTAGGTGAGAACGCCGTGACGTCTCTCTAGCCACTCCTCAAAGAGGGGTCTTACCGCCGCTATCGTGGCGTGCCCTGCGCTGGGTTGCGATAGTCGCTCCTTCCATGCCGCCATGAGATCGCGCCGGAGGTTCGTCCGCTCCGCCGCGGTTTGCCGCGGATGCGGAGTTTCCCCCCGGCGTAGTGCCTCCGCGCGCCAATCATATAGGCGCGCGAAGATACATACTTAGATAATGACGCCGATTCCCTTGTCCTATATAAATCGATATATGTATCCTATATAAATCGATATATGTATCCTATATAAATCGATATATTTATCCTAATATATCGATTTATATAGGTTTCATGCGTGGCTACCATTAAGGAAAAAAAAACACAATGGCGGACAGATAGGTATGTCACGGATCTTCAAAGCCCTTTGAAGTTAGTATAAATTTAATCGATATTTTGTATATTTTCTAGTTTTTAATTTTATTTCTCACATATATCATCATCAGTATGATGATGATGATGTAACCAATATTTTGTAAAAATTTTATGATTTAAAAAGAGTGTCCGTGGAGTTTCTTGCTCGTTCATCTCTTTAAGTATTTACTTCGCTTTGGAATGAGCCACTAGGTTCATCTTTTTGACTGACTGACCCCTTGACAATTCAGCATAACACGTGCCAGTCCCAGCAGTAGGACAGTATAGGCAAAACAAAAAAAGAAAAAGTTTGTCACGTGGAGTAACGGGAAAAATTAGTCTTTGTTGCGTCGTGCCAGTCACTAAGTCTGCAAGGCTCGATGTGTCATAGTTACGCCAGCTTACTGTACAAGCTAGACGCGAGATCTCGATGCGCACGAGTTTGAACAATTTCTTTGGCTTTTTTTGGGCAGGCCTATAAGCTGTTGATATTGTGTAGTCACCTGATGGAAGATGAGCGCCTGGCTGAGCGAGCCCCACTTGGGCTCGGCGGCGGCGGGCGACAGCAGGTGCAGCGCCACCACCAGCGAGCCGCACGCCAGCGCCAGCAGCGCGCGCAGCCCGAACATATTGTGTAGTCACCTGATGGAAGATGAGCGCCTGGCTGAGCGAGCCCCACTTGGGCTCGGCGGCGGCGGGCGACAGCAGGTGCAGCGCCACCACCAGCGAGCCGCACGCCAGCGCCAGCAGCGCGCGCAGCCCGAACATATTGTGTAGTCACCTGATGGAAGATGAGCGCCTGGCTGAGCGAGCCCCACTTGGGCTCGGCGGCGGCGGGCGACAGCAGGTGCAGCGCCACCACCAGCGAGCCGCACGCCAGCGCCAGCAGCGCGCGCAGCCCGAACATATTGTGTAGTCACCTGATGGAAGATGAGCGCCTGGCTGAGCGAGCCCCACTTGGGCTCGGCGGCGGCGGGCGACAGCAGGTGCAGCGCCACCACCAGCGAGCCGCACGCCAGCGCCAGCAGCGCGCGCAGCCCGAACATATTGTGTAGTCACCTGATGGAAGATGAGCGCCTGGCTGAGCGAGCCCCACTTGGGCTCGGCGGCGGCGGGCGACAGCAGGTGCAGCGCCACCACCAGCGAGCCGCACGCCAGCGCCAGCAGCGCGCGCAGCCCGAACATATTGTGTAGTCACCTGATGGAAGATGAGCGCCTGGCTGAGCGAGCCCCACTTGGGCTCGGCGGCGGCGGGCGACAGCAGGTGCAGCGCCACCACCAGCGAGCCGCACGCCAGCGCCAGCAGCGCGCGCAGCCCGAACATATTGTGTAGTCACCTGATGGAAGATGAGCGCCTGGCTGAGCGAGCCCCACTTGGGCTCGGCGGCGGCGGGCGACAGCAGGTGCAGCGCCACCACCAGCGAGCCGCACGCCAGCGCCAGCAGCGCGCGCAGCCCGAACATATTGTGTAGTCACCTGATGGAAGATGAGCGCCTGGCTGAGCGAGCCCCACTTGGGCTCGGCGGCGGCGGGCGACAGCAGGTGCAGCGCCACCACCAGCGAGCCGCACGCCAGCGCCGCGCCCAGCGCCAGCAGCGCGCGCAGCCCGAACATATTGTGTAGTCACCTGATGGAAGATGAGCGCCTGGCTGAGCGAGCCCCACTTGGGCTCGGCGGCGGCGGGCGACAGCAGGTGCAGCGCCACCACCAGCGAGCCGCACGCCAGCGCCAGCAGCGCGCGCAGCCCGAACATATTGTGTAGTCACCTGATGGAAGATGAGCGCCTGGCTGAGCGAGCCCCACTTGGGCTCGGCGGCGGCGGGCGACAGCAGGTGCAGCGCCACCACCAGCGAGCCGCACGCCAGCGCCAGCAGCGCGCGCAGCCCGAACATATTGTGTAGTCACCTGATGGAAGATGAGCGCCTGGCTGAGCGAGCCCCACTTGGGCTCGGCGGCGGCGGGCGACAGCAGGTGCAGCGCCACCACCAGCGAGCCGCACGCCAGCGCCAGCAGCGCGCGCAGCCCGAACATATTGTGTAGTCACCTGATGGAAGATGAGCGCCTGGCTGAGCGAGCCCCACTTGGGCTCGGCGGCGGCGGGCGACAGCAGGTGCAGCGCCACCACCAGCGAGCCGCACGCCAGCGCCAGCAGCGCGCGCAGCCCGAACATATTGTGTAGTCACCTGATGGAAGATGAGCGCCTGGCTGAGCGAGCCCCACTTGGGCTCGGCGGCGGCGGGCGACAGCAGGTGCAGCGCCACCACCAGCGAGCCGCACGCCAGCGCCAGCAGCGCGCGCAGCCCGAACATATTGTGTAGTCACCTGATGGAAGATGAGCGCCTGGCTGAGCGAGCCCCACTTGGGCTCGGCGGCGGCGGGCGACAGCAGGTGCAGCGCCACCACCAGCGAGCCGCACGCCAGCGCCAGCAGCGCGCGCAGCCCGAACATATTGTGTAGTCACCTGATGGAAGATGAGCGCCTGGCTGAGCGAGCCCCACTTGGGCTCGGCGGCGGCGGGCGACAGCAGGTGCAGCGCCACCACCAGCGAGCCGCACGCCAGCGCCAGCAGCGCGCGCAGCCCGAACATATTGTGTAGTCACCTGATGGAAGATGAGCGCCTGGCTGAGCGAGCCCCACTTGGGCTCGGCGGCGGCGGGCGACAGCAGGTGCAGCGCCACCACCAGCGAGCCGCACGCCAGCGCCAGCAGCGCGCGCAGCCCGAACATATTGTGTAGTCACCTGATGGAAGATGAGCGCCTGGCTGAGCGAGCCCCACTTGGGCTCGGCGGCGGCGGGCGACAGCAGGTGCAGCGCCACCACCAGCGAGCGCACGCAGCGCCGCGCCCAGCGCCAGCAGCGCGCGCAGCCCGAACATATTGTGTAGTCACCTGATGGAAGATGAGCGCCTGGCTGAGCGAGCCCCACTTGGGCTCGGCGGCGGCGGGCGACAGCAGGTGCAGCGCCACCACCAGCGAGCCGCACGCCAGCGCCAGCAGCGCGCGCAGCCCGAACATATTGTGTAGTCACCTGATGGAAGATGAGCGCCTGGCTGAGCGAGCCCCACTTGGGCTCGGCGGCGGCGGGCGACAGCAGGTGCAGCGCCACCACCAGCGAGCCGCACGCCAGCGCCAGCAGCGCGCGCAGCCCGAACATATTGTGTAGTCACCTGATGGAAGATGAGCGCCTGGCTGAGCGAGCCCCACTTGGGCTCGGCGGCGGCGGGCGACAGCAGGTGCAGCGCCACCACCAGCGAGCCGCACGCCAGCGCCAGCAGCGCGCGCAGCCCGAACATATTGTGTAGTCACCTGATGGAAGATGAGCGCCTGGCTGAGCGAGCCCCACTTGGGCTCGGCGGCGGCGGGCGACAGCAGGTGCAGCGCCACCACCAGCGAGCCGCACGCCAGCGCCAGCAGCGCGCGCAGCCCGAACATATTGTGTAGTCACCTGATGGAAGATGAGCGCCTGGCTGAGCGAGCCCCACTTGGGCTCGGCGGCGGCGGGCGACAGCAGGTGCAGCGCCACCACCAGCGAGCCGCACGCCAGCGCCAGCAGCGCGCGCAGCCCGAACATATTGTGTAGTCACCTGATGGAAGATGAGCGCCTGGCTGAGCGAGCCCCACTTGGGCTCGGCGGCGGCGGGCGACAGCAGGTGCAGCGCCACCACCAGCGAGCCGCACGCCAGCGCCAGCAGCGCGCGCAGCCCGAACATATTGTGTAGTCACCTGATGGAAGATGAGCGCCTGGCTGAGCGAGCCCCACTTGGGCTCGGCGGCGGCGGGCGACAGCAGGTGCAGCGCCACCACCAGCGAGCCGCACGCCAGC
The DNA here is from genome assembly GCA_951799955.1 of Apamea anceps. NCBI lineage: Eukaryota > Metazoa > Arthropoda > Insecta > Lepidoptera > Noctuidae > Apamea > Apamea anceps. The sequence continues at coordinate 1,275,820 of OX637526.1, forward strand.
GCCAGCAGCGCGCGCAGCCCGAACATATTGTGTAGTCACCTGATGGAAGATGAGCGCCTGGCTGAGCGAGCCCCACTTGGGCTCGGCGGCGGCGGGCGACAGCAGGTGCAGCGCCACCACCAGCGAGCCGCACGCCAGCGCCAGCAGCGCGCGCAGCCCGAACATATTGTGTAGTCACCTGATGGAAGATGAGCGCCTGGCTGAGCGAGCCCCACTTGGGCTCGGCGGCGGCGGGCGACAGCAGGTGCAGCGCCACCACCAGCGAGCCGCACGCCAGCGCCAGCAGCGCGCGCAGCCCGAACATATTGTGTAGTCACCTGATGGAAGATGAGCGCCTGGCTGAGCGAGCCCCACTTGGGCTCGGCGGCGGCGGGCGACAGCAGGTGCAGCGCCACCACCAGCGAGCCGCACGCCAGCGCCAGCAGCGCGCGCAGCCCGAACATATTGTGTAGTCACCTGATGGAAGATGAGCGCCTGGCTGAGCGAGCCCCACTTGGGCTCGGCGGCGGCGGGCGACAGCAGGTGCAGCGCCACCACCAGCGAGCCGCACGCCAGCGCCAGCAGCGCGCGCAGCCCGAACATATTGTGTAGTCACCTGATGGAAGATGAGCGCCTGGCTGAGCGAGCCCCACTTGGGCTCGGCGGCGGCGGGCGACAGCAGGTGCAGCGCCACCACCAGCGAGCCGCACGCCAGCGCCAGCAGCGCGCGCAGCCCGAACATATTGTGTAGTCACCTGATGGAAGATGAGCGCCTGGCTGAGCGAGCCCCACTTGGGCTCGGCGGCGGCGGGCGACAGCAGGTGCAGCGCCACCACCAGCGAGCCGCACGCCAGCGCCAGCAGCGCGCGCAGCCCGAACATATTGTGTAGTCACCTGATGGAAGATGAGCGCCTGGCTGAGCGAGCCCCACTTGGGCTCGGCGGCGGCGGGCGACAGCAGGTGCAGCGCCACCACCAGCGAGCCGCACGCCAGCGCCAGCAGCGCGCGCAGCCCGAACATATTGTGTAGTCACCTGATGGAAGATGAGCGCCTGGCTGAGCGAGCCCCACTTGGGCTCGGCGGCGGCGGGCGACAGCAGGTGCAGCGCCACCACCAGCGAGCCGCACGCCAGCGCCGCGCCCAGCGCCAGCAGCGCGCGCAGCCCGAACATATTGTGTAGTCACCTGATGGAAGATGAGCGCCTGGCTGAGCGAGCCCCACTTGGGCTCGGCGGCGGCGGGCGACAGCAGGTGCAGCGCCACCACCAGCGAGCCGCACGCCAGCGCCAGCAGCGCGCGCAGCCCGAACATATTGTGTAGTCACCTGATGGAAGATGAGCGCCTGGCTGAGCGAGCCCCACTTGGGCTCGGCGGCGGCGGGCGACAGCAGGTGCAGCGCCACCACCAGCGAGCCGCACGCCAGCGCCAGCAGCGCGCGCAGCCCGAACATATTGTGTAGTCACCTGATGGAAGATGAGCGCCTGGCTGAGCGAGCCCCACTTGGGCTCGGCGGCGGCGGGCGACAGCAGGTGCAGCGCCACCACCAGCGAGCCGCACGCCAGCGCCAGCAGCGCGCGCAGCCCGAACATATTGTGTAGTCACCTGATGAAGATGAGCGCCTGGCTGAGCGAGCCCCACTTGGGCTCGGCGGCGGCGGGCGACAGCAGGTGCAGCGCCACCACCAGCGAGCCGCACGCCAGCGCCAGCAGCGCGCGCAGCCCGAACATATTGTGTAGTCACCTGATGCGCGCAGCCCGCCAGGCCCAGCAGCGACGTCGTCCACGAGAACTGCTTGAATGATGGCCTGCGCGACCGTGAACACGGCTATCAAACAGAGCTTCGGAATCCTCGATTCTTCCCGTCATTTCCGATGTCCAGAAAACGTAGATTTTAAACTTTGTCAGTCTTTAAAATAAACTTTAACGTTTTTTTTTTCTCCGACCAAATGCAATTAATTAAAATGCGTCAACACGGCTAGTATTCGTGCGCAATGAGCTTTCCACTATGAATATTTCAGGATTGTAGAAAACAAAAATGAAATCCATTCTTAGATCCAAAATTACAGCGATAAACATGCGTTTTTTTTTTCTCCATTGGTTTAATTTTCAAGGTTTTTAGGGATCTTGGTTTATTTTTTTGGAGAATGTCTATGAGAAAAAAAAAACTTACCTAAAATTAGGCGCCGAAGCCAAATCCAGCCCCAGACAAGCTAAATTAATAGCGAAGTAGCTGGTCATGAAGAGGACAGAGTTGACCTGCGCGATGGCGTTGAGCGAATCGGCCATGATGCCCACCTGCACCAGCAGCCACGACGCGAGGACCGCTAGCACAGGGTTACCGGAGCGGGACACCATCGGGCGGAGGAGAAAACCTGGAGGAGCAGGATGTAGAAATTTGAAATAGGATTTTAAAAATTTTAGATGTGACTCAGGTTGGCTGGACAAATCTTCAAAATACACTCGAGAGCAATGAATCCGGGTCACTTGAAGAATCCTAAAAATCTCGGAAACTAAAAATGCTAGGTTAATGCAATAAATTGTATTTAATAGACAATGTAATACTCCTTAAATGAAGGTATTAAAACTTCTTAGTTATTGTAAAGTTATATCATAAAAAAATCAAATTTGAAAAAGGGCCACTTTCGAAGATGGAACTACGAAATTACAGCATTTGGTTTTGCTTTTGTTTGTAATCTGTCATTTATGTGGGTACATAAACCATGTTGATAGTGCTCTATATTCATTATTCAAGCTGAAATTATGTCGCTTACGCCTGAAGAATGCACCAGAATACTTACAATGCTGGAAACCGGCCGGAGTCAGCGCGATACAGCCAGGACTGTCGGTGTGTCGCTGTCAACAGTACAAAGAGTTCTCCGACGTTACGAAGAAACTGGTTCTAACCTACGCAGACCAGGAACGGGCAGAACCAGGTGTACCACAGCACGAGAAGACCGATACTTGGTGAACACCATGCTTCGAAATCGCTTTCTCACAGGAACTGAACTCACAAATCAGTTTCGACGCCTCGGAGGAAGTAACCCAAGTGCATGGACAGTAAGACGTCGGCTTGCCTTAGACCTGCAAACGGCCCTAAACTGGAGCGTGGGCATCGTATTTCAAGACTAAGATATGCCCAGAGCCACGTAAATTGGAGTATTGAAGATTGGTCAAAAGTTATGTTCTCCGACGAATCAAAATTTATGCTCTACAAGCACGATGGAAGACACAGAGTGTATCGAAGACCAGGGGAAAGATTCAAGCAAGCATGCATCGAAGAAAAAGTAGCCTACGGTGGTGGGTCTGTACTTGTGTGGGCCGGAATTTCTTCTGAAAGTCGCACAGAGCTGGTGATCATAGAAAACGGCTCTTTAACTAGCGTAAGATATGTGGAAGAAATCCTCAATGATCACGTTGGTCCATTTATGGTCAATTTAGGTGAGGATGCTATATTTATGCATGACAATGCCCGAACTCATACAGGTAGGATTGTGAATGACTACCTTCAAGAGATGAACATTACTCGTATGGAGTGGCCAGCGCGCAGCCCGGATATCAACCCGATCGAGCATGCTTTGGACGAGCTAGGCAGATGCGTAAAACAACGAAACCCTCCCCCAATCACGCTTCGTGAGCTCAAAATTGCTCTCACAGAGGAATGGGAGAATATTCCCCAAAATCGTATAAGGAACTTGGTGTACAGCATGCCAAACCGCGTAAACGCAGTAATGGAAGCACGAGGAGGCAATACGAAGTATTAAAATTCAAGAAAATCGTAATAAAGTTCAAAAATTTCATGCTTCCTATTTTTGTTTTAAGGAGAGATCAGCAGTTTTTTTCTTTATGTAATTTTGTGTTAATAAAATGTATGGTCACTCATATTTTTTTTACTTTCATTTAAGGAGTATTACATTGTCTATTAAATACAATTTATTGCATTAACCTATCATTTTTAGTTTCCGAGATTTTTAACATTCTTTAAGTGACCCGGATTCATTGCTCTCGAGTGTAGCTTGCATTTAACTAGGTCAATAGGCGACTTTATGTGACGGCTAAACACCCTTATTTCAGAATTTGTGACGCTACAGAATCTTAGATAATCGATCGAAAACGTGTCCAGCCATCTTGAAAAACCACTTTTCGCTGGTCTCTCAATCTCGGTAACGGAAGTGATTTTGACGACTTTTTGCATATCAACGGGCGTCACATAAATTTGTGATGGGCACCGAGCTAAAAGTTTTGTGATAAGTACAGTGGTTTAGTAGAAAAATGCAAAAATCTGTGTCCAGCCATCTTGAATTTACGTATAAAACTTATGGCTGGCACTTCCGAATCTCAATAACGGGGGCGTTTTCGAATATGGTTCCTTTACTAATACTTGGTGACGCAATGTGTGACAGTAATAACGTTTGATTTATGGCGTCACATGTAAGGGTTTACGAGAAATCAATAAAAACTTAATGTCCAGCCAACCTGAGTTCAAGATGGCTGGACACATGTATCTCCACTGCCTGATGATCTACGACCTTCGAAATGTGTTCAAAATTTTGTGACGGGGACGATAATGATAACCTGAAATTGTGATGGAGAAACTTTGCGTAGTTTCAAAGATATTGACCATTTAAATTTTTCCATACAAACATCCATTAATATTGTGAGGTGACCATAATTTTACATAAATAAAGGATTTTTTTTTAATCGATTCATTAATCGGTAGCATCCACGCCTGCTTTGTATTTGATTTCCCCGTGGGAATAAAAGGTTTTCCTGCAGTGAAAAGAGTAAGTATGTGTTAATTCAAAATAATAATTGATCACCAGCGCTGCAAGAGAGAGCCCACTTGTATTTTGCGTTTAGTTCATTATCTTATGTAACTGAAAATGAGTCGTGGTAGCCCGCGAAATTCAATTTTTATTGAGTTTTTTGCAGTTATTTTTTTCTACCACGCAAACGTCGGAAGACAAGACAAACTATACTGCCATGATAGCTGATGTTGGTGTCGCCATCTATTGCTTAAAGTTGGTACTACTAGGACAACTGGTCGAATCTTAACTCTTATTTAGGTTGTCTTACCGCAGATTAATTAATAGTTACTAGTACTTTGATTAGTGATAACACTTCGAAAAGTAAGTGCATACACTGCCGGCTGTCGAGTTTAGTTCTCATTTTCAGTTACATAAGATAATGAACTAAACGCAAAATACAAGTGGGCTCTCTCTTGCAGCGCTGATGATCAATTATTATTTTGAATTAACACATACTTACTCTTTTCACTGCAGGAAAACCTTTTATTCCCACGGGGAAATCAAATACAAAGCAGGCGTGGGTGCTACCGATCAATGAATCGATTAAAAAAAAATCCTTTATTTATGTAAAATTATGGTCACCTCACAATATTAATGGATGTTTGTATGGCAAAATTTAAATGGTCAATATCTTTGAAACTACGCAAAGTTTCTCCATCACAATTTCAGGTTATCATTATCGTCCCCGTCACAAAATTTTTAACACATTTCGAAGGTCGTAGATCATCAGGCAGTGGAGATACATGTGTCCAGCCATCTTGAACTCAGGTTGGCTGGACATTAAGTTTTTATTGATTTCTCGTAAACCCTTACATGTGACGCCATAAATCAAACGTTATTACTGTCACACATTGCGTCACCAAGTATTAGTAAAGGAACCATATTCGAAAACGCCCCCGTTATTGAGATTCGGAAGTGCCAGCCATAAGTTTTATACGTAAATTCAAGATGGCTGGACACAGATTTTTGCATTTTTCTACTAAACCACTGTACTTATCACAAAACTTTTAGCTCGGTGCCCGTCACAAATTTATGTGACGCCCGTTGATATGCAAAAAGTCGTCAAAATCACTTCCGTTACCGAGATTGAGAGACCAGCGAAAAGTGGTTTTTCAAGATGGCTGGACCCGTTTTCGATCGATTATCTAAGATTCTGTAGCGTCATAAATTCTGAAATAAGGGTGTTTAGCCGTCACATAAAGTGGCCTATTGACCTAGTTAAATGCAAGCTATTTTCAAGATTTGTCCAGCCAACCTGAGTCACATAATTTTAGGCACTTACCAAGACTGTTCAACAAGGTTATTGCTTAAAAGCAGTTTAAGTTCATTAAAAAAAGTTAACGTGGTTTAGCGCTACTTACTGTAATTTTTGCAGAACTGTTCAACTGAAAGTGGAAGATTTCAAAACACCAGTTAAGTAACGGTAACTTAGATTTCGTCCTTAAACCAAGTTAAATAAACGTTACTTAACCCAAAGTGCAACCCATAGAATGTGCTACTATGATATTATATTCCCGTCTCTATCTAACGCTTGGGGTTTGGCAGTTGTGCGACAGAGACAAGAATCATGCTTAGCCAAAGCACGCGCTTAGTCACGATTATTAATCTCGGCCTTAACTTTAATGGGTTTCCAAAAACATCGATACTCCCGTTTGTTACGTCACTCGGCACGAATAAAAAGCAGTTCCTTACCATAAATATTATCTTTAGCTAAAGCTTCCAGTACTCTTGATGCACCAATTAGATTTGATAATCCAGCAGAGAACGTAGCCATTAGCATACCTATAAATAAATAAAATTCATTGGTTATTAGATATTTCTCGGGACCCCGGGGGACCCCGGGGTCCCGAGAAATATCTTTGGACCTTTGGAAAGCGTACGAGGGCCCGAAGCCACCTT